>OY728165.1:266953905-268203905 GCA_963277665.1 Viscum album
TACTGAGGGTATGATCCAAGAATACCATTTATATTTTTAATGGTTATGTTTTTATGGAATGATGTTTTTGAAACCCATTTCTCTTCCACGGGTTATATTCTTTTGAAAATTGCTTCTTTTCACAAATTATTCTGAGATAAAATGATTATGAGACCTATATATTTTCCCCAGATTATGATATGATGAAATTTTTATGACACACATTTCATTTCATTGGTTATGATATGTTGTTTATGTAACCCATTCACTTTTAAGGGTCATGATATGATGAATGTTTTATTATCTTATGGAATATGTATGTATGAATTTATTATGTGATAGGTGGGAACTATATCTCCCTTTAATTTATTGGGTAATAATTTATATATCATTAGATAGACATGGTTAAAATGGGAAGTTAAACCATTTCAGTAAAGGAATTTTTCTGCTAAGATGGTTTTGCGAGTGAACCTTGACTACTAGGATGGTCATGGGAGTGAACCATGACTACCAATATGGTATAGGTAATAAACCCATACTACTAAGTTGACCTTGGAAGTAATACATTAAATATTATGGAAATAAATTTATATTATTATGTGTCTACAAAAAATTATGTCTTATTCATATGTTATGATTTCATGGATTATGCTCTTGATTCCCTTATGATTCATGTCTTATGAACTGTCAATATTTATACCATGACTCTTGTATTTGATCTTTGATATATAGGGTATGATCTTAAAATTCTAATCTCATGTTCTATTACTCTTTTGATTATGTTATTCATATGTATCTCTTTTTTTACCCTTAGATAGCATGTAAGATTATCCATTTCTGATGTTCCCTTTACCCATGTTATGAGGAAATGTTTTGAGTAGATTTAATAAATTTTAAGTTATTTTTGGGAAACATTAAATATACTTCAACAAGTTAGATTATTTTGTTCCAAGATTCCAAATACACTAAACTATTATGGTCCTTGGGAATTTATTTTCATAATGTGTTGAATATTCATTTAAATGATGTAATATTCATGTATTTTAATCTTGGATTTATATATATTCAACTTATTTGAAACACACCTCCATAAATTCTAACTTATTTGAAGAATAGATACCTATATCAGTATCTTCCAAAAGTGAATTTTCCTATTCCCAATCAAATGGCATGACCGCTGGAACATATGTAGAAGGCAAGAGGCCTAACTAGGTTGGGCTCGACAATGAAGGTTCTGCTAAATAAAATAAATTCTCACCAACATCTATAGGGGAACACACATGCTACTCCAAGCAAGATCAGTGGGGACCTACACATTTTTGACAAGTCAGGATGTGTTATTGGAATAGTTCAGAATATAGAAAGAGTGAAATTCCACACTTACATGTGGATTCTAGTGAAGAGGGATCTGAAAATTCATAATGACTCCTTTTCACTTTCCCATATGTGGAAGGATCTCTAGAGGGTATAGACATTGATATCATTAAGGAAGGACCCCCATAAAGTGTTGATGTTGCCGGATTCACTCCAGGAATGACAATCACCACACCCATGAAAGCCAATTGACCTTGGGATCTCTTATCATCAGTCCCCTAGTCACTACTAAATTCAACTCCAACAGTCGTACCCTAGGGGTAATATAAACTGTATGGTAGGAGCGTTAGGTCTTATATAGTTTGCTTCTATTTCAACGAAAACACAAAGGTTGTCAATACATTTGCAACAACACCATGGCCCTCTAAACATAGAAACAAGACTAGCCTTATAACCCCCAAATTGTTTACGAATTATTATTTTTTAATAAATTTAAATTCTTTCATGGATTGAATTTCATGCAACACTATGTAAAAGTTTCATAATATATGAAACACCATGTTAATATCTCAACACACACAACACTAAGTTTATCATGCATTACATAAAAGAGCCAGTTTTACCAAGTAAGAATGTACTATTAATGTTATTATTTAATATAATAGTTATCACCTAGCCATTAGAATGGAGAAATTAATAAGAATAACTAAATTATGAAAATATATTGTTTTCAAAGATTTATTAGTTATCTATTTTTTTATAAAATAATAATTATTTAAACGAAAAATAAACGATTTCTAGAAAAAAATATATTTTCTAAAAGATGGTTTAATCGTGCTTGGTGCACATGATTTAAAATTATATTTTACCACTTTAAATTTTTTTTTGAAAAAATAAAGCTTATTTTTGAATTTAGAAAATAAAAATTATCATATGTTTTTGGTATATTTCTAAGAAGTTTATTTTTTGATGAATATTAAAAAAATACAGAGTTTTAATTGAAAACTGTGTTTTTGTTTAATTTATTTATAATGTCAAATTATATTTTAAAATATTTTTAAAGTATAATTAGTTAAATTATATATCTATTAATACAATTCAGGTAATTTTAATATAATTCATATTGAAATTGAATATAAAAATGTTGTAAACTTTTGATCATTTTTTCGCTTTAAAAAATTACTTTCTCATCACATCTGTTAGATTAATTTTAAATTAAAGCCTTATAATTATATGAGTTTAATTTAGAAAAATGGATTCTATATTTGGAATCAGAATAATTTATATTTTAAAATGAGTAAAACTTAATTTTTTACAAAATTGATTAGTGAAAATATTTAAAATTAAATATAATGGTTAAGGTAAAAATGAGTTTACTTAGTGGTTAAACTTAGAATATAATGTGTAAAATGTCCTACCAACTATCCCAATAAATATTTTCTTGATTTATTTCAACCCTTAACACATTAGGATTAATTTTTGCGAGTTATTTTGATACTAATACATGAAATTTTCCTATACAATAAGTTAAGTGTGGAGGAAGAGAAAAAGAAACCTTCGTTTCCTTTAATATTTATAAATATTTGAGATGGGGAAAATTCATATTTTTTGTTAACAATATTATTTTTAAGGTAAATTATATTTTTTATCATGAAAATTTATTTTAATTAGTTTTTGATTAAATTATTGGTTTAAATACTTAAAAAATTCCAATTTTATTAATTATTTTGTTATTAATTAATTAAATAAATGATACTAAAATAATAATAGTGAAGTAAATTGATTGAATTATTCTCTTACGTTAATTTTGTTTATGAATATATCATTTTAAATCAGTATTAACTGATTATATTCAAATTTCATCATTTTATTTATTTTTTTAAATTGAAATTAAATAAATAATATCAAAATTGACATTAATGTTATTTTATAATAATTGATATTTTATTAAATGATTTAAAAATAATAAAAATAATATTTTCTACCAAGTGATTTTTAAATGTTAATACATATTAAAAATGGTCCATTAATGTAACAATTATTCTTTTATAATGAATATATTGACCCCTAAATAATAATTTTTTGTTAGTCGGGTTAGGGTTAATGCAACGTTTTTTCCCACTACATGTACTTTGGTTAAAATTAATTTCCAAAACACATAGATTTTTAATTTTATACATTATATATAATATTTATAATCATTGGGTCTAAATTATATAATAATTATCACTTTAATTTATTTCTAATGAATAAATTACCTAGGTTAGAGAAGTAGTTTCCAAAATAAAAACCAAAATGGTAAAAGTTGGAAAACTTAGAAGTTAAGGAAAAACATTTTAGAAATGGACATATTTTTTTGGGTCTGAGGTGTTTAAGGAATAAATAAACCATCACCTAAATTTTTATCTATTTGGGAGAATCTTGAGGTAATCATGACCTCCCAATAGAAAATACTTTTGAGTATTTATAGGAATACCGCTCCTCCTAAACTATAAAAGGGCACTCATTATTCGCACTTATTCACACCTCTCAAGCCATTTAGATCTAAAAATATATTCCAAAATAACTTAAACACTTATCGAATCTTGTCTAATAATCCTTAACTGGAGTATAAATCCATCCAACAAAGTCCGTTGGGGCAATCTAATAGAAGATACTCAAAGAAGAGATAACGTTCATCAATGAAAGTTTTTTTATTTCTTCCTCAAACCCCTTAAATTCGTTTAATAACAATATTATATATAACCATAATATCTTAGATATAAATATATATTTTTATGATAAGTTTATAACCTAAAACCACACACACTATAATCCAATGGGCCACAAAATAATCATTCGTGTGTACGGAGGACTACCGCCTTACGAACCAATGGCCTTCGTTTTTCCATTACCACTTATCAGGGTTGAAAATAATGATGTACATAATATTTATATATGATATATATGATATGATTATAATTATTTAATTACTATATCACACATACCTTCATGATTTCTATTTTGTGGGAATATGATGACATTGTTCATGTATATGGCGGACTACAGCCCCACAAAATAATGTGATCCATTCACGATTTATATAGAATATATTAAGGATGAGTTTAATAAAAATAACTAATATATATGAAATAATATGTCTAATTTAAGTATAATATATATATATATATGATATATATATATATATATATCATTTTCTTTGTCTCCTTTAATATGATAAGAAAACAGAAACAACGTTCATGTGTACGTACGACCTAACATCTCCATGAACGGTGTATTTATTTTCTTATCAATAAATGTTATGGGTTAATATAAATAAATATATAATTAATATGAATTATATTTATAATGATTTTATATATGAAGATTATGAAACAATGATCTATGTTTGGGGACCAAAAATCACAAATCAAAACATATATAAAAAACAATGCGGTTATTACGCAACAAACTACTTTAACATGGAATTGTTAATAAAGGAATAATAAAAGGAAATTGTAAAATAATATATGTTATGATATGTATTATTATGTTTATATAATTTATGTATAATAAACTTATATTTTTTATATAGAAGGTTTTAATGAGTAAGAAATAAGTCAATATTTAATGTATACGATTTCTATCTTGTTTTTTACTTTTGTGAAACACATTATATATTTTCCAAAGATTTTATAAATATGTGGTATATACATATAATTAATTTATTTTATAATTATTATAATAAAAAATATTGTTATTTAAATATCTGTTTTAGGATCTATCTCTCATGGGGTTTACAGTTCAAAAGTTACTAAATCGGTAAACGATTTTTGTCTTAATTTACTTTCTTTGAGACGTATGTTATGATATGCATCTATATTATTTAATAATGTGTATATACGACTAATTTTAAATTTAATATAATTATTTTTTATATATTAATGATATTTTCTATTCAATTTTATATTATTCCTTCATGGGGATTATGATTCAATGTTACCAAAGTCATAAATATTAATGTAACAATGTCATCATCCATCAAGATTATTTATGATTAAGTCTCAAATTTTGAAATATCATAATATAACTCCAAATATTTCTCATTAATTTTATTATCATATATCTATTAAATAAATATTATATTAATGATTCCATTTTTTCCACTCTTTGGTAATTAATATGATTAATAAATATATTTTATGAAAATATGACTTTATTTCTCTCTTCATTTGGAAATATTTTTTCTTTAAAAATCCTATTTTGAAAAAATGTTTCTAAAAATGTTCTAATATTTTCCTATGATTATTAAAAAATATTTTTACCCTTGTTTTAAATTTTCAGAAAATGGACTTAAAATGAAACTTGTTTCCCTTATCCAATCAGGGCTGTTTTGACTTCAACCGATAATGTTAAAGTAATCTTTGCTTTTACGAATACATCATGTACTAAATTCCTTTCCATCATGAACACTCCATTAATTGAAGATTCATTTTTTACATTTTGAGGAACATTTTTAACATAAAAGTTTTTATTAAATATTTTTGAAATATTTTTATTTGAAATTTATTTTCATAGAAAAAAATTTGGAAAAAAATTTATGTTTAAAAAGTGTTTTAAATGTTTTTCAAAGCATCCATTTCAAGTTTTCAAGGACATTTTCAATGAAAAATGTTTTAAAAAATGTTTCATTATTTAAAAGAAATTATTTAAATGTGGAGAGTATATTTTTCTTATGAAATGTTTTAAATTATATTTAAATCATTCTTTAAAAGTTTTCAAAGTGGTTTTCAAAGAAAAGGATTTTGAAAGCACTTTTTTATTTTAAAAAATTACTTTCAATGAAATGTTATTTTCATTATGAAATTTTATAAGTAATATTATTGAATAATCCTCTATATAAGATGACATAATTTGATATTGTTTATAAATTAATGGGGATATGATCCAAGGACACCATTATTATTCTTTCTTTGAATGATTTATATTTAAAATGTAAAGTTTTTTATGAAACCTAGTTCTCCTCCATGGGATATAACATGTTAAAACGATTATGAAACCTGATTCTTTTCATGGGTTATGCTATGATAAAAAGATTATGAAACCTTTATCTTCTCCATTGGTTATGATATGATGAAATTTTTATTATAATCGTTTCATTTCATGGGTTATGATATGATAAATTTTCATAATCTTGTGGCACATATATGCATAATTTCATTATGTGATCAATGGGACATATATCTCTATATAAATCTTGGTTAATGATGGATAAATCCTGAGTATACAAAAATTCCATGTCTTATTACAATGTTATGATCTCATGGATCATGGTATTTGATTATATTATGATTCACACCTTATGAACTATGAGTATTTTTTCTACGAATCATTATTATGATCATCGATATGTAGGGTATGGTTTCTAAATTTTATGTTCATGTTATCATACCCCTATGTTTCTATAATGCGTATGTATCTCTTATGTTTACATTTAATGATAATATGAGCTCACCCTTTCTTATTTTTCCTTTCCCTAGGTTATGATGAAAGTTTTTATGAAGGATATGTCAATAAAGAGTAGTAAATGAGAAGATATTTGGGGAAAACATTGAATATCATTCACCATATTAGAATATTATGTTCCAAGTTTCCAAAGAAACTAAATTATTATGCTCCACATTCTTGTGTTTATGTAATGTAATGAATATTCATAAGAAATGATGTAATATATATGTATGTTAAGACTAGTTTTATATAGTTTGTATCAAATAGAAAGATTATTCAAACTTTGGAAATTAGGATAAGAAAACATTAGTGAGATCCCTAAGTATATTTTTAAGGACATGTCTAGGGATGTTTATAAAGATAATTCTAACGATGAGTCCAAGTATTGGAAAATGTCTCGGAATTTTTGTAAAGTATTTAGAAAGTATTTTCAATGAACTACATACCTATCTAGACACTATAAGTGGGTGTGGATTTGTAACAGATGTACCTAGGTGAAACAACCCTGAAAACAAAATATTGATATAGACACGATCATAAACTATTGCACAACAATGAGCCTTATTGCACACATAGTTTGACACTCCTAGTGATATTCTTTATAAATTCACAAACTCTTTATAAACCATCATGAATGATTTAGATAGATGATGACTATGAATGACCTAGGATAAAACTAAGGTGTCATAGATTAAAAATAAGGTGTATTGATTTAGACTCCGTAAATTAATTTTTAGAGTATGTTATGTTTCATTATGACTAGCATTACTTACTCTATTATTTCTAGTATTAGTCAATGGTTTGAACCTGAAGGAAACATGATTATGAAGAATGCATTGGACAGTGTAGTGATTTCCCTCATTAGTAACCAAATTTTACGAGAGATAGAATGAAAAACCTAATATCTATGACCAATCACCTTTTTTCATGCCATGAATCATGATGAGAGTCTAAATGATCAAATAAGGTAACACCATTTTCTTGAAACCTTTATAAGAAAACTTACATATTATTTTAGTGGAATGACTAAAATATTATTTTCTAAGAAATGGATCTGTACCATTGAAAATATATTTTCAATTCTCCATTATTCAGAACATGTAAAAAAATTGGACATATATCGCTTGGAGGGTGAAGTGAATAAATGGTGGAACATTATCAGGAATATGAGGAAACATGATTAAATTTACTCCATGTATTGAGAAAATTTTAAGAACTTATTTTTTAGTAAGTACTTTCATATTATTCTTTATACGAAAAGGGATATTGGAGTTTCCCATAAATCTCATGGTTATGATAAGAAAAGAAGGATAAAACACAAAGGAAACTCTCAAAAACATAGAGAGAAGACAATGAGGTTTCCTTTAATGGAAAAATTGTGGGAAGTGACATATAGGGAATTATATTAGGGCACTACTAAATGTTTTAAGTATGGAAGGAAACGTTATAAAGTGGATGGTTTTCAAAGTAATGGGAATAAAGAGAAAACTCCATAGAATTTACCTGTTGAAATTCAATGTTTGAAATGTAAGGAGTTAGGTTATTATGTAAATTGATGTACTTAGGGAAAATTTGATGAAGAGAATTAGAAAGGTGGTATGAGTAATGGTTGTACTGGTGGAAATTAAGAGACTATGAATGAAATATTTTAATAAATAGGTATAAAATAATAAGACGAGTAATCCTAATTAATTACTTAAGGATAAGGTAAATTAATATAAGTTTTTATGTATTTGGATTAAATAATTATGTTATATGGATTAAGAAACATATATGTATTGTTCAATATATTTTTTTTTCATTAAGGGTTTGAATGAATATGTTAAATGATTCTGATGACCTTGAAAAGTGATTTACTAGCAAGGTGATATATTTATTTTGGGACGGTAGCCCTTAATATGTTTTAGGTATTGAGGAAATGGTGTTTAGCTAAGATAAAGAGATTATTGATTTGGATAATGTAAATTGGATAATATTTATGACCTAATAATTGATAAAGTGTTTATTTAAAATTATTTTATGATATCATTGGAGTTTACAAAATTATTTTATCTATCGAATATATTAAATAATTTTTTTTGTTATTCAAGTAATGATGATATATTGTTGTTTTAATTAATGTTTTATAGTAATTTATGTTATTAACATATTTAAAAAGAATACACGAGGAATGTATTCACATGTTGGGTATGTGACAATGAAGAGTTACTTTATGATATTTCGGGAATTAATTTTATGTTGATTTTGAAAAATATAGTCTCCTTCGTTTTCATGTTTTAGATCTTAATACTTTGAAAGGGTCATATGGACAAAAATTTATGAAATGGTTTATGTCTATATTTGAAATTGGTTTTCAATATTAATGTTTTATTTCTATATATAAATATTTAGGTAAATTGGAAAACCTATTCTAACCATTTTTCTAGGACGATAACAAAATATAGATGCAATTAATTATCATTATACTTATAGATATAATGATATGTTTGTGATTTAGGCATAAGAAATTGACATTCATTTCTCATAGTAAGAGATGTGGAGTAAATTAATAAAGTCACAACCCAAGGGTGATATTGTGCTTGTAAAATATAATGAAATCAAGTAAGTAAATATTCTCATAAAAATTATTCAACTTTAGGGAAAGAATACTCAAACAAAAATGTTATCATAGTACCATAATTTTTTATGAATAAAATAGTCCTTTAGATCATAACAGATTTACTGTTTTGTGATTGTTAACATTCTCTAGATCACCCACTTTCCAGTGATCAATGGTCTATATCACTCTTTATAATTATTATCACTTTTCTTCTATGTCCAAATCATTACTTCCTAGCTATGTTCTCCTATGTGTAAACCAATTTGTGAGTTACTTTGAGTAACCATTATGTTTACAACTTACCCTTTATAAAGGAATATTTAGTATTCATATTTTTGATGTGGTTTTATATAAAAGGAACTTTCCATTATTAAACCTTCGATGACCCAGATGAATTTCAAGGGAAAATTCATTTTAAGTGGGGTAGAATGAAACTACTATAGTTTATATGAATTATTGATTTTAAATAAATTAAAATTCATTAATATATTTCATTTCAGGATACACAATGTAATGATTAATTTATATATAAAACCAAGTTAAGCATGTAATACATGCAACACTAAGTTTATATTGTGTTACATGCAAGACCAAATTTTACAGAACCATAATATTCTATTAATATTATTATTCAATATGATAGTTGTTGCCTAACTGTTGGAATGGTGGAATGAATAAGATTAAATAAATTATAAAAAATATATAGTTTTCAAATATTTATTAGTTATCTATTTTTTATAAATAAAATAATAATCATTTAAAAATATAATTGTTTTCTTAAAGACAATATCTTTTCTTAAATATGGGTTAATCGTTCTTGGCACGCATAATTTTAAATTTAATTTTAACACTTTTCGAAAAGATATTTTGAAAAAATAAAACTAATTTTTAAAATTTTAATATAAAAATTATCTTCGGGTGATTTCTTGGTATTTTTTAGAAGTTTCATTTTTTGATAAATAGTGAAAAACTATGTTTTAATTGAAACTGCCTTTTCTTTTAATTTACTTATGATGTTTAATTATATTTTAAATTATTATAAAAGTTTAATTAATTAAATTATATATATATATATATATATTAATCCCTTGTAATTCATTGGAATCGATTTAATATTTATATTAAATATTAAAACTTTGTAAACTTTCGATTTTTTTCTTTAAAAACACACTTTATCGTCATGTCTGTGTGATTAATTTTAAATTAAATTCTTCCTTTTGTGTGATTCTAATTTCGATAAATGGATTAAATATTTTTAATCATAAATATTTAAAATTTATAATAAGTCTAACTTTACTTTTTACCAAATTGATTAATGGAAATAGTTAAAATTAAATATACTGATTAAGGTAAAAATGAGTTTACTTACTGGTTAAACATAGAATATAAGGTGTAAAATGACCTACAAACTTGTAAAAAACTAATTATATAGACATATTTTGACCATTAACACCTTATTATTGATTCTTATGTGTTATTGGTAAACTATTCCATGAAAGTGACTTGTATAATAAGTTAAGTAAGAAAAAAACAAAAAAATAGAACCTTCCTTACCTTTAATATTTATAATGATTTGAGATAGATAAAAACATAATATTTTTTATTATAAATATTATTTTTAAGGATAAATTAGTTTTTTATCATGTTAATTTATTTTAATTTTTTTTATATTAAATAATTTCTTTAAATGATTAGGAAATTCCAATTTTGGAATTATTTAGTTAATGATTAACTAAAATAAATGATACTAAAAATATTAAAAGTGAAGTAAATTGAATGAATTATTATCCTTAATTAATTTTTTAGAGGAATAAATCATGTTTCATAGGTGTGAAATTATTATGTTTAAATTCCATCATTAACTTGATATTTTTATATTCAAATTAAATAAATAATTTCCAAATTGACATTAATGTTATTTTATAATAAATGATATTTTATTAAATGATTTAAAATTACTAAAAAACATATCCTCTGAAAAGTGATTTTAAATGTTAATAAATATAAAATGTGGTCCATTAATGGAAAAAATATTCTTTTATAATGAACATATTTACCCTAAAATAGTAAAAAACATTATTAGCACAGTTATGGTTAACACGTCATTTTTGCGCACTACAAGCACTTCAGTAAAAATTATTTTTTAAAAAACAAGAGTATTTTATTTTATAAATTATATAAAATATTTATATTAATTGGGTATAAATTATATAATAATTCTAACTAAAATTTAGCCTTAATAAATACAATTTTTAGATTAGAAAATTAATTACCTTAATAAAACCCAAAATGGTAAAAGTGGGAAAACATAGAAGTTAAGGAAACAATTATAAAAATGATCTTAAATTTTGTGTGTGTTGGAGGTGTTTCTAGAATAAATAAACCCTACCATAAATTATTATTATTTTTTGAGAAACTTGATGTAATATTGGCCTCCAAATACTAAATACTTTTGAGTATTTACAAGAATTCCACTCTCCTAAACTATAAAAGGGAACTCATTATTCCCTCTTCTTCACCCCTATAAAGACTTTTGGATCAAAAAATATCTAAAAAAATCTCTCCCAAAATTACCTCATCTCATTATATAATCCTTAATTTTAGAATAAATACAACCATGAAAGTTATTCGGTGCAAACCAATAAGAGATACCAGAAGAAGAGAAAATGTTCATTAATAAATGTTTTTGTTTTATTTTTAATCATACACATTAAAAAAATTTATATCATGCTTACTTAATAACCTTAGTATATTATATATAATTATATGTATTGATTTTAAATTTATTACCTACAACCACACACACTTCCACCAAATGGGCAACAAAATCATTGCTCATGTGTATGGTGGACTACCGCCTTGCGAACTAATGTTGTTCATTTTTTTATTACCCCATATTAATGTTGTTAATAATGATGGAAATAAATTTTATATATGATATATATCATATTATTATTCTTTTCTAATTATAATATTTTAAAAAACATCGTTATTTCTAATTTTGTGAATACGATAATGTCGTTTATGTATACTATATAATACCACCTCACTAACCGATGTGATTCATTCATGATTTATATGGAATGTATTAAAAATTATTTAATTAAAATATGTCATAAAAATTAAATAATAGTTATATGGAAATTATAATATATATATATCATTTAATTTCTTTATTTCTTTCAATACGACAAGAAGATAGAAACAACATTCATGCGTACGTACGACCTACCGTCTCTATGAACAATGTATTTTGTTGCCTATCACTAAATTTTATAGGTTACTATAAATAAATATAAAATTTATAATTATGATATTTATCATGTTTTAAAATCTAGATATTTTTAAACCATGATCTAAGTTAGAGGACCAAAAATAACAAATAAAAAACATATACTAAAAAAAGCGGTTATTACCTGAAACATAACATTAACATAGAATTTTTAATAAAGGGGTATTAAAAGGTCATAAGAAAATAATATATGGTATGATATATATGATTATATATCATTAATATATTTATAATAAACTTATATTTATTATATATGAGGTTTTAATGAGTATGAAAGAAGTTAATACTTAAGGTAAGGGATTTATTTCTCATTTTTTAATTTTACTACACACATGTTATATTCACCACTTTTTTTATATATGTGGATTATATACTTACAATGATTTTCTTATGATTATCATACAAAATTTTATTTGGATTTTTATATTCATTCATGTATATCTATTTTATGGGGTTTACATTTCAAAAGTTACCAAAATGGAGAAGGTTTTTTTGTCTCAATTTTTCTTCTTTGAGACATATTTTATGATATGAACTTATATTGTTTCATGATGTGTACATAAATCCCATTTTTCAAGTTATAAAATAAATTTATCTATACTAATGATATTTTAAATTCCATTTTATGTAATTGTTTAATGGCTTTTATTATTCAATGTTATCAACGTCATAAATATTTATGTTACAATCTCATCATTTATCAAAATTGCTTATGATTACATCTCAAATGTTGAAATATCATGACCGAAATCTCAAATTTTATCATGAATTTTATTATCCAATTTTTATTCAAGTAATGGTACCATTTTTACACTCTTAATTACTTAAGATAATTAAAAAAATAGTTTTAGGAAAATACAACTTTATTTTTTTAGGTCGGAAATATGTTTTCTTTCATAACAATGTTTTTTAAAAATGTTTCCAAAAAATTTTATACTATTATCCTATTATTATTAATAGATATTTTTACCCATTTTTTACCTTTTTACAAAATGGGCTTTAGTAGGAAACTTCTTATCATTTTCTAATCACGATTATTTTTACTTCTACCAATAATGTGAAAGGAATATTTTTTTATTTATACATCATCAATGAAATTATTGATCACCCTGAAAAATTCATTCATTGAAGATTAATTTCAACATATTAGAGAATATTTTAAAATGAAAATTTATTTATAAATATTTTTGAATGATTTTTATTTGAAAATTATTTCTAAAAAAAGTAATTTCGAAGAAAATATACTTTTCAAATGTGTTTTAAATGATTTTTAATGTGTCATTTATAAATTTTCAAAATTTATTTTCAAAGAGTTTTTTTTAAAAAAATTTAGATTTTAAAAACAATCCTTCAAATTTGAATGTATATTTTCTATTATATTTTTTTTATTTTTTCTAAATATTAATTTAAAAGTTTTCAAAGTGGGTTTCAAAGAAAATGATTTTGAAAGTGATTTGTGCTTTAAAAGTGATTTTCACAGAAGGATTATTTAATTAAGAAATGTTCCTTGTGATATTAAAAAATACTACTCCATATAATATTAAATCCTTTGATATATTTTATTCTTTACTAGGGATATGATCCAGGGACACCATTCTTATTATTTATTGGAACGGTTTATGTTTTTTATGACAAGTTGATTGTGAAACCCATTAATCTTCCACCAGATATACTATGTTAAAATTCTTATCAAACCTAGTTATTTTTATAGGTTATGCTATGATGAAATTATTATTAAACATTTTGATTTTCCATAGGTTATTATGTGATGAAACATTCATGATACCCATTTCATTTCATGGGGTTTGATATGATGAATGTTTATGATCCTATGGAAAAAATATGCATGATTTCATTACGTGATGGGTGGGACCTATATCACCCTATAATGCATTAGGTGATGATGGATAACTCTTGAGTATATAAATTATGCGTGAACCTGATTAAAGGGTCACAATGTTATGTGTGAACCATATTACATATTCAAAATGTTATGCATAAACCTGATTACATGTTCAAAATGTTATGCATGAAACAAATTAAAAGATTAATTTTTTTTTCATGAACCTGATTAAAGGTTTAAAATGTTATGCATAAACCTGATTACATGTTTAGAGTTTTATGCACGGACCTATCTCTCATGTTTATAAAGATATGCATCAAATTGGTTGCATGTCCATAATTTTATGCAAGCAATTTATTTCATGTCCTTAACATAATGAGTGAACATATTTCTATTTATAAATGTTTAAAATGTTATAAGATGATGTGTATGCCACAAATTCTATGCCTTATTCCAATATTATTCTCTCACAAATTATGTTATTTGATTATCTTATGATTCATGTCTAATAAAAAACCAATATTTTTTCATGAATCATTATTACAATCTTTGATATGCTGCATATGGTTTTCAAATGTTAAGTTCATGTTCTCATACCCATATATTAATTTGATGCTTATGTATCTCTTATGTTTACCCTTAATAAGTATATAATCTTACCATTTCTTATGTTTCCCTTTGATAGGTTTCTAATAACGGTTTTATATTTGATATTTATATAAAGTGTAAAAAATGGGATGATCTTTGTGGGAAACATTGAAGATATTCTACCAGATTAGGAGATTGTGTTCTATGTTTCTAAAGGCACTAAACTATTACGGTCCTCAGGCTTGTTTTTATCTAATATAATGAATATTACTAAAAATTATGTAATATCCATATAGGTTAATTCTAGCTTTCCATAAGATTTACCACTACCTTGACAATGGGATAACCCTATTAATACATGGAAACCTTCAACATGCCCTAGACCACCATTTTCTAAACCAAAAGGGAACTGAAAACCCAATCCCATATGATTTCTAACATTACATCAAGGTATCATAGGAAAGCCTTGAAATCCACAGGTAAGTATTTTAAAGTAATTCATAGGGGATCATTAACATCTACAAATCTATATAAGGGTAATTATGCATGCGACAATATACCCCAAATCTATGGCTCTGAGTTTAGTGTTATTTAAGTCATCCACTACATAAATGTGACAGAAAATAATAACACTGACACTCCTTCACTCACCAGCACCACACTAGCTATGGTCTTGCTATCTAGTGCGTCTACTAGAAATGAAAATATTGGTAATCAACTTATATCCATACAAGGTACTTTTGGGACTTTTGGTCCTCTCAAAACCTGCTACATTCCAGACATCAGATTGGCTTCAATAGTCAGTGGAAATTGTGTGACCTCACATACCAAAGTGGGTAATTTTTCATTGGGATATGGTAGAACCCAAATATCATCATAATTTCATGATAAAACAATAAATTCATCATGGGGAGGTTGATTTATCTTAGCTTTAGTCTCCTCCCCAACAATCTTAAGTTGAAACTGGTAATCAAACATGGGATGATTCATATATTAAACTTAAATAGGGGGATGAAATCTCAACTAAACACATAGGAACTAAAAACAAAACTGGTAAGGTGTATACCATCCATAGAGGATACTCCCATCAATGTGACTAGAATGTTACCCCTTAAAAAGTGACATCATATAAGACCAATCCTAAAGGATGGACCCACCATTATCAACCATACTACCAATGGGAACTCACATATAGCATTTGAAGGAGAAGTGTTCATAACATATCATGAAGTCTCTAACCACAAATACCTTTAGTGTAATATGCCTTTCCCTACCGATGAACTACAAAAATTGTTTGAAATTAACGTTGGGGATGTTATGAATGATTAATCACTCATAACCCTCTAAATGATCCTCTATCCAACCCCATAAAACCTAAAAGGGGCCTATGATTTTGTGAGGGTCTCTTCCCATATAAATATGGTATAAAAGGTTTTACAATTTTGACAACACATGGATGGATAACTCAATATGTTTCCCTCCTTCTATAGAGGTCTCCATCATAAAATTAGAGACCCTAACTACCCTTTTCCTTTATTTTGAGTAATTAACCACTTAGGTACCTTGCAAGGAAGCTACCCTACTGAATGATATGGTAAATATCAAAGAGAACCTCCCATCCCCAAATGGAAAATTTTCTTTCTTCAACTATGGGATAATAAGAACCCACTGCACTACATGAGTCCATCTTTGTATAGGCATTTGGATACATGGACTCTAGATCAGAATGATATTTCTTGATGAAGTATCTCAACCATTTCATGAATGGGATATCTACTCCAGGGAGTGTCTCCTTCATAAGGGCCTTTTTGGATAGGCTAAAAAACTTTTGAGTAATAGGAGGAGTCCTCTAAATGTTATCCCAAATAGATTTTGGGGGAAAACTCATCATACATCCATCTGAATATGGGTGCACAACATATCCACTCAGAATCCCAGAGGTTAACACCCAATTCTCCATGAATAAGGTGGAATGAGTTTGTATCTGGACTACAATGACAAAACATGTCAAACATTAGGCAATTTTTGTAGAAGTAAAAAAATTTCATGACATAAATGACATCATACATCCTGATCTGATTCATATCTATGGAAAACTCAGAAGAAATATATATCACCCAAAAGAGATATCCCAAATCAATTCCAAAACTTAACCTAATCAAAAGTCTCATTTGGGAAACCACCCAAACCTCTAGCTAGTGGAAGACATACACATTAATTAATGGTACCTATGGATATATGAATAATGTTATAGAAATTTCTCATATATGTTTTTGGGAATAAACTTAAATATATGATCATCTGTGTGTTCCCCCTTCGTAATGAAATGACATATTTAGGCGATTTTTTCCAGAAGATATTATGTGTTTTTAGAATCCAAGAGGGGGAGGGGTAAAATTGATGACTGTTGTGAAGGAATGGAAGTGAAATTGGTAAGGCGAAACCCATAGTGATGTAGGATTTATGAAATGAGATATTCCCTAAGGTCCACCCCATTAGGTTCACCATACTTATCTATGATGACTTAATAACATGGTAGCATGTACCACCCAAAATTTATATGATAGAATTCATGTAAGAAATTTATACTTTAAAAGGTTTCTTTGAAGTATTGTGGGATGATTCATAGGATCTAGAATCCATATAATCAAAAATAAGTGCCACATATGAGACAAATGAAAAAAAAATCTCATCAAAAGAGATACATGATCCCAGCAGCATCATGCAAGTCAGATGATCCATAAGGGGATTTGTGATCACATGACCTGATACAGGTCTCATGAACCACATGACCCATGGAGATATCATGGACTAAATAAACTTCATGTAATCTTATGGGTTTTATAATCCACATGACATTTCATGACAACACAACCCTACAGAAGACTCTTGATTGCGTGACCTTGACATTATCACAGGAACCACATAATAGTTGAGGGATCATGTGACCATACTAGTGGGTCATGTGAAACATATAAGTTAGACATGATACTAGGGAATTAGAAAAATTATCGAGCAATTATTGGTATTTTAATCATGATTGGTTTGAGAATGTTCTATGATAATTCATATCTCATGAAATAGTTCTCGTGAAACAGTATTATGGACAGGTCTCAATACTGGATCTCACAAAAGGTCATGAAAATGGGTTATAAGATAGAAGAATATCACAAGAGTTCAAGAGAGTTGGATTATCTGGTGAATGAGATCTCATCCATTCCCATATTTATAGTTCATTCCTCATAATACCAACTGTCACCCAGAAGACCATACATCACCCAAGACACTGATGGACAACAACCCCAAAGAATCATGCGGGTATTTAATTTCCTTACATTCAATTAACTATCCCTGTATATGTTTCTCCTGAGGGGGGGGGGTTGAAACCTAGAAAATGATCATTAAAAAATACAATATGGAAGAAATACTTTAATATTGTGTATTATTTTCTATATAAAACATAAATAGAGAAGGTGGATAAAATGATATGGATCATGTGAACTTCCGATGGAAACATGATTGCATGACCTTTTTAAGGTCATAAGAATGGGTCATTCACATCACATGATTTCATGGATATCATGAGAATCCCCTTTTACAACCCCTCAATTTTTAGAATGTGTCCAAGACACTCACCAATCATGTGGAGACTTCCAGATAATTTTCTCTTAGTCACATAACTTGTCCACTGGAGGGTTCCTTATAGTCATCCAAAACTCTTGAAAAACAAGGTTAAAAATATGAATAAAGTGATGACCTTATACGGTCTTTGAATTTGTTGTGATGCACTCATACAAACTTCATGACCATGAAAATTCCTTTGTAGTGTGTCCATTTTATTGCGCGAGGGCCTGCAAGATTGTCACCATCATCATGTGATGGGTATCAAATGTGTCCATTAAATTTAATGCTTCCCCTTCAACTCCATAGAAAAGTATAAGGGTTTATCCATGATAATATTTGAACATCACCACAAGACCTAATATTTTTCACATGATTCATCACAGACATAGAGATTTATTTTCTTTGACAAAACCCTAACAACTTCACGAGATCCCTATCCCCTATAAAATAAATAACGAAATAAAATTTTTAAAGGAGGATTCTTCTTGTGGAGTGAGGATACATTGGCCTTCACACAAAAGAGGTCATATGACCTGAGAAATCACCATTTATGATATGAGGACCTCTCGACAAGCCATAGTGGTATCACAAAGGCTATTAAGAATTACAACCTGATCTTATGAAGGATATATTTGGAAGATATCATGATTTCATGAGACCCCTCAATATGTTAAAATGATCTCATGGAATCCCTCTTGACAAGCTGCCTTTGCATCATGGAAGACCCTAGAGAAGCCTAATTCAATGATGTGAAGGAATTTTCATAGGCATCCGGATCTAGTGAATAACCCTATACATGTAATCTTGACCTTTTTAAATCTGTTTAACAATTCCACATAGTTAATAAAAATACCTTTGATTAGCCTAGGTTCAAAAAATGGAAAAGTCAGAATATTCTCATGATCGATGTCATTAGGCGGTGTTATGGATGACCCACAGACAGATCATGTAAAGTGTGTGACACCAAACCCCTCCACCAACTCAAGCCCAAATATGTGATATATATTCAATTCATGTTGGTGAATAAATTGAGAAATGGGAACTATAAATACTTCCCCCATAAGACAAAAAATCATCATGGACGACCTACCGACCCATGATCCATTACACATAGGAGTGTAGGATAAAATTTCTTAAAATGGTGGGTCTTTTGATAAAAAGGTATTTTTCTAGGTAAAATATGAGTAATGACTTATAGAATCATGTGGAATGAGTATGAACTTCACGTGATCACATTATATATCACATAAAGGATGTTTGGAGTGTGAGTCAGATTATGTGAAGGAGATCCTGTATGTTTGCTGGGTCATGTCGAACCTAAAATAAGATAACAATGTAAAAACCTGAGGAAAATATAAAATAAAGGATAGAATAAAATACTATAAAAATATCAAATATTTATGTTGTGATAAATTCATTGATCCTCAGGCACTTCGCATGACCAACCGAGATCATGCGATAACACTAGGACATGTTGTCCAAATCATGAGATGATCCCTAGACATGATATATAGATCATGATATGTACCTTGTACATGTTAATAAAGTCATGTGATACCCTAAAATAAATCCACGAAGTCTTTCAATGTCCTCTAATCTTGTTATCCAAATATTTCAGGGACACGGGGAAATGTAAATCGACTCTTGCGATGATAATAGGACAAGTCAGATATGTCTAAATAAAACACTAGGAAGACTCATATAGGTCTCATGATGACACTAGTATAATTAATCTAGATCTCACTATGAAATGAAGATAAGTTATATAGGTCTATTTACGACACCAAGACAAGTTAGTGAGGTTTCTCAATGACACCAGGACATGTCAACTAGATCACGTGATGTCCTTCGAACAAGTCATCCTTGATCATGAGGCACCCTGAAGATATGTCAAACTTAATATCATGATGTCCTAAAGAAAATTCATCCAAATCATGTGAAACTATGAATATACTTCATCCTTGATCTCATGATATCCTATAGACAAGACAACCAGATCATGTGACACCTTTCAGACATGTTTGTCTTAATCATGTGGTTGTATCCAAACATGTCATCCATGTTATTCAACATCCTTCATAAAACATGACTGGATCATGTGATTATAACTAGTAATGTCCACTAAGAAACCATTACATGTCTATCCATCCTTATATATATGAGGAAAAAAACCAGACATGTTGGGTAGATAGTTAGGCCATGTCGAGTAGGCATCGCAGGACACGATAACCTTGTCTAGTGAATATATATAAGGGAACCTCAATGTGTAAGCCTAAATCAAATTGAAATATAATGAATTTGATTACTTACATAACTAGGATACATATGATTCTTTCCTAAGGTATGATATCCAATGGGCATCCACCTTATTGTATGTCCTTCCATGTCTCTAACATTGCAAACATTGCGACCCAATATCTCCCATGGGTTGATCATTATTTCTCATCCACCCTTAGATCGAGAGGGAAACCTCAGTGTGCATTCCTCGATCAAATCAAAACTTGAGAACTCTAATTCCTGTTATAACTAGGATACATAGTATTCCATCTTAATTCATAAGCTCAAATGGGAATCCACCTTGGTGTATGTCCCTCTAGGTCTCTAATATTCCAACCATAAAGTCCTAATCACTCCCTTGGGATAATTATTTTGCATCATCCTTCAGTGGATCGAAAAGGAAAATGAACTATGAGAACTCAGATTCTATCCATAACTAGGATATGTAGGATGACATCCTAAGGACCGAGCTCTATATTAAATATCCAAAAAACTATCCCAACACATATATCCTGCATCTATATTTATTGATATTGATAACTTTCTATCCCTTGTTTATCACACCAAGCATTGATCATATGGGATTACATATTTGAAATGTTCATATCATTCACATTATGAATCTCTACCATCCAAGGAAAACTCAATGTGTAAGCCTCAATAAGTGGCATGATATAACATCCCCCATATAAGGGAATCCACCATAGCATGAGTCCCAAGGACAGGATTGAACAACCATGACTCTGATTCCCACCATAACTAGGATACATAGGCTACCTTCATAAGGCTCGATCAAAAATACCTTGTTCCTAAGTTCCCGTATATATTTCTTTTCTTCATGATGTAAGTATACATGGGTTTAATGAACTATGTGTGATTTGATTCTTGTAATAAAAAGGATATGTGGGACTCCTCATAATGGCTCAATACCATCCTCAAAATATTAATCACCTCCCTAGATGACAAAAAACCCTGAATTTCCTTGTTATATGGATTCAATATATAATAAGCTACCCATTAATTGGAAATTGATGAATAACCTCAAATACATATAGATAGATTCATCAATAGACATCATTTTAAATATAGAGGGATTAAAAACTTGATCATTTTTATGGTAAATAGTCATGTATCTGGATTAGGAATAGATTCTTGAACATATCTTAAATTAATAATAGATTCATAGAGTAGGAAATAATTACCCTAAATAGGGTGTGATTAGCCTGAACTCCAATCTTCTCAACCAATGTGAGTTTATAAGTTCCATTGGGTTTGAAACCCCAATTGATATCCTACCCTTGTAAAACATGTATGTACCCAGTTATGGATGTGGGAAGTATTGGGAGTTTCTATTGAAGATAAAAAATGGTGAACCTGACATTAATGATTGTACATACATCAAATCCCCCATAATCAAACTGTCAGACCATTTTGTCCCTACCATATTGGTGATACTCAGATCTTTCTGGAAAAAACAATAATATTGATTTCATATATACAATCATTAAATATGGTTGATAATTTCAACTATTATTAATTTTATGATATGTGATATCATAATATGTGATATGATCAAAACATAAGATATAATATATTACTACAAGTGACATAATAGGGTCCTTCTATTATCATCAGATCATAGCATACAACATGGTAAATTTTATATTATGATGGTTCTACTCCACATATGAATTGTAGATCATCTTATCACTTTAGAGAGAGTGTTAGCCTTTATAAAATGTTACTTCCATTCTAGATTCCTCTCAATCCAAGTCCATATCATAAGCTATGAGTGATGTGCATATTTTGTTAATCCAATACAGGCATTTAGAGCACAGAGCTAACCTCACACAATAGCATATCAAATGTTGTAATAGTTGAGGCATGTTCACTCACCTTATATATTTTCCTATATTTTTTTAATCTTACACATGCCATGTCATATCCTGTGATATTCAGGATGTGAGGTTAATCGCACATAGGTTGTTGAGCGTTAGTATAATATTATACATTCCCTATAATGTAGGATGCGATTAGTATGTTCCAAGAGACTTATCCTTGCATGGGGCCTGTACTAGTTATAAATCATACATTACAATTGATATTTATTAAGAGTTCCATAAATTATATCATTAAATATTAAATAATAGGAAACATTTTTTTTCATAAATTTAAATTATGAATTAATTTAAATGGTTTACAAATTGTAATAAATTATAATAAAAGGTCTTTTTGGATATTTATTGTTTATAAAAGTGTTTATAAATTAATAAATTTTAAAACGTTTTTAATTAATTTATTAAATCTTTATAAAATATTTAAGAAAATAAAAATTTCATAAATATTCACTTTTAATTTTTAAAAAACCTTTTTAAAATTATATGGCATGAATTATAATTTAGATATAAAAGTTTTATATTGAAATTATAAGTGTAGTTTATAAATTTTTTATAAATTTTAAAAAATAATTAAAAAATAAAAAATTATTTATATTTAAAATTATGATTTGTTCATAATTAATTTATTTTAATTATTCAAATTAAAGGCCTTATTTGAGAAATTATTTATACTATATCAAAATGTGTTTTGATAATTTATATGATCAATGTTTAAATAACATGAAATATGTTATTCTAGATTGTATAAATTTCCTACAAAATAAAATTAGAAAATAAATGTTTATATTTAATTTAATATCATTTTTTTATGGAAAATTACATATAATACATAATATAAAAGAGTTTATATTAGAAACAAATATAAATTGTTTATATTTATTTAATTATGGAATCCCCATAAAATGTGACTACATTTTAAAGTGTCTATAATTGCATGATTTATGAATTTTTTATAAATAGTTCATCTCATGTTTAAATATATTATTTATTTATTTATTTATTCCATACTTTATTCATAGATATAAATTGTTTATATTATAAATAGATGTATTTTTTAGTTTAAAGAGACAAATTTCCTCTATAAATTTTTACACAGGAATCTAAGGAGTTACATTCTAGGTAAGATTATGGATTTAGTTTTCTTCTATATAGACTTTGGATTGTACTATGACATGGGCTTGAATTTAAATGTTAATTATGGTTTATAAATTTTAGGTGTTAGACTTATAATTTAATAGAGATCTGTATTGAGTAAATCATCCTTGGGTAGAGGGACATTGGGTTGGACAGCTCATTTTCCTGTAGGCTTATGCACTATCTAGATAATTTGGGGTTAGATATCTATGGATTAAAGCTCAGTCATGTGAATATTTTTAATTTCATATGATTTTAAATCTTTACATGAATGGGTTTCATGTAACTTATACATTTTATGTATTTGAGTATATATGAATATAATGGAATTTTAATTTATGTTAAAAACATAAATTGTGATTTGTGTAAAGAGTTACACATCAATATAGTTTGAACATATTGATTTGGTCGAAGTAATATTATTATGAACTAAATCAATAAAATAATGAATTCATGTAATAGGAATAAATTATAGAATGTTGTGATATTAAATCCCCTTTATAAATACTAATTGTTAGACTATTTCCTAAGATAACACTTTTCAAAACCTTAATCATCTTGCTGGGTAGGTCAGAATATAACTACCTAACCCTAGATTATCTTTTGTAAGTAAATAACTAATTGGTAACCCTAATAGAATTAGTTTTTTATTTTTATCACTTTATTTGGGTTAAAATTACCCTAAGGACACTAATAGGGTTTTGTTACCAAAGGAATACAATTGAGTTTATCTATTTTAAGGATATGGACAAAAAGTATTTTGTTCAACTATAAAAGAGTCATATATAATATGATTGGGATCATTCTCTACCTAAATATCCTAGTGATGATAGAAAATCCATATCAGACTCATTTTTTTGTTGAATATGGATCCTGGAACACTAATGGATATGATGAAATTTAAAAATAAGTCCTCATCTTAATGGGATAAAATTTTATAATATTCTTTATTAAATGAGTGTAAAACATGATAGTAATATAATAATAGCTTCTTTCATAGATATATTAGAATCATTATCATAAAACATGAATTCAAGATCAATATTAGAAAAATAAGGAGATTAATGTAAGAAACTTCTCAGACTAGTAACTTTATAAAATTTCTCAATTAAGAAAAATTTTATGTGTGAGAGAAATACCTTCCTTAATTACCACCTATTAAATTTGTTTAACAAGTGGATCAATATTATTATAAAAATCATACAAATATTCAAATAAGGTTTATTAAGGGTTATTCTAGTTCATTCTATTTTCATCATTGGAAACTTTCTAGTAATGAGAATGTGATCAATATGTGTTTAACTTATTTTCTCAAATTGCTGAGAAAATATTAACTAGGCATGTTATTTCCATGTTCTAGCATTGTATTGATAGTAAAAATGGGTAAAATTTAAAAACTATAGAATAAAAACTAGTTAGAATGTCTACTAATGAGTCATCAAAAAAATTAGTCTTGGCCATTAAAACCTAACTCTGTTATTAGTAAGGGAGAGTAATGATTCCATAGAACGGAACTATATGGAATATCTAGAGGGGTTTTAAAAACAATATGGAGTTTCTATGTCAATTATTAGTGTTGTAGAAATCAAATATTTAATTTTTAAGGCTATATAATACTGACTGAAGATTTTACATATATTGTAATTATAATAGGGATTAAAAAATGGAATAATTGATAATGTTTTTGATTTTTATTGATGTGATAGAGCCCAAAGTTTCTATATGAAATAGTTGAATGAAATTGAATATATCAATCTTATATGGATCTAAATAAAGTGTGTATGTTTTTTTAATTTTTATCTCATATATGATAAGAGAAATTATTTCTTACAAAGAGTTATTAAAGTAAGTGTAAGATGATATATTTAATATACATGTTTTCTGATTCATCATATTATATAACATGTTTGAAAATGACAAAAGGATAAGAATGTTTTATATTGAATAAAAGTGTTTATCCTGATATTTGTTAAAATATAACGGATTTAATCTCACCACTATCTTAAAAAATATTATTATTTTCAACAAAATTATATAAAACACATATAATTCCATATATGACATGAAAACTATAGTTTAATTGTTAAATAGTCCCACTTATAGAAATAAGATTTATTTACAAGAAAAAAGGAGTTTGTGTATCTTAGCATGATATTCTAAACAATAGATGGTATATATGAAGCTAGTGGGTGTATTTTAAGACTTATAGAATATAAAAGTTAATAAATAAATTATTATTCCAGTCAATGTAAAAATTGAATATTGCTTTCAAGGAAACATTTTTATGGAAATGGTTCTAGTTATGATAGCAATACACTTAAAAATAGTTTTAAGTAGACAACCGAAGTAATTTACATTATAATATATGATGTTGGGATGTCAAGGAATTTGAATACATGTTCCATTAGTTTAAAATTAGTAATATGATTGATAGGGATTTCAATTATAAAAACTTTAATTCTTCATAGATGTGACTCATTAAAGAGTTTAATGGGAGGGATTTATCAGGTGGTAAAATAGTGATGTTTTTGGAATTACATAGAGATGTAATCAGTTTAACAAAGATTTTGAAAGTGAATTAAAAATAAGGATAATTTGGAAGTCTATTATATATGATATATTTTACCTATACTTATGTATGGGTTTTTATGTTATTAGAATGAGTTTAAGAATATAAAATATAATATGTTATACAAAATCAAATACTCACTTGATCATTCTTTTGGGTTTTATACATATATATATATGTATATATATCATAAGGTGAAATGATAATTGAACACTCAAAATACACCATTTATTTATCCCTAATATATTATCATCCTAAAGTATTATAGGTGCTGAAAATATGTTAACGTTAGTGTGAGTAGGATTCTTTTACCGAGATGCAAAATATTATCATGAGGCACAAAATGAGTTTTGTGCATTGGATGACCCATGAAGCATACCTGATTGAGTTTCATACACAATGTATTTGTTATATTAGGTGTGTATGGTTTATATTTAGAGTCCCTAATTATTTATTTTGTAAATATACCTATCATGGGAACCTTCAAACATTGACACCTTTATTTTTTAATCCATAAGGCTTAGCTAATCAAGGGTGGTTGTGTATGTTGTTAATCATTTCCATGTTTACTGCTTAACCATGATGAGATTTTTCCTCTCATATATTGAGTATGACATATGAGACCTCGATTGAGATAGATTGAAGAAGTGTATCAAAATAAATAAATAGTATATATGATGTTCTTATCCATCAGGAAATGGGTATGTGATGTGATAATCCATAAGGTGAATGATATATGATGTATTCATCGGCTTGTTCAATCTATACTTAGAGAATGGATAATGTATGAGGTGGATATATGGGAATGAAAAATTCCATGTCCCATGGTCACTTAATGTCTTAGAAAGTGGATTCATTTGGAAATTCATGCTTTTATATGGTACAACTAGTGGACACTGATATAAAGATACATGTGTATAACAAAAAACATGCCAGATCTATTTATATCTTGAGTAGAACCGATGATTTTCTAAAAGCTACTATGTTATAACATTTATTAATTCATGAATTCAAATTAGTGTTCCACACTGCAAATCCCCATGGGGTCACACTTTATGGTATGCTTAATAGGGATTGAGATTATGAAACTTTGTGAGATGCTTTATTTTTTAGAGTTTTATCCAAAATGAGTTTTGAATGGGAATTCACGAGGTATTGTATATGATGTGATACATAATGAAGTTAATAATAAATTTTTAATTTTTTAAGATACTTATAAATATTTTTAGATATTTTTTCCAAAATTTGTTATATATTATATAATATATGGTGACATTTTATGAAAACTATGAGACTTTAGTAAAAGTGGGATATTGGTGGAGATATTCCCTAAATCCTTACACATTAGATGTGTACTTTTCAATATTTTAATAATGATGGTGGAATAGTGATGTATTTAAATAACATTTTAAGTACCATGTATTATATGATATAAGGATGTAATTTAATGTTCATAACATGTGATATGGGTGTATCATAGTCCATGAATTTGATACCATGAAACTGCCTATACTAGTCATAGTGTACAACATAAGCTAAATCATAAGCCTTGTAGCCATATATAAGTAGAATGTTAAATGTTATCATTATCTAACTCTTACAAGTAATCAATCATTAAACATGGACAATCCGTACACATATGAGTTAAGTGAATGGATGAAAGGGTTAGAATCCATTGTAACTACATTCCATTTAATCATTCAATATGTAATACATGAATAAATTTATGAAACATAGGGAGTATCCCCAAGGGATTATATAAAATTGAAAGTCCCATATATATGGGTTGCTCAAGTATTATATGATTCTTCATTGTCGATATATCTTCATGTTTCTCCTTTTCTATGGGGTATATAAGAATATCATAGAGAAAATGTTGGTTCCTTCTTATATGATGGGTGATTCAACTTAATCACCTTGATAGACCATAAAGGGTGGAGTCCTTAGAATACCTCTAAGAGATATTAATCAAGAATATTTATTGATGTTAATAGTAGATGAATATTCAATATATAGTTCAAATTATTTTTTTAAAAGGTTGGGTTACACTACAGTTATAGGTATACAGTATATAAGAAAGAAACAAATAAATGTCTCAGGGACTTGACCCCATGAACGAAACTTAGGTACAAAATCTATTTTTTATTTAATGATTTGAATGGTTTTGGTCTCAATGCATTTTTAATCTGGGTTGTAAGGTTTCTTATTATCTCCACTATTATAACTAATGTTGTTTAATCCTATGAAACTCATTATCTTGGTGTTCATTGGTTGAAATTTCATTACCCACGTTCCAATTTTTTATCAAAGTAAAAAAGGAAAGGAGAAAGAGGATTTTCTTGAACATTTGATTTCATGATGAAAAAATAGTGTTAACAAGTTGAAAAATATTCTTTTATCATGCCACAAGTGCCTCTAGAATATATTATTGGTGAGAATATTAATTTTTCTCCTCAATAACCTAACAAATCATCCTTGTAATAAAGTTCAATCCTCTCAGAGTCTCTTCTTTTCATCACACATAACATTCTTTAAGAAGTCAATGAAATATTAAGATAATAAACCTATATCAGAACATGATAATATTGATTGTGGTGTGTTTATATAGTTTAAAATACATAAAATAATGAATCCTTGAGATATATAAGTATCTAATAATATTTTTTTACTAGATTTTCAACATTACAAGTAGACTATTGGGTAACATATTTTAATTTTATAGAACAAAAAATACTATAATTTCCTAGATCCAATATCATAACGGTGTGGATCATTCACTATAACATAGTGTCCCTTGAATATATAGAACTAAAAAATACTATAGACATTATCACCTAGTTTTTAGGGGGTAGTTTCTCTAGCTAGGTTATGATTAACCTCAATTCACCATACCTTTCAGAGTGAATCTTTGTCTCACAACATGAGGCCACATAACTCCCAAACCAACATACTTGTAGTCTTTTGTTAATGGAATAATAAACTACTTAGTTGAATACTTAGGGAAAACCAATAAATTTGTGACATGGTCTCTCTCACACCAGAATCAATATTTTTTCATGTTAGATTAGCTCTATGGCACAAGCTTGTCATGTTAGATTAACTCATTCCACCATTATAATAATCATTGAATAATTAAAACTACTACAATGTGAATCCTTATCATAGCATATTAATTCATTTATAAGGAATATTATCTGAAAACACCACATTAATATGTAATACATATTCACTTATCATATGAGATTAACTTAAACTTATTGTGGTGTGGCCACACCATTCATGCTATGGGGTTTTCATAAAAATTATAAATTCACCCCTTTCATTAATATACAATGTGAATCAACTATAAATAGCTTCTAACTCATCCCTAAACAAGTTTCCAATGAAAACAATATGAAATCATCCTAAATAATTATTAAATGTTCTCAAGAAATAAGTAATGACATGCTTCAAGTGTAAAGGATATATAAAAGTTATCCATAGGGTAAAACACTTATTATGAGATAACTCCATACCTTGACATCTAATTAAAATATTTTTGATCATTTATTAATTAAAATTAACTCTTATCCACCTTTATCAATTAAATTTATATGGTTTTTTCAATCTATCAAAGGGATCTTCACTTTCATAAATGTATTCCACATCCAGCATGCATGATTGGTGTAAAAACTATTGAAAATAAATCCAACATGACATAACATGTCATATATGTACTTCATATTTATGATATTTATGGGAACATTAATATCATCATTTTTTTATTACAAATATGAAAATCATAAAAATTCACCATCAAATATATATTTCCTGGTGAAAACACTTGGAATGTACTTGAAATAATATTCTTAATATAAATAAATCAATCCCCATTAATCATCAAAACTCCCTTTATAACATTATAAAAGCCACATTTTATATATATGTTTTTAATCACATAAAGATCTACCTTTTTCAAAAAAATAAAATAGACAATCAAAGATTAAGTGATTAATATTATACCTCAGCCCCACCCCCCTAATGGGTTTGAGAATTCTCTCCCCCTTGAATAAGGGTTAATTCTTAAAATTTATTAAGATCCAAGATCTTTACCCTATATATATTTAATCTTTATTTGAAAAAAAATTAATCATATTTCACCCATTTTGATACTAATGATTTTATTTTCAAAATAAATAATTGAAAGGGAGAAGGGTTTTTATAATAACGGAGGGTAATATATCTCATTACTATCCTTTAAAAAGTTCTCTCTCTATCTCCCTCTTCATGATTGTCCCCAAAATCATATTATATAATCCAAATAACTAAATAATAAATAAATAAAATATCAATAAATAACTCTAACACCATTAGAAAAAAAAGATTTTGTAAATAAGATTAATCAATAAATAAAAATATGTACTCCATATGCAATCCTATAGAAAAAATATACATTGAATACCATATTATATTTTTCACATATATATCACCAAATTTTAAAACAATTCATCATGTAATTCAATAAAAAATAATATAAAATGGTTTATCCACTCATAGATTTGGTTCTAAAATTAATAGGATGTTTTTTTGGGACAACCTATGATTTAAAAGATTTATAGATTTACCTCTAAGAATTTTCACTACCTGTTGTATATTTTTTTGATCAAGAATATTTTTTTATTCTGTTGAAACATTAATATCATTTTGGGGTCCTCCTTTGATCCTTAAATAAAAAAAAATCCCTTATTCAACCCTTTCAGATTTTGAGAGGTTCTTATGGTGTTCTATATATAAGGAGTTTCATTAACACTAATTTTATATTTAATAGATAGTTTTTCACATGAAATAAATCTATATTCCTTTTTCATAGTGGGTTGAGTATGTTGAACTATGATATAATTTTTAGTTAACATTTTAGTAACCAAATTATTATTATCATTATTATATGCAATGTGTTTGGTGAGATATTATTCTTTTCCCTCAACTAACATTGCATGAAATTCATTAAGAATTAATTTAGTGTATGAAATGAAATATTTGGGCACTCATAATTTATTTAAAATCGATTTGGGACATGTTTTGTCTATGTATTACAAATATTTTTAAATTTCCAAAAGTCTCCTTGAGTGAATAAATATTGGTAGGCACTTTTTCCTCCTCCTTATACTATTGTTCTTGATTCTTCTTCTAAGATCTCATTGTTGTAATTTTATACCATAAAGTCCTTATTTTGGTAAACAAAATACACACCATGGGTAATTAACTTTAGTTTTTTATTCCCCCATGAACTATGGGTCCCTATTAGATTTAAAGTCTTTCTCTCATCCTTTTTCCATAACTGCAATGACCTTTTTCACTAATGAGGTAATTAATCCAATATTCTCAGTATCGATGATTCTCTCACTATACTCTTTCATATTCTCCTTCGATAGTATTTATTTTACAACATTATTCATTTTATTCCACTGCTCATGATAGAAACAAGTAGATCCTATCAAATAGGGAATCTCTTACTTTTTTCATTTCAACTTATTTTCCCTTGGGATTCTTCCTCAATTGGGTGTTTGAATTGGAATCACTCCTAGTTACCTCAAAAAGATTTCACAATTTTGATTCAATAATGTTTTTAATTAATGTTTTTAATAAATAGTTATTTTCTTCCTTATTTTATAAATACTTTTGGTATATTTAGATTTCTCAACAATATATTACCAGAATAAAAAATTGAAAAGTTCATGAACCTTAATATCTAGAAGATTAAAATTCATTCCAATAAATTACTTGGAATTAAAGTGATATAATTTTGAAACATATTTTATATATTTTTATGAACTCATCTTGGAATCCTTGAGTTCACCCAATGATATTTTAATAATGACTTTTAAATTCAATAAATCATATTAAAGTAAATATAATTCATCACAATGTTCTGGGACATAACATCTCAAAAACTTCACATCACCCTTATCCAACTCAAACCTACACATGTGTAACAGATGCTTAGTTTCAATAGGCATCTCATAAAAATTTTCATGATCCATTTTATTTTATAAAATTTTCCTATAATAATTTCCAATTGTATTCATCAACTACTACTATTTTGTAACCTCCCTTTTCTTTAAATTTTTTAATGTATTACTAGAAATATAATACACTATTACATTCTAAATATTCTATTAAATTCTTGTCAAGGGATAAATAAATAGTAAAAGAAATTACCATACTCTTGGTAGAAAATAGATTTGACCTTAATCACAAGATAACTCCATCAAGAGACGAAATAAATAAAAATATAGAGAAAATAATGATGCGATAACATTTTCTAAAACCGTAGGTGAAATCACAATACAATAGAAAATTAAAATAATACAATCGAAGTAAAAAATCTAGGAGAAGAAATCATAAAACATTAAAAATCACGATCTTTAAGAATTATAACCAGAACTTATATCGTTGATTCTCTGATACTAATTGAGAGTCCCATGAGAATGATGCTTTACTATTGGTAGGAGGAATAAATGGTCTATAGAAAATTATGAACTCTATTTCTAAACATAATTCCTCTGATGGTTAGTGAAAAGGATCAATGGATGATAATCAATGATGAAAATGAAAATTAATGTGATATAATTCATATGAACAAAAGATATTTATAAGGTTCCCATCCCCGTTTTCATTATATGGGAACTCCTTGTTTGAAGAGGTTGTGATCCCACTTCCCATGTTTAATTTTATTATCAATATAAAAAATCTAGAGCAATAGGATTGTATTCAACACCATAAGAAGAAAGATCAATACAAAAATCACTATGTAGTTCTAACTTAAGAATTCCAATATTTAGTGTCTCCAACTATGTATAAAATTTTAAAATTCATCACCCACTTCGATCATAACCATTAATTTTGAGAAATGGGGTCTAGAAGAAAGGGATGGATTTCATAGGGTTAATTTTTTTTCAAAATTTTCATAGTAGTATAAATGATTATTTTATAGAGATATTTCATATCTATATATATATTTATCAACAATCTTGATTGATTCATATGTCCTAGATAGCCATATTTTTCTCCATGCATTATATTCATAAGTTTATAAGTAAAATTAGTTTTGGAGACTATGAATGTTTCATAATCATGTCCTTGTACTATTGCTAAAATATAGGGTATATGATTTTAGTATATTATAGAGTTCACTAGATTATGGAATGATTCCTCTAAATCATGTTATAATATAGAAAATTGTGGTGTAAGACATTCCATCATGGCACATGATATAGTAATACTCTAGATCCAAAATTCCTATATTAAATATATCCTCATATCCCAAAAAATCTACTTTCATTGTATTATAGTCCTGGGTGTCATTACAAGGACTTTAAATCTTATTATATCTATGATAGGTATATTACAGCATGTGTAGATATATTGTAGTGAATATCCTTAAAAATTTTTAGAACCAGTGAAGAACCAATTATCTATAACCAAGAGTATTATGGTTTGGTATACCAAATTTTTATGTGATACCCTCTATTCCCAAGATAGAGAAATCATTAAATTCTTGAGGCTTCCAATCATGACACACACATCTTCCAAAAAACCTCAAGAACATCAATCACAATGAAGTAACACGTGTTCTGAAATGGATCTTAATATGTAAGAGTAACATTATCCTATTCCTTAACTCCTTCATGATGAAATAATAATAGCTATGATGTGATAATCATATATAAGAGTAAACTTTTCTCCTAGATCAATTAATCATGGTGTAGTGATCTCCCTTGCACCGTGTTATCCTCAAACTCAAAGAATCCTTTAATTATAAGACTTAACTTATCTTTTGGTATTTTACAACATCCATAATATTCTACCCTCTTTATCATCATTCTACATTATTTCCTCAAATTCCTTCATTCCATCAATCATTAAAAAATCATCTCCATTCTTCTTCCTCTATGTGACAAGGAATGCTATATTTCAAGCTTCATTTCAATCACAAGGACATATTATCAAGATTAATTGTAAGAAACAACTACAAAGAATATATAGATAATTTCTTTTTGTGTTTTATAAACTCCTAGTAAAAGGTATAATCCATAAAAGACATTATTTGGAGGGTCTTTCCAACACACCATTTTGGAACCTCTAACATGTTTTTATTATCACAATTAGTAAAGTTGTTTTATAATCATGTTTTTGTGTATTTTGGGTTATAGTGTTTCGACATATTCATAAGGAACAAATGGACCAATATATGGGATGAAAGAACACATATAGGTCTTCCTTAGAGAATTTATTGGTCAACACCCACTAGTTATCCAGTAAAGAGGCACCAACCATCCAGTAAAAGAGATAGTAATACATATAATTCTTTTAAGATCACCAGATGGATGGTAGAGATCAGTAGATAACCATTGGAGTTTATAGAAACCTTAAGATATATAAAAATTATATTGATTTCCCAATGACATCATATCAGCTACCTAATGGCTTCGATTGATATATATCAAAGTGCATTAAATAATGTCTTAAAAGCAGTGACTATACTCATTAAATATTTGATCCACCCAAAGAACCTCTAATTCCTATGAGGTCTACAAATAGACACCAAAGAGTCTTAGATCTCAAAAATGGACATATAATACTACTACATTCCCCTAAATGCTTATTGATTGACCCACAAAATTATTTTGTAAGATACCTCCAAGCATTTTCAAATTCTCAAAAGGAAAACTTGGCTTTAATGACTACAATAAAATTTCATTTTACCTCTCTTGTTAATAGTTTTTCTTTATCCCTTGTTTTAATTTCTTAAATTCAATTACATTTATAACTTTTTTTCTTTCTATCTCTTTCAATATTTCATTTTCTTTTAAAAAAACTACAGAGAGAGTTTAGTGTTTTATAAATGGTTTTTTTTAAAACCTCTACCTTCATCGTCTTCTTCTTCAGTTTTTCACCACCATTAAAGTGCGGGTTCCTGGTTCTTTGTTTCCATTAAAACCAATTTTTTTCTTTTGGTTCTTGGTTTCCATTAAAACTAAGGGATTCTTTAATTTCTTATTTTTTTCTCTGTTTCTTTTAAAACTAAGGGATAAATATAACCCTTTCATCCCTTCTCAAGAGGAGGATACATAGGGGATCATTCTTGAGCTATTTTTTAACTCCTCTATCAATGTTTTCCTTTTTAATTTCCATAATTTAATTTATGTTATGCATAATTTCTAATTTCCTCTATGATATATTTAATTTGATTATTTTAGTCTTAAATCATATACTTTCATGATAATCACTTTTATATTGTAGCATCATTTTTAGAATAAATTATCCCCTCTTTCGATTTTATCTCCGATGTACATTTGGTGTAAAATGTATTATATTTGTTCTTTTCTCAAATTATCCTTGTATTTAAAATTAATTTTTTATTATATAAATCCAAACTGATTTCAAATTTCAATCTTTTTAAATGCCATATTTCTTATACACATATGGTCTTCCTATGGGGATATCTATGGTTCGTGCACCATATTTTGATGATTTTAATTATATTTATTGAAAGAATCATATGTCCGACTTTATTAGATATATTGGTTATTCTATATGAATTTTTTTTATGAATTTTTATGTTACAAATAGTGAAAAAGAATAAAAATGGACACCCAATGATATTCTTACTTTTGAATTAGATGATAAATATATTATTTTCTTGAATTGTTGATTAGACTAAAATTAATTTAATCATATATCTATATAAAAATCTACTCCTGAAATCTAGAAAATCTTCGAAGTTACTCATTATAGAAAGAATAAAGTTAACAATATTAGGCTCGATATGTAGAATCATGATTTTGAAAGCTTTAATATGCATCAAAATGAATCTTTTACCAAAATTTTTATATGTTTTACTAATATATTCATTAATAGAAATTGTCTTGGTGATACTCTTACTATAGAAAATTTAGTAAAAAAATCCTATGGATTTTACCACATAATTGGTCACTTAAATTGATAGTTATCCAATAAAAAAAGACATTAAAACATACCAGTCAAAGATATAATTAAATCTATCATGACTTATAAGATCACAATGAAGCAAAAATATGAGAATTTATCCAAATAAGTCATGGTAAAAAGGTGAGTTCCTTCAATGAAATCAATAATGACTCTTACATTGGTGATGAAATATATAATCTAGCAGAAAAGATGAATATATTTCTAAAAAATAATGCTATCTTATGAATGTTCCAAAAATTAAAATGATAAAATTGAACCATAAATAACATGATTAAAATAAAAAAATAAGGGGAAAATAAGGAAATAATGTTCGTTGATCAAAAAAAGAGAAATGATGAATAAAAAAATTATTCAATGTTTAAACTTGGGGTGAAAGTGATTATTCACTATACTCAAGTGAGTCAAGTGATGAAATAACTAAATTTCATATGGTTGAAGTTAAGGTTTTTAATGAAGTAAAATCAAACTCCTCTTCTTATTCCTTCTCAAATTATTCTTCTTCCACTTCTTCTTCTAATCACCAAATCTATGAAAATTTAAAACATGATTTTGATCAACTTTAGGAATGTTTTTATAAACCAAATTTAATTAAAAAAGATCTTAAAATAAGTATAATCTAAAAATTAATGAAAATTATTAATTTTCATTCAAAAAAGATGAATTATTAACCAAATTTTATAATTAACCTAATATGCATAAGTTAAAATAGAATATAAATAATTTCTAATATTATCTCATAAAATTAAAAAAAGTGAAAAAATTTAAATAAAATATTTGGTTAAAACAAAAAGAAAATATTAATTTTAGGATTGGATTTTTCAAAAATTCTAGTTATTCCAAAAAATAACTTTTGTAAAAGAAATTTTGAAACAAAAGGTTTTGTAATTATTTTCAAAAATACTAGTATTTGGTTTATGAATGTAATTGAATAATTTATATATATGTTAGTAACAACTATTCTTCTCTCATCCCATATATCTTCTCCAAAACCATTTTTGAATTTTTTTTACCCAAATACCTCATAGCTAACTTATATAGATCCAAAATCTTTGTACTGAAAATTATAATTTCTTAATTTTATATGAAATGTGTCTAATGAATAAATCATAAAAACTAATACGGGGCATGAATATTGGATTATATTAACACATGTTTGGTTTCCTCTCAAATTTAATTAGCTTGAAAAACTCTATAGAGGATACATTTCCATTGATGAAAATCCAAGAAGATAAATCTCTAGTATAGGTACTATCAGTTCTCTCAATTCTACCCATAATAATGATGTTTAATTAATTAATATTTTAAAACACAATTTTCTAACTATTATCCAATTGTTTGAGAATGGTTTTAAATTATCTTTCTAAAATTATTTTTGAATATTTTTTATTTCAAAGAAAACCTTTGTTTAACACTATTTTTTAAACCATTTATATTATCTATTTAAAATATCTTTATTATAAAAATATTAAATATTTTTATGTTTAAGATAGTGATTCTTGAATTTTTAAAAGGTTCCTTACTTAATTTATTACACACAAACACTCATTAAGATCAACCAATATCATTTAGTATGTCACAACCCCTCTCCTATAAAGTGTAACCTTCTTGGGCCGAAAATGGGAGAAGAGAGATAATGAAACCTGATTCCCACCTTTAGTAGGCCCTAAGTTGGCGACTACCACAAATGATATAGTAAACACAACTATGGGAGGCATTGAAATCTAAGAGAAAATATGTGAAAGAGAGAGATAAGATAGAAACCGACCAACTCATGATCAGCCCACAGAGTAAAATAAACCCAAGTTCACATGTGTAATGTCTTGCAATAAATACTAAAACTGAAAGAGAAAACTGCAAGTACCAAAAGAAAGGTAAATATGAAAATGACCACAAATCCCAAACAGCTCCTATAACCCACAAGATAATAGTAACCGGTCCGATCTCCAACCTACTCTAACTAACCTGAAAATAGTTTATATATATGTAGGATGAGTATAATAGTATACTCAGTAGGATCCTCCTCAGAGCCTCTCATGTAAAAGTTAAGAAAGCATGCTAAAACACAGTAAACAACAAATGAATCTAACTCTTCAAATAAATAGGTATACTTAGTTCCCATCCTCACCATGGATACTCTAACCAAGTATCTCATACAATATCATATTATATAATAAAGAATATGAAGGGTACCGAGCTAACACTACCCCACTAGTTTCCCACTTTTCCCCAACACTGTATGTCATGAGAATCTCTCTCCAAAAAGGCTAGCCCAAAGACACATAGTTGAAGTGCCGCAACACGCACCCCATGAGTCAACATGCACCTCGTGCATCACACCACCACATCCACATAACCAAAGTAACTAGGTATTTTTTGGGAGTCACCATAGCTTGTTTAACGTGTATCATATGTCAAGTATTATACCTCAAGCCATTACAACCAATACACTGTGTAAGGATCCTCAGGCCATCACATCCTATACAAGTTACACCTATAGTAGTCCATAGGAAAATATATCTATGATATATGCGAATGAAATAACTACAAGATATTACATCCATCTAGACACATATATGGGAAAAATAACCATTGTGCATAAAAACACAAGTAACTACCAAAAGAAGAGTGTAGGGTCAAAGACTGTAGTCAGTCATCCATCCTTCTAATGAGATGTTGGGAAGAACACCCATAGGGATCAGAATCCCTAGGGTGTTAGTTTCCCTAAATGATATGATGGATTAGCGTCGAGAAACATAGAAAAGTATAAGATATAATATATCTCACCACCACACAATAGGCATAACCTAGTCTTAGTATTAACTATATCTAATGCCTCTCGAACTCTCGAAGACCACTGCTAAGACTAGATATCCTATAAGCACACAACCATTTAAAGAGATACATTATGTTACTTTAACCCTTTTAATTAGTTTTACTTTATTTTAATTTATTATTTAACCATTAATTAACCATTATCAATTCCAAATGACATTAAATTAGCATTACAATAAAGTTCCATGCCCTCTAGGAATAACCAAACCGAGTCCATGAATTCGTAGAATCACAACCTGAGTATTGCATCCCAACAAGCTCCAACCCCATGAGTTAAACATCATTAATTCATTTATTTAACAACATTACCATTTCCTTATTTCTAGGTATTATAAGGAAAAATTCTAAGATACCAAACACAAGTTGATCAAAATGGTGAATAGATGAACTACCCATTGAGTCTGTTCCACATATTGCAGGAGCGTAGACCCATCAAACCACAAGAAGCTAAACACAAAAATCTTTTGGCATACCCCACGTGTCATTGTCTCTTCTAGAAGGAGAATAAGAAAAACCATCTGCCTCAAGTAGTGGGGAATGTAAAGTAGATTAACAGACAAAAAATTCAACAAGAATCCACCTTTCATATCAATGGGTAAGCCTAGCTTCAACATGATCCATCATCTCAGGTGTCCTCCTCGACACCCACATGCATAAACTGATGCATCTCGCCACTCCATGTGTTATCTGCTACCACAATAACTAGGACTCCCTACCCCACATACCACAACAACCCCCCCCCCCAGGTTCAGTCATCCTAGGCTCACGTCAAATTCGGGCATCCCTCTCCATATACCACAAGTCTCATATCCAGAGCACATCACAAGCTATAGGAAAAAGCATAGAAATGAGATCTTTACCCAAATGAAAGGAATTCATCATTTACAGACAATGATCTCTCAAGGCTACAAAGCTTAAGATACATGACCTTAAAAAGAAATAAGGAAACTTAGGCACTACAAATTCATTATCTCAATCACACAACCAGTTCTTATTCCATCTTAAATTAACTGATTCATTATTCACAAGTTCCAACTGCAGGAAACCTAAACAACAAGCTATCATAAGCTATCACAAGTTAAATAACCAATTAATTGAACATGACTGTACTTACTTTATCAACATGCATCAACATGCTCCGGGTTCATTAAACAATTCCATTTACTATGCATATATGAATGTCATGACCCGACCTGTACTGGGGCTCAAGCCGCAACTACCCCAAGCCCACCTCCATATGTCAGGGGCTCGCAACTAGCGCCGAAGGCACAACAAACTCAGGGAGGCCTTTTCCTAAGAACATGTACATAGACACAGCCAACTCAATGCAAATGTGCAGAGGAAGAGAAAGTAAGGTACCACACTACTATAAAAAGGGAACCAAACAAAAAATGCATCAACCACAAAACAGTACCAGTATAAGAAAAGTATAGATAAAAGGGAAGGGGAAAAAATATGCACCCAAATAAAAAAGTGCCACAACCCAGAATCAGGTGAAAAAAAAAGAAAAAAATAGCTAGAAGAGTCACACTCCGGAATCCCAAACGATGACCAGCACACACGGTCCAAGAACCCCGTATCCCTAAGCTCCTCTGATATCACGATCAACCTGTTCATCGTCTGCAAGGGCATACCAAATGCGGGCAAAGCCTAAGCAGGGGTGAGTATAAGAATACTCAATAGGATGCCTCGAATGCTTGGGGGAGCAGTAAGAGAGGTATGAAAGAGGAGAACAGTAAGATAGAACAAGGTACAACAAGAGTGAACAAAAAGAGTACGGCGCCACCCAATAGATGATATGACCGCTAAAATAATCCCAAACGAGTGATTGAGGGGATATACATCTCATAGATCACACCTGTTATATTCCCATACATATACCTAGGGCATCTAGATATACTCTTAACTCAGACTCGTTGTCTAGAGATAAGTCACACAACCACATTCCCACACTGGGGATCCAGTTTGAAGATTCCCCAAAGTACTCATCTGGGAGAACTCACTCCACGAGTCGGATAACTTTGATATCATTCGTCCAAGAAGTAATGTTCATCGGGAAACGTCATGAGAGAAGGATATAATCATTACGGGAGAACACAGACCTGAGTGGGAAAAATCATGATACACAGATGAGGATCACTAGAAGGGCCTTGGCGGATACTGAAACTCATCCAGATTCACCTGCTTGGTAGAGGATCGACGCCATGTGGGAATAGTCACATCGACACTTGACTCTAACTAGGGTCAAGAATGGATAGAGGATCTCGGTCTGTGTAACACCCTGAGATTTTATAAGATATATTCATTTTAATTTCTTTCATATATTCTATTTTATGCTACACTAAGATTATCTTGCGCTATACGCAACATTGTATGAGCTTGCAGTATACACAACACTAATCTTGGATCATGTTACACACAATTTCAAGTTTGTTTGATAGAAGTTATTTTACGCAACATTGAGTGTATATATATATATATATATATATTCAATGTATAAATGAAATATGGTTGGATTCTGTTATACGCAACAATAAATAAATCTTTTACTATATGCAACCCTGATTTGGCTTTCATTACACGCAATCGCGACCTTCCATGATAGCATGTGTTGTACGCAATACCTAGTTTTACTAAACAACGATATGTTATTAAAATATTATATAAAAAGCCGTTATGAATATTAATACCCACTTTTTGAATTTTAATAAATTTTATCTTTCAAAATGGACTTCATTTTTGGATTCGTAATATCAAAATTATCCTAGGGTGAATTTTTGGTATTTTTCTGAAAACTTTCAATTTATTATGAATAGTGAAAATACTGGGTTACTATTTAAAAAACGACTTTTTATTTAAATAATTTTTTATTTTATTTAAATTTATTCTAGGTCAAAATTGATACATAATGCCTATATATGTTCAATGTAATTCATTGGATTCATTATATAATAATTTTTGATATATAAAAATTTTATTGAACTTTTGACCGTCTTTTACCCACCTCATAAGAGAATTTGCAAATTTACATAAAACATAATTTTACCATTTATGTGAATGGAATTTCCAAAATCTGAGAGACACAGTTGAAATCAGTAAGTAAAATGTGGTTCAATAAGATAAAAATAATTTTTGGTGAATAGTAACTTTTTATTTTTATTTACCACAGTTAAAAGAAAATAGGGTAATTAAGGGTAAAAATGATATTATTATTACCCTAAAACATGTCCTAATCCTATTGGATAAGTGTAAATCAACCAAAAAAAACCTAAGGAATATAATGTTATCATTTAGGTCCACTTGGATTAAATTAGTACATTTATTATTAATTTATTTAAAGAAGAGTTAAAATAGTTAAAATCAAATTTTAATAACTAAAAAAATTTAATATAGGGTTATACATATGATAAATTCGACAATAAATATTAATTAGAAAGATAAAACGATTTCCTACATAATTTTATTTTATTTATAAATTTTATACATTAAATAATTTAATTTATTTATGACACAATGATGATGCAGTAATTACCTTATTAATGAAATATTAACATAATTGATGTTATAAATACCCAAATAAATGTAATTTGAGCCTTTTTATAAATTAAACTAATTTTATAGGTTAATATGACATGTTAGTACTGATTTGATTAACTTTTTGCGAACTAATCACACTATTATGAGTTTCACAAATATCAATTACCAAATAGTGTCAAAATTGACATAAAATAGTTTTTGAAAAAAATATTATATTATTAATTGTTATTCTATTATTAAAAATATAAGGTTCGGCCAAATGACTTAGATAAGGATATATATATTAATAATTAACAACTTCGGGTTCTTTTGTCTTGTTATAGTAAGTTTATTAACCATATAGTTTAAGAAAAGAAGATGATACGGTAAAAGTCAAATTATTTAACTTAGAGTTAAATCTAAATGATATAGTTAGAATAGTAACCTAAACGTGTCTAAAACCTATTGGTTGATAGGATTTCGACCCATACCCACTTTATCTTCGAAATAAATAAATTATGAACTATTATAAACCGAATATGACTTTATTAAAAAATAATATTTTAAGTTTTTCCAAAGGCGCCCCCCTCATCTCTTATAAAAAGGGCACCCCTTCCCTCTTCTCTTCACACCATTTTGAGCCTTGAAGCTCGGAAAAAACCTGAAAATTAATCTTCAAAACATCTCTAGTCATATAATAGAGGTTCTGGTCTTCTCAAAAAACCAACTCTAGTGCCCTAAGAAGGGGTTTAAAGGCGGTGCGTCGAGGAAGAGGTAATCTCTTCTACCGACTCTTTCATGTTTCTTTCTTCTTCAAATTCCTATTATTTAGTAATTTCATTATAAAGTAATAACATCAGTATAAATTATATACTAATATGTTATTATAAATATTAAACAATGCTATTTCACCTTCTATCCATCCTACGGAAAACGAAATCACCGCGCGTGCGTATGTACGGAATACTGTCTCCACGCCGTGGTGTAATCAGTTTTTCCACCACCACCATACTTGGATGGGTATAATGGTGTAAAGAATAACTATATATTATTTTTATAACATCATACTAATTATAAGATATTATATCATCCACTCCAATCCTATTCAATAAATATGGGAACGATATAATCGCTCGTGCATACGTACGGATTACCGTCTCCACGACACGATGGGATTCATTTTCCATGATAACAATTCAAGAATGATTATAAAGTATATATAATAAGTAATAATGTAATATATTACATAATAATTCTACTGTATTTATGTATTTATATATGTATTCCATCTTCTTAATTCCATTCAATTCAATAAGGAAATGGAAAACAACATTCATGCGTACGTACGACCTACCGTCTCCATGAACAGTGTATTTATTTCTATTTATTGATCTATTATATATATGTATATTTTGAATATATATTATATATAAATCATATTTTATATTCTGGAATTAATTAATCATGATCTAAGTAATCATATTAATAATTTCAAGTCAAAACACGGACGATAAATGAAACGATTTTACCCAAAACGCTGCTTTAACATGGAATTGACAAATGAACGGATAATATAAAGTCATAAGTGAATCATATATGATATCATAAATATTATTATGGTTCTGTTACAAGTTAATAATATGTTTAAACCCACTATACAGGAGTCTCAGACACATACAGAAGAAATTGGACATAAGGTAAGGGATAACTATTCCAATCTCATTCTTATCCCAGATTGTTATTCGTAAGTATTTACTGGGGTTATATTTTTCATCCATGTCTATAAAATGTTTTCATAAAGTGTTTAATATTATTCCATGTATGTTTAAAGTCATTTTTACCCATCTTGACTTTTAATTTGTGTTATGGATGGAAACTTTCTTTTGTTTACCATACGTGGTATTTTTGACTTTTCTGTTAAAAGTATGAGGATGATGTTTTTTAACTTATACGTCATGAACGGATACATATGGTTTCATAACGCCTTATTTACAATAAGCTTCCTATACATGATTTCATGATTATTTTCAACAAAATTCTTTCTTTTGAAATTGCATGTCATTTTGTGAAAGGAAAATGATTTTGAAGAAGAAATGATATTTTCCTCAAGAATTCATTTCAAGTGTTTTGTCAAAACTATTTTACATCGAAGATGAAATTATTTCATGTTTCAAGTATAATGTCTCTATGATTTACATGGTTTCACTTTTCTTATGTTGAAATGATATCCATTTGTTTTATATGGATTATGTTATGATGGGATGATGTTTATGAAACCCATTTTAATCTTTGGGTTATGATGAATGATTTATGTTTAATTTGTGGCACAAGTAAGAATGATTTCATTATGAGATGGGTGGGACCTATATCTGCCTCAAATGAATTGGGTAAATATTTATATCTCATGATATAGACATGGCTAGAACGATAAATTAATCCAGTTCAGTGATACAGGATTTGAATGAGGAGTGAACTCGATTCCGAAAGGGACTTTGTTCACTAAGATAGTCTTGACAGCAATGCCTTGGCTACTATGGAAATAATAACATGTTCTTAATGTTTTCCACAATTACATGTTTTATTCCCATGCTATTTTATCATGATTAATGTTTCTTTATGATCTATGCCTCACGTACTGCCATGTTTTATGTCATTGCTCAAGATTTTGATGTTTAAATATTATGTTCATGTTTTGAAGTTCAAATGTATATGGTTTGTTTTATTTTCTCCATGCTTACCCTTAATGATCATTTGAGCTCACCCTTTATATTTTTTCTTTTCCCCAAGATATAAAGAAAGGTTTTAGGTAAGAAAAAAAGGGAAGATCTTTATGGGAGATGTTGAAGATCTTTCACCAAGATTAGAAGATTATATTCCAAGTTTCCAAAGACACTAAACTATTACGGTCCTTGGGTGTTTGTTTTTGTTATGTATTAAGTATTCTTCAAAAGTATGTAATTTCCTTGTACGTCAAGCTTTGGGTCTCTACAGTTGGTATCAGAGGATTAGTTTAGTCAACTTTTGGAAACTAGGATGTGATAACTTTAGTGAGATCCCTAGAGATATTCGTAAGGTATGTCTAGGGATATCCCTAAGGTTAAGTATAAGTATAGGTTATAGTCCTAGAATTATGGAAACGATATTATAATTAAACCTAAGATGTTAGATATTGAAGGTACCCCCCTTTATTATGTTGTTTTCCTAGCATGATTTTTTCCTCTCACACTGTTCTTTTTGGGTTTTAGACGATGACTGGAACCGGAAGGAACCATGTTGATCAATGTAATGGACAATGCAATGATTGTCCTCCAGAACAACCAAATGTGATGGGAGGTGGTGTGGAAAATCTTATTTCTATACTTACACAATCTATGAATCATTCTGGATTTCCAAATGATCATAGAAGGGAACAATATTCTATTGAGTCCTTTGTGAGGCAACATACACCGTATTTCAATGGGTCTTCTGATCCACTTGTTTCTGTACAATGGATCAGTACTAATGAAAATATATTTTCCATACTTTGTTGTTCAAAACATAGAAAAGTCATTTTTTCTGTTTAATGTTTAGAAGGTGAAGCAGACCAGTGGTGGACTCTAATTAACAATACAATGCCCCGAGATGAAATTGAATCCACAGAATGGGATGAGTTCATGAACTTATTTTTCAATAAGTAGTTCCCTCATATTCTTAGAACAAATATGAAAAAGGATTTCATTGAGCTTAATAAAAAGGATGATGAATATGTTGTTATATACGAAGCGAATTTTACAAGGCTTGTAATGTATGCATCTGGATTTATCATCCAACATGAAAGTAAAGTTGATTGATTCTTTAGTGGCTTAAAACCAAGTCTTCGAAGGCCATTAGCTATAAGCGTCTTCAGTAGTTATGAAGAAATTGTGTGTTGTGCTATCAAGGTAGAACTGGAAGTTGGTGTTACATATCCATCTCATGTATTTGACAAAAAACAAAAGATGGAGTTCAAGGAGAAATCTTAGAATAATGGTGAAAAGAATATGAATGTTTCTTTATGCTCAAGGTGTGGAAAGAACCATGGTGGAGATTGTCTAAAAGGGACTAGAAAATGTTTAAAGTGTGGAAAAGAAGTTCAGCATGCAGCTGAGTATCGAAGTAATGGAAAAAGGGTTGCTAATGAAGTGAATAAAGAAAATACTATAGAGAATGTACCACCAACACTTCAATGATTCAAGTGCAAATAAATGGGGCATTATTCTAATAAATTACCTAATCCAAGGCTTAATGATGATCAACGTGAGAAACCTCTTAAGGAAAAGGATAAAGGGAAGTCACATACGACCACTATTTGTGATGTTGAGTATGAAAATGATGTTTTGTAATGATTAAGTGTTTATGTAATGGGATTTCAAAATAGTATCATGGAATCTCATTTATGGTATCATGGAATTTTGGGATATCTACGTATTGGTTTTCAATAATACCGGTAACCAAGAAAAGTAATAGAAATATTTTTGGAAAGAAGATGATATGTGCATAATGGAGGGATAAAGAAAAAACATGAAATAAGGTCATGACTGATATAAGGACAAAGTTATACCATGGTTTGAGTATATAGAAATTTTGGGATTTTGGTATGTGGAAATTGTTAAATTTTGACAGCATTCATGTTTTCACTAAGGTTCAATGGGTATTCATTTTTTTTCAAGAGAATACACGATTAACGTATTCAAATGATTGTTAATTGACCAACAAGATATATCGTATAGTATATGGGGGATAAATGATTGTATTCATATGCTCGGCAGATGACATTTCTAGTAATTGTTTTCTTTATACTATGAGCTTGGACAGAAGTATTTTGGATAAGCCTAAATATTGGAATAGATTATGTTGGACATAAGTTAGTATTGTTTAAGGATCGAAATTTTTCTATATTATTAATGAAATGTTATAATAATGTAGTCTTAGAAAAAGGAAAACCTGCGGGACGGGTGACAACCCATCGCGTCAGACAAGGTTGCGGGAATTGAACCCACAATCGAAGTGCGATAGGCCTTTATCGCCTACCACTGGCCTATAGGAAGTCCCTGGTTAGTAGAAACTAGATTTAATAATTAGTATGATAGATGAAGTATAAGTCCATTTTTGGAATCATATACGATTAACCTCACCATAGATGGACTTATGTATATTTGATAACTTTTGCTAACCTTTTGTTTGAGACATATGGAATGACCCATCATTCTATCACATGATCTATTAACACTTCACGAATGAAAAATTCAACATCATTTCTTTAAGAGATGAAGAGGAAACTGTTCAAGGCATGAACAACGGTGATATTATACTAAAATAAAGTAAGCATTTCTTCTAATTATAATTCTATAACTTTAGGGAAATCATATTGAAAACCAAAAATGTTGTCCTAGTTCCCTTATATCCGATGAATCAGATGGTAACATAGATCATTACAAATTTATGGCTTTGTCATTATTGGATTTTTCATAGCCATGTTCTCTAACACTCTCCATCAAAACTTTATGGTTAGATTTCTCTTCCATATTCATATTTTCACCTATGTTACCCTATGTGGAAACTCAGGGATAAGTTAATTTGGGTAACCGTTACGTTGCATACATTATTTTTTAAAATTAAGCTTTAGTATTCCTTTTTACGATGTGGGTTTCTATTAAAGAAACTCTCAAGTAGTAAACGATTTATAACCCCAGTGAATTTCGAGGGTGAAATTCATTTTAAGGGGGGTAGAATGTAACACCCTGAGATTCTATAAGATATATTCATGTTTTATGCTACACCAATATTATCTTGTGCTATACGCAACATTGTATTAGCTTGCAGTATACCCAACACTAATCTTGGATCGTGTTCTATTCAATTTCATGTTCGTTCGATATAAGTTATTTTAAACAACATTGAGTGTATATATATATATATATATTCACTGTATAAATGAAATATGGTTGGATTATATTATACACAACAACAAATGAATTTTATACTACACGCAACCCTGACTTGGATTTCATTACACACAATCATGACCTTCCACAATAGCGTGTGTTGTACGCAATACCGAGTTTCACTAAATAATGATATGTTATTAAAATATTATATAAACTAGCCATTATGAATAGTAATACCCACTTTTTGAAATTTTATAAATTTTATCTTTCAAAACAGACTTCATTGTTGGATTTGGAATATCTAAATTAGCCTAGGGTTAATTTTTGGTATTTTTCTAAAAACTTTCAATTTTTGATGAATAGTAAAAACACTGGGTTACTATTTGAAAACTGACTTTTTATTTAAATATTTTTTATTTTATTTAAATTTATTTTAGGTCAAAATTGATACATAATACCTATATAAGTTCAATGTAATTCATTGGATTCATTTTATAATAATTTTAGATATATAAAAAGTTTATTGAACTTTTCACCGTCTTTTACTGACCTCCTAGGAGAATTTGAAAATTTATATAAAACTTAATTTTACCACTTCTGTGAATGGAATTTCAAAAATATGAGAGACATGGTTGATATCAGTAAGTAAAATGTGGTTCAATAAGATAAAAATAATTTTTGGTGAATAGAAACTTTTTACTTTTATTTACCACAGTTAAAAGTAAATAGGGAAATTAAGGGTAAAAATGATATTATTATTACCATAACACATGTCCTAATTCTATTGCATAAGTGTAAATCGACCAAAAACTACCCAAGGAACATAATATTATCATTTAGGTCCATTTGGATTAGATTAGGACATTTATTAATAATTTATTTAAAGAAGAGTTAAAATAGTTAAAATCAAAGTTTAATAACTATAACATTTTTAATATAGGGTTATACATATGATAAATTCGACTATAAATATTAATTAAAAAGATAAAACGATTTCCAACATAATGGTATTTTATTTATAATTTTTAGAAATTAAATAATTTAATTTATTTATGACATAATGATGATGCAGTAATTACCTTATTAATGAAATATTAACATAATTGATGTTATAAATACCCAAATAAATGTAATTTGAGACTTTTTATAAATTAAACTAATTTTATAGGTTAATATGACACGTTATTATTGATTTAATTAACTTTTTTTGAACTAATAACGCTGTTATGATTTTCAAAAAAATCAATTACCAAATACTGTCCAAATTGACATAAAATAGTTTTTAAAAGAAATATTATATTATTAATTGTTATTCTATTCCTAAAAATCTATGGTTCATCAAAATGAATTATATAAGGATATATATATTAATAATTAACCACTTGGTGTTCTTTTGTCTTGTTATAGTAAGTTTATTAACCATATAGTGTAAGAAAACAAGAAGACACGATAAAAGTTAAATTATTTATCTTAGAGTTAAATCTAAATGATAAGGTTAAAATAGTAACCTAAAATTGTATAAACCCTATTTTTTGATAGTATTTCGACCCATAGACACTTTTTATTCTAAATAAATAAATTAAAAACTATTATAAAACGAAAATTACTTTATTATAAAATAATATTTTAAGTTTTTCCAAAGGTGCCTCTCTCCTCCCTTATAAAAGGGCACCCCTTCCCTCTTCTCTTCACACACTTTTGAGCCTTTAAGCTCGGCCAAAATCTAAAAATTACCCTTTTCAACCTCTCTATTCATATCATAGAGGTTTTTCTATTCTCAAAATACCAACTCTAGTGCCCAAATAAGGAGTTTAAAGGAGGTGCGTTGAGGTAGAGGTAATCTCTTCTACCGACTCTTTCATGTTTCTTTCTTCTTCCACTTCCTCTTATTTAGTTGTTTCAATATAAAGTAATAACATCAGTATAACTTATATACTGATATGTTATTATAAATATGAAACAACCCTATTTCACCTTCTATCCATCCTATGGAAAATGAAATCACCGCATGTGCGTACGTACAGAATACCGTCTCCACGTCGTGGTGTAATCAGTTTTTCCACCACCACATTGCTTGGATGGGTATAATGGTGTGAAGAATAACTATATATTATTATTATAACATCATACTGATTATAATATATTATATCATCCACTCCAATTCTATTTAACAAATATGGGAATGATATCATCGCTCGTACATACGTACGGATTACCGTCTCCACGACGCGATGAGATTAATTTTTCATGATAACAATTCAAGAATGAATATAAAGTATATATAATAAGTAATCATGAAATATATGACATAATAATTGTACTGGATTTATGTATATATATATTTATGCCATTTTCTTAATTCCATTCAATTCAATAAGTAAACGAAAAACAGTGTTCATGCGTGCGTACGACCTACCGTCTCCAAGAATGGTGTATTTCTTTCCATTTATCGATCTGTTATATACATGTATATTTTTAATATATATTATATATAAATCATATTTTATATTCTGGAATTAATTAATCATGATCTAAGTAATCCTATTAATAATTTCAAGTCAAAACACATACGATAAATGAAACAATTTTACCCAAAACGTTGCTTTAACATTAAATTGACAAATGAACTGATAATATAAAATCTTACGTGAATCATATATGATATCATAAATATTATTATGGTTCTGTTACAAGTTAATAATATGTTTAAACCCACTATACAGAATTCTCAAACACATACTGAAGAAATTGGACATAAGGTAAGGGATAACTATTCCAATCTCGTTCTTATCCCAGATTGTTATTCGTAAGTATTTACAGGGGATATATTTTTTATCCATGTTTATAAAAATGTTTTCATTAAGTGTTTAATATTCTTCCATGTGTGTTTAAAGTCATTTTTACCCATCTTGACTTTTACTTTGTGTTATGTATGGAATCTTGCTTTTGTTTACTATACGTGGTACTTTTTCACTTTTCCGTTAAAAGTACGAGGAGAATGTTTTTTTAACATATAAGGCATTAAAAAATACATACGGTTTCATAACACCTTATTTCCATGAAGATTACTATACAATATTTCATGATTATTTTCAACAAAATCCTTTCTTTTAAAATTGAATGTCATTTTGTGAAAAGAAAATGATTTTGAAGAAGAAAGGATATTTTCCTCAAGAATTCATTTCAAGTGTTTTGTCAAAACTATTTTACATCGAAGATGAAATTATTTCATGTTTCAAGTATAATGTCTATATGATTTTCATGGTTTCAATTTTCTTATTTTAAAATGATATCCATTTTTTTTATATAGATTATGTTATGATGGGATGATGTTTATGAAACCCATTTTATTCTTTGGGTTATGATGAATGATTTATGTTTATTTTTTGGAACAAGTAAGAATGATTTCATTATGAGATGGGTGGGACCTATATCTCCCTCCAATGCATTGGGTAAAGATTTATATCTCATGAGATAGACATGGATATAATTGTTAGTTAATCTGGTTCAGTGATACAGGACTGGAACGAGGAGTGAACTCGATTCCGAAAGGAACTTTGCCAACTAAGATGGTCTTGGAAGCAATGCCTTGGCTACTATGGAAATCATAACATGTTCTTAATGGTTTCCACAATTACATGTTTTATTCCCATGTTATTTTATCATGATTAATGTATCATTATGATCTATGCCTTATGTACTTCCATGTTTATGTCATTGCTCAAGATTTTGATGTTTAAATATTATGTTCATGTTTTGAAGTTCAAATGTATATGGTTTGTTTTATTTTCTCCATTCTTACATTTATTGAAAATTTGAGATCACCCTTTATATGTTTTCTTTTCCCCAGGGTATAAAGAAATGTTTTAGGTAAGAAAAAAAAGAAATATCTTTATGGGAGATGTTGAAGATATTTCACCAAGATTATAAGATTATATTTCGAGTTTCCAAAGACACTAAACTATTACGGTTTTTTGGTGTTTGTTTTTGTTACTAATTAAGTATTCCTTAAAATTTATGTAATATCCATGTACGTCAAGCTTTGTGTCTCTATAGTCTGGGCCTCTCGGAGGTATACCTGACTCTATCTCAGAAAATCCTGGTGAAGTGATCATACTCCTGTAGAAGGAAATGATACTTGAACTTAAGCAGAATGAGAAAAAGGGGCACTAACCCAAATGAAAAAATGTCCAAGATATGGTGGAAAGAAAGATCAAGCCGTGTACTAAGAATTACACGATTTGTAAAAATGTTACACGCCCTGTCTTCTGACCCCGGGTACTACTGGTGTACAACGGACCATGTTATAATGCTTGTCGTGTAAAACGAAACAACATGACATATAGAAAGGATCACCAGCTATGTCAAAGTATATGGGGTCTGCTCTGTGTATGCTGGAAATGTGCCTATATATGACCTCAACCCATGTATTTCAACTCGTGTAATTGGTACACGGGGTGACCCGAATTACTAGGCTCGCCTGACCGTGTGGTGGAGTACGTACTCCAAAGTTAGGAAAACCATATTTGAGGAAAATTAACCCGCACTCCTGAGGTGGGGAGTAGCATCTCTACCGGAGCATAGGAGTAAGGAATACTCTCACCTTGAGTCATCAAGGGAGTAGCCATCCTACCCATCACTAAAAGAAACGCCATGGTTCTTATCCTTATGTTATCAGTCATACCTCAACCACCACGAAGTTCCAAAAGGGAGTAACTTAAAGGACCTCCATGTCATAAGGGTTCAAACACGACAGACAGTGCGTCAATCAGATGCATAGTCTATAAGTTATAGGTAATTTAGTACTGAGTGCTTTGTTGGATTCGTGTTCGATCCAACCTGGCCATACTTCAAATGAAACCATATAACCGAATGGGTCACACCGCTGCGATCCACCTGAAAAAACACATGATATGGACTACACATTTATCCAAAATAGATACGCGATAAAAAAGATGCATTTCACTGCCAAACGCATGGAACGGGACTTGTGGGGCCCACAATTCATACTTGACTTAAAATATCCAAAATTGGTCTTGAAAAATCCATCTTAATTTCATGGCTGCAACTTCACAGACAGTTTGTCATTCTGACACCATATGAGGGAGATATGTCCGATAGAAGATCACGTAATAATAAAAATAATATTATTGGGTGTTTCATGGACCTGAGCCACGAACCAGAATTTAGTATCCAACATTAGACTTGAATAGACCATATTAATGACAAGATCACATCACCACTGACAGTAAGTCAATTAGACATCGCATGCAGAAGTTATGGCAGTTCGAAGATTTACTAATAATATTGAATCTATTAATTCACGAGCATTTCGGGTAAACGATCCAAAAACCCGAAAAAGACATCCAATATTAGACTCATAAATTCCATCTCAAAGTCATGGTCACAATGTCTCTAACGGTTTGTGAAACTGAGGTCGCATGAAGAAGATACAATCAAAATATGCTTTTTCCAACGAATATAATAATAATAATATTTTTATTTAACCATTTTTTTTCAATTCTAAATCCCATGCACAAAATCCTCTTCCTCTTTTTGTGTGCTACACTCCATCTTGATTGTTTTTATTTTTTTCTATTATTATTTTTCCATTTTATTCTCACATTCTCTCTCCCATACTCCTTTCATGATTCCCTTCTCCTGCAAACCGAACGACCAACCCTTCACCCGAAAGCCCCTTCCGCCAGATGTTCCACCCTCTGGCTTACTGCCGTCTCGGCCTACCACTCGCATTGCCGCTCCGCCTGCACTAGCAGCGCCAGACTGCCCCTGCTCTGTCGCGTTGTCTCACTGACCAGACCACCTCGCCTTGCCAACCTCACTTCGTCAGACAGCCCCAAACCTTCGAATCTTCCTGTATAAAGTACCATAATTCTCATGTATTATTTTTAAATATATGGTAATTTTACAAGTCCGAAAACTCTGACAGTGCGAGATTCTGAGGCCCGGAGTGCCTAGAATGACCCGTCGAAGTTTTTTGAGCTTAAGTTAGTGCACATTAACAGTTTTCCTAAAAAAAATTAGAATAACTGTTAAGTGGTAACTCAGATCAGAAATATGTGGGCACCGTTGCGCTCATAATGATGGGTTTACCCTAGGCGCGACTTAAGATTAGTCAGCACATGCCTCCTGTGAGAAAACCCAAAAAATGGAATAATCGTAAATAAAATAATTAAATAAATTATTTTATTTTTTAAATGCTTATAACTCACAAATGGTAACTCGGATTCAAAATATGAGACCACTGCTGAACTCATGAGGGTATTCTTTCTTTAACCAGACACTTACTTTGGCTGGCACTGCCACCATAGAAATTTAGTTTTTGGCCACAAAAAAAATAATTTTGTGACAATTATTTTATTGAAAAATTTATAATTTCTAAACGGTAACTCAGATTGAAAATCCAAGAGTACCGTTGGGTTCGTTGTGGTGTGTTTCACCTAGGCAGAGCCTAACCTCGATCGGCGTGGGTCGAGGGTGACTGATAATAATTTTATGACCTTTTTTTGGGTACGTTCAGTGAACGCGCAAGTGGCATTTTGTAACTTTTGAACCAATGCTCGGAATTTAAATCTGAGGGCACATTTGAACTCTTAGTGCAGGTATTCTCTTAAGGAGACTTTCATCTCGATGGTACTTTGTCGTGGATGAAAGTTAGTTTTTGGGTTTTTCGTGGAATTAATAAAATAAAATAAAATTCATTTTATTTAATTTTGAGCTTCCATGTAGATATTTCAGATGGGGTCCACCAGAACTAAACCTCCAGGTGGAATTTGTAAGTGGGGACCACCAGACATTAACCTTTCATGAGAGGTTATTGTGGTTGGGACCACCCGGGATGAAACCCCCCATTAATTAGGAGAAACCCTCAACTCCAACAATTAATGAGGGAGAGCCTCTTGACCTCCTCCACCTTAATTGTGCCAACACACATATCATTAATCTTTCCAACACACTGCATCATTGCACTTGCATAAATTAATTTCCTTGGCCCTTTTTAAATTAAGTAACAACATAGTTGGAATTTAGGAAGGTTCCTAATAAATGAACCGTGATAAATTTGAACAATCATTACCTACCTCCCCCACTTCTATATATATGGAGTTTGGGATAAGCATTTGGGATGGCTTCACCAAGTAACAAAACACTGGTAAAGTGACGCAATGCCCAACACTTGGAGGATTACGTTCTCCAACAAAGAACGTATTCTACCGATGAAGAACTCTCTCCTGTCGAAGAACAACCATGACTTTGAAATTCTTCCTCAAGACTTCCTATAGATGTGGGAAATCTTCGACGACCGACCCTCCCTCCTCAATGTCGTCAACGAACCAACGCACGAGCTCGGTATTGGAAGAGTGTGGAGGACGTGACGAATGACGAAAACTCCATCTTCTTCCCCGCAACTCCGTCCACGGATAACGAACAAGTAGGGGTTTAATTTTATTTATGTTTCATGTTCTTCCTTTCGTTCAAAACAAAGAATGAGGATGTTTTCTTTTTTGAGGGTGGGTTGTTGGGCTTCGATCTTATGAACCGATTGCTTTCACCCTAAACATGGAGAGTGCAGGACAAACTAACATGACCTGACTCCCTCTGTCGATCTCGTTTGTGATGTTCTTAGGCATGGCGACAAAACGATGAGGTGACGAAGGCAACAGACAACGATCATGATCCCCGCAGTCTCCGCAATCTGTCCCGCCCTCACGGCGCTTCGGCCGAACCAGCTCCACCGCCCGCCGTCTCGTGCCTCATGACTCCCAGCCGCCGCAGGCCTCCTGTGTTCACTGGTCAAACTGCGCAGGACCGCGCCTCCCGGCTCCCCGACACCGTCGGCCTCCCATGCCCCTGGCCAAACTGCACCAGCCCGCACCTCCCAACTCCCAACAGCCGCCGATCTCTTGGACCGAGCAGAATGAGTCGCGCCCCCGCGGCGCTTGCCGAACTGGCCCTAGACTCTCAGGCCGAGCCGCCCGAGCTGCACCGTCGTGACACTAACCAAACTGGCCCCGACCTCCTAGGCCGAGCTGCCCGAACTGCACCCCTCGTGGCACTCCAAGCTGAACCTGCTCTACGCTACCGGGAAGAGATGCCTACGCAGCCCCCTCAGGGCTGAACCGCCCTCGTAGCCTACTGGGCTGGGCCCAATGGGCCGGGCTGAACCCAACGGTCTGACCTGCCCAACAGGCCAGGCCAGACCCAATGGGTCATGCTAGGTCAACCTGAACCGCGTCAGCCCAGACTAAGTTGGTCTGGGTCGGTCCGACCAGGTGGGACCGAAACTCGGGCCTACTACCGACCCTTTACTTTCTTTTGGCCATATCTTTAGCACCAAACATCCATTTGACAAACCGTCGGTGGTGCTGGTAATCATGGATCTTGAAGGTCCCTTTGAGTATACCCCACTAGAGTTTGGGTAAAGTTGAGATACAGTCAGGTTGGATCATGCAGGAATCCAACTGTGCCCCCAGGACTAAATGGCTAATTATTCACAGACCGAGCATCTGATTGACACGCCATCTATTGCATTGAGACCACTATAACATGGCAGACCTTTGAGATACTTATTCTTAATACTTCATGGTAGTTGATGTATTGACACTTGTCTTGAGGAGCGGACCCTCCCGGAATCAAGCATGCTTTGTGCAGAACCTTGTGGCTAGCTGCATTCTTACTACTGTTCCTTGATCCTATGTGGGTTTGACAGTTCTGACTACTGTTCCTGGATCCTGTGTGTGTTCGACAGGTCTGACTACTATTCCTAGATCCTTTGTCGGTTTGACAAATCTGACTATTATTCCTAGATCCTGTGTGGGTTTGATAGCTCTGACTAATATTCCTGGATCCTGTGTGGGTTCGACAACTCTGACTTCTGTGCCTGGATCCTATGTGGGTTCGACAGATCTGACTACTGTTCCTAGATCCTGTGTGGGTTCGAGAGCTCTGACTACTGTTCCAGGATCCTATAAGGTTTAGACAGATCTGACTACTATTCCTGTATCCTGTGTGGGTTTGACAGGTCTGACTACTGTTCCTAGATCCTCTGTGGGTTCGACAGCTCTGACTACTGTTCCTGGATCCTATGTGGGTTCGACAGCTCTGACTACTGATCCTGGATCCTGTGTGGGTTCGACAGTTCTGACTACTCTTCTTGGACCCTGTGTGAGTTCAACAACTCTGACTACTATTCTTGGATCCTGTGTGGGTTTGATAGATCTGACTGCTGTTCCTAGATCCTGTGTGGGTTCGATAGCTCTAACTGCTGTTCCAGGATCCTGTTTGTGTTTGACAGTTCTAACTACTGTTCCTGGATCCTGTGTCAGTTCGAGAGCTCTGACTAATGTTCTTGGATCTGGTGTGGGTTCGACAACTCTTACTACTATTCCTGGATACTATAGGGATTTGATAGAAAATATCATTTATCGGATACATATAATCATCTCTAACTCTCTATATAAGTTGTATAATTGTTTGAGATGAGTGAGTAACTTTTGTGTTTTCCCCATGACTGAGATAGATTACTTGATGACTTAGGTATATGTATGGGCATATACCTAAGTGGGGTTATCTGTTGATTTCATACTTTGTGGTTTATCTTTGTCGGATATTGTGAGATCTTGAGGGTCTCAGGGTCTCTACTGAGTATCGTTATACTCATCCCCGCATGAGCTATGCCTGCGCCACATTGTGTTGGATGCAGATGACAGACATCACTGACTGAGGCTGAGAGTACTAGGATTGGATGGTACTTATAGGTGGACCTTATGACAGGTCGGTACACGGAGGAGACCGAAAAATGTGGAGTATTGAGGAGGCTATATGCACCTACCTTTCAGGTAGAAATTACAAAGGAAGACCCAGCAGCTGTTTTTCCTTTCATCAGTTGTATTTGTACTTCCAGTTCCTTGAACTTTCAGTAGGGATTGTATTTCTGCCCCCTTTTAATTTTTAGCACTCTTTTGTTAAACAATTTACTTAGTGTTTTGTGTCCAGTTGTGTGCTCTGTTGTGTGAGTTTATAGGTTATAAAGGCAATTCATTCCCAGTTTTTGGTAATTATGCCTTTGGTGCTAGTTGCCAGTCCCTGGCCTATGGAAGATGAGCTTGGGGTAGTCACGACAAGGGCCCCAGGGGATGAGTCGTGACAAATTGGTATCAGAGGAGTCTGTTCTACCAGAGAAATTAGGACTCCGATCTTTTCTACGAAGTAATATTTTTAATTGTAGTGAGTGTGGTTTTTAGTTCAGAGAGTCCAGTGTTGGTGTGGCGGCTGACGTATCCATACACCAAGACCCTAACATATGATTTCTGAATCAGTGCACAAAAACACTAATTGTGTGTGTGTTTTCATTTTGATTTCTTAAGTCAGATCACCAGGTATAATCTTTTGACTATGTCGCATCTGTTTCTTTTAGGATTCTTCCACAAATTCATCTAGTTAGATTTCCAAGAGTTGTATGCACTCATAGCCCACCGAACGATGAGGCTCTAGTGCAGGGCCCTCTTACTATATTGTCACCTTCGGGTGGTGTACCAACAGCACCAACACCCATTGGGCAGCAGATACCACCATCTACACTAGAAGATGGTGCATGCCGACTGAGTGTGTTGCATGAGTTCCAGCAGTAGAGGCCTCTAAGGTTTCAAGGTGAGATAGATTTCCATGCAGCTGAGGGCTGGTTGGAGGCAATTTCTAGAGTTTCCCATCTAGTTGAGACACCAGTAGAGAAAATAGTGATCTTAACTACTAGTCTTTTTCAGTGAGTGACCATGAGTATGGTATTCTTAGTGATGAGGCTTCGGTACATGGACCATTGCCTGAGATAGTACCTTCAGGTAGTGCGCCAGTTATATCACTACCCGTTGGTCATCAGTTACAACTGGCGGTCCTGATAGAGGATGCATGTATCCTTAGTGCCTTACATGTGTTTCAGCATCAGATACCCCTCAGGTTCTAAGGGGAGCCCAACTCACAGGCAGCTGAGGACTAGATCGAGGAGGTGGCTGAGAGTTCTCTAGAACTTCTATAGCTTCGGCAGGACGACATGTCGGTAGCTGAGTATTCATCAAGGTGTACTGATCTTTCCTGGTACTCGATGAATACGATATGATCATTTCTTTAGGGCTAGAACTTCCGAGTGAGGTGTGTTTAAAGTAAATCTGATCCATCACTATTACTCTATGCATTCCTACTTATGCTAGGGTGATAGAGAGAACCTTTTTAGATGAATGTTTTTTGGATGAATGGATACAACCAGTGAATGTTAGTAGTGGGAAAGAAGTGAACTGGTGCCAGTCTCAGAGACTTGGGTGCGTAAAATGTTTCAGGAAGATGATGTGATAGGGACAGATGAATCTGCATGGCAGCATACGTGGAAGCAGAGCTAGGAGAGAAGCATGCGGTGGTGTACTTTTCAACATGTTACAACCACCCCTTTTTGTGGACCCCTCTATGCTCAGGGAGCTGGAGTATTGGGGAAGAGAGTTGTTGCATGGAATCAAGGAATGTGACCCAAGGGCTCTAGGAATGATTCATGGTACGATCTATGTATAGCTATCGTATCAATAGACATAGGTACCAATCATTCCTTCCACGAATTTTTTCAAGGACCTAGAGTTTCTGGTTAAACCATTAACTTGACCCTCACATCTGGAGATACCTTTGGGAGGAGACTCAATAATCAAACTTACGTCGATGGTGTGATATGACCCTTGAGGTGAGAGTTTTGGTTGGAACCTCTTGGTGGAAGCATCGAGGCCTTACGACGTTAGTTTGGGTTTGGACTTGACATCTATAGTTCACACTCAGATTGACTATATTAGGCAAAGAGGTTGTGGTTTATCTAAAACGTTGGGATGGGATTTTCCTTGATCGGTGAAAAAGGAAACCCAGGAAGCACAGGATAAACTCTTGTATAGGAGGGTAAAACCAATCAATCATGAGTCGGCTAACCTCACCCTTGTGGAAGTAGAAGTTTACTTTGAGATAGTCTATACTCCTGGAAAGGGGAACATGGTAGCAAATGCACTCAGTAGGAGGTCTGGCCTACATCTGCTGAGTGAGGCGATATAGAAGCTAGCTGCTTTGAAGATATACTTTGTGGATTAGGAAAGAGCATCTTTTCTTCAGTCTCTTGTAGTCACTCCCCCACTCCTTTAGTGAGTCAGGGAGGCAAATCATGGGGACGCTGACTGCAAGACATGATGTGCTTAGATTTCCCCAAGAAAGACACCTAATGGATTTTCTGAAGGTAGGGAGCACTTCATCCTCTTCAGAGGATGTACTATGGTACCAGTGTCACTTTAGGAGGAAGTGTTGAGGGAGTTCCACACATCCCCTCTTGCGGTATATCCATGAGTGGTGAAGATATACTAGGATATATGACGACAACACTGGTGGATGGGAATGAAGAAAGCAGTTGCAGATTTTGTTTCTCGATGCCTCACTTGTCAACAAGTGAAGGCGGAGCATCAGGTACCAGTAGGTTTGGGTAATCCTTTAGAGGTACTATAGTGGAAGTCGGATGGGATATCAATGGATTTCGTGATTGGACTTCCACATACTTACAGGGCTCATGACTCGATTTGGGTGATCGTCGACCGACTCACCTAATCGGTCCACTTCCTACCGATCAAAGAACATTGTTTAACAGATAGCTTGGGATTCCTCTATGTGCAAGAGATTGTGAGGTTACATGGAGTAAATTCAACTATTGTCTCTGATCATGATTCAAATTTTACTTCCCAACTATGGAATGGGTTGCATGAGTCTTTTGGGATGTATCTTCGTTTGAGAATCGCCTTCCATCCCCAGACGAATGGTCCGACTAAGCGGACCATTCAAACCCTTGAAGACATGTTGTGTGCTTGTGTCCTCGACTTTGGTCATAGCTGGGAGGATCACTTACCCTTGGTAGAGTTTTCATACAACAATAGCTATCACTCCACCATTATGATGGAATCTTTTGAGGCGTTATACATGCGACCTTGATGATCAACTTTGTGCTGGACTGACCCAAGGGAGTCAGCACTCATGGGACCAGAGATGGTACGGGCTACCACAGAGAAGGTGCAGATAATCCAGGAGCATATGAAGACTGCACAAATTAGGCAGAAGTCGTATGATGACAAGAGATAGAGACATCTGGAGTTTGAGGATGGCAACCATGTCCTTCTATGGGTCTTATCTCGATGAGGTTTGAAGAGATTTGGCCGAGGTGTAAAGTTATCTCTGAGATTCATCAGACCTTTCCAGGTCCTCAGCTGAGTTGGCGAGGTGGCATACCATTTATCCCTTCCACCTCAGATGAAACGGGTGCATGACGTCTTCCACGTATCCCAGATGAGGAGATACGTGCATGAACCTTCCCACATCATCGACCATGGAGAGCTAGATGTCAATGATGGGGAGACTTTTACGGAGGTCCCAGTAGATATTGAGAATCGATAGGAGCGATTCCTTAGAGAATGGTCGATACCTCTGGTGCATGTTCGCTGGCAGTAGGACAACCTTCAGGAGAGCACTTTGGAGTGGGAGGCTTATATGCATGATTAGTACCCCCACTTGTTCCCTTAGTTATGAGTTGTGGATTACAAGGACGTAGAGCTCGGAGGTGGGGAGAATGTAAAGACCCAGAATTTACAGGTATTTTTTTTAAATATATGGAAATTATATGAGTTTGCAAAATCTAACAACGCGTTATTTCGAGGCCCGGAGTGCCAGGAATGATATGTCAAAGTTTTGTTGAGCTTAAGTTAACGCGTGTAAGTAGTTTTCCTGATAAAGTGGAATAACTCTTAAATAGTAAGTTGGATCAGAAAATCAAGGGCACTATTGCACTTAGAATGGCGGGTTTACACTAGGAACAACTTAATATTAGTCAGCGCGGGCCTCCTGTGAGAAAATCCAAAAATGGCATAATCATAAATAAAATAATTAAATAAATTATTTTATTTTTCAAATGATTATAACTCACAAATAATAACTAAGATTAAAAATCCAAGACCACCGCTGAACTCGTGAAGGTATGATTTATTTAAGAAGACACTAACTTTGGCCGGTGCGGCCAATAAGAGAAAGTTAGTTTTTGGCCGCAAATAAAATAATTAAGTGACAATTATTTTATTGTAAAATTCATAACTTCTAAATGGTAACTCTGATTAAAAATCTGAGAGTATAATTGGGTCCATTGGGGTGTGTTTCACCTAGGAAAATCCTAACCTCAACAGATGCGGGTCAAGGGTGACTGATAATTATTTTCCGAACTTTTTTTTGGTATGTTTAGTGAACATACAAGAGGTGTTTTGTAACATTAGTAATAGTGTTTGGAATTGAAATCTGAGGGCACCGTTTAACTTGCAGCGCCGATATTTGCATAAGGATACTTTCACCTCAAGGGAAGTTGGTCGATGGTGAAAGTTAGTTTTTGGGTTTTTCATGGAATTAATAAAATAAAAGAAACTTCATTTTTTAGCTTCAATGTGGATATTTCAGGTGGGGTCCACTATAACTAAACCTCCAGGTGGAAGTTGGAAGTTGGGACCACCAGACCTTAACCTCCCATGAGAGGTTATAGTGGTGAGGACCACCTAGGATGATACCGCCCTTTAATTGGGAGAAAACCTCAACTCCCACAATTAATGTGGGAGAGCCTCTTGACCTCCTCCACCTTAATTATGCCAACGGACTGCATTGTTGTGCTAGCATAAATTAATTTTCCTTACCCTTTTTTAATTAAGTTACAACGTTGTTGTAATTTAGGAATGTTTCTAATAAATGAACTGTTATAAATACCAATGATCATTACATACCTCCCCCTCTCCTATATATATGGAGCTTGGGAGGAGGATTTGGGATGGATTCACCAAGCAACGAAGCGCTGGTAAAGTGACGAAATGCCCAAAACTTGGAGGATTACGCTCTCCAACGAAAAATGTGTTCTCCTGATGAAGAACGACCTCGACTTTGACCTTATTCCTTGGGACTTCCTATCGATGTGGGAATTATTTGACGACCGACCCTCCCTCCTCAACATTGTCAACGAACTGATGCATGAGCTCAGGATTGGAAGAGTGTGGCGGACGCGACGAATGACAACTACTCCATCTTCTTCCCTGTAACTCCGTCAACATACAACACACAAGTAGGGGTTTAATTTCATTTAAGTTCCATGTTCTTTCTTTCTTTCAAAACAAATAATGAGGATTTTTTTCTTTTGCTGGTGGGTTTTTGTGCTTCGTTCTTATGAACCAATTGCTATAAACCTAAATGTGGAGAGTGTGAGCCAAAATAACATGGCCCGACTACCTTTGTTGATCTCGTTTGTGATGTTCTTCGGCATGGTGATTAAACGACGAGGAAACAAATGCGACAGGAAACAACCGTGCTACCCAAAATCTTCTCAACCCACACCACCCTCACGAAGCTTCGGTCAAATTGGCTCCGCTGCCCGCCGTCCCACGCCTCCTGGCTCTCGGCCGCCGCAGGCCTCCCGTGTGCCCCGATCGAACTGTGCCGGCCTGCACCTCCCGGATCTCGGCCACCGCCGACCTCCCGCGCACCCCGAACGAACTGCATTGGCCCGCTCCTCTTGGCTCTAGGCCACCACCGGCCGCCCGGGCCGAGCTTCCCGAGCCGTGCCCCGGCTACGCTGGTCAAACCAGCACTGACCTCCCGAGTCACACCCCCGCGGAGCTGGCCGAACTGGCCCCGACCATTCGGGCGGAGCCGCCCGAGTCGCGCCCCCGCGGCCCTGGCCGAACCAGCCCCGAACTCCCGAGATAAGCCGCCTGAACCGTTCCCCTCACAGCACACCAGGCCGAACCAGCTCTGTGCTACCAGGTCAAGTCGCATATGCGGCCCTGCTCCGAGCAAAACCGCACTCGCGGCCTGCTGGGCTAGGCCGAGCGGGCTGGGTCGAACCCAACGGTCCAACTTGCCCAACATGCTAGGCCAAACCTAATGGGTTAGGGTAGGTCGACCCGAACTGGGTCGGCCCAACCGGGTCGGACTGGACTCGGACGTACTACCGACCCTTTACTTTCTTTTGGCCATATCTTTGGCACCGGATGTCCGTTTGACAAACTGTCAGTGGCGCTGGTAATCTTAGAGCTTGACGGTCCCATTGAGTATACCCTACTGGAGTTTGGGGTATAGTTGAGATACAGTCAGGTTGGATCGTGCCTGAATCCAACTGGGCCCCTGGGATTAAAAGGCTAACAACTCACAGACCGAGTGTCTGATTGACGCGCCGTATGTTGTGTTGAGACCACTATGATGTGGCAGACCTTTGAGATACTTCTTCTTGAGACTTCGTGGTAGTTGATGTATGGAAACTTGGATTGAGGAGTGGACCCTCCCGGAATCAAGCATGATTTATGTCGAACCCTGTGGATGGATGCATTCTGACTTCTTTCCTAGATCCTGTGTAGGTTCGATAGCTCAGACTACTGTTCTTGGATCCTGTTCAGGTTTGACAGTTTTGACTACTTTTCTCGATCCTGTGTGGGTTCCATAGTTCTAGCTACTGTTCCTAGATCCTGTATGGGTTCGACAGCTCTGACTACTGTTCCTAGATCCTATGTGGGTTCGAAAATTCTGACTACTGTTCTTGGATCCTGTGTGGGTTTAAGAGGTCTGACTATTGTTCCTAGATCCTATGTGGGTTCGACAGATCTGACTACTGTTCCTAGATCCTGTGTGCGTTCGACAGCTCTGAATACTATTCCTGGATCTTGTGTGGGTTAGACAGCTCTGAAAACTGTTCCAGGATCCTGTGTGGCATCGACAGTTCTGACTACTGTTCTTGGATCCTGTGTGGGTTCAAAAGCTCTGACTACTGTTCTTGGATCCTGTGTGGGTTCGACAACTCTGACTACTATTCCTGGATCCTATGTGGGTTCGACAGAATAGATGATTTAGTGGCTACATATAATCATCTCTAACTCTCTACAGAAGTTGTATACCTGTATGAGTTGAGTTAGTAACTTTTGTGTTTTCCTAATGATTGAGATGGATTACTTAATGACTTAGTTATATGTATGGGCGTATACCTAAGTGGGGTTATCAGTTGATTTCATACTTTGTGGTTTATACTTGTTGGCTTTTGTGAGACCTTGAGGGTCTCAAGGTCTCTACTGAGTATCGTTATACTCACCCATACACGGGCTATGGCCGCACCTCATTGTGTTGGATGACGGGCAACCCTGACTAAGGCTAAGAGTACTAGGACTAGACGGTTCCTGGAGGTGGACCTTACGACAAGTCGGTATATGGAGGAGACTGACGGATGTGGAGTATCGAGGAGGCTATCTATACCTACCCTTTAGGAAATAATTTCAGTGGACAACCCAACAACTATTTTTCCATTCATCAGTTGTATTTGTACTTCCAGTTCCTTGCACTTTCAGTTGGGCTTGTATTTCTAGCCCCTTTTACTTTTCATCACTATTTTTTTATACAATTTAATTAGTGTTTTGTGTCCATTTGTGTGCTCTGTTGTGTGCGTTTATAGGTTATAAAGTCAATGCCTTCCCAGTTTTAGGGAATTACACCTTTGGTGCTAGTCGCCAGCCCCTGGCCTATGGAAGGCGGGCTTGGGGTAGTCACGGCACGAGCCCCAGGGGACGTGTCATGATAGACTTGCATGCCACCAGAGCTACATCACCCAGCTTCCGTAGTTGCCTGATTTCTTTGCCGAAACACCGCCTTGAACCGCTAAAACCCTCATCGGACCCGCACCAAAAGATCCTTCTAAGTGCCATTCTAGCTTCGATTTAACTCAGAATAAAGAAACAAATTCAGATCTGTGATCTACGGGTCGAGATCTTCGCATCCGTATGCCGCGCTCAATGAAACACTTAGTTTTTAGTGCGCTTAATTTTTTTCCATGCCGAAGAACACGTGTAGAATGAAATAGAAAAGAGCATGGTAAATGAGAGAATCGACAACCGTCTTTGTTTGGACATCATCATTGAAAACCAAGAATGTGAGGAATTGACAAGTAGATATTTATCACACTTCAAGATTTTCAATCTCAAGATAAATGAGAAGAAAAATTAATTCAACCCATTGTTTTTTTATCTGCGAATTAATTCATTTTATTCATGTTCGTCATGAAAAATTCAACCGGGATAAGGAATCTACAAAGATAAATCCTACCTGAGGTTTGGATTGATTATTGTTGAAGATCTCATTCATCAAGATCCATTCAGTGTTGAGGAAGATCGCACTTGCACAATGATGAGAAGAAGATTTTGCATTATTCATGCTTCGATCTTCCTGGATCCAAGGCTTCATCGTTGTTTGTCAGTGGAGAGGATAGGAGATGAGAGTAGAAGTCATCGTTAGAAAAAAGGGTTGTGAGGCCAAGATCACATAACCATGAATTTAAAACCTCCCACCAGGTTAATGGAAATTAATTAAATAATTAAATCAACAATTATTTAATTATTTAATTATTCCCCCATGATGGTGCATAAGCTGAACACCCAATGTCGAAAAAGGTTATACCTTTCTTAGGGTAAAACCTTCATTATAAATTCATCGATGGTTTTAGATTTTAAATCTGAGTCCCTATTCAAGACATATTCAGGTTTGAGCTATTAAATGAATAAATTAGTAATATAATTTATCCATTTAATACACCACCAATGATTGAGGGGTCCGAACATCCCGCAACAACTTATTTTATGTCGCGCCTAGGGGAAACATTGCGTTTCGAACCCAACCATGGTCTCAGATTTCCGATCTGATCAACCTTTTAAAAGGTATTCCATGTTCTTTAGTTAACCATATGTGTATAATATAAAAACACTTAACATTTTTATAAAATTAATTCTAGGCTCATCGGGCCTTGAAATTTCATTCCATCTCAGTACCCACCTCAAGAAATATTCTTAGAAATATTTCAATGTCTTTTTAGGACAAAAACCCGATCTCAAAATTATACCCTCTTTAAATCTTTTCATCCTTGAAAATAAAAACCATGGGAACCACTTGGGATTCTGAGCGCACACTTAGCTCTCTTACTCCTAGGGAATCCTGTATGATTCTGTGCCACTAAATAATTTTGACCAAAGGGTTGGTCCACCATCATAAGGCCTTCTTGAGTTAATGATGTGTGTACGAACACACATGTATCTCCTCGGTTGTGAAACGTATATGACATTGTGTACCCAATACAACTATTTGGGGTAATTCAAGGCGGTATGCAACCTTACCATCTCCTTGCATAGTCTCGAACAACCTGATAGAACTTGGGGGGATAGTTTTCCTCCCTGGTAAAACCTCTATATCACATGTTACAACTAGAATCATTTTTTTCCACTAGAATAGGGTCTCATGATTCCCTTCTTCAGAATATTCATATGGTGAAACACCTATGGATATCTGATCACACCGGATTTCACAGTTGATGAATCACAACTGAGTCTCTCTTAAATGATTGAGAAGCAAAAGAGTCAACACCATCAACTGAGAAAAGGTTGTACCCTCTTGTTCCACTAGGTTCAGCCGCAGGGAAGTCAACTGTTCTAAAACTTCCCTCACTAGGTGAGTCTAGGACTTCCCACAATTCCCGCTAAGGGAATCTTCTACAAAACCACACCTTGAGTGCACAAGTCTGAGAGATTCTTCCACCATGCTTCTGTTGTGCTGTCTAGGCCTCATATGACCATGTACCTAAGACTAATCATGAGAAGATCTCCTACATTGAGATCTCGTCATATGATGTCTGCTAGCTACAATAGACATATCAGCTCTATTTCCCTCATTGTCACAACCAGCTGTATTGCGTGGAAGGAATCTTTCTACCACCTGAGCCTACTCTCGCACATCAGCATAGGTAGGGATGCACAAGGGAACTGTAATAGCATATATCTCTCTATAGATTCCCCGCTCAAATGTGTGTTCTTGGAAACTACCATTATAGATCAGCGGACCACCAACTCTAGCCAAACCTCTATTGTCCGAGGGCCTGGCTTACTGTGGAACCTTAGTGGTCTTTGGTGTTGGAACTCACGAAGTATGCTCAACCTGCACACAACCTTAGACTGCTCAGCTGGGGCTATCTTCTTCCCAACAGGTAGGGGTGCTGCTACCAGCCCACGTAGAGAAAGGATATCACATGATTGGTCATGAACTGAGCTCTCGTTTCTCACGGAATCGTCTCTATGAACCGTAGCTAGTATCCTATATGGATGTCATCGAGGAGACATCCTGAATATTATCAAGGAGTACCGTGGTCAGATAATCATGTCTATATATATCAACAATGATGTGTAGCTAACTCAAGAAGGACATTCAAAGACTCAATCCTATATGATGCATGTACCATTGTTCACTGCAATAGGTGTCTCAGGGTGCCGAGTTGACAAAGCGGGTAATCAGAGTCCTAGTGAATGTATATGTCGACCGAACATACCATCATTGGACTCCCTATCTTGAGAGACGCTCTCAATTCACTTAGACACTATTTCCCGAAACCCAACTAAGATGTTTTAGGGGAATGTTTGAACATCGTCACAAGGGCCAAACCACCTATGATACCACTTTGTCACAACCCGACCCATACCGTGGCTTGATCCACAACTACCCCAGGCCCACCTTCATAAGCCAGCGGCTGGAGACTAGCTCCAAAGGAACAACAAACCTAGGGAGGACTTTTAATAATAACCTGTACACACACACGCAGCCAACTCAATGCAAAAGTGCAGAGGAAGAGAAAGAAAGGTACCACATTGCTATAAAAAGGGAACTAAATAAAAAATGCATCGACCACTAAATAGTACCATTACAAGAAAAGTAAAGCTGAAAGGGAAGGGGTCCAAAATACACACCCAAATAGAAAAGTGTCACAACCCAGCAAAAGGTGAAAAAAATAAAACAAAATTGATGGAAGAGTCCCACTACTGAATTAAAATCTATGACCATCAATCACAGTCCAATCACTGCATATCCCTAAGCTCCTCTGATATCACAATCAACCTGTACGTCGTCTGCAAAGGGTATATAAAATATGGGAAAATCCAAAGAAGGGGTGAGTATAAGAATACTCAGTAGGATTCCCTGAAGGCTCTAGGGAGCAGTACGATAGGTACTGAAGAGGAGAGTAGTAATATAGAATAAGGTACAACATTAGAGAACAAAACGAGTAAAAATCCACCGAATAGTTGATATGATCACTCAAAGAAACCCAAACGAGAGAGTAATGGGATCTCCATCTCATAGCTCACACCAGGTATATGCCAATACATATACTTGGGGAATCTAGATATACTCATAACTCAGACCTGTAGTCTAGAGACAAGTCACAGAACCACATACCCATGCTAGGGATCTAGTTCGAAGATTCCACGAAGCACTCATCTGGGAGAACTCACTCCATGAGTCTGATAGCTCTGATGTCTTCCGTCCGAGAAGTATTGTTCATTAAGAAAAGTCACAAGAGATAGATACACTCATTATGGGAGAACACACTCTTGAGTGGGAAAGATCATGATACACAGATGAGGATTACTTCCAGGGCCTTGGCAGATACTGCAAATCATCCAGATTCACCTACTAGGTAGAGGATCGATGCCCTGTAGGAATAGTAACGTCGATACCTGACTCTACCTAGGGTCAAGAATGGATATAGGATCTCGCTCGGAGCCTCTTGGAGGAATACCTGACTCTATCTATGAAAGTCATGGGGTAGGGATCATACTCCTATAGAAGAAATGATACCTAACCTTCAGGGGAATGAGAAAAAGGGGAAATAACCCAAAAAAACATGTCCAAGATACGGTGGACAAGAAGATCAGGCCATGTGCTGAGAAGTACACGAAATATAGAAATTTCACACACCGTTTCTTTTTACCCCAGGTACTGCCCATGTACAATGACCTGTGTCATAAGGCTTGTCATGTAAAATGCAACTGCACTGCGTGTTGAAAGGATCACTCATCATGTCAAAGTATCTGGGGTCCACTCCATGTACGCTATCCATGTGCTTGTACACGACCTCAACCCATGAATGTCAACCTATGTAATCAGTACATAGGGTGACCCGCATTACTGGACTCACTTGGCCGTGTGATGGAGTACCGACACCAAAGATAGGAAAACCATCTCAGAGGAAAATGAACCCGCACTATTGAGGTGGGGAGTCCCATCTCTAACAGAGCATAAGACTAAGGAATAATCGCACCTTGAGTCATCAAGGGAGTAGCCATCCTATCTCTCAGTAAAAGTAATGACCTAGTTATGTTCCTTAGGGTATCAGTCTTACCTCAAACACCACGAACTTCCACAAGGGAGTAACACGAAGGACCGCTATGTCATAAGGGTTAAAACACGACTGATGGCGCATCAATAAGATGCCAAATCTATAATTTATAGGCAATTTAGTATCAAGGTATCAGTTGGATTCTTCTTCGATCCAACTTGGACATAATTCAAATGACATTTGATTACCGAACGGGTCACACCATTGTGATCTACATGGTAAAACACATGAGATGGACTACCAATTTGTCCAAAATGGATACTCGATGAAAATTTTGCATTTCACCACCACACGTGCGAACCGAGACTCATGGGGCCTACACTTCAACCTCAACATAAAATATCCAAAATTGGTCTGGAAACATCTTTCTTAATTTTAGGGCCGCAATGTCATAAACTATTCATCATTCTGACACCGTATGACCGAGATATGTCGGATACAAGATCCCATAATAATAATAATAATAATCATATTATTATGGGGTTTTTTGTGGACCCAAGACATGAACTAGAATTTAGTATCCAACATTTGTATTGAATCAATTGTACTAATTACAAGATCACATCGCCACTAGTGGAAAGTCAATCAAACATCACACGCAGAAGTTATGGCGGTTTGAAGATTTAATAATAATATTAAATCTATTAATTCATGAGTGTTTCGGGTACCTGATCTGAAAACCTAAAACAGACATCTAATTTTGGACTCATAAATTCTATCTTGAAGTCAGGGTCACACTGTCACTAATGGTTTGTGAAACAGAGGTTGCATGAATAATATACAGTAAAAATATAGTTTTCCCAAAGAAAATAATAAAAATATTATTATTGTATTATTATTTTTATTTAACCATTTTTTTTCAATTCCAAATCCCAGGCACAAAATTATCTTCCTCTTGTTGCATTCCGCACTCCACCTTGATTGTCTTTATTTTTTTTATTTTATTATTTCTCCATTTTATTATCACATTCTCTCCCCAATATCTTCCTCCTTTCATGATTCCCTTCTTCCGCAACCCAAATGGATAGCCCTTCACCTGATAACCTCTTCCACCAGATCTTCCACCTCCGACCTACCATTGTCCTAGCCACTTGCTCGGGCCACCACACCACCTGCAGCCGCCATGCCAGACAGCCCCTGCTCTTCAGCGTTGTCCCGCTGACCGAACCGCCTCACCCTGCCAACCACGCTTCGCTGGACTGCCCTAATCGCGCCAGCCCGGTCTTCCACACCACCCCAAAACATCAGACACTCCTTGAATGCCACTAGAGCAACCTCACCCAGCTTCTGAAGTTGCCTGATCACCTCATCAAACCGCCGCCTTGAGCCGCTGAAACCCTTGTTAGTCCTGTGCCACAGGATCCTTCCGTGCGCCATTCCGGCTTCAATTTAACTCGTAAAAAATAGACGAATGCAGATTTGTGATCCTTATGTCGCGATCTTCACATCTGTATGATGAAATCAATGAGACATTGAGTTTTTAACGTGCTTAATTATTTGGCGTGCTGAATAACACGTGTAGAACAAAATAGAAAAGATCATGGTAAATGAGCGGATCGATGGCCGTGTTTGTTTGGCCATCGTCATTGAAAACCATGAAAGTGAATAATTGACCAATATAAATTTATCACACTTATAGATTTTCAATCTAAAGATAAATGAGAAGAAAAATTGATTCAACTCATTGTCTTTCGATCCACGAATTAATTCATTTAATTCGCATTCATCATGAAAAAATAAAATGGGGTAAGGAATCCACAAAGATAAATCCTACCTCAGGTTTGGATCGATCGTTGGTGAAGATCATATTCATCAAGATCCATTCAGTGTTGACGAAGATCACAATTGCACAATGATGAGAAGAATATGTTGCGTTTGTCATGCTTTGATCAGTATGGATCCAAGGCTTCATCGTCATTTGTCAAAGGAGAGGATAAGAGATTAGAGGAGAAGTCATTGTTGGAAAAAAGGGTTGTGAGGCCAAGATATCAAAACCAAGAATTTATAACCTCCCATCAGGTTAAAAGAAATTAATTAAATAATTAAATAAACAATTATTTAATTATTTAATTATTTCCCCATGATGGCACATAAGCCAAACATCAGATGCTGACAATGGTTATACCTTTCATAGGGTAAAACCTATGTTCTGAATTCATCGATGGTCTCATATTTTTGATCCGAGTCCCTGTTAGAGAGATATTCATATTTGAGATATTAAATGAATAAATTATTAATTTAATTTATCCACTTAATACACCTTCAATGAGCGAGGGGTCCAAACATCCCGAGCCAACTTATTTTATGTTGCGCCTAGGGGAAACAATGTGTTCCAGACCTAACTGTGGTCTTGGATTTACGATTCTATCAAAAATTTAAGATATATCCCATTTTTTTAGATTACCATACGTGCTTAATATAAAAACACTGAACATTTTTATAAAATTAATTCCGGGCACATCGAGCCTCATAATTTCACGTCATCTCACCACCTAGATCTGGAAAAATTCTTATAAATATTTCAATGTATTATTAGGAAAAAACAGGTCTCTACGATGAATCTATTTGATTAACATATAATTATAACAACAACTGGATTTATTAAACATGCATCTTTAACCAATTAGACAATTAATTATCAACTAATTATGTCCTTACATTATTTACCAATTTACATAAAAACAATATGCTAAATCAATAAAATCATAGATATCAAACTATCTATAAAATCAAGAGGCAAAACAATATCACTGTATAACGCAACAACATCACTATATGTTCGATACAAATTCCTTAATCTGGTTGAAATATTTATTAGGTCAATTACATTTAAATCCAAGGGGAAAATCATTATAGATATATGATTGAATGTAAATAAATAGAAAAGCTGTGAATCCCCTACCTCAAAAGGTCATTGACATTCTTTCCACGATAATGGATCAAGGAAACGGATCATGATAATCTCTCCCGCAATAACTACATCCACCTGAGGATGTCGCATCACATCCCCACCAACCAACCACAAATAAAAATTCATTAAAACCATGAAGATCACACACCATCACATGTATACTATAAATGGGAGGAAACTGATTGAAGAAACTCAAATAATCAAGGTAGATAATTTATTATATCGAATAAGGATTACTATGGATTGAATGAGGGAGCTAGGGATCATTCCATGATGAAGGACTCCCCAAAACACTGAAGATAGGGTCGTTGGGTTGCTTGTGGTTGAGGGAGAGTGGATGTAGATGTAGATTTTGACAAAAACCGAGTGGATGGAAAACACTTAAAACATACAGCATCGGGGTATTACATGACATGTATTCCTATTTGACATCGTGTAATGCCTCAAGTTCGATTTCCACCAAAAAACATGTCACCTCTCAATTTTATTTTATTTTTCCAACCATGAAGTATTTCATGTTGTAAATCCTTTTTTCATGCCATGTAAAAGTATTCACACCATGAAGATTTCTAGGACAACCTATGAAAAATTATTTTAAACTATTTAATTCAGTTATAGGATGTATAATCCCACCTTTATAGCTTTTACTTAACCAAAATCATCCAAACTTCTTCCAAGACACATATGAGAACATTGATCATAAAAAACACACAAAGGGTTGATCCATGAAGATATGGGCCCATATATCAGATACCTCTCAAAACATTCTCATCCATCAGAATCCAAAACCAACCCAGAGAGGAAACAAAAAGGGTCCATCCGAACTATCACCCCATGAGATACCTCTCAAAACATTATCCACCATAAGAGCTCACCACCTCACTAGAGGAACAATTGAAAAACCACACAACAACCACAACCATCTCATAAAAACTCTCCCCGGGGAGATACCTCTGAAAAGAGAGTAAGCCAAAACAAGCAATAATATAAATCCATCTCATAAATGGAAATGGGTCTACAAACACCAAACGAACAACGTTACAATATAAGAGCTAAACATAAAAAAGATTGGGGTACTGAGTGTGTATCCACAACTCACATTCCAAGGTACTCTCCTCCATGACATTATGCCACCAAAAGGCATGAACCAAGGGGATATCACACTCATGCAACTCCTCCTTGTGGTCCTAGATCTCTACATGTTGCTCCATAAAGGTTGCATCTTTATCAACATCAATCTCGCCCCAATAGATTACATGAGAGTCTTCATGAAGATAATGATAGAGTTGTGACCCATGGAAAAAGGTGTGTATCCATATCATCTGTGGAGTAAGTGATACTAGATATGCCATGGATCCTACACAAGCCAATGCCTCAAAAGGGCCATCAAATTGGGGAGAAATCTTACTCCCATGACCAAACCATTACTGCTCGTGATGGGAAGTCACCTTCAGAAACATGTGATCTCCAAAGCCACCTTATAGAGGTCTCTTACTATGATTGGCATAGGACTTATGATGCTCATTCAATTCCTTCAACTTCTTGATAATCACCTCAACCATCTCTGTTGTATTCTATACTAGTTTTGACCCAAGAATAGCTGACTCTCTAACCTAGTCGAGCACAATGGAGAATGAAAAGGTCAGTCGTACAAGGCTTAAAATGGTGTCATACTAATGGTGGAGTGAAAACTATTGTTTTAAGAGAACTTCATCAAGGGAAGTTCCCTTATCCACAAACCTCAAAAATCTAGAAAAGAAGATCACAACATTTCATTAATAGTTTGGATGGTCCACTCTGTCTGACCATCCATCTGCAGATGAAAAGTAGTGATAAGGAATAATAGAGAACCAAAAGCTTGTTGGAGACATCTCCACACCCTATAGGTAAAATAAGTATCTTGATCAGAAATTATCATCCTCAGATCATTTTGGTTTCTCACCACCTCCTCCAGATAATACCTCGATAAAACATATATAGAGATCGACTCCTTGACCACTATAAAGTGGGATAACTTAGTCAAATGGTCCACTAACAACCATTTATAGTCATAGATTCCCTAATCTTGTGGTAAACCAGTAACAAAGTACATCAATATTTCCTACTACTTCCACTGAGGAACATCTAACAATTGGATCAAATCACCAAGAACACAGTGCTTAACCTTCACCTTCTAATAAACCAAACATCATGACACAAACTCTACAACCGAATGCCTCAACCTAGGACACCAAAACTAACCTCTCAAAGCTTGATACATCTTTTTCATGCTAGGATATACTATTAAAGGAAAAATATGGAAATATCTGAGAACTATCTCATGCATTTACAAAGGAATGGAAAGCCTCCCCTAAAATAACTCTTGATGTTGTTCATCTTTATATCAACCATCAGGGGCCTCGCCACAAACTACTCGGACTCTCCAGACCTCCACCTATGGATCCCCCAACTAGGACTCTTCTTCTAACTGTACCAGAGATGAATACACCATCATATAAAAAAGAAAACTTCTACCCTGAACTTCTCCCATATATAGATGTAATGCTGACAGTTATTCCATTATTCTCTAAGAATCACTCGATTCACGCACTGCGTCACTATGAGACTTCCTGCTCAGCACATTGGATACAAAATTCCCCATTATAGGTGTATATAAAATTTAAAATTTGTAATCCTATAACTAATCCATCGACTAATGCTATCGTAAGTTCTGTTCATGTTGGGGGGAAATGTACCTTAGGCACTTATGATCAGTGAAGACCACAAAACACTATCCAATGGGGTAATGTCTCCAAAAATTCTGGGAAAACACCACTAACTCCAAATAAATACCATGGGTGGAATAGTTATACAAATGGGGATGTAATAAACAATAATCATAAGAAATGACCAATCTACAATGCATCATAACAAAACCCAACCCCAGACACAAAGCATCATAGAAAACCTTGAACTGAACTCCTTCTGTTCGAAAGTATAGAATTGAAGCACTGACCAAATTCTCTTTCAAATACTAAAAATATTCCTAACACTGATCAGTACATATGAATTCTTAATCCTTTATGTTAAATGTTTTCATAGGAGTCACAACCTGAGAGAAATCAGCTATGAACCTCCTATAATAGCCTGAAAGAGCAAGGAGACTTTACACCTCTACTACTGTCTTAGGGCTTCCCAAGAAACAAATTATTCTATATTCGATGGATCCAAAACTATTACCTTTTGGGAACAACATGACCCATGAAATGGACTTATTGATCCCAACACTCACACTTATACAACTTCCCAAATAGCTTTTGTCAACAAAAAACTCCCAAAGCAGCACACAGATGCTCTCCATGCTTCTCCTTAGACATGGTGTACAAATGGATGTCTTCGATGAGAAACACCATGAACTTACCCAAGAAGTCCTGGAAATTAGAGTTCAATAACCCCCTGAATATAACTAGAGAATTTGTCACACAAAAAAACATCACAATAAACTCTTAATTCCCATGATGACAACAGAAAGTGGTATTTGAAATATCCCCATCCTTCACTCAAATATAATGATATCCTAACAACAAATTGATCTTCGAGATCCAAATTTCATCTTTCAGTTGATCGAATAAATCATCAATCCATAGAAAGAGATAGCGGTTCTTCACTATCACTTGGTTCAAGTGATGATAATCGATGCACAACCACAAACTACCATCAAACTTCTTCACGAACAAAACTAGTTCACCCCATGGTGACACACTCGGCTGAACAAAACCACACCACAACAGACCATCGAGCTATATATGTGGATCTCATAGCTCAGAAGTTGACATAAAGACGTCAAGATAGAAGACATTCCTGGATGTATCTCAATCCCAAAATCTATCTCTCATTGAGGGGGGTAATGCTACAACCTCTTATATAAAGACATCAAGGTACTATTCTACAATCCTTGGAAATGCCAACTGCTGAAATTATGGAAAACTCAACATCATCTCATCCATCAAGGATGAAAAGGAAGGAACCTGCCTCTGACCCATTCAAGGGTATCTCTCACCAACAAACACTGATGGATCTTCATCAGCATCGAAGAACATGACTTTACTCCTAAAGAATTCTATGATAGCCTACATTGAATATAACCAATCCATGCCAAGGATGAAACCATATGGTTGTATTTTAAAACACAGGAAATCTCCCAGGAGTGGTTATGCCCCAACACTAGATCATAGTCTTTATATACTCCAAACAAGTCATCTTGACCTCCAACTGACCTATTCAATGCCAAAGGGAAATGGAATCCTCTCTACCTAAAGTCCCAAAGCATGGACAAGGGTAGGTGATATGAAGGTTTGAGTTACTCATGAGTCAATCAAGGCATCCAACCAACCAGAAAACAATAAAATAGTACCTCAAATGTCATTTGGCTCACCTAGCACTAGTAACACTAAATAATGAAGCTAACTACCACCTACTCAATGGACTCTCTAATCCTATTGAAGACCACCTCCATAACCATGCTATGCTATCTAAGGATGAAGAGTTTCCTAGGGCTGTCCTCTGCCTACCCCATCTACTCTCTACTGATCCAAAACTGGTGCAACCTACTACTGCTACTTTAGCTATAACTTCCTCAATGGAGGAACCTAGAGTGAAACACCTGGCACACATTGACTGCTCAGAAATTTCAGGAACTCATGTCGATGATGACTTCAACCACTATAGGAAAAACACGAATCTGATCCCTTTTCATAGGCTTGAGAGCCTCTTTCCCTAGAGAAATGATACATTGGGAGCTAGGACTTACCCCCGACTAAACATAAACTCTTATTCCCTAAAAAGTGGGAACCCTGGACCACAGATCTTCTTTAGGAGGTATCATTATGACTCCCCTATCATGAAAATCTAGTTTTGGATAAATTCTCTCAATGAACTCTACTCTTTATAGCACCTCAATATATGTCTTCCACATAAGTAGAGTGACTATGTGTTGGATCTTCAGATACAAATAGTCCTCAAAATGCCTCACCCTAGCCTCCCCATCTGGAAATAGGTCCGAATAATTTCTTAGAAGGTTCCTGAGATAGATCCTGAACTCTCACACACTAGAGCTCCCCTACCGAAGGGTAAGAAACTCCTGGCGACTGGCTGGCTTCATAGTCGAAGAAAGGAACTCGTCTCTAAATTGGTCTTGGAACTCCTCCCATGTGACTTCCAAATCCTCATGATCTCTGAGGAACAAGAACCACCACTACCATGTTTCCCCAAGAAACATCATCACAACCAATAGAACCTAGTTATCATTCCAAGCACGAATAAATCTAAAGTCCATCTCAACCTCCTATAACCAGTCTTCATTGACTATATCTAAAATAGAGCCCTTATACTTTTGAAAACTCTAGCACTGAAATTCTCAGAGTGTCCTCCTCCAAGTGTCGTCATCATCAACCTCTAATCTACAGTGATCTGTGGGTGCAACCTACTGGACTTCTTCTATGTGAACCTAATGAGGATGTTGACCTGGAACCATACCTATAAAAGGAAAAATAGTTAGATCTCATAATCTTTGAATATAAAAGACTTTAAGTTTAATTAATTGTTTTCTTAAATTCATTTTAGGTTAACCTATCCCAAGGTATACCTATAAAAAACACAAGCACAAAGAATTATGATGCATGATCTTTTCTTAGGTCACTACCCTCTAACCAATATCATTTAATTTAGTATCCACTATAAGCTTTAAAGCACATGAATTAGATTACAAGGGGCCTTAAATTCCCATGTCTCAACCCGTATCATGTGTTTAAAATGATGGATAAACTTAGATAGAACTATTAACCTACCAACCCATGAAACCTCACCTATTCCTAAATAAAATCTCTATCCTATCCTTCAACTAGAGCCTCTGATATCACTCTGTCATGACCCCCTCCCCACAAAGTGTACCCCTCTTGGACTGAAAATGGGTGAAGAGAGATAATGACACATGTGTCTCGCCTATAGTTGGCCCTGGGTTGGAAACTACCATTGAGGGTATAGTAAACACACAGATGAGAAGAATTACCCTCTTAGAGAACACATGAAAAATAGAAATTTTAGATATACACCAGCCAACTCCAACTCATACCAGAAAGTAAAATAATCCCTAGTTCACATGTGTAATGTCCTGTAAGAACTACTACAACTGAAAAGGAAAACTACAATTACCAAAGGAATAGTAAAGACGACAGTGACCATGAATCCCAAACAACTCCTGCAACCCACAATCTAGTAGTAACCAACCTGATCTCCAACCTACTCTAACTGACCTAAGAATAGTTTATATATATGTAGTTTGAGTATAATAGTATACTCAGTAGGATCCTTCTCAGAGCCTCTCATGCAAAATTAAAGGAAGCATTCTAGATCATAGTGAACAATAAGTGAAACTAAATCATCACCTAAATAGGTATACTATGTTCCAATCCACACTATGGATAATCTCACCAAGTATCACATACAAGAGAATATTATATAACAAATAATATCAATGGTACCCCACTATCACTTCCCCACTGGTTTCCCACTTTTCCCAAACATCACATGTCCTGAGCATCTGTATCTAAAAAAGGAAGGCCCAAGGACACCTAGGCAAAGTGCCACAACATGCACCCCATGTATCAACATGCACCTCATGCATCAACCCACCCTTTCCACATAACCAATGTAACCAGGTAGTTTTCAGGATCCACCACAAATCACATACCTTATATCATAATTCAGGTATTATACCTCAATCCATTACATCCCATACACCAAGTAGGGATCCTCAAATCATCACTACCTATACACGTTATACCTATAGTATTCTATAAGAAAATATATCTAGAATATATGTGTGTGAAAAAACCAAAATCCATTACAACCCTCTACACACATATATGGGACAAACTAACCGTTATTTATTCCAGCACAGGTAACTACCATGAGAAGAGTTTAGAGTCAATGGGGGTAGTCATCCATCCATCTTTTCACCGAGATGTTGGGAAAAACACCCCAAGGGTTCAGAATCCTAAGGGTGTCAATTTACCTAACAGATGGGGTGGAGTAGCATATAGAAACAAAAAAAGTTCAAGATATAATATAGATCACCACCACACTATTGGAAAAACCTATTATGAGACTCAACTATAACTAATTCCTCTCAAACTCCGAACTAACACTGCTAAGACTATATATCCTATAAGCACACAACCATTTAAAGAGCTACATTAAGGTAAATTAACCCTTTTTTATCATTTTCGCTTTATGCTAATTAATTATTTAACCATTAATTAACCATTATCAACTAGAAATTACATTACCTTAACATCACAATAATGTTCCATTCCATCCAGGAACAACCAAAATGAGTCTATGGCTACTCAGAATAAAAACTTCATCATTGCATCCCAACAAACTCCAACCCCATGGGTTAAACATCATTGATTCATTTATTTAATAGCATTACTATTTCCATATATCTAGGTATTATAAGAAATCATTTTAAGCTGCCAATCCCAAGGATCTCAACATGGTGAATATATGAAATACCCATAGAGTATTTGTGACCTATAGCAGGAGCATAGACCCATAAAACCACGAGAAGCTAAACATAGAAATCTAGTGGAATACCCCATGCATCATCACCTCTCTTAGAAGGGGAGTAAGAAAAACCGTATGACTCAAGATGTGGGGAAAGTAAAGTAGATAAAAAACAAGATATTCAACAAGAATCCAACTTTCATGCCAATGGGTAAGCCTATCTTCAACCCGTTCCATCATCTCTAGTGTTCTCCCCAAAACCCATATGCATAAAATGATGCATCTCTCTACTCCAAGCATCAATTGATACCATAATAATCAGGCCTCCTTGCCCCATATACCACAACAACCACCCAGGATCAACCATCCCAAGATCATGTCACATTCGGGCCTCCATGGACCATATACTCTAAGTATTGTATCGAGAGCTCATCATAATTAGTGAGAACAAACATAGCAATATGCTCTCATCCCCAAATAATGGAATTCATCATTTACACACAATGATCTCACATGGATCCAATGCATATGGAACTTGTCCTTAATAAGAAAGCATGCAACACATGCCCTACAAAGGAATTATCTTTATCACTCAACCAGTTCTTATTCCATCTTGAATTAACCGATTCATTATTCATTGGTTCCAGCTATGGGAAACCTAAGAAACAAGATATCACAAGCTATCACAAGTTAATTAACCAATTAATTTAACATGCCTTTAATTATTTTATCAATAAGAATAAACCTGATTTGGGTTCATTAACCAATTATTTTAAACATGCCTCTAACCAATTAGCCAATTAATTATTAATTAATTCCAAATTTACATTATTTTCCAATTTTCATCAAGAAAAAAATTCTAAATCAAGAAAAGCATATATACCACCTGATCTATCAAATCAAGAGGAAAACTGTTCCCATGGTATTATGAATAAACATCGATATGTGATCAATACAAATTCATTAATCTATTTTAAATATTTATTAGTTCAATTTCATTAATATCCAAAGAATAAATCATTATTGATCGAAAATTTAATGCAAATCAATAGAGAAGTAGCGAACCCACTACCTCAAAATATCATTTATGTTCTTCACATGAGAATAGATCAATGTAACAGATCACGATCACCTCTCCTGCAATAACTACATCCACCCGAGGAAATCGTGGAACAACCGCACTAACAAACCACCAAGAAAACTCCATTAGAACCATAGATATAAGGTTCCATTACATAGAAAAGAGAAACAGGAGGAAACAACTCAAAGAAACCACATGAATTGAGGTAGATCATACTATATATTGAAGAATAATTTCTATGGATCAAAGGAGGGAGTTCGGGATCATTCCTTGATGATGGAATCTGCAAAATAATGAAGATAGGGTCGTTGGGTAACTTGGGGTCAAGGATAACTGTTACAACCATAAGTTTTGACAAAAAACAGAGTGGATGGAAAACACAAAAAACATACAGTTTCGGGGTATTACATGACTTGTAATCTCCTTTCACATTGTATAATTCCTTGAGGTTGAGTTTCACCAAAAATGGGTCAGCTCTCGATTTTATTTTATTTTTCAAACCTTGAAGTATTTCTTGTCATGAATCCTTCTTTAATGATATGTAAAAGTATGCACATCATGAATATTTCTAGGAAAACCCGTGAAATAGGATTTCATGTTGTGTAATACAGTTACACGATGTATAATCCCCCATTTATAGATTTTATTTAACCAAAATACTCTAAAATTATTCTAAGAAACCTTTGAAAATTTTGTTCTTTGAAAACATAAAAAGGATTGATCCATGTGGATTTTGGACCTTACATTGTATAAGACTTACCAAAATTTAATTTCAAATATAATATTGTTTATGAACCTGTTCGACCTTATAAGAAACAAAAAACATATTTAAACCTAAGAAAAGAAGAATCAACTTATAAATCCATTGATATTGACTAGATTGATCATTTTGGACCAACATAAGTTGAATTTAGTGGAGGAAAATCAAACTCTTTTGTGATTTTTGATGATTATACAAAGATTCACTTAGGTCCATTTATTTTCACAAAAAGGATACATGTAAATTTTTCATAAGATTTACCAAGAAGGTCAAAAATGAAAAAGTTAAAAAAATCATTTCCATGTGAAGTGATCATAGGAGAGAGTTTTATAACAATGATTTTGATGAAATTCATGGTTCACAAGGTTATAAGCATACTTTTTACTCCTAGAAAACCTAAAAATATGGTTTTAAAAAGATAAAATCAAAATCCTCCAGAAATATAAATATCCTTCTAGAATAATTGAAAACTCCCTCAATAGTTTTGGGATGAGGTGTTCAATACCTCTTATTATTTATTAAACCATAACCTCGTATGACCCATCATAAAAAATATCCCTTATAAACATTGGAAAAATAAAATCATAAAATATTTATTTTCTAAATTATTTAGATGTAAATGTTATATTCTTAACACTAAACACAACCTAGGGAATATGATCCAAAATCTAACAAATGAATCTTTATTAGGTACTAAAAATAAAGTAAATCCTATTGATTATTCAATAAAAGAATAAAAAATATTAAAGAATAAATTTATATCTAATTAAATGAAAACTTCTTAAAACTTCATCCCAATTTAATGATAGGGATAAATATGAACCTTTGACTTTGAATGATCCTCATTCTCTTATAAATCTCATGGAATTTGAATCTCATTCTAGTATTTTATCTAAATGATTGAAAAAAATATAAATTACATCCCTTGGAAAATATTATCAGTGATTTGAAAGATAGTACTCATACTATAAGTTATATCATTAATGAAGTTGAGACTCATTCTTTTACTTGTTTATTAATACCTAAAAATCATGATGATGTTATTAGAAATAAAAATTGTTTTTTTTCTAAATTAAAATAGATAAACCAATTCCAGTGGAAAAGTTTTTGGACACATATTGAAAGAACTAATAACCATCCTATTATTGGTAAAAAATTTGTTTTTATAAATAAATTATATGATCCAGGTAACATCACATGTAACAAAGCTGGAATCATATCCAAAAGCTATAATCTAGAAAAATAAATTGATTACATTGAAACAATTCTCCCTATTTCTCAATTAAAATCCAAAAAATATTGTATTAATTCACCAAAAATATAAATTTTAAACCTTTTCATATGGATTTTAAAAGTTTTTTTCCAAATTTTTTAATTTTAAAAATTTTTATGTTGAGAAACTACCCAATTTTGGGAATCAAGAACTTTAGAATTCCATTTTCAAGTAAACAAAGGATTTATATGGTTTAAAATAAACCCCTCAATCTAGGTATTAATTTTTAACAAGTTATATTTTTTCAAATTAATTTAAAATGGGAAAAAAAGATTAAATATTTTTTCATTTTTTTTCAAATGACATTTTAGTCATTAAAATATATATCGATGATGTAATTTTTTTATTAACAAATGAAACAATTTGTAATGAATTTTCAAATATTATGATAAAATATTTTGAAATGTTATTTATGGGTGAGTTAAAAGTGTTTCTTAGTTTTAAACTCTCTCAAAAAAAGGATAAGACCAATTCAATCCAATGAAAGTCCACTAAATAACTTCCAAATCATTTTGACATGGATAATGTTAAGGTAATTATCACTCATATGACTACTTACTCTAAGACAACATTGGATGACGTTGGAAAAGTAATTAAAATAATATTTATAGAATTATTATTGAGTCTTTATTACCTTTCTATAAACAAGTAGTATATTATGTTTAGTGTTTATAATATTTCTCATTTTCAATAAAATCATAAATAATATTATTTAAAATATCTAAAAAGGATTTTTCATTTTAAAAAGTTTAAAGAAAATGTTTTACTTTATCCTATAGGAACTTATTTTAATCTTTCTAGTTCTTATAAGAAAAAATTTAGAGGATGGATACTATATTGAAAAATAAAAAGTGGTAAATTTTAACTAATTGTACATTACTTAATATATTAGAGTATTAAAAATAAAAAATTAGTTTCTCCTTATACAACCAAAGTGTGATATATAGCTCTATGTAATTTTTTTACTCAAATTATATGAATGAAACTAACTCTCTTAGATTTTCAGATAACATTTCTTCATGTACCAGTTATGTGTGATAATTCTAGTGTCATGAGAATATATATAAATCCTATTTAGTATATATCCACTAGGAACTCTGATATTTAGTATTAATTTTTCTGAGACCACTTTAAAAAAAGAGGTATTTTTTAGAAAACATTAGCACTAATCTTTAATTATCAAATATCTTCACCGAACCCCTTGTTTTACAACATTTTAACTTTATTAAGGGGAGATAATACTGGGATTATTTAAATTATTTTTCTTATATTTTTATTTTCCATGTTTTCAATTTTCAAATATTGATTATTTTTTAAAATATTTTTTTTTCTCTAAACATTTTGTTCAAAATTTTCCAATTCATGATTTTAAAATTACTTTTATTATTTTTTACGTATTTTTATGTCTTATTTTTTCTAACCCATTTTATTTATAAGTATTTTTCATAATTAAAAATGGTGATAAGTGTTTAAAATATTGTTGGGGGAGTAGAATGTTTATTAAAGAGAAATGTTTAATGTTAATGGGGATAAATATCTAAAAGTTTCAAAAACGATGAAGATCTATAAGAGAAGGACCTTATTTCAATGAGGGAAGCATATAATTTCATAGAAACATGGGAGACACATGATTTTATGGAATAAATATTTCTAAATCAATTATACTTTCCCTCTTATTATTTTCTCTTTCTTATTCATCTTCGTATTATCCTTTATTCTTTAATTTTAATCTTAAATGAGTGTTTCTAATCATCAAAAAGAGGATTTTTGAATAGCTAATGTATTTCTTGATCAAAATCACTTAAAGTGTTTTATAATCATTGTTTTTTTTATGTTTTTTGTCATATTATTTATACATATTTTTAAAGATAAAATGGACCATTAGAGGGCCCCAAATGAATCGTGGAAGGCTTCCTTGAAGAGATTGTTGGTTTAAACCAACATACTACCTAATAAAGATGCATTGGATTGATAATAGAGGAGACAATATTAGCTATAGTTTATTCAAGCTCAATGTCCAGATGAAGGAATCTATAGAAACCTAGAGAGATAAATAAAGGTCATTAGCTACCCAATAGAGTCATACTAGCTACATCAGGGATTCAATCCAGATCTATCAAAGTGTGTTAAATAATTTATTAAAAGTGTTTAATATTATTATTAAATCCGTACCTCATCCCAAGTCACCTATATCTCATATTAAGGCACTAAATATACCCCTGGGGAATCTTAGATCTCAACAATGAACATCTATGATAACTACTTACCCCTAAAAAGTTCATTATCATCCCACAATGTTCTTTTGAAAGAGATCTCTATGCTACATTAAATTCTTAAAAGGAAAAATAAACATCCATAATTATAATCCAATTTTATTTTCCTCTCTTAATAGGAGTTTTTCTTTCTCCCTTGTTGTAATTTATAAAAGTTGCTTCTTCTTTTACCTTATATATCCCTCTCCCCCCTCTTAGACTTTCATTTTCTTCTAAATCATCTAAAGAGAGATGATTTATTTGTAAAGAGTTTATAAAAAAAACCTCTACCTTCATGAAATTGATATTTATGTGGTAAATGCCCTTAATTTTAGGGTTTTTGGTTCTTGGTTTTTATTAAATCCAAGTGTCTTCTTTTGGTTATTAGTTTCTATTAAGACCAAGGTATTTTATTTTTTATTCTCTGGTTCTTGATTTCCGTTAAACTTAAGGATAAATATAAAAATCTCAAGCCTCCTTGAGGGGATGAGATGTAAGGGAACAATCTTGGGCTATTTACAAACACCTTTATCAATATCCGCATTTTTAATATATAAAATTTATTTTATAATATTCATAAAAGTTTAATTTACAATATGATCACTTTACTTCAATTATTTTATTCATAAATAGTATTATTTCAAGATAAAAACTTTTATTTTATAGAATCACTTTAAAATTATTTTAAAATTAAATTCATCCCCTCATTATATTTTATCTCTGACCTATAACCATATGTTTTGATAGTGTTTATCTATGATCTTCATCCCTCGATGAACATGAAATCATGCGGTTAATGGAAACTTCCTTGATCCCCAAAAGGATTCATAAGATATATCTTGTTTTTAAAATAGTCTTCCATTTTTCCGATCTCCATAATAATTGGAAACCCACTTACGTTGGGAATTGCGATGAGGAATATTTCACGCCCTTCAATTTATAGAAATTGTGTAGAAATTGATGTCTCCTAGGCTCATCCTTCCCATATTTGGATTCAGAATCGTGATTTTTGTTTTTTCTATGACGTCATCTATGAAAAGCTAACCAATTAATATCAATCATGTATTAAACATGTTCATGCTTCGAAATATTTTGCTCCTCTCTCATGTCCTGAGGTCAAGAAATCTTCTTTCATTGAAAAAGGAAAAATGAAACCTGGCATGGCTGAAATCATGGTTTTCTAATCAGGTACTACTGGTACTTCGGGTGAGGGAATTTCTACTGGAGAAATTAAGAATGATGAGAATAAGAAGTGTTTGGATGAACCTGGACATCCTTCACAACCTATATTTCATTCTTCTAGGAATATTGGATTGTTTAATGCTGTAGATTCCTTGGTCCCTATCATAAGTGGTTCCAATGTCTCCACCATCCATGTGGATGAACAGAGGAAGCACCTTGAGTATCATGAAACTTAAGACCAAATCTTTGATTCTCTGTACTCTCCTTAGGAATATAAGAACCAATCCATTAAAATGAAGGAATCCAATAATAAATCAAGCACTAAGAAAAGAAAAATGATAGATTTTGAGGGTTTCATTACCCCAAACTCTAAAAAAAGAATGAACTATAAAGACTACTATAATATTAAAATAACACTTGTTACCATATCTTTATACTCTTATTGTAAGGGAAAAATTGAACCTCCAACCACCCAAACTATGGAAGACCAGTTGAATGTTGTCATGGAGAGTGAGGAAGAATTTTTTGAAAGAAACAATTACCATGTTTTTTGAGAAGCTTACTTGATTGAAGAGACTATGGAAGAGGTATTTGATGCTTGGATGGATGAGAAAGCTAAAATTTAACACTTCAAGTATTTTAATAAAGAATTTTTTTAGGATAAATATATTGAAATCAGAAATATAATGTTTATGAGAATAGTGGAAGAATATAAGAGAAATCATGATTTCAATTTTAGAGACATTCCCTGAGAATGATTTTTTGTTACTTGATTTCCCTATTTGGTCTGCTTAGTGGTACCTATTTTTGTTCCATGAGTCTCTATTTGTTGGGGTAATGGTGGTTCTACTATGTGGAGAATCTGGATTTGAGTTGCCTATGGTTAGATTCATGGTTGATGGTTAGCTGATCTTGAATAGATGTTGTTGGCGAATGCTGAAATGGTTTATAGTGGTTGTATGATTGGGTTACTTCAACGTGCGCCAATTTTTGATTTTGTGCTTTTTATTATCAATGTACTTTTTATTGGGAGTTTTATGCTTTGGGTATTTTTCTACTAGATGTAGAGTGATACGAAGTAGGGTTTTCCATGAATGTTTTCTTCTGATCGACTTTAGAATATCTGTCTTTCATTGGTAATTGATTTAGTGAGTTTTTGGGTAGCACCATACCTATTTATCATGGAAGATTGATCAATTTGGGGGTAACTTGGTTCTAACTCTTGGAATTTGTTCTTTTGATTATTTACTAGTTAACATCAATAAATTCTTTCCCCTCAATCCCTTGTTGGTCTATGTTTTTTTTACACCTCATTCTTGAACTTTTTCTATTGATTTTATTAATTCCTTTGGGGCATGAATTGGGTGACCAATTCAAGACACCATTCTTCTTAAAAAAAATAATATATGTTATTTAAATAATTTATTCCAAAATAACTCCATGTGACCTTTCATGAATCTCTTCCATGAGTCAACTAAGGAAACTCATATGCTTCAATATCTTCATTGATCTTAATAGAAAACATGGAATCACACTCTGTAGTCATTCTATAGATGATTCTAGAATCTACAAGAATCATCTTATAATGAAAACTACTCATTTCATCTAACTTCAACTCAAATTATGGTGATATAATTCGACCATCATCTACCTTAGAAAATACAATATGATATGAACACATCAATCTATTACATCATTTCACTTTATTCATTTCATTCCAAATATATAAAGCATCAATGGTGTCAATAAATATTGAAAATAATGAAACATGACATAACAAGTCAAGTGTGAAATTTATCTTTTTGACATGTTTGAGAACATAAGATTTGGAAAGATATTTTAATAATAAAGTTTTGAAATAAGGGGTTAGGATTAATAACCCTTACCTTTGTAATTGATAATCCACTATTTGTTTGAGTCTAAAGCCTTTAGTATAGTGTCTTTTTGATACTCCATGGGTTTAAGGGTGTGGCTAGGAGAGTTTAGAGAGGGATTTGGGTAGTGATTTGGCAAGGGAATATTTTTTGGGATGGGGAGAAATATGTGGAGAAGGGGTGTTAATACAGGAAAAGGGGAGATTAATTTTGATTAAAATATTTATTATTTAATTATTTAGGCTCTAGAATATGAATATTATTTATTCTTATGACTTTTATGAGTGTTTGATTAGAAAATATATGTTTATTCTTTCATTTAAACATAATAAAGACTAAATAGAATATTTGAAATACTTTATTCAAAGTAAAGAATATTCTTTTTATTAGATTAAATATATAATCTAGGCTTTGAAAATTTATTTATAGATTTGGAACTTATGGTCTATACAGAAACTATATTTTTCACTATTCATATAAAAATCAAATTTTTCAAAAAAATACCAAAAAAAAACCTTAATAAAATTTCATCATGAAACTAAAAAATGATATATATTTTATCATATTTTAATTCTATGTAATAGAAATTTATCTTTTAAATAAAATCTTATAATACTTTGAAATAAATTATTTAAAATAAATATTATATTTTTTTTATGAGACATTAAATTTCTATTTGTTGTTATTATAAATTATTATATGATAGATAATTAATTAATTATATATATAATGTAATATTTCAAATATATAATATATTTTTAAATATTTATTACTTAAATAATTTAATTCATATAAAATTATTTTAAGTTAACTATATTATGATGGTCACCTTTAAGGATTTATTCATTTAAGAATTTTATAACCAATCATATAAATCATTTTTAAAGATGAATACATATGTACATATATATATATTCCCATTTAACTAAAATCATATTTTTATTATAACTTTTATATTATATGATTAAATGTATACTCCATGTCCCGTATTTTTGGTTTATTATAAAAAAATTCAATTAAAAATTATTCCTAAAAATTATCGTAGTTAAAATATTATTCTAATTTTATATAATGAAGTATTAATGTAGTTATTATGTTTTTATTATATCATTATTTTCATTGTTTACAAAAAAATAAAAACTGAAATTTATTTTGAAAAAACCTATATGAAATACTCATATTTATTTTATTACATTCAAACTATTCATTAATAATTGATATATGAAAAATATTAACATAAAAGTAAATTAGAGATAATAAATGACTATTTATTACATATATAAGTGTGAAATATTTGAATCAAAATTCTGGGATGTTACATAGAGAGTCACTATTATTCAATCATTAGATAATTTATAGAGATTTTAGATGTATAAGTGAAATCACATTCCATTATATGAATCTCTTAAATTTGATATGATCTTTTTGATAGTTATTAAATATCATAAGGCTATTTCAATTTTGAAATTCTATTATTTATATTTGATTCTAAATCAGCAATCTTGGGTTTAATAAAATCCATGGATTTGGGGTTATATTCCCTTGTTTTTTTCCCCAACTTATTTTAATCTATGTTCTTTTAGAAATGTCTTATAATAAAATTTCTTACATAAGATATGATATTCATCATTTACCTTTGGTTTGGTAAATAAATACTATCCTTATTTTGGATAACTATGGGAATATTCTATTTCTTCCTCCAAATGCTTATTTTCAGACATTAAATCTTTGATTTGAAATATATCATATGGATGATGTTCTAATAACATCTACAACCTTTATCTTAGTTATAAATTATTTTACCAATTTTTATTGAGATATGCAACTTTTATTTGGGTATTTATTTTATTAATAATATCTCTATCTTAGATGAAATAAAGATGGATGATTTAAACTAGAAAAATGAAAACATGATTAAGAAGAATAAAGATATGAATGAGTATGTGTATCACTCACTCGTATATTTCTGGATTCTTTCTTATAGTGTTTTTATAGTTATAGATAATATGGATACAAGGAATATCTAGTTGATCATAGTATATTTACTTAGAAATGTGATTAATAGAAAAATTCAATAGGGAAGGCTCAGAAGGTGAATATAGAAAAGAATAGGTAGTAAAGAAATAATGGTATACCATAGAATAAGAAAATAGATCTTTCCATATTTGTAAACAACACACTATTTGGGAACCAATAATATCTACTTTTCCAAAGTGAAAAATATAGAGATCCATAAGAGGTTACTTGAAAAATGATTACTATAATAGGAATGGGAAAAATAAGGTGCTGACGGGGACTCTTCCAAAGTTTTCTTGACCTACTAATCTTATTGTAGTGGAAAAACTCACTGAATCTTTTGATAATTCTTTTTTTATTAGGTTTTCATTTTAAGGGAAATTTTAATTTTGAGTCTTTGAGTAAGGGGTTCTTGAAATTCATTATTCTAATTGGAATTACATGAGTTAAAACATCTCTAAGAGATGTTTTTAAATGTTTGTGTGTGTTTCAGTTATTTTTTAGGGAATAAAATTTTAGTTGGGGGAGTTAGTCCCAGTGCAAGGAAATAAATATACTGTAGGTGTCCCACCATGCTGCAGATAGTGTATATTTTTTTATGATGATATTGAATAGGGGAACAATTGTGCTGTAATGCCCCTAGTTTTGCATAAATGTATGGTCTAGAGTTTCAATGTCTTCCCCTAAAGAGTGAATTGTTGTTTTTTTCCTGAAAAAATATATCCGTTGAAGGGAATTTTTTTTCATTTATCATGAGTTACACTATAATTGGGTTTTTGGGAAGAAGTATCGAACTTCCCCCATGTGGTAGGTTGTATTATGAAGTGATGGGTGACATTGAAATATTAACCTTTTTCCTATTATTTTTAAAAATATGTGATGACCGATCTTTTCATTGTCATCCCCCTCTTCTTCTATTTCTAAGACGAAACTTAGAAGAGGTAATTATCTATCCCCCCATAATTTCTCTCCCTTGGATACCCCATGTTTCCTCCTTTATTTTGTTGTATTTAGGGAGTTGTTTCATAACATAGAAACTTTGTAATTCCTAAGTCCTTTTTCTATCATTATCTCTCATTATATTCATTTTATTTATATTTATCTAGGTTATGGTTCATATCAATTTTCATCTTGTAATGCAAAAATATAGATGATATATTGGGGATTCATGGTGTGATGTCTTGATGATGCTGAGAGAGGATTAATTCCAACCATTTTATATCATTTTAATAATATTAAGTTTATAATTGAGGTTTTATAAGGATTTTATCAATTTAAATAAAATTTAACATTTTATTTAGTGTCTACCAATGGGATTTTTTTGGCATTCCTCTGGTTATTTATATGTCGTTGCTCAAGGTTTTGTCCATGGTAGGCCACTCTGAGACAGTTTAGGGATTATTCCCCATCAAATTAAATTAGGTAATTAATTACAAATGGTTTTAATTAATTATATACCTTTTTTGGTGTGATATAGGGTCTTGGATCATGGGAGTGGCTTGGTCAAGATTTGATTGTGGAGGGTAACATCATATTAGATGTAGGTGGTCCCTTTAATCCTTAACTATTTGTGTGTCTATATGTTCATTGCATATGTGTTCCTGAAGTTTGGTTTTGGTAATATATGAAGGGGTTAGATGTGTTTATAATTGTGGGATATCTTAAGATAAGTATTAAATTGGTTGATGGGTGTGCCACACATGGGTTGGATAATATAGATATGTCTAATAACTATGCTGTTATGGGGTGCAATGTCGATAATTGCATAATAGAATTCAAGGTGGTTTGAGTGTGTAGAGTAAATTATGAATAGAATAGGTTAATTATGAGTGAGTTTCTTTAGGAACTATTAAAGTTAAAAAAAAATTGGGGTAGAGGTCTCAGTTGGCATTGATCCTTGGAAATTATATAGAAATGGGAAGGGAATAGCCTTGTGGCATTAAGACTCCTCAAGTGAGATGATTATGGTGGATGAATGGGACTAGTAGACTATGGTAATCCATAGATCATGGAATTATCATATTATTAAATCATAGGAAAGGGTTTTCAATACCTTATGGTGTTCCTAGTTGCATTTTTGGACTGTAAAATGGAGTATGGTTGTCTATTTAGCATACTACTCCCAAGGGAGTGGGATAAGAATGTGATATCAGTATGGATAAGTTGTGGGAAGACATGTGAGGATTGACTAGTGTTAAACAATGAGTGCCTATTTAAAGATAAAATGATATTTGGTTGGTTTTTGAATAGATGTAACACTTGGGAAGTGTTGGGATGAGGATCAAACATTCAATGATATTCCCTTGGGTGAGGTTGGGTCCAAGCTTTGTGCTAGGGATGTTTTAAAGAAATTTTGATTTCATATTGAGGTCCTATAGGGTAGTTCATGGATTAAGTGTGAGGTTTAGTGTTTCTATGTGGATGAGCAAGACATATGGGTTAGGTTAGTGACTTAGGTATGACTTAATGGACTTGGATGGTTGAGGTTAGGGTGTAGAACCAGATTGGGTTAAGGGATTTGGATGAATAGTCCAATCATGGTGGATTGTGTCAAATTTTATATGAAACCCTCTAACATAGAGCCAAGTGGGGATATGTTTTCTCCTTGTAGGGAGAAATGATATGGAATTATATATATATATTTCTTTATTATAATGTATGGACTATATGCATGAAGTTCATAACAAGTCTTGTATGAGATACCACCTTAAGTGAGAGGGTGTAGTTGGGAGATTTGATTACTAGACCACACCATGAGTAAGAGGAAGATGGTATGAGATTTTATATAATACCTTAACCTAATTTAGAGGGAAAAGGAACAAGATTTGTTACATTATGTTGTAAGAGACATCACCCATAGTGATAGGGTGGAGGTACGAGACAAGGTATGCAATGTGGTGTGAGACCTAACCCTAAGTGAGAGGGTGATGTATGTGACATGGTACATGATGTCTTATGATACCATACCCTATGTGAGAGGGTGTAGGTATGCTACAAGGTGTGAGGTAGGGTATGAAACCTCCCCTTGAGTGAGAGGGTAATATCATAGGACTATATATTTGATCGGTAATTGGTACAAGGCCCTTCCCTAAGTGAGGTAGTAGTGGTTAAGACCTAATGGTTAGTCCTTACCCTATGTTATAGTGTATAAGTCTAGGTTTGTGTTGTGAGATGACTTCTCTTATGACATTGGGTGAAGAAGGTGTGGCCATGTATCTTTGTGTCTTGGTTGACACCTGACAGCCTGATGTGATTTTGTTCATTCTATAATATGTTGTATGATTTACTTCCATGAACATGAATTCATTCTATATTATGGAATATATAAGGGGAATATTGGTGGAACACTATTTATATTTATGCTCACAGCCTATATGGGAACCTCAATGTGCATTCATAACTTATACATTAATTTCAAATCCTGAGTTATACAAGGGGATCCAACTAGTGTATCTTAATGTATGTAGGGGGAATGGGCCAGGGAGAGACACAAGTTTTATAGCTGTGTCTCCCATATTTTTTTCTATTATATTTCTATTGATTATCTTAATAGGTGATCCTTTTTGTATATGTGTATGTATAATATGTATTATTTTTATATAAAATGTTTATTTTTTATTTGTTATTGATTGTTGGTCTTTAGATGTAATTAATTATGCTCAATTTGATGCATTATGAGGTGTTTTTTATTTACATGTTATCTTATTTGATAATAAGAAGGGAATATTCTCTCCACATTGCTTATGAACTCTCATAACTAGTTGACAACCTTTATAAAATATGGAGCCACACTAGATGTACTATGTAAATCCCACTGAAGGGTTGTATAAGAGATCTTATTTGGGTTTTTAGAAAAAGTTATTAGAGGATTATTATTTTTTATATTAGTATTTAAGAATGGTAGTTGGATGTAATATTTGTTATTGAATCTTTGTAAGGACCTTATTTGTGGGTATAGATCATCCTTCTACGATTAATGTACAAGTTAACATGCGTATGGAATTATTGTTTATTATATTAAACTATTATTATTGATGTGGTTACTTAGGGTTGATGTTATCGGTCATATTACTATTTTTTTTAATATTATCCCAGGGTGAGAAGAGAGCACGATTCCATGAATCATCATATCCACATAGGTATCCTGGACATTTGAATGAAAAATTATGGATGTGAAATTATTTTTAAAAGTTAAAATGGTATTGTAAAACTTTAAAAAATTAAATATTTTTAGGAAAAAATTCAAAAAAAGTGATTTCAATATCATAGAGAATTAGTGATAACATATTCATTATTTTAAAAATTAACTTATTATTGTTTCATTAATTAATTTAAGTCACCTTTATTATTTTAATTTGTTGATTTTATTGTATTAGTAAAACTGCAGTAATTTTCATGGTAAGAAACCACCCTTGAGTGAGTAAGTTATGATATGAAGTGTCCTTCATGGGGCCATGAGTAGAAGTGCATAAGGTGAGATGATGGGATGGTAAGAGAGGTGTTGGTTGATTGGAGGCCCTTGATTTGGTCAAGATGGTCATAGTTATTCCATTTTAGGATGATGTTGTGGAACACTCTAGTGCATGTAGATAGGGAACATGGGTGTATATCTGGTTTCAATGTATTGTTTTTTAGGTGTTTTCTTGATTATATTTGGAGTGAGGGTACCATGGGTTCCCTATGAGGGGAATGTTGGATTAGTTGTATTGGGAAAGTTTTGTTTAAAAAAATGTTTTACTTTAGAAACAATAGATGAGTTAGGATTAAGATTAAGCTTGTTGTAATGTATCATAGGAAGTAACTCCAAGTGAGGAGTGGTGGATTGAGAAGTTATGGATGTAACATGCTTGTAAAATCATGTTTGGTATACTAATGGGTCTTGGATTTTGAGGTTCAAGGAACCTTGAGATTTGGATTGTTTATGGTATGAGGAGAAATGGATGGGTCATTGGTATAACCATTAGGTGGGAAAATTGGTATCAAAAATAAGTTTTGAGAGGCATTTTCTCTCAAGATTCTAGTAGTAGTTGACAAAAAATATCTAATAAGTAGTTCCTCATTGAAGCTACCCAATGAGAGGGTGTGTTGTGAATCTTCAAAACTCTTGATGTCTGGTTTATGAAGAGAGAGATAATAATTTTATATGGGTTTTAGGGTAATATTGTTTTATTCTCAAAGTATCTCATGATCTCCACGTGAATTGGGGGTAAATATGTAGTGTCGAACTAGATGTTCTTAGGCGAATGTAGAAAAAATAGGGACACTGTGATGAGTCAGATGGTTTTTTGGATGAAATTGTAATTTCGTGAGTGGTTAGTGAATGTAACTAGTTGTAATTTCTAATGAATGGTTGGAAGGTCATGAGAGATCTATTTAGGGATAAATTGATATTAAAGGACCCAATAAAATAGACCATTATTCAAGGTTATCATTTTTTATTGTGGAAGGATCATGTGAGGAATGTCCTGGTAGGATATTGGTGTTTTAAAATTATTGTATCTGTGGGATAATGATTTGGATAATCCCATTGTACATATAATTATAATAATATTTTAGTGGGTGACCCTCATGTTAGGTTTGTAATGTTTTCTAACCAAAATGTGGAATTTCAGATGTAGTTGGTAGGTCAATGAATCTAGTGATGTTGGTATAGAGATATGATTGTCCATATATGTTTTTTGGAGAACACTAGATTTGGTGGACCATTCATGGTGGTCATAACCGTTGATATGTTTAGTGGATATAGGGGAGTTTGTTTGGGTAATGAGTTGGGTGGAACTCATGTATCACTAAGATATCACTGGTTTTGAGGAATTAGGTTTCAAATTAAAGGTTAATGTCAAGATGATCTTGTGAGATATTGATGAATTCAGTGTATAAACCCAAACCCTAACCCATCCAAATCTCCTACTCTAATATAGAGTCTAATTTGTTCTGTTGATGATAATAATAATAATTATAATATGACGTTTTATTATAGGGATACAAATAATAGAAACAACACACACACACAAACCTAGTGAGTCTAAATTGAGCCAGATCACACCCCCTCCAAGATTGATCCAAAAACTAGATAGAACAAAAATTATATCATTTAAAAGGACCATTTTCAACCAACCTGAATTAATTGGTATCATTTTCATGTCACTATATAATTCATTCAAAAATTCATCCTTCCTACTAGTTTTTAATTATGAATTTCCACTATGTATCACAATGGTTAAACTCACTTTAGTCGTCATAGAGTATAACATGTTCAATTACAAAATTGTCCAAAGTGTCAAACACATGAAATAAATTTGAATCCACTAATATGGTTGAACTAAAAAACTTCTATTCACTATAATTCCTCTAGGATTCCATCCATCTCACACATACATCCTATCATGCATGAACATGACTCATGATTCAATTAGTTTTTTAGGATAGGTCCAACCATTATCATATAATTGATCTATTTAACATACTAAATAAATTTGTCCTTAAACCATCAAAAAAAATATACAACCATAAATTATAATTGGATAATTATAATCAATATTGGATTAATATAAAAAAATATGAAATGATCCCTAATTTCCTTAAATAACAAGCCTCTTCACAAACTGTTTGGATGAGGACTAACTAACTAACTAAAAATAACAACAACAATTATTTGATAATGGTTATCACATATTAAAAATTCCATATAAAATTAATCTTTAGAAGAATGAAATTATAAATCCATAATTAAGTTATATATTAATTTAATACATCACAATATCACTTATAATAATTATAAAATAATAAAATAATAACTTATATCTAATAATCAATCCCATAAAAAAATATTAAAAGACCATCAAAACATATATCATCAATAATAATATTATTTAAACCACCTAATATTATCACTGTATCATTATTTAAACTGATTACATTATATCTTGGGAATTTAATACATGAAAAATGAAGTTTCAAGGAATTTAACAAAGACCCGTGTTCACTATGCATGATTTTGAGACAATACCTCAAACCATGGGTTCCTCACTACCCTATAAATAACCCTACATATTTTGTACAAATTATCACTAGAACTATAAAAAAAATCAAGTAACTCTATAAAATTTTCATTAAAAAATATGAAAATATTAAAATGTACTTAAACAAGATAACAGTGATGGGTAAAAATTCCCTCCACCATAACACTTTAAACAATTGGAAAGTAACCCAAATTTCATGATATTTTAAATCTTATTTGAATCATTTATTTCAATAAAACTAATTTATTTATATATAAAAACTCATTTAAAAATATCCTCATAGCCATAAATTACACTAAAATATATAAACTAATGTTTTAATTGATAAAAAAACAACAATAAATATCCCATTTCAACACTTCCTGTTTTCCACACAACACAAAAAAAATCAACTTTAACTTCCAAAACAATTTTTAGAAACATATAGACCTATTTAAATTTAAAAATCATATCATATTCATAATCATAGTAGATAATTTTGTATTTAAATAAACTTTTTGTTTTATTTGGTATCATAAAAAGATAAAACAAACCCCTAGATCAAATATAATGGCCATTTAATTTTTGTTTTTTTAATTCAGATAGATTTTTCGGAAATTATTGCTTGAGTTGAAAGGTCTTGGAGACCATTATCATAACCATACATTTGAAACTAGATTTGATTTTATATTATATGATGTTTTTTAGATTTTTCATAAAATACTATGAATTTATTCTAAGATATCATAGATATGTTGTAAATGACTGATTGAAATCTGTTTTTAAGAATTTAAACTCTAAATTTATTAGTACATTTAAAATAATAAAACCCAAATATTATATTTTTGGTTTAATTTATATAAACATGTTTCAATGAGTTTTTATCATTATATAAATCATTAATTTACTAACCTCCCTAAATTTCGTAGTCCTTTAACAACTCAATGTCTTTTTCTTTGTTCACATTCAAAATCTACTAAACTAATGCTCAATATGCCAATTTAGGATTATTACACATAGTTTAAAACTATATTATTAGTTTTAGATCAATATCATACATAAAAAAAATTATACCCTTAAAATCATATATATTTAACATGTATAATGTAGTTTCACATAATTTACATCAATATAAACACATCCTAACTAAAAATTCTAGAACACACACAAATCATTACGAATATCAAATACCTCTTAAATGAATGAAACCGTATTGAAATAAATGAATCTAAAAAATAATTTGAGAACAAAAATAAATATAATTTTAAACAAAATCATTATAAACATGTGTTTTTGAACATAACAACTCACCCAAATAAGGCACTACACCTAAAATTACTCAAAAAAATCATATATATTTCTTAAAATAGGATGAAACTTATTTATTTTGAAAGATACTTTTAAACCAAATAAACATAGTTAAACCCAAATTTTATATAAATAACATTCACTACAAATCAAAAAACTAAATTTAAATTAATCTCAATTAATTATTATAAAAAAACTAAACTAATCAAGATAAATTAATTTAAAAAATAAATAAAAATTGAGTTTTATAGAAACTACTTTATTATATCTTAAAATTTACCTAAAAACTCAACCTACATGCTTGAACTAATTTTTTAGTGGTAGGTTCACAACCTCTTATTAGTGTGTATGGTACCTATAGAATATAAAATAGAATTTACCCAAATTAGTTCCACATGTAATATCTTAGTTCAACTAAAAATTATAGTGTATGTATGATAAAAATATTTAAATAAAAATTGATTGAGTTTTGGTTGGAATGGTGTGAAATATAAAAGTATTTGAGAAATAGAATGAGAAGTATATGTAATACATGTACAAGATCAACTATGTAGGGTTTTTAATATCAATTAGAAGACAATAGGGGTGTTGGGATCTATTTTATTAATTTGAACTATTTCCAATTATATTCATTAATTTTATGACAAGACGACCACTCACTCCCTTAAGTGACACATCAACACACTATACAACCCCTAAATACAACCATAGTTCCCCGTAATGTTTTCTATACAAGATTCACTTAAGGAATTTAATTTCTATAATATAAATACTCATTGTACTAATAGGGGTTTTTTATTTATAGAACCTACTACATATCTCTAGTGTAGAGGATTGAATTAAACTTTCATTAATTAAAAAAACTTTTAAGGGATCATGCATTAGAAGACCAGATTATTAAGTCATTAAGAATAATAGAGAAAATCAGATGATAATCAATTTATTTATTCATAAATAGTGTTTAACAACTCTGAATCATCCAAAACCTACTATAAAACTAGACACACTTTCTCATATTAAAATATTAAAAATAATAATGAGAGAAATATGTCTTCTAAATGATGATTCAGTCTTCCTTATGAGGATATCATCATACTCACATGAACATTGAACTTTTAGAACATCTAAACTATCCTCCCATTTATTTTTTATAGTATTCACCTTTCATAATTAATTTTAAATTATTCCAATCAATCCATGTAAATATCATATATTTATATTATTCAATAAATACAATACATAATTATCTACTCCATTCTCTCCACCATCTATTGAGTTTAAACTCCATTACCATTTCTTCAATGTACATCTTCTTTCACCCAAGGAATATATTACATATATAAATTAAGTTATGGGATTTCATGATTTGTTTAGATAAGTTTTTTAGTTGTTATCCTGGTTACCAAAATACGTTCATATCTTCCATGTACTTTACCACCTAATCTATGAAAACTATGGATTTTTCTCCCTTCACTCCTTTAATAGTAAGCACTTTAGATATTTTGGGATGTTCCATGACTGTTACTAACTTAAAATAAATTATTTATACATGTTTTAGGATGAAATTGTATATTTTAGTGTTTTTAAAATTAATATTCTATTGGTTTTCAACACTATATTCATTATATATGTTGATGTAATTGAAATCACAACACTATATTGAGACTAAAAATACAGAAAACATTCCATTTACTTTTCTCTCTGCATGGATGATGCACTATAAATTTAATGTTGGTTATATGTTAGTAAGATAACATAAAAACATCCTCATTTATCACTACCTTATCTCGTGTCTCCTTAGAATTGGCTTAGTTTCAATGGATTAATTACTTGACTATTCATCTTCACAAAAAATAGATCATCTTAATGAAAAATACATTCTCTCTTTTTTCCTGGGCATTAATGTGGTTGCTGATGGGTTTAATTTGAAACATTTTGAATTAAATCCAAATTCATTGAATAAAAAGAATCATGAATTAGTTTTCCTTATTTCATATACACTTTAAACTACCATTCATTATTGTATTATGTATTTTTTACTCACAAATTTTTTTATTGAAACTTTCAGATTAAGTTAACACATGAATAGTCCATGAATTTTAACTCCTTAAAAAATTAATGAAAATATATATTGAATCTTTTTTAAAACATTTGAATGAAACATGGGAAGAATTATCTCTAATGAACACTTGTGGCTTGGTGCACCCAACATTGGGTTACTAAAAAAATCTCCCAAATTATTTACATAGAAAATGAATATGTGAGTTTACATGATTTGACACTAACATGAAAAATATCTAGATGATTTTTTAATATGTGTTTCTTAGCAATATATTATGCCATAAGCTCTCTATATTAATCATCATAAAATTTTTAGGGAATTGTTATAAATTAATTATGTTTAAAAAATATAGTTTAATGAATTTTATTTCTATCATGAATGTTTATTTTTTATTCTTATTAAAAAAAATACTAAAGAGTCCAAAAAATAAAACTATAAACATTTTTTAATTGAAAAACACATGATTGAAATACTATATGAAACATAAATCAAATTTTATGGGTTTTAGAGGTGATAATATCTACTTAAATCATCATAAAAACTATTCAAACACAGTTAATAATTATGTGGTTGATTTTAATATCAACCATGATGTAGTTTAAGCCAGTATTATATGGTGTTTAAATATCTTACTTTCAACATATGCCACATAATATGAAAAGATATAGAAAACCATATCCTAAAATCATTTTAGATATCTTCCATTACTATTTTTTGAAAAATCTCTCATTCCTTTTCACCACATATTACAAAATATGTAATAACTTATGATAATACATCCAAAAATTATTTCAGGTTACTTCTAAAACACTTTTTTGGTAGGGATAAAAGTTTTGTACAATACATTTTTAATAAACATAATCCTTATTCTTACAACCACAAAATGAAACTCCAAAAGAATTTTTATTATTTCAATAATTATGAATCCACTAATACATAAATGTTTTCATAGGGAAGATTATTGAAAAGTGTCAATGCTACACTAGCTACGAAGGTATCTGAAAATATTTTTATCAAACACATGTATCCTTATACTTATGTCTCCAAGCTATATCATATTCATGTATGAATAATTATATAATTCAATTGTATAATGCATCAAGTGACCATGGGACACAAATCATGTCAATCATGTATTGAAAAATCATATATTCTTAATTCTATAAGTATAGAATGACCAAATGGATGAACATATCACATTTCATCCAACCAATAAGATAAGAACAACACATAAACCTCATCCAAATATATAGTAACACCATATTAAAATTATTAAGGTATGGAGATAAACATTATTAGTCTATCTCAATCGAGGAGAAAAATTTCATACTCATCATATGAGAGGTAAAATATTATATTGGTTAATCCTCAAATAATGACATGATCAATAACATACCTAAACACCACATGATTAGCCCAGCCGAAAGGCTAGTGTAATAAAGGTATCAAGATATTAAGGTTCTCAAGATAGGTTTCTTTAAAACATTAGGTATGGGGATTCAATATGAGAAAAGAACCCATAGCACACCAAATAAACAATGTATAACATTTCACGTGGTATACTTAGTGGTTAGTCCAACTAAAAAACTTATTTTATTCCCCTTGTGTATAATTTGTATCACTATAAAAAATTATATCCACACTAACCTTAATATTTCATAAAATCCTATAATACTTCATGATGCAAATTAGTAAGGGGAAACTCATAGTTTTATATTGAGAGGTTAATTATCATTTAACTTCATAGATATATGAAACCAATATGAAAGATTGAAAAAGTGGACACTGTATTTTGTATAACATGATATATTTTTTATTATTAAAATCCATTAATAATACTAAAAAACCAAACATAAATATCTATCTAATGATATTTAACATGATAGAATATTAGAGATTCCTTATGATTGATATCCTTTTAAGTTTTTAGTAAACTAATTATATATCTATGTAATTATTTCTACATCTCTATGAGACCATCTAAAAAAACCAATCTGAAAACTCTTGTAGTGAGTAACATCTTATTGGGATTTGAAGTCTTGTTCTATGCATATGAATTTCAAGTGTTATAATTACGATCACAAGAATTTCAGTCAGTAGGAGAAAGTGGGACTCAATTTATAGTTAGTAGTCCAATCATATGTTTTAATATATTTATATTTATATGGTGGAGTTATAGGAGGTCCCAAATTTAGTCAATTATGATGGGTCATCACATTGGTAAATTTCTTCATGAGTTTATGTCTTATGGTATAGGTTTTTAGGGGAGTAGGTTTAACTTGTTTGATTGGTGGTGTTTATATTTAATTATGTGCGACCTTTAGTGAAATATGTGTATTTAAATAGTGTGCTGAGACAATTGAATATACTAGTCCAAATTATGGGATACCTTAGATGTATTTGAGTATTAGTTGTTTTTTTAATCTGTTACCCCTTATAATATTCTTATTTTACCATTATATGTTTTTTGGTACATTGTTTATTTGTAAAAAGGTGTGTGTGAAATGAGAAATGTGTGTGGTGAGTAGAGTTTAATGATTACCTACTTATAGTTTACTTAGTTGAGGGGGAAGAAAAATTCTTAAGATTTAGTTTTCCATTACACTTTTACATCGTCCAAATTTATTATTGATCATTCAATTATGCTTTCAGTGGTCTATAAAACATTCAAGTGATCAATTTTTCATGAAGTAGTTCATGGATCATGTTTCCTTTCAACAAATAGAATTAGACTGATAGTTCTAAAGCTCATGGTTCTGATGGAAAATATTTTTTCCTTTTAGATATTTCATATTGATGACTATCTAATTTATAAATACTTAGGGGTTCCCTTGTCCGGATTAAAGATAATATTGTTAGAGAAATATGAATGGCTGTACATGGAAAAAAATAAACTATACTAGTAATAATTTATCTCATAAGACCTGTTTCATTCAATATTCTAGAGTGGAAGAATACATCAAATGTTCTGAAGGTGTAGGTAGAAATATATTAAAAAATGATGGTCTTAAATAAGGTTTTCATGTTACAAAAGATGTTCATCTTATTATTACCATAAAAAAGATCCATAAAAGATATTTTTAATAAATTTAACATTATTTATTAGAATCTACAATCGATAAAGGAAACTTTTATGATGATTTATTAGCATTACAACTCTTATCTTTACTTCTGGAGAGCTGGGATACCCTCGTTACTGTAATTAGTAACTCTAGTATAAAAGTTGGTATAATGTTTGATGATATTAATAATCTTATAATCAATTTATAACTTTAGTGAAGATAACTTCAGTCGCCATATGGTAGTGTGATTAATACCGATTAAAGGATTAGGTCACCCCATCAGATGTAGGTTTATTGAAAGAATCTATCGATAGATAATCTTAAGAAAGGAAACAAGAGAAAATTAAAGGAAATATGGATGATACGAGTCCTACCTGATGGAGGTGTGGGGAGGAAATCCATATAAAAAAATATTTCCATAGTCCCAAAGAGAACACCATAACTGCATGGTTCATTTATAGTTTAGACCTTTTCAATGAAAATTACATTTATAATACTATATGTTAAGAATAAACACACTGGTAGAACCTTCAGTGGTTGACTCTAGATAATATTTCTGTTAAAATAATGATTAAATATTATTTTGAAACTACATTTATATAAAACTTTGTAAAGTAAATCTAGTTTATATTGAATCCATGAAGTCTTTAGAAAAGGAGATGTTAATACATAAATGAAAAATAAAATATTCCTAAAGCAATAAGAATTTATCCACATCTATAGCCTTAATAGGAATCTAATTTCCATTGGTAAATTTGATATTTAAGGCTATGGATCTATATTTTCAAATGGTTTGTGGATGGTTAACTAGGTATCCTTGGTGATTGAAATTTTTTTAAAGGATGAGACCCTTTAAAATTCCAAAAATTCATATGGGTGTATAGTCATTGGAAGTATAACTTCTAATAATCAAGATTTATATAACTATAGGTCTAGTCATATTAGTGAGAAGAACATAATGGTTTTAAAGGATAAGGGTACACTAAATCTTTATCACATGGATATATAAAAGTGTAAAATTTTTATGTTGGGAAAGCATAATAGAGATTCTTTCAAATTAGATGGTTTTAAGTATACGGAACAAAATTTGGAGTTTGTGTACTTAAATGTCTGGGGAACTTACCCTATTTAATCTTATAGTGTTCTAAATTAATTTATAACTTTAATTAATGATTATAAAACAATTTTATGGATTTAATTCTTAAATTTAAAATCTAATTTATTTCAGGTTTTTATTTAGTTGAAATCATTAGAAGAAAGAGAATGAGACCAAAAGTTGAAGTGCATAAGAACAGAAAATGATAGTGAATACACCATATGAAACTTCTAAATTTATTAAAAGAACAAAGGGATAATGAATAAGAATATAGTTCTATGTAATTTATAGTATAATGGAGTATTCAAAATAATGATTTGTACATTGACAAAAAAATACATAATTATGGGGCTTCACTCGGGAATACCTATGGTGATTTTTCTAGAGGCACTCAGGACAATTGTTTATCAAACTAATAGAAGTACATAATTGATAATTAGTGAGTAAATTCTAGAGGATATGAATTTTATAAAATGATGAAATATTTAGTGTCATATATTCTTCCATATTTAATAAAATGCACATGTAAATGCAAAGGACCTTGAAGAACTTTAATAGTAATATAAGATATGTTTCTTCCTTGGATACAGAGATGAAAATTTTAGATATCATTTTTGGGATGGTGAAAGAAAACATATCATCAGAAAAATGGAAGTTTTTTTATGAGAATTCTCTATATAAGGACCAAAACTTGGTGGAGTAAGAAGTTGAAGGTGAAACAACTATTGAAATCTAGGTTAATCAGTATACCAGTAGTTCCCAAAAACCAGATAACTCATATATAGATGTTAAAGGCATAAGAATTATCGATATAATGCCATCATAAATACCATTAAGTTCAAGACCAATTGAATATCAAGTGTGGGAACTGAATGTATGTTCATCAAAAGTAAGAGTATCCGATGTTTGGGTACTAACAGGTAGAGCAGAGCTAATTATTTCAGTTTAGTCGATTTAGCTGAGGTGATCAACTAAAATCAAGCGATCAATGTATAATTTTAGGAATGATTTTAACTCTATAATCCTAACATATTTAGAAGAACCTAAAAATATAGAGGATTATTTTCATAGTGGCTCTATGTATTTGGAGTCATCCATGATTGATGAGATTGAATCATTGAAGTTCAATAGAATTTAAGAGATGGTTTAAATAACTGAGGGTAAAAATGAAATTATAAATATGTGGATTTACCGTATTAAGGAAGAGGTTGATGGAAAGAAAATATATGATGTATGAATGGTAGTGAAAGTGTTTCAACAGAAGGTATGATTGTATTTATTAAAATTTTTATAACCTATAGTTATGCATTCTACCATTAGAACAATGCTAATAATTGTTTTATTAGAATATCATTATATGGAGTAGTTGGATATTAAGGCCTATTTCATTAATCATGGTTTGGAGGATAATACTTACATGACAAAGTAATACAAAACTATTTTTATCCAGTTCTAGTTAAAAGCGCTATTAAAGGGGGTCTTTAACAACACTAAAATGAGTGATGTTAAAGGGGACCCTTTATCAAAGCCTGTAAAAAAATGCCGATAAAGCCCCCCTTTATCAGTTTAAGGGGCCCCTTTATCATATCTAGTAAAGAAGTAATGATAATAGGGGACCATTATCATCCGTTTTTTAGATGCAATGATAAATACTTCTCCTTTATTAGTTCTTTTTTACTAGCACTGATAAAGGGTATGTTTCAAAAAACACATTTCATTCAAAATAATATATTACTATATAAATATATTTATATTGGTAAAAATATATTATATAAATATAAAATATATTTTAGATAAGTGAAAATAACAATTTACACTTAATATATATGATATTTAGTGAAATTGTATTCTACAATAAATAAAAAATTAATTAACATTTCTTTAATTATTATCATTTAATAGTCATTTCAAAATATTTTTAAGATAAAAAAATCAAAAAAGTAATAAAAGATCTAAAATAAGTTGAAAACGTATCTTGAACTTCAAAGAGACAAAACTTTTGATCTATGAGTTTGTTTTTGCTATACCATAAATCAAATCAAACATTGTGTTGAGATATACATTGTGTTGCTCGAAGGAGAACCTAATCACTATTGTTTCATTGTCAAAAGAGGCAAAGAATGCCTCCAAAATGAAGTTTATAGTCATGGTACCCTATTTTTTTAATATTCGATGAAATTTATGCCTTTTTATGGGGGTCTTATTGCCTTTTTTCAATGGGGAATTAATCTATTTCGAGGCATTACATTCATATTGATATTAAGGTTTTTAATTAATATAATTTTTTATAATATACTTTTATTTATTATCGAATATATAATAATGTATACATATTTTTCATATATTCATACACACACACAGAAAAAAATATTTTACATACGTATTTAAATAGATATATATATAAATATATATATAAAAATATATATAAATATATAGATTAAAAAATGTAATCAAATATATATAAATATATCGATATATCATAAAATGGATGTCAAAAAAGATAAGGGAGTGGAAAAGGTATTGGGATATGAACAGGAGGTCTCGAGTTTGAAATTGAATGGAGGCATGGGCACACATGAGAGGGTGGAATTATCTAAAGCACTAATAAATGGGGTGAGAAGAGATGATAAAGGGGGTGGAATAAATGATAAAATGAGTTCCAAGAAGAGGATTGAATAAAAAAATTATTCCCCTTTATTAGTGGGGACTTTATCACTACTTTTGTTAGAACTATAAAATCCAACCCTTAAACATTCCTCACATTATCTATGCTTCTAAACATTGATAAATTCCTTTTACTAGCACTATTAAAGGACATATTTGTAGTAGTGAAACAACCAATAGGTGTACCATAATATGGGTATTTTAATTTGATATGTAAATAAAAGAACAACTTTATGAGATTAAGAAAGCCCTGTGAGAGTGGAATTGAAAATTTAATCTACAAAAGTTAGAGGAAGGGTTCCATATGGTATAATGAAGATCATTTCTATTTTCAATAGCAGTGGTAAAATGGAAAATTCATTATATTATTTCTATATGTTTATGAAATAATTATTAATAGATTCGATATTTAGACAATCCAAAAGTTGACATGTAATCTATCTAGAAGATTCAAGTTGAATGATCTTGGATAATCAAGGAAGATTTTGGGGATGAAAATTGAGAGAGATATGAAAAATATGGACTCTAGTTCTATCTAATAAATATTATATCTGGATGATTGTATAATGTTTTGGGATGACTAGAAGTAAGACAATATCAACCCCTCTTGAGGCTCACTTCATATTTTCCAAGTCATAAAATCCCACAACTAATGTTGAGTCCAAATACAAGGAGAAAGCACCATATGATTTAATGGTTTTAATTTTGATGTATAAAATTATTTTCACTTGGCTAGTCAATTCCTATTCAGTTGGAATTTTTATTGAGTATATTGGGACACTGGGGAAAGTGGACTAGGAGGTTGTGAGGAGTATCATTTGGAATTTGAGAGGATCATAAGATCAGACTATTTTATTTGGGGAGGAAGACCCGTTATAAGGTTTTATGGACTCATATATCATTGGATATTTAGATACTCAATATAGTACAAGTTTAATGTTTTCATATGGAGGATATATAGTTAGTTGGATGTCATTATTTTAAAATATTTTTACATTGATTATAGATGAAGAAAAATATTTTTTTGAAATGGATATTGGGAAACAAATAGTATGATTAAATAGATCACTACATGAGTTTGGAAGGATTCCAAAAGGGCATGTTCTTTACTATGATAGCCCATTTTTAATATACTAGGCTGAAACTCTATTTCTTTATACAAGGGAAAATAATATCAACCTGATTCACCATTTCATCATGAACATACTTTAGGAAAAGGAGTTTAAGATATATAAGAAATAATGAAGAAAACATCTGATAAATATATTCACCATGGTGATAGTTAATGAAATTATAATGTTGTATTGAGCATCAGTGGGACTTGGGTAAATGAAGGGAAAATGGGAATGCTGCTAAATTCTCTATGATAGATTGTTGATGGGGTTTACTATAGAATATGTCTTCAAGTGGGATATTTTTGGGTTGTGAATCCTTGTTCTGTGCATTTAAGTTCCAACATCAATGGTTTGGGTACCATAATTACATTCATTGGAATTTGGATTAGTGGTAGGAAGTTGGAATTAGTGTAATGGTAGAGAAAATAAATCTTATCCAATGTTATTAGGTCCATCGGATGTTCCCACTTACTAATGGTTCTATGGTGGAGAAATGGTAGATCTGAATGTTTAGAAAATTTGATGGGTCATTAGGTCGGTAAACATGCTTAGGATGTCATGTATTATGATCTAGATTTTAAATAGAACAATTTTAACTTGTTTGAAATATTTTCCATAATAATTAATTATGTGGTACTTTTAGTAAAAGTTGTGGATTTACATAGTGTGATGTAATAAGAGAATATAGTGGTTCAAATAGGAATTTATTAGAGATCTTATAAGTTGTTGAGGATAACTTATTTTTGAATTTTTTTCACCTATAATGATCTAGTTATAATAAAAGTAAATATTAGTGTGGTTTCCCCCATGCATGTTGTAAATAGTCTAAATCATGTTAAAAATTTGTGTTATTTCTCTTATTTCCTCTATTTCTACTGCATGTTCTCTCAATTGATTCTTTTCAGTATTTTTTCAATTTTTACTGAGGTGTGTCTATATGGGCCGAAAAGTGTGGTGAGTAGGGTGTAGTGACTACCTACTTTGGGGACACTCAGTTGTGGGGAAGATAACTTTTGGAGATTCAATTTTCCTCTATATAGTTACAACATGATAATTTATTGTGTATATTTTGATCATACATATGGTGGTCTCTTAGAATTATAGGTGATTGGTTTTTCATGCTACAGTTCACAAATAAGTTTTCCTCCCAACACATTTATAAAGAAATAATTTTTGAATAATTGTGAGACTATAAATCATATTCCTAATGTTAAAATATTTAAATGTAATGTAAAAAATTCTTTACATTACAACATAAAATGTTATGATGTTAATAACATGTATTTTATGCTTATAAACATTTCTAATTCCATCATCATCATGGAACCTTTTCAATCACTCTTTTATTTGAGATCAATTATGTAACAAAATATTACCCTTTATCTTAATATCATTATTTACTAGTATATATAAAAATATTTTTATAACATGAAGTGACATTCACTTTGATTCTAATTGGTATAATATTTTATTAGTTACTATTTTATCTTTTATAAGTCCAAACATAATCCCACTAACCTCTTAAAAACTATATTCTCTTCAAAAAATATTTTTAATATACACAAATTTTTTTTAAGAAAATGAAATTTAATTCTTTTAGTGGGAATATTTTCAAAATAAACTATTTGTATCTATATATTATATGTTATTCTATTTGTTTTGATAAATAGTTTAAAATGAAGATTATATTATTTAAAATATGTAACTTCTTTGTGGTGGGAACTCTTTTTCTAATATTTTACAAAATATCATGGATAAACTATTTTATCCTAGGAAAAACATTTTGTCCTTATTGTTGGACTCCTCATGTTTTAATCATGTTTTAATGATCAAAAATCTTATTTAATCATGTATTAATGATTCTACATCTTATTCAATCTAGATCATGTGTATTTATGTTTAAAGTTTTCTCATGCTTTAAGAGGTGCCATACAAGATCTTAATTACTCTATATCTAGTTTACTTACTTTATACTATCTTTAATCTACTCTCAAAATACCTTCTTTGACAAATACTTAAGCATAATCTTTTCTATTATCATCATGATTTAAGTCTGAACACAATTACTCTGAAAAGTCTAAGACACTTTGAGTCTTCCACTAGCTATGCATTTAAGACACCGTGAACAAGACACAGTGAATCCCGACACCATGAAGCCATACACTGTGAAGCCATACACCATGAAGCCATACACTATGAAGCCAGACACCGACCGTGAAACAAGACACCGTGACTCTGAGACACTGTGATCAAGACACCGTGACCCTAAGACACCGTGAGCGAGACACTGTGACACTCAGACACCGTGATCAACCTAGACACCATGTGAAGGAGACACCATTTCCATGACTTACTATGACACCCTTTCTTAAACTATTTTTTTCATCTTTCAATTTAATTTACAACGTTCATATATTGTGCTTTTAATGCAACTACTATTAATTAATGTGCGTTATTGGCATGTCAAGGAACCGTACCTCATACATGTAAAAGGTAATCATTCCCATTGCCGGAAAAAAGGAGAAATAAAAGGGATATAGAGCTTCTTCAAAATAGAGACACATACTGAGAGATACACAGAGACATATATGTAAGAAAAAAGATACACACGTACATGCATAGAAGAATAAACAATAATAACTCTAAGAGCACTCATACACATCAAGAACAGAAGTTCAAAGAGGAGTTTCAAGTGCCACTTGGAATACTCTCGCATTCAAGCCGAACACCTGTACTGGAAGTGAAGAAACAAAATCACGACACTCTGTTTTCCACACATCTTCGAGAGAAGGACTCAAAGCTTCATCTGCTTAAATACAAAGGAGTCCAGAACTGCATTGACATCACATAAGAGCATTCTAAACTCATCTCTCTATTCTTGCTTGAATGTGATCATCCTTTTCTTTACATTTAGAGTAGTGTGTTATTCTCTCTATTTGAACACACAAAGACTATTATGAAGAACTGGAGGATTTCTAAATCTTCCCTAAATCTTTTCTTTACACTCCTGTATCCCACTGTGGATAGTTTTAGAGGTCTAAGGACCTGGACAACCATTGATCTATTGTTATTATTTCATTCCCATGTAGAACTGTGATAGATATCTGAAGACCTGGACAGTCTGAGTACTGCTGCAAACTCTGATCCAGGGTGTGGATCAAAGTTTTATATAAACTGTTTGAGAGGTATAAGTCTTAGCTTGAGAGTGAAACTCTTGGTTAAATCTATTGTGCATCTTATTTTAGTTTAAACTATTCTCTTTATTCCGCTACTAAGTACTTTAAATATAAATTTGTTTTAAAGTTACTCTGATAGTTAAACTAGAAAGTGTTTGTATTTATTTTAAACTAGTAGGTTAGTTTCAAAAGCTATTCTTATCTTCAGATTAGGTTAACTAAGAACTAATCAATCTCTTGAGAACCTATCTAAACCTTTACTGTATTGAAAATTCACTACAATTTGGCTTGTTATTTAAATTGGTAGATTTCAATAAAAATATTTTAAATAGAAATTTTTAATTGGAACTCAATTCACCCCCTCTTGAGTATCCACTCTAACCAACATTTGGTATCATAGGTTTGTTAAAAGGTTTTCAAAAATCTTTGTTTGTGAAAAGTTTTCAATTGTTATTTTTAGTTGTATCTTAAAGATCTCAAAATTGCTGTTTTTTCTATGGTTTATCTATTTAAATATATTTTCTAAAATCTTATTATGGATAATAGACTATAAGGTGTAGCTACCAACATGCCACCCTTCATTAATGGTGTAAATTATGCCCAATGGAAAATCAAAATGAAAATTCATTTAGAAAGTATGGGATTTGACATTTGTACTGCTATAGAGACTCAGTATAAGATTCCAAAAACTTTTAGAACTACATGGGATGAACCTACTAAATCTTCTTACAATAATAATTGTAAAGAAATGAATGCCCTATATTGTGCTTTAGGGGATAAGGAATTTAATCGAATATCTTCTTGTAAGACTGCTTATGAAATATGGGATACTTTGGTTGTTTCTCATGAGGGAACAACCAATGTCAAGGAAATGAGACTAAATTCATACACTATTAAGTATGATAATTATAAAATGAAATATAATGAATCTATTTTTAATATGTATCTCAGGTTTAATGATATATTTAATACAATGAGCTCACTCGTAAAAGTTGTTCCATCAAAGGAGGAAATCATGAGGATACCAAGATGCCTTCCGGAAAGATGGAGAGGCACATCAGTCTCAATAAGAGAATCATGTGACATTGGAATTCTACCTATCAAGGAGATGATTGTAAAGTTTATGATGTGTGAAGAATAATTGAATGTAAAAAAATAAGAAGATGTTGAACCAAGAAAGAAATCAGTAGCCTTCAAGACCTCTACTTAAAAAATCAAGGATAAAGAGAAAATTCAAGCTGCAAGTGATAGTTCAAGTAGTGAAGAGAGTACATAGGACAATGATGCTGAAATGGCTCAGATATCTAGACGATTTAAGATGTTTTATAGAAAAAATAAATTTTTCCGAAAATCCAATTACAAGGGAAAGTATGATAATAATGTTCATTGGAAGAAGGATTGGAAAAAGACTGAGAAATGTGATGACATAGTCTCCTAGGAATTCAAGAGGAAAAAACATGTGAAAGTTAACTGTACAAAGTTAAAGTACAAGAAGAAATATGAGTACAAGGACAAAAAGTATAAGAAAGCTATGAAAGCAACCTAGAGAGCTTCAGAAGACAGTTCAAGTGATTCTGATTCCACTCAGGATGAAAATCTCAAAAAGTTAATATATGTTTCATGACAAACACATCAGAGGTAACATTGGATACTCATGCTTTAAACACTTATTATTCTTGAGATAATTATGATTCTGATGCTGAAAAAAAGTATAGTAAAGAATTATTTGAATACTATAACATGCTAGAAGATACCTGTAATGAGCTAAAAGACAAGTATAAAGCCCTAAAGAAACAACATGCTTTAACTAGCACTGTCAAATCTGTACAAGAAGTAGAAAAGGAAAAGAATGATCAACTAAAAAAAGTGAATACTGAACATAAATTTTCTAATGAGCAACTCAAGAATTATTTAGAAAAATTTACTAATGGAAAGGACACTTGATTCATGCTCAAATTTACCCAAGAGAATAAGGTAGGACGGTCCTTGTAGTTTAGATTAGGTTGTCGAATCCTCAGAGACCTAAGATGTAACCGATAGACACGTACATTCTATGGAATGTTTTTAGATATGAAGTGGCCAAATTGGGTTGATTTTAGAGGGGTTTAAAGGAACTCTAAGAGACTTAAGTAAATTCAATTTAAAAGAACGATTTGATCCTAGTTTATTGCTCAGGGTGGACTAGACATATTTCCTTTTCAATGATTTCAATTTCTTATATTTGAGATGGGTCCATTTAAGGAGATAAATCAACATCATCACTTACTGGTTTAATTCCTACAACCTTTAATACTAATCACCTATACACTTTAAGGATCAATGTTTTGATCACTTCAAGGTAAAGGTTCATATTAGCACTTGAAGTGTGTGGCCTTAAATTCAACAACGATGATGGAGTTTAGAAATCATCAAATAAAAATCTCAATTAAAGAAGTGATTATTCATTAATGAGGTGATAAATAATATCCAATCCAGCCCCTTTCTACTCCCTTGTATCAACCCATAAGTGGGTTATCCCTCCATTGATCCCATGGTTTCAATGGAAGTGGAAAGTAGACTCATGAGGGAGGAAATGTAGAATTAAAGAAAACAACAAAAATAAAATGATCACTCCACCATTGTGTGAATAATTTCACAAGGTTTGGTGTGAATAAATTCAAACCTTGAGTCCACGGAATAAAATTGAGATTTATAACAACAAAATAAGAGGATAAGAAGAACTTTTATTAAGAAACCAAAGTGAATTGAACAACTTACATGTGAAACACAAAGTTGAGACAACAAAATTGCAGCATAACATTATAATTGAACAAAGCACCAAAGATTATTTAATCCTCCAACACCACTGCCTTAAATAGTCATTTTTGAGCTCTTGGGTAAAGCCTAAAACATTCCACGTCTCCTCAATTGATTTTGGTAGGCCATAGGTGGGTGGAAAGTAAGGGAGAGTTGATTTTTCCACCCATGACCCGAGGTGGCATCCAGCTTTCCTTCACCGAACAGACGCGCTTGTAAGACCTTCTAGATGGCCTAATCAGAGTAAGACATAGAAGTAGAAAATTGATCCCAGGATTTCTTATAACCTCCTGTAAAATTTGGGCCCATTTGGAGTTGTTTATGGCGAGATATCTTTATATTAGTCGGATGTTTTTCTAGGACGCAGAATCTGGCACAGAATTTTATCTCTAAATTGGGCCGCCTAAATGGACACCATGGAGGCCGAATTAGCATTGGATCCTGAAGAGTTATTTGTTCATATACATGGATTATAGCATCCCACGAAATTTGGGATTCATTGGGCTTGTATGTTGGGCCCCACATTCTCATCAGTGGGCTCCTGTCCAATCTGTCTTCTCCAGAATTGCTTCCTTTCATTGCCAAATATCTCCATCATCCTTTCTGAATCTTTCATTGATCCTTGAAGTGAATATCCAGTTCAAAAGAATATAAAATTAAAATATTTATAATTATATTCCTTAGAATTATATGAATCATTGGGCACTTCAAATGATGTTAAAAAATTTACCACATAATAGTGCATTTTAAGAAGGTTTTACAATCATAATGTGAAATGATGTTCAAAGTGTAAAATGAACTAAAATGGTGTTTATGAATAATAAAGGACATAAATATTATTTATATTAACAATTAATATTAGCCTCATTTAGTGGCTAATAACACCCACCAACTTGAGTTTTTCTAGTCCCAAGAAAAATATATCTCAACAATATGAAATTCGAATTCCCTTTTCCAAAAACATTTTAATACACAATGATCACCAGAAACCCTTATACCAAACAATCATGAAGCCCATCAAAATATTTTAATACAAGATAATTTCATAAGAAGATCCCAATCCTAATCCCATTCCTTTGTTCAAATTCATTTCCATAGTTCATCCAATATCAATTAAATATGAGGATGTGTTGTGCATCACAATAGATATAGGGGTTCATTTTTATTCAACGAGGGGATGATGGAAGCGCTAGTTGGGATAAAATTTCAATATTAAGATGAGTATTCATTTTTTTATTGTATTTTGTTTTTGTTTTTTTTGTTTTTGTTGGTTTTTTTTGTTTTTTTTTGTTTTTTTTGCAATTTTTCTATGGTAATTAAAGTTGCACTAAAAAGAGTCAACCACTGTAGCGAGACTTTGCCGATGACTCCCAGGCTCAAAGACCATAGGGAACCAAGTGAAGCCCACATACTCGGGCATCATATCAAGTTAACTCAGTCAAAAACAAATTAAAATTACCAAAAATAGAGATAAAATTACTAACTCTGGGCCAAATAACTATGGATTCACGATCCCCAAGTGCCGAAAGCCACACATTAGGTCATTTCATTTCTCTACACGAATTTTTTTTTAATTTTTTTTTGAATACTCATATTAAACTAAAATGATCACCAAAACTATGCTATTTATTTAGGGGACCCCATGAACTTAAACTAATACCCCACTATCCAAAGGATGTTCATTGTGATTTTTTTATATGGATGAAAATATAAACAATGAAATATCACATTGGATAGCCACACTTCCCAAAATCTATGATCATGAAATTATACAAGGATTAAAATCAGAATCAGGGTATGCTAAATTATTTGATATTTAGTTTCAAATTGTGCAATGTGTATTACCATGTTCAAAGTTAAAGGAATTTTTCCTTCCATTTAATTATTATTTTTTCAAATCATTTATTTTTTTGACACAAAATCATTTTTTTTATTTTATCTCCCCCCAACATAAAACAACATTGTCCCCAGTGTTTGAAGAAATGAAAATTTAGAAGGAGTAGAGGCAGATAATTGAAGTTCAAAAAGGAAATTGAAACTGAGGATCATGGAATAAAATTACCTGGTGGTTGAATTTGAAGTTCTTACTGCTCCAAATTAGTCCTTTGATATCTTGGGGTATGTAGGCACCTCCTTTATTGAACCTGTATCACCCAAAATAGTACCTGAACCAAAAGAAGAACAAACCAGACAAAACAAACAAGACAATGACTTATTTAATTCCAAGTATCATCATTTTTATGGTTTTTTCTGTTTTTCAATTTTTTTAAATCAAAATAATGATACATTGTCTTCTTTTAATTTTCTGGGTAAGGTATTACTCGAGGATCACACCACGTGACATAGATGAATACAATGCTCCCCTTTCATACCCATCCATACTCATAATAGAAGAACATGTAAATAGTCTTTTTTTTAAAATATAAAAATGATTAATTAATCCTATTTAATATATAAATTTTATTAAAACAACAAAATGATAGGAAACTTGAAAACCATGGGTTGCCTCCAATGCAGTGCTTTTTTTAACATCATTAGCCTGACATGGCCCCTAAATCTATCAATTTTTTCCTGGTTCATAGGTTGGCTCAGTTAACTCAACCTCTATTTCCTTTTTATTGTATGATTCAATGAATGGGTTTAACCTTTGACCATTGACCTTGAAAATGTAACCACTTGTGGGATCTTGAATCTCTACTGCCCCATGGGGGTACTCATGATGCACTATGAAAGGTCCTAACCATCTAGACCTTAACTTTCCCGGGTGTAAATGATGTTTTAAACTATACAAGAGAACATGTTTTCCCAGTTCAAAATTTTTGACCTTGATATTCCTATATTGGTAGGCTTGAACTCTAGATTTATTTATCCTTGAATTTTCATAAGCCTCCATCCTTAATTCCACTAGTTCATTAAGATCTAATTTCCTTTTTGTTCTGGCCAATGAGAGGTTATAATCCATTTTCTTAATTTCCCAAAAGGCCTTATGCTCAATTTCAATAGGTAAATGACATGATTTTCCATAAACCAACCTATATGGTGACATTCATAGGATGGTTTTGAATTCTGTACGATATTCCCAAAGAGCATCCAAGAGTTTCTCGGACCAATATTTCCTAGAAGGATTGACAATTTTCTCAAGAATTTGTTTGATTTCACGATTGGGTAACCCAGCTTGACCATTGGTCTGTGAGTGGTAAGCAGTGGACACTTTGTGAGAAATTCCATATTTTTCCATGAGTGATAAGAATGGACGATTGCAAAAATGAGTTCCACGATCACTAATGATAACCCTAGGAATTCCAAATCTACAGAAGATGTTTTCCTTGAGAAATCTAATCATAGTTTGATGATCATTGTATTTTGTAGGAATGTCCTCAACCCATTTAGAGACATAATTGATAGTTAAGAGAATGTAAAGATATACCCTAGAGTTTGGGAAGGGACCCATGAAATCAATTCCCCAACAATCAAAGATTTCAACCACTAAGATGGGAGTGAGTGGAATTTGATTCCTTTTTTATGATGGACCCTACTTGTTGACACCTAGGACAACTTTGAAAAAATGTGTAGGAGTTCCTTGAGAGGGTGGGCCAGAAGAGACCACATTGATGAATCTTAGTAGATGTTTTATTAGAAGAAAAGTGACCTACACATGCCTCACTATGACAGAATTTAAGGATGGACTCTTGTTCAGATTCTAGAATACACCTTTTAATGACTTGGTCAGGGCATAGCTTATAGACGTATGGATCATCAAAAATATAGTGTCTAACATCAGAAAGGAATTTCCTTCGAGCTTGAGTCCCTTAGAATTTTGGAATGACTCCTATAACTAAAGAAATTGTCTATGTCGGCATACCAAGGGCAGTCACTCACAGAGTATAGGTGTTCATCAGGAAATGAATCATACACAGAAAGGTGATTTGAGTTGTCTTTTAATTCCATCCTATAGAGGTGATCAGCTACAACATTTTAAACACCCATTTTATCTTTGATTGTGAGGTCAAATTCTTATAAGAGAAGGACCCACCTAATCAGTCTAGCCTTAGAATCTTGTTTTTTGAAGAGGTATTTTAGTGCAGAATGGTTAGTGAACACAGTGATGGGGGATCCTAAAGGGTAGGACCTAAACTTCTCTAAAGAAAACACAATAGCAAGTAACTCCTTTTTAGTAGTTGTGTATTTTATTTGGGCTTCATTTAAGGATTTTCTTGAATAAGCAATGACATAAGGAGTTTTATCACAGCGTTGTCCTAACACAGCTCCAACCGTAAAGTCAATGGCATTACACATAAGTCCAAAAGGAAGGTTCCAATTTTGATATTTCATAATGGGAGGAGAGGTGATATAGGATTTGAGGGTTGAGAATAAACCCTCACAGCTTTCTGTCCAAACAAATGGAGCATCCTTTACTAAGAGAGCACAAAGGGGACTGGATATTGAACTAAAGTCCTTGATGAATCATCTATAGAAACCATCATGTCCTAAGAAATACCTCACTTCCTTGATAGTTTTGGGTGATGGAAGGTGACGAATGATGTCAACCTAGGCTTTATCAACTTCAATCCCCATACCTGAGACAAGATGGCCTAGAACTACTCCCTCTTTAACCATGAAATGGAATTTTTCCATAGTTTAGGACTAGATTCTTTTCTTCACATCTTGACAAGACTCTCTCTACATTCCTCAGACATCCCTCAAATTTATCCCCAAACACAAATAAGTCATCCATGAAGACCTCTAGAAAATCCCCTACCATGTCGGAGAAGATTCCCATCATGCACCGTTGGAAGGTTCCACAGGCATTGCATAACCCGAAGGGCATGTGTTTGAAGGAAAAGGTTCCGAATGGAAATGTGAATGTAGTATTACTTTGATCCTCTAGGGAGACCTCAATTTGATTATACCCTGAGTACCCATCTAAGAAATAGTAGAACACATGACCTGCCACTCTCTCAAGGACTTGGTCAATGAATGGTAAGGGGAAAGGGTCCTTCATGGTGAATGAGTTTAACTTTTTATAGTCAATGTAGACCCTCCATCCAATACTCACCCTTGTTGGAAGAATCTCTTCATCCTCATTGGTTATCACTGTGATTCCAGCCTTTTTTTGAACCACTTGGATTGGGCTCACCAATTCACTCTCAGCCATGGGATATATGATACTAGATTTTAGCAATATCAGAAGTTCTTTCCTTACTACCTCTATGAGATTAGGATTAAGTCTCCATGGAGGTTGAAGACATGGCTTTAAATCAGATTCTAGAATAATATTATGAGTCCTGATAAGTGGGATAATCTCAGGAATATCAGAAATGGTCCAACCAATGGATTTATTATGATTCCTATGGACTTCTAGAAGCATCCTTTCATTATTGGAATCAAGAGAAGAAGAAATGACAATAGGATGTGTTTGATTCTCCCCTAGGAAAGCATACTTGAGTGTAGTGGGAAGTTCCTTCAATTCAAGATCAGGTTGGTTTGGAATTTCAACAGAATATTGGTACATTGGATCAAGTTCAATTTCTTTTTTAGAGTTTCATATAGGATTGATTCCCCACATGTACAAGTTTCAGCTACTAGATTGGCTTGATCAGATTTAGGGAAGGAATTTGGAGTGGTCTCACTGAAAGTGGTATCTTAAAAGGTTTCACTGATTGTTGGACCTAAGACTTCATCATAAGAGCAATTTGAAAATGAATCAAGCCAAGGAGATAAACTTCATTCATATGAACAAAGGAAATCAATCTCATCCTGACTTAAACATTCATCAAATATTCCTTGATGTTCCATGGATTCATTATCAATTCTTCCTATCATGTTTACTTCATGAATGTCCTCGTCATCCCCTATTTGTGAGATTGAATTATAGATGTTCAAGTCTAGACTCATGTTCCCAAAGGTGATGGTCATGTTCCCATTTCGAACTCGGAAAACAGAGTTGATTTTTGCAAGGAAAGGATGACCAAGGATGATTAGGGCGTGTTCCTTATTTCCTAAGTTTGGATGGTTTTCAAGGACAATGAAATCAGTAGGGTAGATGATGTTTTCAACCTTTACCAGAACTTCCTTCAAAATCCCCTTTGGAACCCTAATGCTACGATCAGCAAGCTGAAGTGTGACAGATGTGGGTTGGGGATCTTCTAGGCCTAACTGGAAGTACACAACATATGGGATGAGATTGACATTATCACCAAGGTCACACAAGGCCTTGTCAAATTTTCTCTCTCCTAGTTCAACATTGATATAAGGGAAACCCGAGTCTTTCAACTTAGGAGGAATGGTCCCTTGAATTATGGTACTCACATTAGCAGCCGAAAGGACATGTTTTTTATGTGAAAATTTTCTTTTAAAAGTAAACAAGTCCTTAAGGTACATTGAGTAGGCAGGTATGTTTTGGATTGCATCGAGAAGGGGTATGTTCAACATTACTTGTGAAACGATTTCCCTCAATGTTTCACTCAGTTCAGGCTTGAGTTTCCCCCTCATGCATTGATGAAATGGGCAGGTTGTGGGGTTGTTTGTTGAAAATTTGTTTCTTCTAGATTGTTATCAGTTTCCTCAGTTTGATCTTGGGGTTTATTTGAATTTTTATCCAAGTATGAATCTTCAGGTGGGTTCTTAATTAGTTGTTCAAGTTTTTTAATAGAATTCCCACTTCTTAAAAAAGTCACATCCTTTAGTTTTTCATGAGTTGTTTGAGCATAACATGACTCTCCACTTGAAGTTGAGGATGGAACCGCCTGAGTAGGAATGGGTGCCTTTCTAGTTTTGATAGTTTGAAGTTCTTGTTTTAGGGAAGAGACGTCCGAGTTCATCCTCTCCATTTGTTTGAACAGTTGTTCAAGTAGGCTTTGTGGAACAGTTTGGGTTGGTGCTTGAGAAGATTGGTTTATCCCAGGGGGATATTTTGGAGGTGGGATGGTTTGTTGAAAATGGACTGATGGCTATTGGTATTAGATAGGTTGGTTTTGGAACTGGTTATGGGTTTGGTAGTTCTGATTGGGGTAAGGATTTTTTTCCTGTGTTTGGCTAGGTTGTTGGTTATCTTTCCATTGGAAGCTTGGGTGGTCATTATACCTTGGGATGAAGTTGTTTTGGTATTGAGGCTTTTGAAAGTTCGAGGAATTTACTTCCACTGGGGGTCCTCTTAAAAGAACATCCTTGATGGATGGAATGGTTGGGAAGTTGTCTATGTTATGGTCATGTTTGTCACAAATTGTGCAAACAGGGTCAATAGTTTGGATTTCATCGAATTTCCTATGGTCTATCTCTTCAACCTCCCTAGAGAGTGTTGTGAGTTTAGCCCTAAGGCTTTCCTCTTCTCTAAGTGTATGAATTCCAGTAGTTATTTGGGGATTTTCAGAATAAGACGAAGTTCCCCATGTTTGGTTTTGTTCAGAAAGGCCTTCTAGATACTCGTAAGCATCATTCGGGGCTTTGTTTTAAAGGATTTATTACACATCATGTCAATGAATTGTTTATTCTTTGGACCCAAACCTTCATAGAAAATTCTCACTTGTTTAGGAATAGAAAAACCATGGTGTGTAACCATGTTTAGAGTGTATTTGAACCTCTCCCATGTTTCATAGAATGACTCTCCCTCTTTTTCAAATACATTTTGGATACTCTTTTTAAGTGCAATTGTTTTATGGTGGAGAAAGTATTGTTTGTAGAATTATCTTTGTAGTTGGTACCAAGAGTTGTTGTATGATGGTCTCAAATTGTTTAGCCAATTTTTAGCTCGATCCTTTGAAGAAAAAGGAAATAGCCTCATCTTAGCTGATTCTAGTTGATGTGGGGGACACATGGTTTCTAAAATGTCATTGAACTCCTTAATGTGAAGGTAGGGCATCTCGGAATCCATTCCATGGAATGTGGGAAGATGGTTTAGGACATGGGGTTTAAAGATGTAGTTGGAATATCCTAGGGAATTGTGTCTAATTCATGAGGGGGAATTGTTCCAAGAAGGTGTGAGTTAGTCATTCATGGTTTGATCGACCACATTCCCCAATTTTGGGGCTGCCTCATTTGGGTTTCCATTTGGGTTTCCACCCAGGTTTATGAGTTGGTTTCTTTGAAGACCTTCCATTTAAATGGGATCAATTTTAGACTCTAGAGTATTAGCATGATTAGGATCTAATGGAATGAGTTCCCTTGGTGTACTTGACTCCCCAACCCCAGGACTATCCACCCTAACTAGACGGTTTGATTGATCGCGGGTGTAGGCGGACATGCGCCAAAAGAAAAAAAATGAGAAAAGGACAAGATAAGAGAATTTGGATGAGAAAAGAACAATGGGAGAGAATAGAATGGGTGTTTAGATGACTTACTTGGGTCCCTGACAACAGTTCCAAAATTTGATTCACACTCAAATTCACCCAAGAGAAGAAGGTAGGACGATCCTTATAGTTTAGCTTGGGTTGTCGAATCCTCAGAGACCTAAGAAGTAACTGGTAGACACGTACATTCTATGGAATGTTTTTAGCTATGAAGTGGCCAAAATGGGTTGATTTTAGATGGGTTTAAAGGAACTCTAAGATACTTAAGTGAATTCAATTTAAAATAATGAGTTGATCCTAGGTTATTGCTCAAGGTGGATTGGACGTATTTCCTTTTCAATGATTTCAATATCTTATATTTGAGATGGGTTCATTTAAGGAGATAAATCAACATCATCACTTACTGATTTAATGCCTAAAACCTTTAATACTAATCACCTATACACTTTAATGATCAATGTTTTGAACACTTCATGGTAAAGGTTCGGATTAGCACTTGATGTGTGTGGCCTTCAATTCAACGAGGATGATGGATTTTATAAATCTTCAAATAAAAATCTCAATTAATGAAGTGATTATACATTAATGGGGTGATAAATAACATCCAATATAGCCCCATTATACTCCCTTGGATCAACCCATAAGTGCGTTATCCCTCCATTGATCTCATGGTTTCAATGGAAGCAGAAAGTAGACTCATGAGGGATGAAATAGAGAAGTAAAGAAAACAACAAAAATAAAATGATCACTCCACCGTTGTGTGAATAGTTTAACAAGGCTTGGTGTGAATAAATTCACACATTGAGGAAATGGTATCAAAGTGATATGGAGAAAAACAGAATAAGAGGAGAAGAAGAAATTTTATTAAGAAACTAAAGTGAATTGCACAACTTCCATGTGGAAGACATACTTGAGACAACAAAATTGCAGCATAACATTAAAATTGAACAAAGAACCAAAGATTATTGAATCCTCCAACAAAACATCCTTATATAGGAATTTTTTATCCCTTGGGTTGATCCTCCAACAGTCCAAGTCTCCTCAATTAATTGTGGTAGGCCATAGGTGGGTGGAAAGTAAGGGAGAGTTGATTTTTCCACCGGTGACCCGAGGTGGCAGCCAGCTTTCCTTCACCGAACAGATGCGCTTGGAATAACTTCTAGATGACCAAATCAAAGTGGTCCATAGAATACGAAAGTGGAGCTACGGATGTCATCTAACCGTCTATAAAATTTCTGCCCATTTGTAGTTGTGTATTCCGAGATATCATCATATTAGTGGGATGTTTTTCTGGGCCACATAATCTGGCCCAGAAGTTTATCTCTAACTTGGACCACATAAATGGACCCCATGGAGGCTGAATTACCATTGGATCATGAAGAGTGATTTGTTCCGATACATGTATTCTAGAATCTCATGAAATTTGGGATTAATTGGGATTTTATGTTGGGCCCCATATTCTCATTAGTGGGCTGGTGTCCAATCTGCTTTCTCTGGAATTACTTCCTTTCATTTCCAAATATCTCCATCATCCTTTATGAATCTTTCATTGATCCTTAAAGTGAATATCCAGTTCAAAAGAATATCAAATTAAAACATTTATAATTAGATTCCTTAAAATTAGACGAATCATTGGGTACTTCAAATGATGTCAAAAAATGTACCACATAATAGTGCATTTTAAGAAGGTAGTACAATCATAATGTGAAATGATGTTCAAAGTGTAAAATGCAATAAAATGGTTTTTATGAATAATAAAGAACATGAATATTATGTATATTAACAACTAATATTAGCCTCATTTAGTGGCTAATCACACCCACCAACTTGAGTTTTTCTGGTCTCGAGCAAAATATATCTCAACAATATGAAATTCGAATTCCCTTTTCCAAAAACATTTTAATACACAATGATCACCAGAAACCCTTATTCCAAAAAATCATGAAACCCCTAAAAATATTTTAATACAAGATAATTTCATAAGCATATCCCAATCCCAAGACCATTCCTTTGTTCAAATTCATTTCCATATTTCATCCAATATCAATTAAGTATGAGGATGTGTTGTGCATCACAATAGACATAGGAGTTCATTTTTATTCAGGGGGGAATGATGGAAGCGCTAGGTGGAATCACATTTCAATATTAAGATGCGTATTAATTTTTTTTTATTGTATTATTTTTTTTTGTTTTTTTGTTTTTTTTTGTAATTTTCCCATGGTAATTGAAGTTGCACTCAAAAGAGTCAACCCATGTAGTGAGACTTTGTCGATGACTCCCAGGCTCAAAGACCTTAGGGCACCAAGTGAATCCCACATACTCGGACATCATCTCGAGTTATCTCAGTCAAAAACAAATTCAAATTACCAAAAATAGAGATAAAATTACTAACTCTGGGCCAGACAACTATGGAGTCACGATCCCCAAGTGCCGAAAAACACGCATTAGGTCATTTCATTGCTCTACGCGCAATTTTTTTTTAATTTTTTTTAAATAATATTATTAAACTAAAATGATCACCAAAACTATGCTATTTATTTAGGGGACCCCCATGAACTTAAACTAATACCTTACTATCCAAAGTACGTGCATTGTGATTTTTTTATTTGGATAAAAACATAAATGATGAAATATCACATTGGACAGCCACACTTTCCAAAATCTATGCTCATGAAATTATACAAGGATTAAAATCAGAATCAGGGTATGCTAAATTATTTGATATTCAGTTTCAAAGTGTGAAATGTGTATTACCATGTTCAAAGTTAAAAGAATTTTTCCATCCATTTACACATTTTTTTCAAATGATTCATTTTTCTGACACAAAAGCATTTTTTTTATTTTATCTCACCCCCAAATTAAAACAAAATTTTCCCTAGTGTTTGAAGAAATGAAAATTTAGAAGGAGTAGAGGCAGATAATGGAAGTTCAAAAAGGAAATTGAAACTGAGGATCATGGAATGACATCACCTGGTGGTTGAAGTTGAAGTTCTTGTTACTCCAAATTAGTCCTTTGATCTCTTGGGGGATATATGCACCTCCTTTATTGAACATGTATCACCCAAAATAGTACCTGAACCAAAAGAATAACAAACCAGACAAAACAAACAACACAACGACTTATTTAATTCCAAGTATCATCATTTTTATGGTTTTTCCTGTTTTTCTATTTTTTTAAATCAAACTAATGATACATTGTCTTATTTTACTTTTCTGGTTAAGGTATTACTCAGGGATCACACCATGTGACACGGATGAATATGGTGCTTCCCTTTTATACCCATCCATACTCATAATAGTAGAACATGTCAATAGTATTTTTTTTAAATATAAAAATGATTAATTAATCCTATCTAAAATATAAATTTTATTAAAACAACAAAATGATAGGAAACTTGAAAACCATGGGTTTCCTCAAATGAAACACTTTTTTTAATGTTGTTAGCCTGACATGGACCCTAAATCTATCAATTTTTCCTCGTTCATAGGTTGGCTCAGTTAACTCAACCTCTATTTCCTGTTTATTGAATGATTCAATGAATGGTTTTAACCTTTGACCATTTACCTTGAAAATGTAACCACATGTGGGATCTTGAATCTCTATTTCCCCATGGGGGTACACATGATGCACTATGAAAGGTTATGACCATCTGGACGTTAACTTTCTCAGGTGTAAATGATGTTTTGAACTATACAAGAGCATAAGTTTTCCCAGTTCAAAATGTTTGAAAGTGATATTACTTGATTGGTAGGCTTGAAATCTAGCTTTATTGATCCTTGAATTTTCATAAGCCTTCATCCTTAATTCCTCTAGTTCATTGAGATCTAATTTCCTTTTTGTTCTGGCCAAGGAGAAGTTATAATCCATCTTCTTAATTTCCCAGAAGGCCTTATGCTCAATTTCAATAGGTAAATGGAATGCTTTTCCATAAACCAACATATATGGTGACATTCCTAGGATGGTTTTTAATGTTGTACGATATACCCAAAGAGCATACAAGAGTTTCTCAGACCAATATTTCCTAGAAGGATTGACAGTTTTCTCAAGAATTTGTTTGATTTCATGATTGGGTAACTCAGATTGACCATTGGTCTGTGGGTGGTAAGCAGTGGACACTTTGTGAGAAATTCCATATTTTTCCATGAGTGATGAGAATGGATGATTGCAGAAATGAGTTCCACGATCACTAATGATAGCCCTAGGAATTCCAAATCTAGAGAAGATGTTCTCCTTGAGAAATATAATCACAGTTGGATGATCATTGGATTTTGTAGGAATGTCCTCAACCCATTTAGAGACATAATCGATAGCTAAGAGACTGTAAAGATATCCCCTAGATTTTGGGAAGGGACCCATGAAATCAATTCCCCAAAAATCAAATATTTTAACCACTAAGATGGGAGTGAGTGGCATTTGATTCCTTTTTGTGATGGACACTACTTTTTGACACCTAAGATAGCTTTGACAAAATGTGTAGGAGTCCCTTGAGAGGGTGGGCCAGAAGAGACCACATTGAAGAATCTTACCAGATGTTTTCTTAGAGGAAAAGTGACCTCCACATGCCTCACTATGACAAAATTTATGGATAGACTCTTGTTCAGATTCTAGAACACACCTCCTAATGACTTGGCCATGGCAGAACTTATAGAGGTATGGATCATCAAACACATTGTGTCTAACATCAGAAATGAATTTCCTACGAGCTTGACTCCCTAAGAATTTTGGAATGACTCCTGTAACTAAGAAATTGGTTATGTTGGCATACCAAGGGGAAGTCACTCACAGAGTATAGGTGTTCATCAGGAAATGAATCAGACATAGAAAGGTGATTTGAGTTGTCTTTGAATTCCATCATATAGAGGTGATCTGCTACAACATTTTCAACACCCTTTTTATCATGGATTGTGAGGTCAAATTCTTGTAAGAGAAGGACCCACCTAATCAGTCTAGCCTTAGCATCTTGTTTTTGGAAGAGGTATTTTAGTGCAGAATGGTCAGTGAACACAGTGATGGTGGATCCTAAGAGGTAGGACCTAAACTTCTCTAAAGCAAACACAATATCAAGTAACTCCTTTTCAGTAGTGGTGTAGTTTATTTGGGCATCATTTAAGGATTTTCATGCATAATCAATGACATAAGGAGTTTTATCACAACGTTGTCCTAACACAGCTCCAAAAGCAAAGTCACTGTCATCACACATAAGTTCAAAAGGAAGGTTCCAATTTAGAGATTTTATAATGGTAGGAGAGGTGAGAGAGGATTTTAGGGTTGATAATAAACCCTCAAAGCTTTCTGTCCAAACAAATGGAGCATCCTTTACTAGGAGATCACAAAGGGGAAGGGATATTGAACTAAAGTACTTGATGAATCTTCTATAGAAACCGGCATGTCCTAAAAAAGACCTCACTTCCTTGATAGTTTGGGGTGATGAAAGGTGATGAATGATTTCAAACTTGGATTTATCAACTTCAATCCCCCTACCTAAGACCAGATGGCCTAGAACTAGTCCCTATTGAACCATGAAATGGAATTTTTCCCAGTTTAGGACTGGATTCTTTTCTTCAAATCTTGACAAGACTCTCTCTCCACTCCTCAGACATCCCTCAAATGTATCCCCAAACACAGAGAAGTCATCCATGAAGACCTATAGAAAATCCCCTACCATGTCTGAGAATATTCCCATCATGCACCGTTGAAAGGTTCCAGGGGAATTGCATAACCTGAAGGGCATGCATTTGAAAGAAAAGTTTCTGAATGGGCATGTGAATGTAGTATTCCCTTGATCCTCTAGGGAGACCTCAATTTGATTATACCTTGAGTACCCATCTAAGAAATAGTAGAACGCATGACCTTACACTCTCTCAAGGACTTGTTCAATGAATGGTAAGGGGAAATAGTCCTTCTTGGTGAATGAGTTTAACCTCTTATTGTCAATGCAGACCCTCCATACACTACTCACCCTTGTTGGAAGAATCTCTCCATCCTCATTGGTTATCACTATGATTCTAGACTTTTTTAGAACCACTTGGATTGGGCTCACCCATTCACTCTCAACTATGGGATATATGATACCATCTTTTAACAATTTCAAAAGTTCTTTCCTTACTACCTCCATGAGATTATGATTGAGTCACTGTTGTGGTTGACGACATGACTTTAAATCAGATTCTAGAACAATCTTATGAGTCCTGATAAGTGGGATAATCCCAGGAATATCAGAAAGTGTCCAACCAATGGCTTTCTTATGATTCCTACAGACATATAGAAGCATCCTTTCATGATTGGATTCAAGAGAAGAAGAAATAAAAATGGGATGAGTTTGATTGTCCCCTAGGAAAGCATACTTGAGTGTAGAGGGAAGTTCCTTCAATTCAAGATTAGGTTGGTTTGGAATTTCAACAGAATATTGGGACATTGGATCAAGTTCAATTTCTTTTTTTAGAGTTTCAGATAGGATTGATTCCCCACATGTAGAAGTTTCAGCTACTAGATTTTCTTGATTAGATTTACAGAAGGAATTTGGAGTGGTCTCCATGAAAGTGGTTTCTTGAAATGTTTTAATGATTGTTGGACCTAAGACTTCATCATAAGATCAATTTGAAAATGATTCATGCCAAGGAGATAAACTTCCTTCATATGATCAAAGGAAATCAATCTCATCCTAACTTAAACATTCATCAAATATTCCTTAATGTTCCATGGATTCATTATCAATGCTTCCTATCATGTTTACTTCATGAATGTCCTCATCATCCACTATTTGTGAGCTTGCATTATAGATGTTCAAGTCTAGACTCATGTTACCAAAGTTGATGGTCATGTTCCCATTTCGAACTCAGATAAAAGAGTTGATTGTTGCAAGGAAAGGACAACCAAGGATGATTGGGGTTTTTTCCTTATTTCCTAAGTTTGGATGGTTTTCAAGGACAATGAGATCAGTAGGGTATATGAAGTTTTCAACCTTTACTAGAACTTCCTTCAAAATCCTCTTTGGAACCCTAATGCTACGATCAACAAGCTGATGTGTGACAGATGTGGGTGGGGGCTCTTCTAGGCCTAACTGGCAGTACACAACATGTGGTATGAGATTGAAACTAGCACCTAGATCACACAAGGCCTATACAACTTTTCTCTCTCCTAGTTCAACATTGATGTAAGGGCTACCCAGGTCTTTCAACTTAGGAGGAATGGTCCCTTGAATGGTGGTACTCACATTAGCAGCCAAAAGGACTTGGTTTTTATGTGAAAATTTTCTTTTAAAAGTGCACGAGTCCTTAAGGTACTTTGATTAGGCAGGTATGGTTTGGATTGCTTCGAGAAGGGGTATGTTCAACTTGACTTGTGAAAAGATTTCTCTAAATGTTTCACTCAGTTCATGCTTGGGTTCCCCCTCATGCGTTGAGGAAATGGTGTATGTTGTGGGGTTGTTTATAGAAGAGTTGTTTCTTTCACATTGTTATCAGTTTCCTCAGTTTGATCTTGGGGTTCATTTGAATTTTTATCCCAGTTTGAATCTTCAGGTGGGTTCTAAATTAGTTGTTCAGGTTTCTCAATTTATTTCCCACTTCTTAAAACAGCCACAACCTTTAATTGTTCATGAGTTGTTTGAGCACAACTTGACTCTCCCTTTGAAGTTGAGGATGGTACCGCCTGAGTAGGCATAGGTTCCTTTCCAATTTTGACGGTTTGAAGTTCTTGTTTTAGGGAAGAGAATTTTGATTTCATCCTCTCCATTTGTTTGCACAGTTGTTCTAGTAGGCTCTGTGGAACAGTTTGAGTTGGTTCTTGAGAAGATTGGTTTATCCCAGGGGGATATTTTGGTGGTGGGATGGTTTGTTGAAAATGGACTGGTGGCTGTTGGTATTTTATAGGTTGGGTTTGGAACTGGTTATGGGTTTTTTAGTTCTAATGGGGGTAAGGATTTTTTCCATGTGTTTGGCTAGGTTGTTGTTTATCCTTCCAGGGGAAGATTGGGTGGTCATTATACCTTGGGTTAAAGTTGTTTTGGTATTGAGGATTTTGAAAGTTCAAGGAATTTACTTCCGCTGAGGGTCCTCCTAAAAGAATATACTTGATGGATGGAATGGTTGGGAATTTGTCTATATTATGGTCATGTTTGTCACAAATTGTGCAAACAGGGTCAACAGTTTGGATTTCATGGACTTTCCTAAGGTCTATCTCTTCAACCTTCTTAGAGAGTGCTGTAAGTTTAGCCCTAAGGATTTCCTCTTCTCTAAGTGTATGAATTCCAGTAGTTCTTTGTGGCTTTTCAGAATAAGGTGATGTTACCCATGTTTGGTTTTATTCAGAAAGGCTTTCTAGATACTCGTAAGCATCATTTGGGGCTTTGTTTTTAAAGGTTCCATTACACATCATGTCAATGAATTGTTTGTTCCCCGGACCCAACCTTTCATAGAAAATTCTGACCTATTCAGGAATAGAAAACCCATGGTGTGGAACTATGTTTAGAGTGTCTTTTAACCTCTCCCATGTTTCATAGAATTACTCTCCCTCTTTTTCAAAAAAGTTTTGGATACACTTTTTAAGTGCAATTGTTTTATGGTGGGGAAAGTATTTTTTATAGAATTCTCTTTGTAGTTGGTACCAAGAGTTGATGGATGATGGTCTCAAATTTCTTATCCAATGTTTATCTTGATCCTTTAAAGAAAAAGTAAATAGCCTCATCTAAGCTAATTCTAGTTGAGGTGGGGGACACATGGTTTCTATAATGTCATTGAACTCCTTAATGTGAAGGTAGGGCATCTCGGACTCCATTCCATGAAATGTGGGAAGATGGTTTAGGACATGGGGTTTAAAGATGCAGTTAGCATCTCCTAGGTAATTGTGTCTAATTAATGATGGGGCATTGGTCCAAGAAGGTATAAGGTAGTCATTTATGGTTTGATCGACCACATTCCCCATGTTTGGGGCTGCCACATTTGGGTTTCCATTTTGGTTTCCACCAGGGTTTATGAGTTGGTTTCTTTGAAGAACTTACATTGAAATGGGCTCAATTTGGGACTCTAGAGTATTAGGAATATTAGGATCTAATGTAATTATTTCCCTTGGTTTACTTGACTCCCCAACCCCAGGATTATCCACCCTAACTATATGGTTTGATTGATCGTGGGTGTAGGCGGACATGCGCAAAAAGAAAAAAAATGAGAAAGGGACAAGATAAAAGAATTTGGATGAGAAAAGAAGAAATGGGGGAGAATATAATGGGTGTTTAGATGACTCACATGGGTCCCCGGAAATGGTGCCAAAATTTGATTCATGCTCAAATTTACCCAAGAGAAGAAGGTAGGATGGTCCTGGTAGTTTAGCTTGGGTTGTCGAATCCTGAGAGACCTAAGAAGTAACTGATAGACACGTACATTATATGGAATGTTTTTGGAAATTAATTGGCCAACTTTGGTTGATTTTATATTGGTTTAAAGAAAATCTAATATACTTAAGTGAATTTAATTTAAAAGAATGAGTTGATCCTAGGTTATTGCTCAGGGTGGATTGGACGTATTTCTTTTTCAATGATTTCAATTTCTTATATTTGAGATGGGTTCATTTAAGGAGATAAAACAACATCATCACTTACTGGTTTAATGCCTACACCCTTTAATACTAATCACCTATACACTTTAAGGATCAATGTTTTGAGCATTTCAAGGTAAAGGTTCGTATTAGCACTTGAAGTGTGTAGCCTTAAATTCAACAAGGATGATGGAGTTTAAAAATCATCAAATAAAAATCTCAATTAAAGAAGTGATTATACATTAATGGGGTGATAAATAACATCCAATCCAGCCCCTTTATACTTCCTTGGATTAACCCATAAGTGGGTTATCCCTCCATTGATCCCATGGTTTCAATGGAAGCGGAAAGTAGACTCATGAAGGAGGAAATGGAGAAGTAAATAAAACAACAAAAATAAAATGATCACTCCACCGTTGTGTGAATAATTTCACAAGGTTTAGTGTGAATAAATTCACACCTTGAGACAAAGTTATCAAATTGAGATGTATAAAAATATAATAAGAGTAGAATAAGAACTTTTATTAAGAAACTAAAGTGAATTGAACATTTTACATGTGAAAGATAAGCTTGAGACAACAAAATTGTAGCATAACATTACAATTGAACAAAGCACAAAAGATTCTTCAATCCTCCAACACCACTACCTTAAATAGGTATTTTGGAGCCCTTGGGTTAAGCCTCCAACATTCCAAGTCTCCTAAATTAATTTTGGTTGGCCATAGGTGGGTGGAAAGTAAGGGAGAGTTGATTTTTCCACCCTTAACCCAAGGTGGCAGCCAACTTTCTTTCATTGAAAATCCGCACTTGTAATACCTTCTAGATTTCCCAATAAGAGTGTACCATATAAGAAGAAAATGGATATACGGACGTCTTATATCCTCTTGTATAATTTGGGCCCATTTTGAGTTGTGGATTCAGAGATATCATCATATTAGTTAGATGTTTTTCTGGGCCGCAGAATTTGGCCCAGAATTTTATCTCTAACTTGGGCCGCCTAAATGGAAACCATGGAGGCCGAATTATTATTGGATCCTGAAGAGTTATTTGTTCCTATACAAGTATTCTAGAATTCCACGAAATTTGGGATTCATTGGGATTTTATGTTGGGCCCCAAATTCTCATCAGTGGGATGGTGTCCAATCTGCCTTCTCCAGAATTGCTTCCTTTCATTGCCAAATATCTCCATCATCCTTTATGAATATTTCATTGATCCTTGAAGTGAATATCCAGTTCAAAATAATATCAAATTAAAATATTTATAATTATATTCCCTTAAATTAGGTGAATCATTGGGTACTTCAAATGATGTTAAAAAATGTACAACATAATAGTGCATTTTAAGAAGGTATTACAATCATAATGTGAAAATGATGTTCAAAGTGTAAAATGCACTAAGATGGTGTTTATGAATAATAAATAACATGAATATTATGTATATTAACAATGAATATTTTCCTCATTTAGTGGCTAATCAACACTCTTACAAAAATTCTAGGAAAACATGTAGCACCAAGGTATACTACTGGTTTTGGTTATCAGCATGGACAAATATAGAATACAAAGAATAGATTTATTGCTAAATCTGGACAGTATGCTACTAGTTATAGTTCTGAAAATTCCTATACCTCAACTAGATATTCACATGGTTATAGATCAAACAAGTTTTATCTATCAAAATATCTTGATTCTATTAATTATATGAAACCCATTAGACAAATCTGGGTACCAAAAGTTTTTCTTGCTTACCTGTCTAGACCCAAGAAAATCTGGGTACCAAAATCATTTTCTATCTAAAATTGTATTGTAGGAAACCTGATTTAAAAGTTCCTATATGAAGACATGGTACATGGAAATTGGATATTCAAGACACATGATAGGAGACTTTTCAATCTTCAAAAGCTTAATCAAGGTTGATGGAGGATATGTCACCATTGGTGATAACTCAAAAAGAAAGATCATCGGATTAGGCCAGATTGGTAACACTAATTCAATCTTAATATCTAACGTTTTATTTATTGATGGACTAAAGTATAATCTGTTAATAATTTCTCAATTTTGTGTTTATTTTTTCAATGTTAAATTTGAAAATGATGCTTTCAATGTATTCAATTCTAAAAATGCTTTGGTATTTACTGCACTGAGAAATGAAAATGTGTATGTTGTAGATCTAAATTCTTTAGCTAATAAAGATTTCATATGTTTAAATGACTTTCATAAAGTATCTTGGATTTGGAATAGGATATTAGGACATGGAAATATACACTCACATAGAAAATTAACTAGGAAAAACTTAGTTATATACCTACCTAAACTTGAATTCCCAGCTGACAAAGTTTTTAATCTCTGTCAAAAGGGAAAGAAAAATAAAGTTTCTTCTAAATCAAAGAAATAAGTTTCAACTTCTCAAACTCTCGAGTTGGTTCACATGGATTTATTTGGACCATCTAGAGTTTCAAGCTTAAATATGAAGAACTATGTCTATGTTCTTCGAGTTGATTTTTCAAGGTACACTTGGGTATATTTTCTAGCTCACAAAATTGAAGCATGTTCTTACTTTATTAAATATTGAAAGTCTGTATAGAACCTTAGGGGACTTAGGATCAAGTCCTTAAGAAGTGATCAAGGTCATGAGTTTGAAAATCAAGAGTTTGAATCTTATTTCTCACATAATGGCTTTATTCACAACTTCTCTGCTCCTAGAAAACCTCAGCAGAATGGTGTTTTAGAAAGAAGAAATAGGACTCTTCAAGAGATTTCTAGGACAATGCTCAATGAATATGATTTACCAATTTACTTTTGGGCTAAAGTTGTCAATACAGCTTGTTACATTATCAATAGAGTCTTGACTAGACCAATTATTAAAAATACCCCTTATGAGCTTTGGAACAATAGGAAGCCTAAGGGTAACTACTTTAGAGTTGTTGGTTGCAATGTATTTATCCTTAATACTAAAGATAATCTTGAAAAATTTTCTTCCAAAAGTGATGAAGGAATTTTCATAGGTTATTCAATATCAAGTAAAGCCTATAGAGTATTAAATAAGAGAACCAAGTGTGTGGGAGAATCTATACACATCAAATTTGATGAAACTGATCCTCATGAACCTAAGACCTCTCTTGAAAATCATGAAGAATATATTTCCATACTAAACCATAATGAAAAGATCAGTGAAGTTGTTGTTAAGACAATCAGTTCTGGAAATGTTCCAGAATCTGCTTATGTTGAACCCGAACCTGTAAATGAACCTGAAATCTCTAGACCTATCATTTCTAGACCAACTAGGACCCTTAAAAACCATCCTTTATATAATATAGTATGAGATTTAGGTAGAGGAACACAAACTAGAGCTTCTCTAAGAAATCAGGTTGAACATAAAGCTTTTCTTTCACAGCATGAAATGATGAAAAAGGAATTTTAAATGAGTATAATGGGAGAACTAAAATATTTTCTTAGATTTCAAGTTTTTCAAAATGAAAATAGTATTATTTTAAATCAAAGTAAATATAAAAAAGATCTACTAAAATGTTTTGGATTAGATATCACTAAAAGTAGTGACACTCTCATGAGTACCACTTGTAAGTTGGATCTTGATAAAGATGGAAAATATGTTGACCAAACCACTTATAGAAGAATGATTGGAAGTTTACTTTAATTAACTGCTAGTCATCCTGAAATTATGTTTACTATGTGTATGTGTGCTCATTTTCAAGAAAACCATAAGGAATCTCATCTAAATGTTGTAAAGAAAATTTTCAAATACCTCAAGCATACACCCAATCTAGGACTATTTTATCCTAAAGGACAAACATTTGAGTTAGTTAGTTACTCCGATGCTGACTTTAGTGGTTGTATGTTAGATAGAAAAAGCACCTTCGAAACATGCCACCTTTTAGGCAAGTCACTAGTATCATGGTGAAGTAAGAAACAAAATTTTGTTGCATTATATACTACAGAAGATGAATACATTGCTTCTGGCAGTTGTTGTACACAAATTTTGTGGATAAAACACACATTACTAGATTATGGATATCAATTCAAACATGTACCTATAAATTGTGACAACACAAGTGCTATTAACATATCAAAGAATCTTGTTTCACATTCTAGGACAAAGCATATTGATGTAATCTGTCACTTTTTTAGATATCATTATCAAAAAGGTGATATCACTTTTGAATTCATTGGTAATTAATATCAACTTGTGGATATATTCACTAAACCATTAAATTCTGAGAGAATAGACTACATCATACATGAACTAGGCTTGATAAATCTCAAATAGAGACCTTTCTTGTTATTGTTTTAGGTCTTAATGTGCAATATCTTACTATGTTATACTTTACTATTTCATGATTACAGTTTCTCAGTTACTATCTCACATGTTTACTATCTCACAGTAAAGTTTTATGTTTATGGTCTCACCCTTAGCACTTTGTACTTACGGTCTGATGTTTACTGTCTCACCGTAATGTGCACTAAAAATCTTACTCACAGTCTCACCGTGAAACTCACTCACTATCTCACCATAATGAACACTCACTATCTCACTATAAAAAAAATTCTTTTTGTTTTTCTTTAAACTTGTATCGCGGTAATTATTATTTCACCTCTTTTATGTTTTTCGCATTTTTATTTTGGCGATGTTTGGTATTACTAAATGATAAAACAAATCAAGTATCACTTAATTATTCATTAAAGGTTTCATCTACCTACTCTTTTAGAACCTGTATTCATCCTTGAAACCTTTCTCTCGCTTGAACCGTCAGTGAATGCCAAGGATGAAGCATCTGTCATCAAAAAAACCTGAGAAGCATAGCTTGAAGTAGAAGCAGATTTCACCTAAGCTGGCCCCTGAAGGGCCTTTAAATACCAATCTGGTAAACCACAATGTTGTACCTGAGAAAGAGATTTTCCTCAAGTGGCTTCTATCTAGTAAGTCACTAGTACTGAAAGTGTTAGAACAATAAAGTTTATTAGAATGGTTATAGAAGGAGGATATACCCATCTATCCTAGGTTAGTGGATAAATTTTACCAGTACGTATAGTTATCATTTCATTCTATTGAGAGTTATATTGTAAGAAGCTGGGTCAATGGCCAAAGATGTTCATTCTCTTTGAGGTTATAGGATGCCTACCTCAGGATACCTCATGAGGGAATTAGTGATGATTATCAGAGAGGACCTCTAACATTAACCAATTTCATTGATCTGGAAGATTATATGAAAACCCTAACTGGAAATGGCACTCAAGAAGAGCCATTGTTGCTGAATTAGATGGAGAAACAAGGCTTCTGTTAATGTTTGTACAAAATTTGGTAAGTCCATGAAAAGGTGATTTTACTGTGTTAAAGTATCAAGATGTGTTTTTGATTCACCTCATGAAAAATGGACATAAGATCAACCTGTGCAAGAATATCATACACCACATGTGTGAGTTGATAAAAGTCACATCCATGTCCACTTATCTATTCTACTCTCGGCTTAGATCGACTATGCTTCTTGCCAAAGGTGTGGTTGGACCTAATGAATAAGTAATTACGAACTATGAGTACTGTCTCTCGAAAGCCACCATCAAGAGAATGAAGATAAACAGGAATCCTTAGAAAAAGGAATGGGTGGAAGATAATGATATGGTTTATGAGAAATTCAATCCTGTAGATTATTCCTCAAGGACAAAAGATATTTTTGATTCTGGTTTGGAACTAGATGATCTTTTTGAGTATCCTGAATAAAGGGAAGAAGAGGTTGTATTTCCACCTTAGGAGGTTGTTTTTGTTGAGGAAGATAGAACTACTATTTCACATGATGTTCTTGAAGAAGAATTCCCTGCTCCTAAATAATCTATTAGTTTGGAAGCTCAACCTAAGGCTATAATAAAATTAATTTCCAAATTCTCAGAAAATCATGTCTTGGAAGATACTACAATAGAAGAACCTACAATAGAAGATCCTATAGATGAAGAGTTACCTCTTCTGCAAGAGGTCAATCTTGATGAACTCCCTGTGGAAAAATCTGTTCCAGAAATCATACCTTATGCTGAAGAATAGATAGAGCTATATTTTTAGATGGCTAGACAGAAAATGAATGAGGAACTCATAGTTGAGTCTGTGGATTTACACCAAGCTCCTAAGACTTTCAGTCCTAAGAAGGAGGCACCTGTTGAGGGTGATCAAACCCCAATTCTCGAGTTTGCTGAAGCCTCACATCCTACTGAGACAAGTCCTATAGACACTTAGTTCAAATTTATTAGTTTCTATGATGTGAATGAGTCTCAGAAGGTTGCATCAATTGGGCTTGATATTTCCTCCCTATTTCATTTGAAATCAATCTCAAAATTTGCACCTGAGAAGGAACCTGAACCTGTACCAGTTCCTACTCCTGAACCCTTATCTGAACAGCCATCCTTTGTGAGTAAGGATGATCTGATGAAATTTGGAGATACACTTTTATCTGGAGTTGAGAAACTCATGAATACCCAAATTCTTCCTGTTACAAATTTAAGTGAGAGAGATGCCTCTCTATTATTGGAGAATATTATTTAGAAAATGAAACCTAAGATAATCCATGAGATTCAAGAGGAAAGAGTTGAAAATAGACTGCTCAGTAATGAAGTTAAGTCCCTAAGAAGTATGGTTGAAGACATGCAGATAGAGCTATATTCAAGATCTGAATCTGTTGCTCCTCCCGTATAATCTACTACTCCTCAAATCCCAAAAGTTTGTGTGTCTCAGATTAAACCTTATCTTGCATCATTATATGAAAAGATTGCTGAAAGGAACAATAAAATTGTGAAGTAAATGAAAGATGTTGTTGCCAACCTCAATAAACTCACTGATGAGTACACAGGATGTCTTCAAAAGGTTTTGAATCAACTAAAATCCTCGACCAAACCTATCAAAGCATCTAGTCAATACTCTAAACCTTCCTTGGACAATGATCTGCTCAGATTTGTAGTTAAATAAGAGCATTATAATGTATTCAGTTACTTTAGTGAGTCTTCTTTATCTGAAGTAGTCAAAAATAGTGATAGAGTTATTGACTTAGTATAAATCCACTCCAAAATTGCTAATGATGCTCAGAAACAGATTGCTAAGAAAGTGGATTTCTAATTCAATAGAATTTTTTCCAAGACCAATTTAACAAATCATTTCAAGTACCTTATAGAAAATCTATGGATTCCTCTTGTGACTGAAGCTTTCAAGAACCATGTCTAGAAACTCACAGAGATTACTCATTTGTTAGAAAAGTTTATGGAGAACAAGGAAGATTTTGAGAAAGCCATGTAGTATGGTGTAGAGATCATTACATATTTCATCAAACTCTTGGGGACCAATATTCATGTTCAAAGTACATCCATTGTTGCTCCAGCGGCTGTACCTTTCAGACCTGGGCTACCTACCTTCACCTCTACCCTAGCCTCAACCACCATGTCTGTCGGCCAAGCACTCAGTCAGATCAGGCCTATGATTCTTGATCAACAACTACCTAGATATTCTACTTCTCCTAGCTTGGCTCCCTCAGTATTTGAAGGTCTCCCTTTACCCTCTTTATCAACCACATATCTTCATTCTTTTACCTCAACCGCTACCCCTATGGATTCTTCTTCTGCTACTGCAAAAGGCAAAGAGAAGACCAACCATTGAAGAAGAACAATGTTTACTCTTTTTGATAGGGATGCTATTGTTTTTGTTTTAGTTTTTTTTGTACTGTTAAATTATTTACTATTAATGGTATGTGAACCTTTTTGATCTCTCTTAGTTAATTTTTTGGATAATCCTTAAAGGGGGAGATGTTTCTATATATTATGTTAGAAATTTATCTTTATAGTTGAATCCTATATACTCTTTAACTATATATGATTTGTGATCATCAAAAAGGGGGATATTGTTGGACTCCTCATATTTTAATCATTTTTTAATGATCACAAATATTATTTAATCATGTATTAATGATTCTACATCTTATTCAATCTAGATCATGTGTATTTATGTTTAAAGTTTTCTCATGCTTGAAGAAGTGCCATGAAAGATCTTAATTACTCTATATTCAGTTTACTTACATTATACTATCTTTAATATAATCTCAAAATACCTTATTTGACAAATACTTAAGTCCAATACTTTCTATTATCATCATTATTTAAGTTTGAACACAGTTACTTTGAAAAGTCTAAGACACTGTGAGTCTGCCACTGGCTATGCATTTAAGACACCATGAAAAAGACACTGAGAATCTAGACACCATGAATCCAGACACCGTGAAGCCAAAAACAGTGAAGCTGGACACTGTGAAGACAAACACTGTGAATCCAGGCACCATGAAACAAGACACCGTGACCCTGAGACACCATGAACAAGACACCTTGACCCTGAGACACCTTGAGCAAGACACCATGACACTCAGACACTGTGATCAACCTAGACACCGTGTGAAGGGGACACCATTTCCATGACTTACTGTGACACCATTTCTTAAACTATTTTGTCATCTTTCAATTTAATTTAAAATGGTCATATTTTGTGATTTTAATGCAACTGCTATTAATTAATGTGGGTTTATGGAATTTTAGGGAACCATACCTCATACCTATAAAATTTAATCATTCCCATTGCCAGAAAAAAGGAGAAATAAAATGGATATCGAGAAGCTACAAAATAGATTCATATACAGAGAGATACACGTTGAAATATACGTAAGAAAAAAAGATACACACGTACATACAGATAAGAACACACAAGAAGAACTCAAAGAGCACTCATATAGATCAAGAACAGAATTTCAAAGAGGAGGTTCAAGCACCACTTGGAATAATTTTGCATTCAAGTAGAACACCTGTACTGGAAGTGAAGAAACAAAATTGAGACACTCTGTTTTCCACACAAATTCTAGAGAAGGACTCAAATCTTCATCTACTTAAATGCAAAGGAGTCCAAAACTACATTGACATCACAGAAGAGCATTCTAAACTCATCTCTCTATTCTTACTCAACTGTGATCATACTTTTCTTTACATTATGAGTAGTGTGTGCTTCTTTTTGTTTGAACACACACCGAATCCTAAGTAGAACTAGAGAATTTCTAAATCCTCACTCAATATTTTCATTACACTCTTGTAACCCACTTTGGATAGTGGTAGAGGTCTGAGGACCTGGACAACCTATGAGCTGTTGTTATTATTGCTTTCCCACGTAGAACTGTGGTAGAGGTATGAGGACCTGGACAGTCTGAGTACTATTGTAAACCCCGATCCAGGATGTGGATCAAAGTTTTATATAAACTGTTTGAGAGGACTAAGTCTCAGCTTGATACTGAACCTATTGGTTAAATCTTTTGTGCATCTTATTTTAGTTTAAACCATTCTCTTTATTCCACTAATAAGTACTTTAAATATAAATTTATTTTAAAGTTACTATGATAGTTAAACTAGAAAGTGTTTGTATTTATTATAAACTAGTAGGTTAGTTTTAAAATATAATATAATCTTCAGAATAGATTAACTGATAACTAATCAATCTCTTGAGAATCTAACTGAACCTTTATTGTATTGAAAATTCACTACATTTTATCTTGGTATTTAAATTGGGGGTTTTCAATACAAATATTTTAAACATAAATTTTTAATTTGAACTCAATCCACCCCCCTCTTAAGTATCCACTCCAACCAACACTTATCATTTTCAAGAATTTTAAAGAATTTGATCAATCATAACTATGTGTATAAAAAACATCAACACATTTATTTGTAACAATTGATGTTTAAAATAATTAATTTTATTATATAAGGGAGAAAAATATATATACAAACAAATAATATTTATTCTAATTCAATATAGAATCTATGTAATCCAATGTATCTAACTCTTTGATATAGAAACCCCTTTCTCCACTATTTTAAGTCATAATTTTAAGTTTAACCGTCAATACTTATTTAGTTTTAAACTCATTTACATATTTACAACACTTGTATAATGTATAGTTGCTGTTATATACCCTTTAAAATAGAATAATTTAATTCCATTACATTAATTATTAGTTTGGAGTCTTGATATATTTTCATAAACCCCTTCACATTTTGGAAGATATCTACTCAAATGTCTGATTTTCCCATAATAAAAACACCTCCCTTACTTAGAAACAACTTTTTTCTATTTAAAATTTTGTGTAGAATTTCCACCACTAATAATTTTCTATCTGTAGAAAAAAATTTACCCTTTCCTTTATGTACCACCATCATAAAACTTTATCTTGGACTTCCCATGTATTGATCAAAAGTCCTCAACATATTGAGGAGATTATGAAATCTTTTATTGAACTTATTTATGAAATAGTTCATAATAATCTATCAAAACCCTTCCGAAAGTCAATATATAATGGATTATATAGCTAGATCAAACCTACTCAATAATACTCAATTTGAGTCAATATATAATTTACCTCAACTATCTTACATATAAAGAGTCTTTATGGAACTTTCTATCTCTTGTGTCTAGAAAATTCTTGATAGATATTTTTTAGGTTTTATATAATCTAAAACAGATCCATATTACCATGTTCCTTTTATAACATTAGAACCATTGAGGCAAGTATTAATATTGATACTTTAATAGAATTATTATTATGATTAATATAATAATATCTCTCTTCCTAACCAACTTTAATAGTTTGAACTTTTTTAGGAAGTTTTTCCGTTTAACATATCAAATTTTATTTATTTTTTAAGAATAATTATTAGGTTGATATACTATTTTATAAAGTTACTTCCTTTAAAATATTCCTTTTCTAAGATTAATCTTAGTGTCATGTTTGATGATAATGATACTATTTTATCTATAATATACAATTTTATCATATGAGTATCATGTTTTATATTTATTTAATAATGACTTCTATTAAATATACTCCCACTAAAATGATAAACCATTTTTTAAATTACATTATATCCATTAATGGCCCAATAACCATATTTCACTATGTAATGTGTTCACATTAGTATTCATATCATCACTTGGCTAATTAGGTATATAATCATGTCAATTATATTATATGTGACTTTTTTCATAGTTTAATGGAAAAACCCCATTCCCAATCCTTTATACGGATAAACCAAAATCTATTTCTCTAGTATGTTGTGTATCCTAAATAATACTCTAAATAAAAGTACTTAATTATATTATGGTGAACCATAAATTTTCCCATACATAAAATAATCTATAGTCACCCAATATTATTGTGAAAATACCTGGTTGGATGAGGGAGGTATTGAAAAGTGAGTATCAAGATGGAATCTGGCACTCAGTGTTTTAAGGGGATTTAAATATCACACCATCTCATTTCATACATTCACTTTACATGTATGCATACTTTTAATGATTTAGTTTTTAATATTTTTTACTTCCACCCAATAAATATGTTCAATCTATATTGATGTGAAACTATTTACACAACTCATGACTTATGCTACTAATCTAAATTAAAAGAAAAATATATTTTCACATATATAGATTCATCACATTTATAAGGTATATTAAACTCGTTCATGTACAAGGTAAGCATTATATGAAATCAAAAACCCCATAAGAGTAAAAATGGTTTGACATATAGCCAAACCCCTATTTTTCTAGATAGATACTATGCTCATTGGCTATTGCGAAGTTCAACCCAAAGTCCCACTACCCATGGTTCAATACACAAGAGAGAATTCAATTAAATTTTATGTCTTACACCTAATAAGTATCAAGTTTATGTAACTTTTAATTTTAAGCTCATTGCCCATGAAAAATCCAAATACAAGGTTGAAGAAAACTTATTAAATTATACTACCTTGTCTATAAGTCCTTAAATACTTTTATGATTATTTAATGAACAATTTTAAACAAATTAAACCCAAATCATATATAAATTCATTATATAACCAATTTATTTATGAATAAATAATGGGATGACCCTAATTAAATGAAAATTTCATGTAAAGGTTGTGACCCTAGTAGACAAAAGTCAATGGTTAATTTAATACATTGGAATAAGATACAAGTAATTGCGTCCCAAAGAATATAATTTCTTATTAGTATTTTTAAACTATAAATATACTTTAAATTGACATTAAATTTTAAAAAATTAAATAAAAATATAATTTCTTTGAGAAATGAATTTTTTCCTTAATATATCATGATATATTAATCACAAAACACATATTTGTATCTTGGAGAAAAATAAAACATATGAAATGGGTGAGTTAAAATTATCAATAAGGGTAATCATACAATAGAAGAAATGAATAAATAAGTCACTAAAAATATAAAAAGTTAAATAATTGAAACCCGTGCCATTTAATCAATAACTTGATAATAATATGGTATAAATAAAAAATGTTCAAAGATTACCATAAAAATAATCACATGAAAATGAAACTTAACCGTAAATATTCTACTTATTGAATAATCACATGGAATATCAATAACTAAATCCATAATGAGGGAGTGCATAATTCAGGAAATCATAACATACTGTCAAGGCATCGACCAATACACCATATATAAATGGGTATGTCCTTGTCCAATACTCGAAAAACCTTGTCTCATGAGACATAACAATGCATTTAGGGGTTCTAGAATTTCCTACCCGTCACTTAATAAGTCCAATTCATTCTTCGCAACTGAATCAACATGCCTTAAAAAAATCAATTACTATCCATATTGTAAAGAACTAGCCATATGGAATTTCAATACTCTCCAGTAAAACATATCGTAAACCATAAAAAATAAATAATTATAATGATATCAATACAGAATATCTCTAGTGTATCATAATTAAATTAAAGTGATGATGACATTGATAAATAAAAATATATTCAAAAACATTAATGATAAAAATATTTTTTTTATTTTGAAAATCACTTTTTAAATAAAAAAATCTAGAATTTTGTTTTGAAAATAATTTTATTTGAAGATAATATTTGAAGACATTTAAAATAATCTTTAAAAAATTGGGTGTTCATGAAGTTAGAAAATTATTTTCATTCTATAAATGATAAGGAAATAATTAATTTCAAATTTTTTTAGTAAAATACAAATGGTTATTTTTTTTAAATGATAAGAAGATTATTTTACAAACATTATGTAAAAATAGGATAAAATTTATTGAATAAGTCATTTTTAAAATTTGGAAAAAAAAATTTAAAAAATGTTTTAAAAATATTCTTCATATCTTTTTTAAAATAATTCCCATCCTTTTTAGAAAATAAAGCTTTTTATGAAAATGATTTTTTTGCCAAAAAGATAAATAAATTCATATTTTCTTAAAAAAAAGTTCATCAATAATTTTAACTAACAAGTAGTGTAAAATGTTATAATTTCATGAAAAATATCAATAATTAATATAGTATAATAAAATAGATTTATTTTTGGATATAAATATCAAATAATTCATCTAGGGGAGATATAAAGAGAAACAATCCCAAATAATGATGACAGTCTGAAATAAACTCTTACCACTTTTGGTAAATTTTGAATCATAACATACATGAAATAAATAACTTTAAGTGAAACATTAAATAACATTAAGGTAAATGAATTAATGATATAAAATATCAAATATTAATTATTTACACCATAAAAAGGAAATAAGTGGTGAGTATGGCATATGTCCCATGGAAGTAAAAGTGAGACGAGAAACCCTTACCTTAAGATTTACTTTAATTGAACATGTTTTAACCACTTGTATCATGGTTTAATAAATGTTATTAGTTTTTTATAAAACCATATTCATATTTATAAGATCATATATGATCCCCTTATGTCATCTTATCACATATTTTTTAATATTATTTCGTTATTACCCTTGTTTTGAGTGTTATCTACTTCATTTTTCTATGCATGTTTTTTCATGTAAATCTTGGTTCCTATGAATAGGATAAAGTTACATCATAAACAAAATTATATTAAGGTCATATATGTAATATTTATTTGATATATATATTTTATATAAAAAACTTTAATTTTTAACTTGAAAAATGAGACACATTGCGTCGTGGAGACTGTAGGTCGTACATATGCATGAGTGAAGATATCATTCCATTAATGGTGAAAATATAAGGAAGTGGGTGAAATATTCATTTTCTAGAATTAATATAATATAATAAGTACCATATATATATATATTATTTCTATCATTATAAGCATCCTTATAAATTGGTAATGAAAAAAGAATTACACTATTATGTAGAGATGGTAAGCAGTACGTACGCACGTGCAATGATTTATTTTTTATAGGATGGATAAAAGGGAGAATATTTTTTAAAATAATAATTATAACATATAATAATATATATTATCCTTTATTTTTTACTTTACCATGTAAACTTTACTTTAAGTGGAAATAAAAGAATAAATAAAAAGAAAAGAGTCGATAAAGATGATCATCTCTTATTTATAGAACTTCATTTAGATCCATTCTTGAGGAAACATGGGTTGGTATTTTTGAAGAAAAATAACCCATAGAAAATTTATAAGGATTTTTAAAAGATAAATGGGTAGGTTTAGGTCGAGATATATGGCTAAAAGTTGGGTAAATAAGTGAAGTAAGGGGTTCCCTTTTACAATTGAAGTGATAGGAACTTAGGGAATTTATTAAAATATTAATTTAATATAAAATAATTATCAAATCTAAATGCATAACAAATTATAAATTTGTAATATAATATTATTAGGGGTGGAAATACCTTAATGAATTACAATTTATATATTTCAATAAATTTATACCTTTATCTTTTGGTTTTAACCTGTATTTAACTTCTTTAACTCTAACCATGACAACATGTATTTTTATTCTTTGAGGGATAATATAGTTACAATTAAATTTTAAAAGACACATATTTGGATAATGGATGAAATTTTAACATTATCCCAATCTATTGGCTAAATATAATTTTTTTAGGAATTTTATAGCATTAAATAAAATATTATTTTTGATAAAATAATCATATTGTCAATTTTAAGAACGATCCACTACATTGACTTTAATAAACTAAATAAAACAATATAAATTATAAATAAATATTTTAATACATCCCTAATATAAAAATTTCATCTTGAAAATTTGTGTATGACATTAATTATATGAAATTATATTTATTTTAATATTTTTAATATCATTTATTTTATTTTCCCATTAAGTGATTAACTAATTCATCATCATTGTGTAATTATTTATGGTAAATATTAATTCTCTGAAAACAAAAAATAAATTACCATAATAAATATAAATCATTTATATTTCCAATTACTATTTATAGTCTAATATATCCTCTGGATAAACCTATATTAAAAATTTTATAGTTAATAAAATTATGAATGTGACATCTTTGACTATTCATTAAATAAAAAATTATATGGTTCATAATAACTTCCTATTTAAGAAACAGTCATATATCTGAATCTTGAATTAAAATGGAATTAAATTCCTCATAAAATAAAATTAGAGAATGTTTTATGTTCATTTTATAGTCTTTATGATTTTATTTTTGACCAATATTACCCAATTTACCCATTATCGTTGTAACGAAAATTACCAACGTTACTATCCATATTATTTAAAATTAAAAGATATATATTTTCAAAATTTTTACCTTTTGAATAAAAATATGGAATCCATTTTTAAAAATTCAAAACACAGATTTTTCATAATTTAGTTTAAAATTAATCCCACAAAACACATCAAAAAAATATTTTTCATGAAAAATTCACTTTAAGATAAAAATGTACTTATACTAAAATAATCTATAAGGATGATTAAAATGAAAAAAATCAGATTATTTATAAATAAATAGTATTTAAGTTCCAAAGAGATAAAATTTAAATCATAAATATACTTATAAATAAATTGAAAATTTTATAAAAATATGTAATTTTAACTATTCACTAGAAAATCAATCCTTTCATAAATTTTCCAAATATTAAAAATAAGTTAATTTTAATATTAATATTTAAAAAATGATATTAGTTTTATATAAAATTCCAAAAATATATTATAATATTTTCTCATAAAATTCAAGAAAACATTTTTTGAATAAAACATATTTTTTGAAGAATAAAAAAAATTACTAAAAATTAAGTGATTAATCACAACGAATTAATTAATACATTAACAATGTGTTATAAAATTATATATTTTATAATTTAGTTAATACAATTCCTTAATTCTATTTTTGTGACTAGGTTATAGTGATCACATAATAATATTTCATTATTCATTTAAGCTAGGTGTTACAGGAAATATTAGCTTTCGAAGAGATTAAATTTATTTAAAAAGAAAAATTCCATAAAATAATGGGGTGTTACATTCTCCCCTATTTCAATAAATTTCATCCTCATAATTTAAAATTGAACCTTTAAAATAAAATTTTGATACTTGAAAATTCTTTTTTAGGAAACCCATATCATAAATAGGGTTTAGAAAGCATCCTTTTAACAAGAGAGAAAAGAAAATGTGAAGGTCACCACAAAATTAGGCTTCTGAATAGAAGAACATTAGAGGAAAGTGAAAATAAAAAAATGGAATAGACATATAAATATCATGTTTTTATGGATATTTATAGAGAATATGATCATTAGAAATTTAACCATCACAAAATAAAAAAAATATGGGTTAAAAGACCACTGATTTCTCAATGAGAAAAGTAAATGGATAACATTTTAGTTCTAAAATCCCTTTCCTAGAGTTGATGGAATATTTTAATATATTGATATAAACTTGATAAAATAAACTTAGTTGGTTTCTTTAATGTTATAAGTATAGTCACATACTTTATTTTTACATTTATCTATTTTCAATTCATCCATTATACTAGGAAATGAATGTTCATGAAGAATTTTTCATACCTGTATCAGTTTAATGAATAATAAGACACATAAGTCATTACATCGGCCATTAAATTTTTATTGAAAACAAAATGGTTATACAATTTTTTCAATAAATAGTTATATCCAAAGATCAACTTAATCCATTCCATACTTAATTAATCTTAAGACTCTTCCAAAATATGTCTATAAAAATTCAAAGACCAAAGGTTATAAAATTTGGAAAATTAACTTAGAATCATATTATTTTAAAACATAAAGTAAATATTATTTTAAAATACCAAATATAAGAATACATTTATCACATTAAAATATTAATGAAATCAAGTATTCTTCCAAAACTAAAATCCCATGTTATTGAATATATTATTTAAATATAAACATCCAATAATCCTAATAAAGATAACATGAACCATTAAATCACTAACCACATTCATGTGTAGAAAAATAATCTCATCAAAATATCCTTATAATTATTAAATCAAAATTAGGAACATATTTATGCTTATATTTCTCAAATCATGTGTCTTACAAAAGATTCAATATTCCACAGAATCACTTCTCTTAGTTATCAGCACCATTCCTTATAGGCTTCCAAATTGTTTAAGAAAAAGTACTATAATATAATGCTTATATATATCCTGATAAAATAATTTTACGATATAATTCTTGAATCCAAATACAATATCACATTAATCATCACACATTAATTGTATCAATATAATAATCTTGGTGTTGAACCCTTAGCTTATTTTGAGGTATATTCCCTTGATGCTTGGGGTATTTATTTGTGTGGTTCCCCATATACTTACCATGTAATCATTAAACATTGAAAAATTCATTCATACCCTTGAAATAAAGAGAATGTTGGCTTTCTTACCTACACATGAAGCAAATTACTTTCCCTTTCAATCATGTACAATGTTGTTTCCTTCTACACGAATCACATTTTGTAAAATACTTCATTCACATATCCCATTTATTTTTCATTTTCTCTGTCAACCTCTTATTCTATTTATTCCCTTAGAATTCATAATGATTAGAGAATTTTCTTTCAATATTGTTATCACATTTTAATATGTCCTTGTATGATGATATTTATTTGGAGAATCGTTCCCTTAAAAATATTTTCTTAAACCCATCAAATAAATGATCATTCATACTCTCTGGGTTACGTGAATTGATATGGTTTCCATTACTTCTACTAGGATCCATTTCTAAAAAAGGGATACATTATATTAGATCATAACATTATGGAAATAATTTATAATCTCATAAGTAGTGATACACTTAACATTAATTGAAAGTTTTGTATAACTAATATGTAGTCATAAGTTTAGTTTATTTGAACATATTTCCAAATTCTATCATATGTTTTAATTCTCTAATGTATGTCTTCTTAAATATAGTTATCAAGGATTTTAATAAACTTTATCTAATACCAACTTTAAATACCACAAACCTAATAGCCTAGATTATATAGTCACTTTATTACATTTCCTTAAGATATATAGAATTGCATCCCTGATGATGGAATAGTTTAGTAGTCTAGTTAAACAAGAAACATACTTCAAATTGAAATTATATTTTAAAACATAAAATACACAAATAATTTATTTGAAAAATACATTTCCCCTTTAGTTTATCCCTTTATGTAATCAAAAAAACATCCTGATATCCCAGGAAAAAATGAAACATAAGAAAGGAATGAGATCAAATTTTCAGTAAGACAAATCATATAATATAAGTTATAAATAAGAAAAGAATAAAAATATGCAAAGGTAAATAACTAAATCTCATGCCATTTATTAAATAACATGAGAATAAAATGCTATAGATAAAATATGATCAAATATTACTATATAAATAATCACATGAGAATTAATCTTAACCATTAATATTTTACTAATTGAATAATCACATGGAATATCAATAACTGAATCCATAATGAGGGAATTCATAATGAAGGGAATTATAACATAAAGTCCAATATTTTTCCAAGAAACTCTACATAAATAGGTTTGGACTTATCCAATACCCAAACTATTGTGTCTCATGATACCTACAGATGAATCAAAGGGTTATAGCTAGGCATTCCCATTACATACTAAGTTCAATCAATTCCTTATAACCGAATCAACATGCCATAGAAAATAAGAAACTTCATATATTGGAAGAACTAGACATCTGGAATATCAATAATTTCCTCTCAAACATATCATAATCCATACTTACAAATAGTAATGATAATATCAATACAACATATCCCCAATAGATCACAATTACATTAATGGGATGATGTCAATGAGGAAAAAAATATTTTTAAAAAAATCATGAGTAAAATATCCCTTTTTATTTGGAAAATCAATTTTTAAAATGAAAAGTTATCAATTTTTTTTGAAAATAATTTTCTGTGAATTTTAACTTTAATTTTTTTTAAAATAATCATTAAAACACCTTGTGGGCATGACGGTGGGTAATTCCATACATTTCGTACTCATTAAAGAAAAGTTTCACTTTACATTATTGGTAAAATCCAAACAGGAATTATTTTTAAGAAATATGAATATTCCATTCAAAAATAAATAAATTAGGTAAAAAAATGGTTTAATAAATCATTTTTAGAAGTTGAAAAAAGTTTTTTAAAACCTTTTTAGAAAATAAGGGTTTTCATGAAAATATATTACTAACTGAAAAGAGAAAAAAAAGTTAGATTTTCTTAAAAAAAACTTCTCACAAATTTTAAGTAATAAAGAGTAAAAAAAATTAGTGTTACTTGGAAAAGTTAAAAATTAACCATATTATAAGAAAATAGATTTATTTCAAGATATAAATATCAAATAATTCCCCCAATGGTGACATAAATAAAAACAATCCAAAATAATGATGATATTGTGAAATAAACTCTTAACACTTTGGTTACTTTTGAATTATAAGATTCATGAAAGAAAGAAATTTAAATGAAATTATAAGTAACATGATGATAAATTAATTCATGATATAACATATCAAATGGGTAGTATATACACAACACAAAGGGAATAAGTGGTGAATATGACATACGTCCAACAAATGTAAAGGTGAGACAAGAAACCCTTACCTTGATATTTTCTTTAATTAAACATGATTTAATCTACTGTATAATTGTTTAAAGAATATAATTAATTTAACTAATAGTCATCTTCATATTTATTATATCATATATTATCCCCTTATATCATCTTATCTCTAGTTTTTCAATAATATTTTGTTGTTACACTTGTTTTGATGTTAACTATTTTATATTCCTATGAATTGTTTTATAATTTATGTTCTGGTTCTTGTGAATAATATATAGTTACATAATCTAAAGAATTTTATTAAGGTCATATATTTCATATTTATTCATTATATTTTTTAGAAGCAATATAGTATGTTTAATAAGGAAAATGAATCACATCATGTCATGGAGATGGTAAGCCGTACGTACGCACGAGCGAAGATATCATTCTATTAATGGTGAAACAATAAAAAAGTGGGTAAAATATTAAATTAAAATAGTTATTATAATTTCATAAGTATCATATATATCCATTATTTCCATCATTTTAACCATCCTGGTATAGTGGTGATGAAAAATTAATTACACTGCTATGTGGAGATGGTAAGCTGTACGTACGCACATGTGTTGCTTTATTTATTTATAGGATATATTAAAGGTGGAATGTGGTTTAACCATATTAATAAAAAAATCATAATATTTATTATATTATATTTAATACTTTACCATTGAAACAAAACTTTAAGAGAAAGTAGAAGAAGAAATAAACTTGACAGAGTCGGTAAAGAAGATTACCTCTTCCTTGGAGAACTTCCTTTAGATCTCGTATTAGGGACACTAAGGTTGGTGCTTTTTAAGGAAAGAAACTATAATACATGAATAAGTATTTTTATAAGGGGAATTTTTATGGTTTTAATGCTATATGGCTCTGAGTGGTGTAAATAAGTGATGTAAGGGGTTCCCTTCTGTAATTGAAGTTGGGGCACTTAAATAATTTCTTAAAATATTAACTTAATATAAATTAATTTTCAATTAAAGATTTATAAAAACATATTAATTTATAAGATAATATCATTATGGGTCTAAATCCGATCATAAAATAAAATTCCTTTGACTTTAATAAAATCTATTCGAAAATATAACCTTGAAAAATATTTTTATACATCCAATATATGTCAAGTTCATATATAAAATTCGTGTATGACATTAAATATCTGAAATTATATTTATTTTAACAATTTTAATATCATTTATTTTATTTTTTCTATTAATTGATAATTACATCAAAATCATTGTGTAAATATGTACGGTAAATATTTATTCACTAAAAATTCAAAAAATTACTATAGTTAAAATAAATATGTTATATTTACAATTACTATTTATAGTTGAATATATCCTCTGGTTAACCCCATGATAATAATTTTATAGTTATTAAAATCATGAATGTGACATATTTGAATTTTTTAAAATAAAATACTATAAGGATCATAATCACTTTTAATGGAAAAAATGGTAATATATCCAAACCCAGAAAAATTATGGAAAAAAATAATCATCTTATAAAATTTGGGTAAGTGTTATCATTATTTTATAGTCCTTGTCATTTTATTTTTAACAATTTACCATTTACCATGGTAAAAAAATTTACCAATAATACTATATATATTTGTCAAAAAATAATAGGGAAATATTTTATAAATTCAAAACTTATGAATCCAAATATTTAATATATTTTTAAAAAATAAAAATACATAAATTTTTAAATTTAAATTACAATTAATCTTGTAAAATGCAACAAAAAACATTTTTCTTGAAAAATAAATTTTTAGAAAAACATGCACTTATAATAAAATAAGGTAAAAGTATGAATAAAATGAAATAAATAAGATTATTATAACTAAATATTACTTATGTTATATTGATATAAAATTCAAATCATAAATATTATTAAAAATAAATTGAGAGTTTTATAAAAATTAGTATTTATCACTATTCAATGGAAAATCAATCTTTTAAGAAAATTCCAAAAACATCATCATAAGATAATTTTAATTTGATGATTTTAAAAATGATATTAGTTTTATGAAATAAAATTTATTTAAGTTCTAGTAATGTATTATAATATTTACTTATAAGAATCACGACAATCCATTTTTGAAGAAAATTTATTTTTAAGAATAAAATGATTTTACTAAAAATTAAGCGCTTATTCACAAAGAATTAATTAATAAATTAAAATTTTATTGTACAATTATATATTTTATAATGTGTTTAATACTATTAATTCCTACCATTTTAGCTTCTAGGTTATAATGATCACAAAATAATATTTCATTATTCATTTAGGCTAGGTGTTTTAGGAAATATAAGTTATCTAAGAGATTAAATTTATTTAAAAAGTGGAATAATGTAAAATGTTAGAGTATTACATTTCATAAATTTAGATATGATATAAAATTTTATAAATTTTTATAAATTTTTATAAAAAAAATTATAAAAAAAATTAATAATTGAAAATGATTTATAGAAATTCTATAATATAAATAAATGTAAACATTTTACATTTATTCTATAATGAACTTTCTTTGGTAAACCTATCACATAACCCAATTAATCCCACCACATGGCTCGATGTACATTTTCAGATTGTAATGTATTGGTGACAAGTACAGAGGGTATAAAACATGACCAATTGGAACAATTTCAACCTCCAATTTTGAAAAATAAGGAAAAGGACTCTAACTAGAGGTCTGATATGAGTTACCCATACATTGGATATCCATTCCACATAATACAAGTAGTTATATAACAGAGTCCAACCAATAATTTAGAAATAAAATAGAATCAAAAAATTAAATTACCAAATATAATTTTATAAATAAAAGCAATGAGAGATACATATAGGGTATAATGAAAATAAAACCAAAATAAAGGAAATGTAATAATGGGTAATATATATACACCCTAAATTTATTAGAAGAGAGTCCCAAAATAATCCACCCATACCATATCTACCTAACACTTTTTCACCACCAAATTATTATACCCTAAAACCTAAGGAAGACATGCATCTATTGTATACCATCAAAAGAAGTGGCACTTTTTCCTTTACCCATATCATATATAAGAAGATCTATATAAACTTTAAGGGTGTATTTAGGGTGTGAGTAAATACCCAGTAGGACATGACCATGAATCTACATAAATCCTTTCACAATGAAAAATGTTTTCACAAGAATAAAATACAATTAAGAATTATCATTTTTATATAATTAGAACAAAAAATTAAATTCCTTTTTCTTTGAAAAACTAATAAATTTTATTGAAATAAAATAATGATATATAAGAGTAAATAAAAGTAATATTATGAAATAAAAATAAAAAAATAAATAAAAAAGTCAAAATCATGGGATAAGATCTTGCCTGAAACATGAAATAACATGGGTCTTTAACCTTAGGTAAAATTAATGGGAAACATTGGAACTATTTAGAGGAAAACCTGCCAGTATTTGGTTAACCTTAGAGACTAGTCCTCAACTAACCCATAGCCTCATTGGGCTTCATCCCTTAGTGGGAGTGATATCATGGCCTTGAGTACTTTCCAATGCATAATCTAAACTAATATAGAACTTATCCCAATTTCCCATGAAACTACCTGGGGATCCCATGTGTATCTTATAAAAAACTAAATTTTATAATATTTTCATCAAAAAATCAACCTTAATAATCAAGTTAATCCCTCTAGATCATGTTCATAGAATAAATATTAAGAATATTTTTCAACTATGAATAAACTAGAAAAGTATTTATCTAATATAAAATAATTAAAAATTAATAACTATTTCTTTATATAAAAAATACCATTTCAAAATATTTTTCAACATTTTATTTATAACAAATAAGCATAAAAGGATATTTTTCAAACACCTTCCATGATTGGAAATATTATTTTTAAATATGACTCATAATATCTATTATAAACGTCAAACATGTTAAACATAAGTCCAAGAAACATGAATAATATCGAAAAATCAATATATATAATTTGATATAATAATTGTTATAATAAAAATAAATCATTGAAAATTAAAGAAAAAAAGGTGTTCAAAAAGAAAAATGAATTATTAGAAAACACCTATATAAATCCATTTTATTTTTTTTATTTTTTTTATAATAATATATTTGATTAAAATATATCCCTCACAAACCCTAGGGACTAATAATTTCAAGATTATTGTATAATATATCCATGAGGGGGGCTGTTATGTCTATCATGGGTAATGATTAATGGGGAACTTAGAAAAAAAAGAGAAGAAAATAATGGGAAAGAATAAAATATGAATAAAATGTGTGATTAACTTAGGGAAACACTTAGAAATAAGGAAGATAAAATTTAATATTTGGGAGGAAGTATAGATGTAACTTGTAGGGGAAATTTAGAGAGATTGGGTCAAATGAGGGAGGAAAAAGAGATAAATCAAGTAGGGTAAAATAGTATTTTTATGTTTTAGTTATCTTGGATGATCACATGGTTTGGGGAACCATGTTATTTCCATATATAATCCACTAGAATCACCTAGATAATAATACATGGTTTAGCCATATGGTTAGGGAATCTATATTGTAATAGTGTGAAAGCCTCTGGAATGACCACCCCTTCACATGGTTGGGATGAACAATCATTACTAACTGTGTGCTTATCGTATATCATTACCTTCCTCCTCAATTTTCATGATTTGAAATTATGAAATATAAAAGTTTCCAATAAATAAAATAATCAAATTAAATATACTACAGTAACATGAGGGTGTCATAGTTCTCCATACCATGCTACCTTTCACCCATGGAATGTTCTACATTGTTCCATCAATGTTAATATATGATAGGTAATAAATTTTAATGTGGGTAATATATAATAGGGAATATGTGATAAGGAATATAAGGGTATACATAACATATTTCTCATTCACATATGGGGATACCGCCACCATATATTCATTTCCTTATGCTTAGAAACCAAAAATCTCAAAACCAATATATCAATTTTCCAATCAAAAATAACATCCAATGACTCAATAAGTCAAATCATAATACATTATTAATATTAAAAAATATATAATTTTCAAATAATACAATACCAGTTCAATAAAATAACTTTTAAACAATATCAACCACTCAAACACATTACAATCTTCAAAATAAATATATATAATAGTCTTAAACACCTTAAGTTAATATTTTCATAACCATTAATCCCCTAATGAAGTCAATCACAATGTAAGTCAGAATAGTAATCATTTAGTAATTTTATTAGTAAATTTGAATATTTAAATCAAGATATACATGATCAAATCAAAATTATAAAAACCATTTTTTTATCCCACGAAGAAGGAAATAAAAATTTGGGTTCCAAACTAAATTCTTTTACCAAATGAAAAAGTTTAATTTAAAATGAAAATTTTAATTTAGTTTAAACTCTTTAAAAGACTAAAGAATCATAATTTATATCAATAATAATGTGATTTTATCCATAATTAGTGTTATGTGGTTCAATTTAATCATATTTTGGTTATTTATTAAAAAAACCTTGTTTACTGTCACGAACCAAGTTGGAGTGCCATCCAATGTGACTCCCAGCCCGATCTATGGTATGGACCGAAGGGAATTATTGATCCCCATGGTCTAGAAACTTGTTACTAGGTATCAATAATATACCTTGTTAATGATTACACACATTTATATGTCCTCAAACAACCAAATATAATAAGCAACACAATAAATGATAAACATAACAAAATGAGGTACAAAATTTGTTTAGATTTAAAATTTACAACATTAATCGAAACCAAAATTGCTGCAATAAAATAAGAAAAAACAATCCCAAAAATATCCATGAAAAAAGAGAGATTTCACCCTCAGACACCTCCACCAACACCTAAATGAAGTGAAACACTATCAACTGGACCACCATCACCACCACGACACATCTTTCCTTTACTTGGGTCAAACATAACAAAGTCAACGCACACCTAAAGGTGTATGCTTGGTGTGAGACAAAGACAAGTAGGATTCCACCCAAAAGAAAATATTTCATGCTATCAAAACATTTCCAAAAAAATGATTTAGTATAACTTTATCCAAAAACACTTTTTCAGGAAATCCATTTCCATAAATAATCATGATTGAAATAAAAATTTACACAAGTTCTAATTTATACCAATATATAGCACAACATCACATAAGCATCATGTCACAAGGGAGAACCATGGAAAATACCTAAATGTAAATAGAACAATTTGGACACTATGAACCTCATACCTTGTTTATCAAAATCATCCAATCAGACTTCAAATAGTGTTCTTGTGAATAAGCAATCATAGGGGATCCCATCCCAAGGTCTAATAGTCTCCATATCATAAATCAAAACCAATAGCAATCTTTATGCATGATCCACTAGTGGGGAACACATCCCATGGCCTAGTGGCCTTCGATCATGTCATGTTTTTAGTTTGTGTTATAATATTCAATCATTCTAGATGAATCTGGGCCTCAGCCACATCTAAATCAACTAGTGTACTAGTTCTAGTCTGCCTACCTAGATACCCAGGATTCCCTTTGTGAACAAGTTTCATTTCACATATATCATAAATCAACCCTTTCACATACACATTTCAAGAATCACAATTACACATAGAAATCACAACATTCACACTTTCAAATTGATCAAAAAATCAAAATCCACATGGAAAAACCATTTTCCATAAACAAAATAATTTCCGATTTGATATGCATACCAAAAAAATTTGGAAATACATTTATCTCCACTTGCATTGTTTTTTAATCCAATTTAAAAACACAATAAGAATAACACATTAGTTTTCCAAGCATTTTCATGGTAAAAGCCCCTTTAAAAATCATATTCTCATGAAAACCATTTTTATAACATGATTCACAATTCAAAGTCATGTTTATGGTACACAATAAGGAATTAAACATGAAACAATACCCATTTCACTTGGAAAATACACTTTCAACACATTTTCACCTTTAAACCACTTTGAAAATACATTTATCACTTTTCATGCAAGGCGTACAACACATTCAAGAATCACCGTAATGAGGCACACAATAAGTATAACCAATTTCTTTAAGAAAACCCTTTTTCATCACATGTGCATCTCAAAACATTTCCAAAACATTTTTAGCACCAAAAAATAAATCAAAAGAATGCATTTAAAAAATAAAGCAAGTAATACAAACTCATCTAATAATGTAAAACCATGGAACCACCTACCTTACACTTGGAAACTTATGGAAATCATTGTGAAACCATGACCTCACCACCACCCTGTAAAGGAAAGATCAATCAATAATCATCAATATTTCTCCCAGAAATACAAAATCAAACCCTTTTAGGTCAAAAAACTCTCTAAAAAAATAAAAACTCAATAAAGAGGGAGTTGGAACCATAGAAAGAGGGACAAATCATTAGAAAATATCCTTACTTGAATGTTACTCAAAGTTACTACACCAAAACCACTCATGGATTTAAGATCAATAGGTTTATAAAAGATAATAGGTGGCTCCCATGGCTACAAATCCATAATGAGGTAGAGGGGATGTGTTTTAGGATAAAAATAAAAGAGGGAAAGAAGATAAATTTCTACTTTTTAATGACCTGGATAGGTCTCCTGGTTTTCTCGCATAGTTTTCCAAACTGTGTGAAAAATGTGCATCCCTCAATATCTTAGATTAATATTCACACAGTTATCCTACACAGTTTGACCAAATGCGTGCCAATCATGCGGTCTCCACTGTCCAAAATGATAATTTATCGTACCCTTACCTGGAGGAGGGTGTATAGTTTTTCCTAAACATGCACCACCTATTTTCAAGCCAAAATTATCAATTTTCACCAAATAATCAAGGGTAAAACCAAATAAATAATGAATAAATAAAAATAAAGAAATTAATATCTAAAATAAAATCACGGATGTGACAATTCTCCCCACCATGATAACTTTCATCCCCTGGAAAGTCACTCCAAATACTGATCAGAGATAAAAAATGGATACTCCTCCTCAAACCAAGATATCCACTCCCAAGACTCATGCACATAATTACCATGATTCCATAGTACTTGGTCCAATGGAATGGACTTACCATGAAGCAATTTCTTTTCAAAATCCACAATCTGCAATGGCCGCTCAAACACTATCAAATATAGCTCCAATTATAACTCTTCCGAATTCAAAAATTACGAATGATTTTGATTATAATTTTTCAGCTAAGATACATAGAACACATCATGAATTGATGTCAAATTGGAGAGAAAATCTGACATATACACCACATTACTAATCTACTCAGTAATGTCAAAAGGTTTGACCTACCTTTATATTAACTTACCTTTATTATCGAAAATACACTGACCCAAGCGAGGTGACACTTTAAGAAACACCAGTTCACCCATAAAATATTCTAAATCTCAATGAGTCTAGTCAACAAAAGATTTATAAATACAATTCACTATCAAAAACTATTTTTTTGATCAACTTGAGTTTATCAGAACTTTCCTACACAAGGATTTATCCCAATAACAAGATCTCACCCACCTCATCCCAACATAAAGGATACCAACATAAATTACCATAGATCACATCAGAATGATCCATTAAAATCAATTATTAGTAACTATTTTTATACACATAATCAATTAATCCAATTGGATATCTCACAAACCTCTGAAATCCAACACACATGTTCATAGAATGTATTCCAAAACATGATTTGCCCACTCCATCTAACCATATGATTGAGGATGGTATACCTTTCTCAACATGACATGTGGCCCCATCACATTATTAAGGCCTTCCCAAAACCATGAGTTAAAACATGGGTCCCTAACTAAAAATATTTATGAAGACACACTATGAAGCCTCATAACTTCCTACACATACAATTGAGTCAACTCATCCACATTGATTGAATATCTAATTGTAATGAAATATAATGATTTGGTCAGATGATCAATCACTACCCAAATGTAATTCCTCCCTCATGTTGTATGAGTTAATACAACAATGAAATCCATGTAAATCTCATCCCACCTCCAATTTGGTATAGGTAGTTGCTGAAGAAAACTAGAGGGCCTTTGATGTTCTAATTTAACTTGCTTACATGTATAACACCATGATATGAAGTCATCTATGTATCTCCTCATGCCTAGAAACTAGAACTGCTGACGCACATTATATTACATCTTGATAGCACTAGGATGAAGAACCCTTTGGGACTGGTGGCTATCCTACATCACCGTATTCCTCATTGACAATGATACCATGAAGAAACCTCTAAAGCACAAAGCTCCCTCATGAGACAAACACCATTCACAAGGTACCTCCCCAACATTAAGTAACTACACATAATATTGACATATCTCATCACCAAGATAATCCCAATGAATGAATTACAGAAGGGAAGGTGTTAGGTGAACACTGGAGAAGAACATGCCTCTACTATGTTCCTTGTTCTCAAGATGAATCTGAGAAAAAATACCCCTCAAAATCTACTCATCACTATAATCTTCCAACACTTGCACTAGAAATTTTCTAATAAAATAATATTTAACCAAATTTCATTTTTTGGGGGTATAAACTATATATAAATTGAACCCCTAAAGATAATAAAACATATTATTCTAACATAAATTCAGATCTTTCAGGGAGAAAATGTTGGATAAACTATTATGATCTGAATAAACCACAAAATTCTCCCAAAAAATATAATTACGCCACCTATTCAAGGAGTCCATCACTACTTCTAACTCTATATCATGGTTTGGGTAATTATTTTCATTTGTTTACAGTTGGAAAGAACCATACTCCATGACATGGTCATCCTGCATCAGCACACAGTTAAGACCCATACTTGAGGAATCACAATAGACCTCATATCCCAATCTATATTTCAAAAAGATAAAAATAGGGTATTTGTTCAACCAACACATAATCTCTTATAAGGAATATTGACCCTCTGGGATCTACTAAAAATTTACCCCTTTCTAGGTAAGAACAATCATGGACAAATAAAGATGAGATAAATCTAAAAAAACACCTGTAATACCCTACCATTCTAAAAAATCTACTGATTTAAAACACATTATTCAGATTTTACAATGAAATCACTATAGTAATCGTCTATTAGTTTGCTAAAAACTCTTGTTCTGATATCACGTGGCCCAGAAACTTCACTTCCCTAATTGAGAAGGTGTGCTTAATTTTTTTTCATAGAGATGATAATCCCAAAGGGTGCCTAGCGTAATTCTCAAATGCTAATCATGCTCCTCCTCAGTCATAGAATAGTTCGGGATTTCATCCATATATACAATGAAAAAAGAGTTATGATACTGATGGAACACCATGTTTATGAGTTCCATGAAGACCACTGGAGAATTTATCAACCCAAAAGGCATGATAAAATACTCACAATTGTTGTACCTACTCTGGAATGCTATTTTTGGAACAACCACATCTCTAACTATGACTTAGTGATACTCAAAACACCAAAAAATAATGGATTACCAATTTTAACCCTTAAGATTATTGAAATGGTAATCAAAATGAGGAAAATGGTACATATTTATAATTATTACCTCATTCAACATCTGGTAATCAATAAAAACATAGAGATATCCGTTGACCTTCTTTTCAAATAGAACTAGCACATTCCAATGTGAGACGCTCAGATGAATGAATCCTTTGGATTCCAAATTTTCCAGTTATACCTTTAATTCCCTCAACTCGATGGGGGCTATTCGATATGAGGGAGGATATATCAGTTATGTTCCTACCACCAAATCTATGGAGAACCCCACATTCCACTTCAGAGGAAAACCCAAGAAATCCTTTGGAAAAACCTCGGGGAACTCATCCACTACATGAGGTAACCCACTCTCAGGATCCCCATCATCATCCTCTAACTTGAGTGATGAGATCTGAAAAATGAGGTTTCCAAACTCTGGAAGTGGTGGTCCATCACATCCTGATTGAGGTTCCAATTCACCCTGAAAAACTTGGGTACATTCATTAGGTTCCAAAAACATACTTTCCATCTACAAAAATCGATGTGCACCTAGAAATGATCAATCCATTCCATACCAAGTATCATGTTAAATAGATTCATCTATAAGACTAGAAAATCAAATTCCATATTGACCCCGGATATGGAGAGTGTGCATGATGGGAACCTATATCCCTTCTCTCACTTCTTACCATGTGGTGTTACGAAATCCATCACATATGGCATAAGAAAAATTGGAAACATAACATATCCACAATATGGGAAAAAACAAAAGAAACTGAATCACCAGGGTTAAAGAAAACAATAATTAAAGATGATGTAATAAAAACATTACCTAGAACTATCACATTCCCTACATCTAATTTCACTAGTGCTAGATCCACCACATAAGGTTTCCTTATCTCAGCCTAAGACTATAAATGACCACTATCCTCTGGCTCTACCCTGAACTGTCTCTACACACAAGATGATCCCGCCCTATTTCCATATCCTCCGAATTGAGAACCCACTATCCAAGATGGTTTGGACAAGATTGACATCCCTTTTGAAGTTAAATATCCTGAACCACTCTTATATTGGTGTGACACTTTTAATAATCACTTCAATTTCCCCATAACTCCACACTAGTGACTAGGTCTAGGTGGAGATGAGTATACAGATTTTATTTTCCCTACTTTCCCACAAAGATGGAACAAAATTGACCTAGTATTAAAATCCAAATTTAAAGTCATTCAGGAAGGATAGCCTTAAATACCATCTCCCTTCATCCCCAACTCATCCCACTTCCTCTTCTTCTCAGATGAGTTTTTACTACCAAAACCCACTACTGATAATATTCTAGGGAAACAAGAATTTCCACTATGATCAATCATAAACATCATCGCATGATCAACCACCTCATTTATCTTGAAAAATAAGGCCTAATATTAAATCTCTGGCTACAACCCCATCTCAACTTTCTAAGACTTCATCTACTCATTGGATATTATTTTAGGTGTGTACCGAATGAAATCTACAAAGTGGATGGAATAGTCCATCACAATATGGTATCCCATGATATGCTCCAAAAACTCCCAAGACCTAGAGAAATAAAAAATATCAAGGAAAGACTACTCATTGAATACAACCTATAAATCTTTCCAGCTCATCTTCTCGTGCTTCTCAGATTCCACCACTAAGTCCCACCACTTCAGATTGGGACCTTACAACAAGAACGAAACACACTTCACTCTAGATACCTCAGTAGTATCAATAAAATAAAACATCTCTTATATATTCTCATGATACTCCTATTATTATTGAGGTGATGTGCTACCATTGATAGAAGGAGGCATGTTCTCTAGGAACTCAAAATCTGTTCCTTTTTGTGACCTGGTTTGACTTCTCTAAACTGAACAGGACCAGATTCCACTCATTTTTTCAAATATTGGAAAGCCAGAACCATATATTCCACTAACATTTTATCAATTAGTGAGGGATAAATCTCTCCAAACTCTTCTTGTGGTTTCACAGCAAGTCTCTAGGAAGTCATCTTGCTACACAAACAATAACCACAAGGAAAACCATCAATAAAAAAATTCTGAAAATTTCTAGAAATAAAAACAAATCTCAAACACTTCTATAAATCAAAACATAACCAAATCCATCACAATAACAAGTAAACCAAACCAATACACCCCCACATAGTGTCCATATACAATCTGAAACCTTTATATCTCACTAGGAGGAGAAGTAAAACCAAACTCCCACATCCTATGGTGAATCAGGCCCTATCACGAGGTGTGATGGCTAGACACCCCACTCTAAACTAGAACCTCAGGCCTCAAAAATCCTTTCTATGGTCTATCCAAACTCTTTACCCAAATAAAATAACCAAAATAGAGTGTAACCTTATTTGATACCATTTTTTCATGAACAAAGTCGGAGTGTCATCCAACCTGACACACAAACTGGTCCATGGCATGGCTCGAAGGGCATTCCCAATCCCCACAGGCTAAAAAATAATGGTTGGGTATCAAAAATATACTTTTGGAATGATTTAACAAATTTATATGGACATAAGAAACAAAAAAATAAAAACCAACACAATAAGTGATAAATATAACCAAACATGGTACAATAATTTTTCACATTCAAAGTATACAACTTTAATCGAAACCAAACACGATACAATGAAATAGGAACAAAAAAACTATCCCCAAACCTCCATGTAATAAGTGGGAATTCACCCTCAAACCACCACCACCAACACCTACAAGAAGTGGAACACTAGCAATTGAATCCACCATCACCACCAAGATGCATATTTCCTTTACATGGGTTATACATAATGAGGTCTACAAAAACCAAAATTTATGTGCAGGGTCTGAGACAAAGACCAGTAGGGTTCCACCAAAAATTAAATATTCCTTGTTATAAAATTAGAACATCAATCAGCATGCACATTTTCATAAGAATATTTGTAAAATTTCTAAGATTTTTTTAGGAAATAATTCTAAAGAAACACTTTTTTAAGAAAACCCTTTTCATAAATAAGCTTAATAGAAACAAAAATGTACACAAGTTTTATCATATACTGATAGTTAGTATCAAATCACCCAAGTATAATGTTACAAGATATCAGTATGTTAAAATCATTATAGGTAGCTAGAAAAAGTGGGAAACTTTTAACCTCATACCTAGGTGACCAAAATCCTCTAATTAAACTACCAATAGCATTCCCATGCATGATATATTAGAGGGGATCCCATCCCATGGTCTAATGGTATCCATAACCTAAACCAAAACAAACCGAGATCCCATGAATGAGCCACTATAAGGGAATGAATCCCATGGTCTAGTGGTATCTGATCATATCACATGTTTAGTTAGTGTTGAAATAGTTAATCCTACTAGATGAATTTGGACTTCAACCACTTCTAAATACACTAGCATACCTTTTCTTGTTTACCCACATAGATACCAAAGTTTAACTTTCTAATCAAGTTTCATTTCACATATCTCCTAAATCAACACATTCATATACACATTCCAAGCATTACAATCACATAATGAAATCACCGCTTTAAAATTTTCACATTTATCAAATGATCAAATTCCACATGGAAACCACCAGTTTCCATAAAAAATTCCATTTAACATGCACAAACAAATAATTGGGAAATACATTTCATAAAACATGAATAATTTATAAAAACCATTTAAAAAACAAGATGAACACATAAGGAATCCAACCATTTACATGGGTAATACCCCTTTCAAAATCCTATTCTCATCAAAATCATTTTTATAACTTGATTCATAATTCAAAGGTATATATATGGTTCAAAACAAGGAATTCATCCTTAAAAAACCCCATTTACTTGTAAAATACACTTTCAACACATTTTTACTTTTAAACAACTTTGAAATACATTTCATACCTTTCACATAAGGAATAAAAAAATCAAGAAGCATCGTAATAATGCACACAATATATATAACTAATTTATTTTAGAAAACCCATTTTCATCACATTCTCATCTCAAAACCTTTCCATTTTTTTTAAAAACACACAACCTATCCAAAGAATAGATTTAAACAATCAATAATGAAAGCTTAATTCATCTAATAATGGAAAATCATAGAACCACCTACCTTACACTTTGAAGCCTTTAGAATCAGTGGGAAACGATGACCAAACCACTATAAGAACCTATAAGGGTATGATCAAACAACAATCATAAATATTTATCTCAAAAACACAATATCAAACCCTCATTAGGCTAAAAAGCCCACTGAAAAATAAGAACTTAATAAATATGGAGGAGAAACCCTAAAAAGCATGAGAAATAATGAGAAAATAGGGTTACTTTATTATTCCTTGAAGTAACCACACAAAAAGCACCCAAGGTTTCAAGACAAATAGGTGAAATAAATCTTGGAGGAGGATCCCATGGCTAAAAATCCCAAATGTAGTAGAAGGTAGGTGTTTTAGGGTAAAAATAAAAAATTGAAAGAAGGTAAATTTTCACTTTTTAATGACCTAGATAGGTTGCATGGTTTTCTCACATGGGTTTCCAAACCATGTGTCTACCTATTTCCCTTACTATAAAAGTGGAGTACCTTCACAATTATCCCACATTTTTTGACAAACCATGTGATAACCGTGTGGCCTGTGAGTAGCTCCATCTCCCTCCTCTCTCCCACTAGGGTTCCTTCGATCGATTCCCTGGGGGGAGGCTAGCACCGTCTCTAGCATCGTCTCCCACTTATTCCCACTTCTTCTTTATTCCCTACCCTATCTCCATTCCCTTCCTTCTTCCTTGTTCCTATTTCCCCTCTCCTTTTCTCCTATCTGTTTCCTTTGGCGGCCTTGGCCCCTAGTGGATCCCTCGTTGGATCTTCCCCTACTCTGCCCTCCTGTTTGGCCACGTTTCCAACCCCACTCTGGCCTGGTGCACCGGTTCTTCTCTAAAAGATTTGGGATATGATGGTCGAGCCTCAGGGGTTTCCCAAATCCATGGCTTTCATCCAGCCTCTTCATGGCTTCGAGGGTTCGGGTTGGAGGTACTTGTGTGATGCTTCTCTGTCGAGGCCATGTCTGATTCGTCGCTGCTCTGGCTTCATGTGCCTTTTCTGAACTCTAGGTCGGATTGCTGTGATGGTTCAAGGAGGCTCAGGGATTTGCGCTCATTCGACTATGGTGTTCTAGGTGGCGATTACAGGCCTCAATCCGAGCTTCAATGGTCTTCTCTGATCTTAGATGTTGATGGTTCTGGTGTGGTGGTCTAAAGAATTCCCCGTCGGTGTTTGCAGGATCGACTTTGGATATTTTTTTCATCTAGGATTGAATTGTCCTCTAGATTCATTTGCTCTGGTCATAGGCTCTGATAGTGTTGGATGGTGTTGAAGATGACGGTAGTTCGATAATGGAAATTTGTAGGCAATGATTGCGGATGCAGGCGACAAGACTCCGGCTGTCGCGGGTGGCCCTTGGCTCAAGGCCTCCTCGGGTTGTGTGTTTTGCATTTTAAATTTGTTCTGAACTTGTATTTCAGTATCCCACGTGAACTCTGTGGTTACCGCTTATCCTCAAAGTGGCTTTTTGGAAATAAAAAAAATATAATTTTCAGTCATGTTCCAACTGTGCAGTCACTACTATCAAAAATTTCAATTGGCCACACACTTACCTGGAGGAGGATGCAGGGTTTCCCCAAACTATTTGTCAACCGTACGCTGCCTACTATCATGAAAAAAATATCCATTTTCATACAAAACTCAAGGGGAAAACCTAATAAAAATAAATGAATATAAAAAATGAATACCTCAAAACAAAATCTCAGATGTGACATTTACCATGGAAAATATATATAAGGAAATTTAGACAAAATATTGTTTAAAAAATCTACTTCATTTCTCTTTTGAATGCATTAATGTTACTTAAAAATAATTCACTATTTATAGTCATCAATCACATCCACAACTCCAAAAATATTTTCATAAGGAAAAATTAACCCCCATATATGTACTCAAGATATTATTCAAAATAAGAATATTTGAAAACATCCTAAAATAAGAAGAATAAAATTTGAAATTATAATCTGAAGTAGTTAATAAAAAATAAATATTCCAAAATGAAAATAAAATAATCTCAATTATATACAATTATAAAAACAACCCTTAGCGAATAATACTCAATGAGGGAAACCACGGTTATATATATAAAACCATAACATAAGGTCATTTCATACCAAAAAGTTATAACCCCTCCATATTCATCAGATGAAAACTTCTATGCATTAACCAAACAACCCATTAGTTTCTCCATTGTAATTATAAGGTATAAAATTGATCTTTAAAATCTTTATAAAACCAAAATATTATTTGAGACCTTATTTATATCAGTATTAAAATATAAAAATAAAAATATCCCAAATCTAATAATGAGGATTAAAAATATGGAATGGAAGTTTATTACATTCCAAAAATACTATGAATTTTATAAAATAAACCATGTTCCTAGCCTATTTATGTTTTAAAACCTAATTAGGAGACTAATACCATTTGTAACCACCATTTATTTTAAATCACTAATTTATTTAAAAATAATACACGCTCCCCCTATTTTAAAACAATGATCACTTACAATTATTATTTTTTAAATAAAATCACACCACCTTCTAAATTTTACTTAGTTTGGAATTAGATCCCAAGAATATATTTCAATTCATAAGATAACTCCTGATAAACACTCACAAGTTCAGGAAATTAAATTGAAAATTTTACCCAATGATTTGATAATAATATAGAATATTCTTGAGGAAAATGTTTTTTTATATACCCATTAATACCAATAAAATAATAATATCAAATAGATTTATTAATTTATTCAAAATTAAAATATCCAGTTGATCTTGAGTAACTTAATTATCACTACCCATATTTGATAAAATTATATAATTCAAGAATTACCTAACATGTAATGATACCATAAAATATTTCATCTTATGAAAAACAAAATTCATTGTAATAATGAACTTTACCTTTTCTTTAGAAACTATTTTATATTATAATAGTGGGAACATTACCCTTTTCCAAAATAAATCATAACATTATATGTTTAAAACTATTTAATCACGAAATTGAATACTTAATTTTTACCCAAAAAGAACAACTTTCAAAAATAACATTAATTATAAAATCTCATATGGATATACACATGAAAAAAACACTATTACACCTTTATTAAATCATTTATAACCCTTAAATAATTAACCAATAATATTTTAAACACTCAAATATTTTTATTATGATAGGTTTTATCAATATACTATTGAAAGACTAACTCACTTTCTGAAAAACATCATTGAACACTCGATTTGTTCAAAAGAGTATAAAATAAAATCAATGTCATTTGAATTATATAAGCATACATCAAACTACACAAAAAAACACTATTATTTGATAAAAAATTGTTTCAAAACAAACATTCACATAAAAAAATACAATAAAAATTAATCCATAAATTATATATATACAAACACACACACTTATATAAATAAAACACACCACTCAAAAAATGAATCCGAAACCTATTTTATTATTAGGCCTCCATTAGAATAAGTTGTCTAATATTTTCTATGAAACTTATTAAATGAATTATAAATTAATATATCCCCATATTACATTGTTGACATCATTATACAAAAAAACTATTAAAATAATAAAACATCATGAGTCATACATCCAATAAGAAAAAGACACATGAGATAACACCTTTCAAAGTAATTTATATGAAATTCTTTTATTGTTATAAATAAAAATATCACAACATTTTAAATTGTTTTAAATTTACCAAAACAATTTCACTTTTCCATAAAAATTATTTCACTTCATTAATTTTGTCCTTTAAAAGGTGACAACATAACTCTTTCTTTCCCCAATCAATATATATAACATAATATTTTTACCATGAAACATTTTATAAAAAATTGTAAAAAAATAAATTTTCATATATATGTATATATATTCTAGGAAATAAATCAAATATAAATTTTATGAATTATTTAATGTTAACATCATGATCAAAAGTTGATAAAATCACACATAACCTAATGAAAAATACCATCATATCATGTAAATCCAATAAAATAGGACTCAGAGGTGGTATGAGAAAATCCCATTTCTATTTAAATGAATTTTAATAAAAGCTTAAGGAATCTTGTTTATAAAATCTTCAAAATCACATTGAGGGTTTCCTTTGATCATTGGAAAACCATAAACAATTTTATTCTAATTAAAACCCTCATTTTCATTTCAAACACAAATAATGGTTTTAAAAACATCTTATAAAACATGTCACTCACACATAACCTAGTTCTTGTAAGGTAATAACTAAATATCACATTAAAAAATAATTTAACATATCTAATATATACATATAACTCAATCCTTATAAAACTAATAAATTAGAAAAATTATCTTCAATCACACATAATAAAACATTAAAAATAATAATGACAGTTAAATGTTATAAGTATATTAAAACTTATTTTTTAAATATCTAACACTATTCATGGTTTGGTAACATGAATTTAAATACTATGCACCAACCATATAGGTGTCGTTCGAAGGTTTATAGAGTAATTATCAAGTCCTATACATGGTTTTTCAAACCGTGCACCTAAATTATGTTCATCAGGGTTTCATCACATTTTCAACATGAAAAAAGGATTTTCCCAAAACATTACTCAAGAGATATATATATAACTCATATTATCATAAAAAAATAGAAAAAATTATCTATACAATTTAGTGATAAATCAAAAATTCAACACAAAATTCTTGACCACCCATGGAAACTCACAGTTCAACATGAAGAAGAGTATCCAAAACACTTACTTATACTAACCTATTAAGCACTAAAGATCCTATCTCTTATTTACCATTACTACAAAAAAAAATTGGGCCTTGAGATTTTTTTTTAGTGAACTAGCCTAGATCAACCTTCCATGTCACCCAAGAAAACACGTCACAGGCCTGAGGTTTGTTCCCTCCCACCACAAGATGATGAAAAGAACCAAGGTAATAAAACATGAATAATTTGAATGACTTCACACTCAATTTTTAGTATATAAAGTAAAGGACTCAAACTAGGTGTTTTTAATATTCGATATCCATGCCATAAAAATAAAAAATTCCATAATATGGCCCAACAAAACAAATAATAATAAAAAAGAATCCCAGAAGTAAATTACTAATTATAATTTATAAAAAAAGAAATTGGATATACTTAGAGGGTATAATAAAAATAAAAAAATAAAGGAAATTCCATATTAAGTGATACATAGACATGCCAAAATGATCATAAATGAAACCCATAATAATCCACCCAAAACATATCCTCATTACCCATAGTAATTGAGAAGTCAGAATAACCTAAAACACAAAAAATACACCTACAATATTACACTAGAGGAAGTGATGCTTTTAACTTTTCTTACATCAGATAAAACAAGGTCTTCATAGAGATGAGGGGTGTATATAGTGTGTGGGAAAATGACCAAAAATATTACACCATGAATCTTCATAAATAATTTCATAATGCAAACCAATAGCACTAGTTTGAAATATATTAATAAATTAATTTCTGTATTATATAAGTAGGAGACCAAATTATATTCCACTTCTATTTTTGAAAACTAAAAAAATTTCAATTAAATAAAATCATTATAACTGAGATCAAATAAAAGGATTCTTATAAAATAAACATCAGAAAATAAAATATTATAGTAATGAAATAATGGGATAAATACACACCTCAAACAACAAACCACATGGTTTTCTTACCTTGGTTCAAATAATGGTGTCACTAAGCACCTCTATACAAGAACATTTCATAACCTATAGTGAACATGATGGACCAAAACTTGAATTACCTGTAACAACCTCAACTATAGTTTCCTAGACTCAGTGGTTACTTTATTACTTTGGCACTAGTTACAAGGAAATGCATCTCTATGTGATGAATAGTTTTGTAGTATTTATAAACTAGATACATACTTGAATTTTACATTAAAATTGAATACATAAAATAAAACACATTATTTTATTTTATTAACCATTATATTCTTTAGAATATCCCTACATATAAATCATAATACAGGTCCTAACATCATGGAGAAAAGAAACATAAAAAAGGGGTAAGCTATAATTATCAGTAAGGGTTTGGGTACAATATAAGCTAGCATGAATAAGTAAGAATAAAAAACATTGAAAAGTAAATAATTGAACACACATTCTATTTAAATAATAGATTAATCCCAAAATACACCCATATATAATATCATTGTGAAACTGTCATGGATAATAACAACTGAATTCTCAGTGAAATAAATTCTGAAATATTGGATGTCATGTTCTCAGGCACATGATAAATCTACTATCAATACATTTCACAATAAATTTTACAAATATCAGTAGAAAAACGTTTAATTTGGATAACTAATTTGGCCCATGAGGCATACTGATTTATGTAGGGGATAAATAATTCTAGGCCCCACCCGTCACTATAGGTCCAAAGCATTCCTCACATAAAAAATGATTCATTTACCTCATGAATCAATATGAATTATCATCTAATATAAATATTGAGTTAAGGATAAATATTTATCAATATTACCTCATTTAATCAAATATATTTTAAATTAATCAGAATATTTAGAAATGGTATATGATTTTGGCAATAATCATATCCATCATACACTAATATTAATTATGGGAAGTTCAATATTCAATTATAAAAATTAAGTTAATGTTTCAAAAGTTGTTATCATTAAAACATATAACCAGAGGTGAATAATTAAAATATATGGTTGTTTTCATTTATAAATAAAATCATAATAATAATATCACTAAAAACATTTTTGAAGAAAAATATCTTGTTCACATTGAAATTATCTTTTAAATATAAACTATATAAATATGAAGGAAAAATTTTTTATTTGAAAATAAACTTGTAAATTAAGCTACAAATCCTAAATTAGTCATGAAGGAAGGAAAATATTCTTATTTTATATAATTTTAAAAAGAATTCATTTCGTATTTTTGTCGAAAAAATTTCAAATAACTTAGTTTGGAAAATGACAAAAAGATTCTTTTTAAACCATTTTAAAAAATACAAATATGTTTAAAATTTAATTTTAAAAAATATAGGATAATATTAAAAAACTGAAATTAATATTATAAAACATGGACATTGAATAGAAATATTTCCCAGTGGGGACATAAACATAAACAGTCAAGAATAATGAAGGTATTTTGAAATAACCCTTAACACAAGGGTATCTTTCGAATCATAATACCCATAAAAGAAATTAATTCAGATAAAACATAAAATACCATGAATACAAATATATTCATGATATAATATATAAATGTTTCAATATATACACCACTCAAAATAAATGAGTGTTGAATATGGAATATGTCTCACATAAGTAAAAGTGAGAAGAGAAACCCTTACATTTTTTTTACTTTATTTGAACATAATATAACCTCTTGTATAATAGTTTAAATAATGATTTTAATTTATAAAATAACCATATTAATATTAATTATATCATATATAATCCTCCTTTAACATCTTACCACCCATTTTTTAATAATGTTTCATTATTACCATTGTTTCTAGTGTTACCTGTTTTATTTTTTCATACATGCTTCATCACATAAGTTCCAATTCATTGATTAATAATTTAAATAATGTTATGAATAATATAATTATCCTAATTAGTCATTTAATACATTTTTATAACCATTATTGAAATTTTTATATGGAAAATGAGTCACATCATTTCATGGAGACAACAGGTCGTATGTACACACGAGTGATGATATCATTCCCTTAACGGTGAATGAGAAGAGAAATGAATGATATATTAATTTTAAAGAATAAATATATGTTTATTAGTATCATATATATCCATTATTTCCATAATTATAACAATCCATGTATAGTGGTGATTTAAAAAAATTACATTGATGTATGGAGACAGTAAGCTGTATGGACGCATACATAGTGATTTAGTTTTTCAGAGGATGGATAAAAGGTGTAATATTGTTGTGTCATAATCATGATTACGTATTATTATATATATTATACTATATTTATTAATTTATGAATAAAAAACACATTATTTTGAAGTACAATAATAAATAAACTTGAATGAGTTGGTAAAAATGATTACCTCTTCTTCAGTAGACTTCTTTTAGATCTCTTTATAAAGGATTTAGGGTTGGTCTTTTGGAAGGAAAATAACCTCTAAAACTTGGATAATGATTTTGAGAAGAAAAATGTTTAGGGCTTGGTAGATCTAGATAGCTCAATGTGGAGTACAGAATTGAAGGAAGGGGTTCTCTTTTATAATTGAGGTCAGGGGAACTTTGGAAATTTCTCAAAATATTACAATATAATAGGATTATTCTCGATCCAAATTACTCCAAATGGACTATAAATTCATAGGGGATGACATTTTGGACCATATATTTTCCCCTTTATTTTTATTTAAAATTTTATTTATTTTTAAATAAATTATTGAAATATTAATCCAATAAAGTATCACTATTGTCAATTTTGAAACTATTCATTACTTTGACTTTAAAAACATTAACGTAACAAATAAAATTTGTAAGAGATATTTTATTATATCCAAAAAAATACATGATAATCTATATAATTCTGTTATTACCTTAAATATCTCAATTTATGTTACTTTTTATATTTTTAATATCATTTATATGATTATCCCATTTATTAAATAAATACTGCATCAGCGTTGTGTAAGAATTTAATTTAATTACTAATTCACTAAAAATTAAAAATATATTACCATTATGAAGATAAAAAAATATTTCAATTTTTTTTATAATATGATATATAATTTGGATAACTTCATATTAGAAACATTATATTTATTAAAAACAAGAGTGTAACATCTTTGACTTTTCATGAAATAAAACACTATAATGGTTATAATCTCATTCAAATGGTCATAAAATTCCATATAACTGAATCTTGGGTGATTATGGAGAAATTAGAATTATATAATAAAATTAATTTAAAATTTATGGTAATTTTGTAGTCCTTATGATTTTATTTTGAACCTAAATTACATAATTTACCCTTACCGTGATAATAAAATTACAACAGTTACTAATCATAATGACTAATAATAAAAGGGAACACTTTAACAAATTTGGATACAATATTAAAAAATTTGGAATTAGACTTTCAAAATTAAAAACACTTAAGCTCAAAATTTTAATTTAAAATTTAACACACAAAATGCAGTGAAAAACAACTTTCTTGGAAAATGTGTTTTAAGCCCAAAAATTCACTTATACCTAAATATAGCATAAGGATGATTAAAATGTAAATAATATGATTATATATATATAAAATATTTAATAAGTTAATATTATATAAAATTAAAATAATAAAATGAATTTTTAATTTAATTAAAATGAAAATTTTATAAAAATAGTTAGGTTTCACTATTCACAAGAAAATCTATCCTTTCAAAAAAATACAAAAATCCAACCTAAGATAATTTTAATATACTGATTTAAAATATATTATTAATTTTATAAAATTAGTTTTATATAATTTCCAAAATAAAATTATGATATTCATTCATCAAAATTTTGAAAACCATTTTTCATGAAAACATATTTTTAAAGAATAAAATGAATTTACAAAAAATAAATTCATTTTTAAGAAATCATTAATTAACACATTAACATGATTAAGAAAGTAATATATTTCATAATTTGATTAATAATATTCATTAATTCAAATTTAAATACTAGTTTATAATAATCACATAATATTATTTCATTATTCATTTAAGATAGGGGTTCCATATCTTGTACGCTATCAAATATAGTGTTCTTTTAAAATCATGGGGCATTGCATTCTACCTTCCTTCAATAAATTATAATCTCAAAATTTGATCATGTAATTATAAATGTAACATCCCAAATAAGTAATGAATAATAGATATTTTTATCTATGTCTATTAATGATTAAGATAGTGTTTTAGAGGCTTAAAATGAAAATAAATACAATCTTATGCAAATAATACACTAATATTCTTAAAAGATTGTTCTACTACCTTTTGATGGAAAACCATTTTTAAATCTATATTTGACAATTTTATAAACTATGTTTGTCAAAATAAACTTATCCTTTATGATTGGGACATTAAAATTTACCTTGTGTGAATTTTTGGTATTTTTCTGACAATGTTCATTTTTTAATGAATAGTGAAAAATACTGCATTTTACATCAAAACTGCTTTTTAATATAAATTATCTATATGATTAGATAATCTTTTGAATTGGTCTTAATGTGTAATATGAATATATTTTTACCATTTTATCCAATGTTGGTCATTGGAATCAATTTCACTTTGAAATTAGACTTAAACTGGTGTCAATCTTTTGATACTTATTGTTTTGTAAAAACACGCTATTTGCTCTGGCAGCGGGAATTAATTATTAAATTAATTAATGTGACTTATATGATTTGAATTTTGTAAAATAGACTTAATTTTTGAATTTGGAATATCAAATATAGATTAGGGTGAATTTTTGGTAATTTTCTGAAAAACATCAATTTTTGATGAATAGTGAAACCACTAAGTGATAATCAAGAAAACTGATTTTTCAGTTAAATGAAAGTTTACCACTAATGTGTATTTAATTTTGAAAATCCGACATACAAGGTTGTCATTATTATGTAAAATGTGGTTCAATGAGATTATAATAATTTTTTGGTGAATAGTTACTTATTAAGTTCTTAATCACGATTAGTGGTAATTAGGGTAGTTTAAGGTATAAATAATACTTTAATAAAATGAAATGACCTAGACACATGTCCCAACCTCATTGGTTGTGTCATGGCCGACCATGACATGCCATGGGTCAACTTGGGGACCCCATGGATCCGCTTTTGTTGGGAAATGACATAAATTACTTTTTATTTAATGTTAAAGTGAAAATGACACAAACATAATATGTTTTATGAAAACAATTTTTAAGTGGGGTTATATAAGTCCAAATTTTGATAATAAATATTAATTGGAAATCTAAAAATATTTTCTACATCATAGTAATTTTTTTATAATTTTTAGACATTAAATAAATTAAATTATTTATGACATCATAATGATGCAGTGATGACATCATTATTTAACGATTAAAATAAAATAGAACTATAATGTAATATCTATGAACTACACATGTCAAAAACTTATTGGATGGGTGGATTTTGAATCCTTATCACCTTATCCACGAATTATATCAATGTGGGACCTTTTAAAACCGAAACACATTTTCAAATAATGTAATATTTCTTTACTTTCCAAAAGTGCCCCTCCTCTCCTCTTATAAAAGGCCCCCACCTCTACCTCATTTCACACACTCTTCAAGCCTTTGGATCGGCCAACCCCTACCCATTTACTCTCTACACATCCCTATCCTAATCCTAGAGGATTCCCCTTGGGCAGAATCCTTTCAAAGGAACCCTTTAGGCTCAAATCAAAAGGAGTTACACTTTTAAAGGTAATTCTTTCTCTCATGTTCATTTGTTTTATTTTGCTTCTCCAACCCACTAAACTCTTTTTATTTACTTATTTTGTAACAAAACCAGTATCTTCAATATACTATGATGTTGTTATAATATTTATTTGAGCTACACTCCCACACAACTACATAAAATGGTTAAAGAACATACGGTTTCCGTGGATGGCGAAATTCTGCCTCCCGAAACGATGATTGATCAATACTCATTTAACACCTTCAAAGGTGGCCATTATGATGTCACTATTTTTATATATGATATATAATATGTTTATGTTTTCCTTAATCTTCTGTTTTTTTAATTTTGGGCATACCTTTATGGTTTCCATTATGGGTAAACACAATATCTTCATTTTAGGAAGTGCGGACTACCGCCCCCTCAAAGTGATTTGATTCGTTAAATACCATATGTGGGACATATAAAGGATGGAACTATGATATTATATATGATATTATACTGGAATTATAATATACCTTTATATCATTATGATTCCATTCTATAAAATATGAAATAGAAATGAAAGTAGTGTTCATGCGTACGTACGGCTTACCGTCTCCATGAACGGTGCATTTCATTTCTTACCTCTAAATGATTATGTAATATTATAAATGCATGTATTTACTGGATATATATGACATATATGATATCTACATCATGAATACCATTCTGGATATAATTAACCTTTGACCAAATTAACAACATGTAAGTGTAAGAAGTCTATTTTTGACTTAAGAACCAAATACTGACAAAATGAACATTATTAACTTAACTGATTACATGATGGTCATAACATGGTATAAAAGGAATAATGAACTTGATATAGATTCATAAGCAAGTAGAGATTAACTCAAGTTTATTATTCAGGAGATTAAAGAACGGTCGGGTCAAGTCGGATACGAGGTATGGGACTTCGTCTCAATCTCCTTTCGTTGAGGCATATTTTATTTTATACACAACTTTCTTTTATACGATGTATAAACCACTTTGACTTTTGCGTTTATTCAAAAGGAATCTTTTTTTATACGAAGCATTTACTAAACGACAAAAGGGAATGTTTTTGTCGTACGTATGCGGCGACAACGACTTCTCCGCCGTCGTGACCGTTATTTGAGTTTCGGCTTCCTCTACAAGCCATACCTTCTTTTTAAAAGAAGAATAAATACCATATTTTACTTTTCTTTTATTTTGGTATTGAAAATGGTTTTCATAATGTTTTTATATCAATGTGTTGTATTGATATCTCGTGATTGAAATGTGGAAATTTTATGTTTCCTTTATGCATGTTTTATGTGATATGATTATGTTATGGTTCTTGGGCATTATTATGAAGACGGGTGGTTCCGTGATAAAATAAGGGCGGGTGAGCCCGTTATAGCTCTCCAATGCATTGGGTAACGCGAAGGAGTGAAACGTTAAGGTTTCTCCGAAGAGATTTTAGGGAATATACTGTGATGGGTATTCCAAACGTAACCAAGAGGGTTACTCCCTACGTAAGAATGTTATGAATGCCTCAAGTTACCTTTATGTCTTATGATTTCTATGATTTATTAATGATTTTATGAGGTATGTTAAAGTGCCTATGTTTTATGAGTAAAGTATGATTTCATTCTTATGTATATATAAATTCATGTTTCCTTTCCATGTTTTTTTTATAACCCATACTAAGTTTTTATGCTCATCCCAAGTTTTTGAAATGTTTTCACAGGTCTAGGGAAAGGTACATGATAAGATGATAGGGTCAAGGATGTGTCAAAAAGAATCCATGTTTTATTTCAAATGTGTTTCCATTGATGGGAATGAAGAATACTATCTTTATGTAACCACTTTGTTTATATGTGGAATGTAATGCAAGTTTTATGATCTAATTCTCTAAAACTCTAAACCCGAAAAGATCATCAATGTGAAATCTTGTAATAACTCAAGATTATGTAAGGTTTAAGGCTGGGGCCTTATAGTTGGTATCAGAGGTCGGTTTAGATAACTTTTGGAGTTAGAATTATATTAAATGATTATCCAAATTTTTTTTTTGAAATGATATAGCATTTAAAGATTACCATGTTGCTTCATCTAAGACATGTTTGTTCAGAATGGTTTTCCGCAGAGGAAACATGGAAGCAGTTCTAGGAAGGCATACAGAAGGAAATAACCTTCCGAATCAGCATCCTGAGATGGTCGGAATTGGAACTGAACAGTTTTTTGCAGTAATGGCGCAGTTGACTCAAGCGATAAATGGCGGTGGTATCCATGCACGAGATCAGCCAGATCAACCGCAAAGGAACATGTCAGTGGTGGAACATTTCATGAGGCAACATCCACCATCATTCAGAGGATCATCTGACCCTGTGCTAGATGAAGGGTGGATTAAAGCACTAGAGAAGATTTTTGATGTCATGGGGTGTTCAGACAATCAAAAGGTTAGTCTTGCTATTTACCGTTTGGAGGGTGAAGCAGATCAGTGGTGGTCTATGGTTAAAAATATCAGGGACGCCGATGAGATTTATTCTCTTGACTGGGATGAATTCAAAGGTATGTTTCTTGAGAATTATTTTCCTAAGGCTGTTCAACTTAGGATGGAAAAGCAATTCTTGGAATTGAGGCAAGAGGAAGACTCAGTGACTGCCTATGAAGAAAGGTTCACTCGATTGGCAAGGTATGCTCTAAATTTTATCCGGGACCTTGATAGTAAAATCAATCGTTTTTACTCAGGATTAAAGCCAAAATATCGAAGGGCATTAGCTTCTCGAGAGTTTAAAAGTTATGAAAAGCTTGTTCGATGTGCTGAGAAGGTGGAAATGGTGTTTGCTGATGACCAAGTGTTCTATAAAAACCACCAGAAGAAGAGACCGAGGAGGCAGGAGAAAGGTAAGAATTCTTCAAAAAAGTCTGATGGTAAGAGAACTAAGTTTCCAGTTTGTGATAAATGTGGAAAAAGGCATGCTGGGGAATGTCTTCTGAATTCTGGAAAGTGCTATCGATGTGGTAAGATGGGACATAAGGCTCGTGATTCCACTGAAAAGGATCAAGGTGAAGATAAGAACAAATTTGATTTACAGTTAGTGAAATGTTATAAGTACAATGAGATGGGTCACTATGCAAACGAGTGTCCGACAAGGAGCTTGAGTGATGGGAAGCAGTTAGACTACAAGCAGAAAGGGGTGGTGAAATCCTTTGCAACTACTTCAGCAGATGTCGGGCCATCAAATGAAGTTGTATCAGGTACTTTGTTTGTTTTTTCAGATTATGCCAGTGTGTTGTTTGATTCGGGGTCTACACATTCTTTCTTCTCTGAAACCTTTTTCTAGTAAAATGGGAATACCATCTCATGAAATGACTCCTGAAATTTTGGTAAAAACACCTGGGGGAAGTGTCGAGGCAAAAAAAATTTATAAGAATCTTCCTATCCTTATCTGTGGAAAGAACCTACTTGCAAACCTTATTGTTCTACCTCTAGTAGAGTTTGACGTTATCCTGGGTATGGATTGGCTCTCTATTTACCATGCTAAGATTGACTGTAGAGCTAAAGAAGTTTCTTTTCAGAAAGACTTTCAGTTTGTTTACAAGAATGAACCCTTACTTTTGATAACATATCAAGAGGCCGGGAAACTTGTAAAAGATGGAAATGAATGTTACCTTGCACACATCGTTGAAAATAAAGGAACTATTCAGATTAATGACGTGCCAGTGGTAAATGAGTATCCTGATGTTTTTCCTGATGATTTTCCTGGAATAATACCAGATCGGGAAGTTGAGTTTACTGTTGACTTAGTTCCTGATGCTTAGCTAATTTCAAAACCCCCTTATCGAATGGCACAAATTGAACTTTTAGAGTTGAAGGAGCAATTGCAAGATTTATTAGAGAAAGGTTTCATTAGACCTAGCACATCACCATGGGGTGCTCCTATTTTATTTGTTAAAAAGAAAGATGGTTCTATGAGACTTTGCATTGATTATAGAGCCTTGAATAATATCACTGTTAAGAACAAATATCCTTTGCCTCATATCAATGATTTGTTTGATCAGCTCCAGGGAGCTCAGTTTTTTTCAAAGATTGACTTGAGATCGGGGTACCATCAGCTGAAGGTAAAGGAGGCAGATATTCCGAAGACCACGTTCCATACGATATATGGCCATTATGAATTTGTAGTAATGCCTTTTGGGCTAACCAATGCACCTGCTGTATTCATGGACTTAATGAATAGAATTTTCCATGAGTTCTTGGATAAGTTTGTGGTGGTTTTCATTGATGATATTTTGGTGTTTTCTAAAAGTAAAGAGGAGCATGAAAAACATTTAAGGGTTATCTTACAAACCTTAAAAGAAAAGAAACTGTATGGGAAATTCAGAAAGTGTGAGTTTTGGTTGCAACAAATTTCTTTCCTTGGTCACATTGTTTCTAAAGATGGAATAACTGTTGATCCTGCAAAAACAAAAGTTGTGGAAGAATGGCCAAGACCCACAAATGTAACCGAGATTCGTAGCTTCCTTGGTTTGGCGGGCTATTACCGAAGGTTTATTAGAAATTTTTCACGGTTATCTAGTCCAATGACTAAGCTAACTCAAAAGGGTGTTAAGTTTATCTGGACAAAAGAATGTGATGATTGTTTTCAGGAATTGAAAAGAAGATTGGTGAATGCTCCAGTTTTGGCACTACCTTCCAGGAATGGTGAGTTTGTTATATACAGTGATGCTTCATTGAAAGGACTTGGTTGCGTCCTAATGAAGAATGATCAGGTAATTGCTTATACTTCACGACAGTTGAAAACTCATGAGGTAAATTACCCTACACATGATTTGGAACTAGATGCTGTTGTTTTTGCTTTAAAAATTTGGAGGCATCATTTGTATGGAGTGAAGTGTGAAATATATACCGATCACAAAAGTTTAAAGTATATATTCACTCAGAAAGATTTAAACATAAGACAAAGAAGATGGATGGAATTAATCAAGGATTATGATTGTACAATTCATTACCATCCGGGAAAAGCAAATAAAGTGGCTGATGCTTTGAGTCGAAAAAGTAATGCTTCATTAACAATGTTGCGGTTGGAACGTGATCCTTTGGTTAACGATTTGATGAACTTTGGCATAGAAGTTGTTGGTGCAGGAAGTCCTTCTGTTTTGTTTCAGGTATCAGTGAGATCATCTCTATCAGAGAGAATCAAGCAAGCACAGAAGCAAGACAGTGAGTTGCAGAAAAGGGTAGAGCTAGTTCAGAAAGGTAAGTTGCCTGAATTCAACATTGATAATGATTGCGTTTTGAGATTTGGGAAGAGATTGTGTGTGCCTTGTGATTCACAGTTGAAGAGAGAGTTGTTATGTGAAGCTCATAGTTCTCCGTTTTCAGTTCATCCGGGCAGTACTAAGATGTATAGAGATCTGCGGGAGTATTACTGGTGGGATGGAATGAAAAGAGATATTGCTGATTTTACTGTGAAGTGTTTGACTTGTCAGCAGGTTAAAGCAGAGCGGCAGTTACCGAAAGGGATGCTTCAGCCTTTACCAGTGCCAGAGTGGAAATGGGAGAATATATCCATGGACTTTGTTGTTGGATTACCGAAGACATCTCGAGGTAATAATGCAATCTGGGTTATTGTTGATCGCTTGACCAAATCTACTCATTTCCTTGCTATAAGAGATACATTCTCTCTTGATCAAATTTCCCGTTTGTATCTTAAAGAGATAGTCAGGTTACATGGAGTTCCTCTCTCCATTGTATCAGATCGTGATCCCAGGTTTACTTCTAACTTTTGGAAAGGCCTTCAGAAGTCGTTGGGTACTGAATTAAATTTTAGTACAACTTTTCATCCTCAATCAGATGGGCAGTCAAAATGAACAATTCAGACATTGGAGGATATGCTACGAGCTTGTTCTATGGATTATCAGGGAAGTTGGGACCAACATCTTTCTTTGGTTGAGTTTTCATATAATAACAGTTTTCATTCCAGTATACAGATGGCACCATTTCAGGCATTATATTGGAAGCGGTGTCGAACTCCAGCTTTCTGGGATGAAGTTAGTGAAAGAAAGTTGATGGGACAAGAATTGGTAGAAGAGATGGCAGAAAAAGTTCAGCTGATTCAGAAACACATGAGAACAGCTCAGAGAAGGCAGAAGAGTTATGCGGATAACCGGAGGAAGGATCTATCTTTCGAGGTAGGTGATCATGTTTTTATCAAGGTTTCTCCTTGGAAAAGTGTGATGAGATTTGGTAAGAAAGGAAAGTTGAGTCCAAGGTTCATTGGACCATACGAAATTCTGGAGAGAGTTGGATCAGTTGCATACCGAGTGGCTTTACCTCCGAGTTTATCTCAGGTACACAATGTTTTTCACGTTTCGATGTTGAGAAAGTATATGCCAGATCCATCTCATGTTTTGAGTCCAGAGGTAGTTTAGCTGGAAGAGAACCTATCTTATGAGGAACAACTGGTCCAGATTCTTGACCACATGGAGAAAGTGTTACGGAATAAAGTGATTCACCAGGTAAAGGTTTTGTGGAAAAACCACATTATTGAAGAGGCAACATGGGAATCTGAAAATGCAATGAGGGATAAGTACCCCCATTTATTTGATAAGTAAATAAATTGCGGGGACGCAATTTTCTAAAGGGGGAAGGATGTAACATCCCAAATAAGTAATGAATAATAGATATTTTTGTCTATGTCTATTAATGATTAAGATAGTGTTTTAGAGGCTTAAAATGAAAATAAATACAATCTTATGCAAAAAATACACTAATATTCTTAAAAGATTGTTTTACTACCTTTTGATGGAAAACCATTTTTAAATATATATTTGACAATTTTATAAACTATGTTTGTCAAAATAAACTTATCCTTTATGATTGGGACATCAAAATTTACCTTGTGTGAATTTTTGGTATTTTTCTGACAATGTTCATTTTTTAATGAATAGTGAAAAATACTGCATTTTACATCAAAACTGATTTTCAATATAATTTATTTATATGATTAGATTATCTTTTGAATTGGTATTAACATGTAATATGAATATATTTTTACCATTTTATCCAATTTTCGTCATTGGAATCAATTTCACTTTGAAATTAGACTTAAACTGGTGTCAATCTTTTGATACTTATTGTTTTGTAAAAACACGCTATTTGCTCTGGCAGCGGGAATTAATTATTAAATTAATTAATGTGACTTATATGATTTGAATTTTGTAAAATAGACTTCATTTTTGAATTCGGAATATCAAATATAGAACCCTTATCACCTTATCCACGAATTATATCAATGTGGGACCTTTTAAAACCGAAACACATTTTCAAATAATGTAATATTTCTTTACTTTCCAAAAGTGCCCCTCCTCTCCTCTTATAAAAGGCCCCCACCTCTACCTCATTTCACACACTCTTCAAGCCTTTGGCTCGGCCAACCCCTGCCCATTTACTCTCTCCACATCCCTATCCTAATCCTAGAGGATTCCCCTTGGGCAGAATCCTTTCAAAGGAAGCCTTTAGGCTCAAATCAAAAGGAGTTACACTTTTAAAGGTAATTCTTTCTCTCATGTTCATTTGTTTTATTTTGCTTCTCCAACCCCCTAAACTCTTTTTATTTACTTATTTTTTAACAAAACCAGTATCTTCAATATAATATGATGTTGTTATAATATTTATTTGAGCTACACTCCCACACAAATACATAAAATGGTTAAAGAACATACGGTTTCCGTGGATGGCGAAATTCTGCCTCCCGAAACGATGATTGTTCAATACTCATTTAACACCTTAAAAGGTGGCCATTATGATGTCACTATTTTTATATATGATATATAATATGTTTATGTTTTCCTTAAGCTTCTGTTTTTTTAATTTTGGGCATACCTTTATGGTTTCCATTATGGGTAAACACGATATCTTCATTTTAGGAAGTGCGGACTACCGCCCCCTCAAAGTGATTTGATTCGTTAAATACCATATGTGGGACAAATAAAGGATGGAACTATGATATTATATATGATATTATACTGGAATTATAATATACCTTTATATCATTATGATTCCATTCTATAAAATATGAAATAGAAATGAAAGTAGTGTTCATGCGTACGTACGGCTTACCGTCTCCATGAACGGTGCATTTCTTTTCTTACCTCTAAATGATTATGTAATATTATAAATGCATGTATGTACTGGATATATATGACATATATGATATCTACATCATGAATACCATTCTGGATATAATGAACCTTTGACCAAATTAACAACATGTAAGTGTAAGAAGTCTATTTTTGACTTAAGAACCAAATACCGACAAAATGAACATTATTAACTTAACTGATTACATGATGGTCATAACATGGTATAAAAGGAATAATGAACTTGATAAAGATTCATAAGCAAGTAGAGATTAACTCAAGTTTATTATTCAGGAGATTAAAGAACGGTCGGGTCAAGTCGGATACGAGGTATGGGACTTCGTCTCAATCTCCTTTCATTGAGGCATATTTTATTTTATACACAACTTTATTTTATACGATGTATAAACCACTTTTACTTTTGCGTTTATTCTAAAGGAATCTTTTTTTATACGAAGCATTTACTAAATGACAAAAGGGATTGTTTTTGTCGTACGTATGCGGCGACAACGACTTCTCCGCCATCGTGACCATTATTTGAGTTTCGGCTTCCTCTACAATCCATACCTTCTTTTTAAAAGAAGAATAAATACCATATTTTACTTTTCTTTTATTTTGGTATTGAAAATGGTTTTCATAATATTTTTATATCAATGTGTTGTATTGATATCTCGTGATTGAAATGTGGAAATTTTATGTTTCCTTTATGCATGTTTTATGTGATATGATTATGTTATGGTTCTTGGGCATTATTATGAAGACGGGTGGTTCCGTGATAAACTAAGGGTGGGTGAGCCCGTTATAGCTCTCCAATGTATTGGGTAACGCGAAGGAGTGAAACGTTAAGGTTTCTCCGAAGAGATTTTAGGGAATATACTGTGATGGGTATTCCAAACGTAACCAAGAGGGTTACTCCCTACGTAAGAATGTTATGAATGCCTCAAGTTACCTTTATGTCTTATGATTTCTATGATTTATTAATGATTTTATGAGGTATGTTAAAGTGCCTATGTTTTATGGGTAAATTATGATTTCATTCTTATGTATATATGAACTCATGTTTCCTTTCCATGTTTTTTTTATAACCCATACTGAGTTTTTATGCTCATCCCATGTTTTTGAAATGTTTTCACAGGTCAAGGGAAAGGTACATGATAATATGATAGGGTCAAGGATGTGTCAAAAAGAATCCATGTTTTATTTCAAATGTGTTTCCATTGATGGGAATGAAGAATACTATCTTTATGTAACCACTTTGTTTATATGTGGAATGTAATGAAAGTTTTATGATCTAATTCTCTAAAACTCTAAACCCGAAAAGATCCTTAATGTGAAATCTTGTAATAACTCAAGATTAAGTAAGGTTTAAGGCTGGGGCCTTATAATCAATCAAGGGTTTTACATTTTAAAATCACTTTATGGAAATCCCACATAATAAAAAGTGTTAATAAAACTTCTTCTTGAAAAGGGTAAAAGAAATAAAATGGTTTTCACAAAACCAGATTTCCAAATAGAAGAACATTAATAGAAAGTGGAAATATATAAATGGAAGAGAAAACTAACACCCAAGGACTAATATAAAGTGATAGATAATATAGTCACATAATAGTAAACCATCACAAAACCAGAAATTAGTGATGGGTTAAAAGGCCATTGATCTCTCCGTAATAAAAGTAAACGAGCAACATTTTTATTTCAAGGACCTTTTCTATAATATAGAGGGATTATTTTAATCTATAGATAAATAAATTAATAAAATAAATTTACTTTATTTCTATGTCATAAGAACAGTATCGTCCCTCGGTTATGATTTGATATATTTTCACTTAATCTCATATGATAGAAAATGGATATTTGAGATTCTTTTTTCATGACTAAAACAATTTTAATAAATAAAATGATCAGTAAGTAATTCTTTTGGACTCTAAATATTTTCCAACTCCAAAAATATTTATAATAGGTTATCCAGTTTGATAAATCATACTTTAAACACAAAAAATAATATCCAAAGTTCAACTCAACCCATTATAGAATTTTTCAATCTTAAGGATCCTTTAAAATATGTCTAACCAAATTAAAAAAACACAAAATTTAAGAATATGGTTACCAAACTTCTAATAAAAAATTATGATTACATCCCCATAACGTTTTTATTAATGTCACATATAAATACCTTGTTTATATATTATCCTAAAACATGGAGATCAATAAACAACCTTATTTAAAACATGCATGCTTCCAATAATTAATTATTTCCTTATAAAATAATAGATTATATAATATATTCCAGAAATCCTAAAAATTAAATAAATTACATCGTGAATAACTTTTTCATTAAACCATTTTCTAGTTCACAAATAACATTTCATTTACTTCCCCAGTACATGAATTTTCTTTACCCCTTCTAAACTCAACATCAGGAACATATTAAGGGGTATCTTTCCTTTTTTCCACATAACATTAAGACTAATTAACTACCCTGGTTATCATACGATTCAACATATTATCTAAAATCCATAAATAAAATCTATTGTAGTATAATCTATATCCATTTTATGATTATTATAAAAATAATATTTTTGATAAAATAATATTGAACCATAATTTTTAAATTTAAATACACAAGTACTTTAATCATTCCACTTCGACTGTAGTAATAACATAAGCTTGAACATGATCCCTTTTCTTCTTATAAGCTATATTTCATTGAAACTTGAGGGATTATTTAGAATATGGATCCATTTATTTATAGTTGAAACACTGAAAACATTCGTTCTCCTTCTTACCCTTTAGTTCACATTCCTTATGGCCATTCTCTCCAAACTTTTAGACAACTCCCATTCTCTTTAAACAATTACCTGGTTGTTTCTTTTCACAATTATCTCATTTGGGAAAACCATTATTTACCTTCTTCCCATTATCTATTATTTTCTTTTTCATAATATTATTCTCTTGTGTTCCTATAAAGACATACTAAATAGATTATTATTTTTATATCTTGATAACACATGATACTATGTCCTCATATGATAAGAATGTTTTCTAGACTAGTTCCCTTTGATTGATGTCTTAATACCATCAAGGAAATGATCATTCAAACTACTTGTATTACATGCATTGATATGATTCCCATTCCTTCTGCTAGGTTTCATTTTCAAATAATGGAATACACTAGATTAGATCATAACATTAAAAATCATAATGTATAATCTCAAAATTAGTGAAACACGTAAGATAAATTGAAAATTTAGGTATAACTAATCTATAAATCAAAATTTTGGTTTATTAGGGAATATTTCCAAATTTTTTCATATGGTTTCATTCTATAATATATTTTTTCCTAAATCTAGTTACCATGGTTTATAATAAACATCCTCTAATAATAGCTGTAACAACCATAACTACAGTAGCATGGAGTCAAGGGTAACTTTATTACATTGGCACTAGATACACGAAATCACAACCTGAAGGACAAAATAGTTTTATAGTATGGTAAACTAGATATATACTCTAATTTCATATGAAATTTAAAAATATAAAATAAAATAAAATATTTTATTTGAGTAAAACATAATTTCTTTATAACCTTAATTCATATCAATCATAATAATCTTCCATGAATCCTGGATAAAGGAAACAAAATAAAGTGATAAGATTTAATGATCAATATGGGTATGTATACAACACAATATATCAGGAATCGATAAGATAATACAACATGGAAAAAGAAAATAACTGACCAAACATGCCATTTAAATACTATTTTTATCATAATATTCATCCATGGAAAATATCATTGTGAAATTAACATGCATAATAAAAAAAATCATAATGATAGAAATCCTTAATTATTGAATTTCATGTTCCCACGAATATGATACCTCTACCACCAATACCTTTCAGATGATTATTTACAACTATAGGTAAAAACCAATTAAATTTTTCTAAGTGATTTGTCTCATGAGAAATACCAATGCTTTGAGGGGATATATAATTCCTAGACCCACCCATCATTTTAGGTCCAAAGCATTCCTCACATATCAAATGATTAATTTAATTCATGAATCAATATGACTTATAATTAAAAAATTGTACTAATTAAATGATAAGAATTTTTCAATATTTACATAGTTAATCAAATAATTTTCCAATAAACATCTTATGAAAAAATGGTATATAGTTTAGATAATAATCATATCCATCATATAAGAATATGGATATATAGTAGAAATAAAATATTCAATTATCAAAATTAGTTGATTGTTTCAAAGGATGTCATCATTGAAAAAAATACCTAGTGGTGAATATGTAAAATAAATTTTTTTAGTCACTTATGAATAAAAATACCATAAAAAGATCATTAAAAGTTATTTTCAGAAAAAAAAGTCAGTTTCACTATAAAATTCTTTTTTAAAATGAAATTATTAAAATTTTAACTAAAAATTTTTCATTGAAAATAACCTTGTAAAATTGTAAAGAAAGATTGAAATAATTAACGTTTCATGGAAATGGTAGAATCTAATCCTTCCTTATAAGTTCAACAACACATTCCTTCTATTTTTTTTTTCAGAAATGTCACAAACTACTTTGTTTGGAAAATGGTAAAAATATTCCCTAAAAACAATTTTGTTAAAAGTAAAACATAGTTCAATATTACTTTAATTTTTTTTGAAGAATAGTAAAAAAAATTAAAATAAATTTATAAAACATGGACATGGAAGAGAAATTTTTCTTTATAGGGACTTAATCATAAACAATCCTGAATAAAAAAGAGATTGTGAAATAAGCTCTTAACAATTGGGTATAATTTTAATTCTAATCCCCATGAAATAAATAACTTCAAATGAAACTTAAAATACTATGAAGAAAAAAATTTACATGCTTTTATATTTCAAATGGGAAATACATATACCACACAAAAAAAGAAATAAGTTGTGAATATGGAATATGTCTCATAGAAGTAAAAGTGAGATCAGAAACCCTTAACTTATACTTTTCTATAGTATAACATGATTTAACTTCCTATATAATGGTTTAGAGCATGTTATTAATTTATACCATAACCATATTCATATTTATTATATCATATATAATTATTATATAATAACTTACCACATGTTTCTTAATAATGTTTCATTATTACCATTGTTTTTTGGTGTTAACTGATTCATTTTTTATGAAAGTTTTTTCATGTACGTTTAAGTTCATATATTCATAATATATATAATTTTATTAAATCTATAAGTATAATATTTAATTATTTATTTCATTTTTATAATTATTATTGAATTTTCAATATGGAAAATGAGTCACATCGCTTTGTGGATTAGGTAGGTCGTATGTTTTCACGAACGAAAATATAATTCCCTTAATGATGAATTAGAATGTAAATTAATGATATATTAATTTTACATAATAAATATCAGGTATTTAGTATCATATATTTCAATTACTTCCTTCATTATAACCATCCACATAAAGAGGGTGATGGAAAAAAATTATATTGTTGCGTAGAGAATGTAAGTTATAATTAAACATGTGAAATCCTTTGGTTTTTTTCAAGATGGATAAATGGAGTAATATGGATGTCTCATAAAAATAATAACATATAAGTATATATATTCTACTGGAGTTATTAATTTAGGATGGAAACAAAACATGAATAGAAAGTAGAGTAATAAATAAACCTGAAAGAGTTGGTAAAGATGATTATCTCTTCTCTAGTGGACTTCTTTTGGAAATATACTTAAGGGGTATGTGGATGGAATTTTGGAAGGAATAGAACCTCTAGAAATTGGATAATCATGTTTAGAATAGTAATTTAAAGGGTTTTTTTGAGCTAGATAGCTCAATGTTCTGTAAATAAGTGAATAAAAGGGTGCACTTTTATAAATATAATAAGAATATTCTAAATCCAAATACATCCAAATGGACTATAAATGTAAAGGGTATGATATTTTAGAGCATTTATTATCAAATTTGATATCATTTAATATTTTCATTTTTTTAAATAATTCTATAAAATATTAATCCCATAAAATGTCATTATTTTTATACTATTAATTACATTGACATTAAAACAGAAATACAACATGTAAATTTCCAAAAACATATTATATACTAAACATGTCATGGTCATATATATAATTATTGTATCACCTTAAATATCTCACATTATGTTAATTTTTTTATTTTAATATCATCTATTATATTATTTCATTAATTATGTAATTATATCATTAGCGTTGTGTAAGAATTTAACTTAATTGTTTCTTCACTAAAAATTAATAAAAATTACCATAATAGAAATAATTATTTTATATTTAGAAATCATATTTATATTATAGTATATAATTTCTATAACCCATATTAAAAATATTATAGTTATTAAAAACAAGAGTGTGACATGTTTGACTTTTCTTGAAAAAAAATAATCTAAAGCTCATAATCTCATCCAAATGTTCATAAAAAGACATATAATCAAATCGTGGATGCATATGGACAAAATAGTGTCATAAAATAAAATTAATCCAAATATTAGGGTAATTTTCTAGTCCTTATAATTTTAATTTTAACCAGAATTACCTGATTTACCCATGCTATGGTAATAAAGTTATTATAATTTTGATTCATAATGAAAAAAATAAAGTGGAACTATAACCAAAATTTGACCCAATGGTTCCAAATATGGAATAAATTTTTAAAAATTAAAAATAAATATGTTTTATAATTTAATTTAAAGTTAAACCTGCCAAACCCAATGAAAAAACTTTTCTTGGAAAATGTGTTTTAAGCCCAAAAATATTCTTATATCAAAATAATGAATACGAATAATCCAAATGAAATCGATTATATTATTTATAACAAAATATTAATTAAGGTGATTTTATATCAAATTAAATACATTAAAGTACTTTTTTATATAATTAAAATTAAACTTTTTTAAAAATCATTGTTTTTCACTATTCACAAAAATCAATATTTTCAAAAAAATCCCAAAAAATCACCCTAAGATAATTTTAATATGCAGATTTAAAAACTGATATTATTTTTATTAAATAAAATTTATATATGTCCCATAAATTTATTATAATATTCATTCATAAAATGCAAGAAAAACTTTTTTAAAGAATAAATATTTTTTAAGAATAAAATGAATTTACCAAAAATCTGTTTTTTATTATCATAGAAATAATTAATATATTAAAACCTGTAGGAAAATTATATATTTCAATATTTGGTTAACACTTTTCATTCCCATAAATTTAATTACTTGGTTATATAGATCATATAATAATATTCATTGTTCTTTTAAGTTGATTATTGTGTATCTTGTATGCTATCAAATATTGTGTTCTTTTAAAATATTGTGGTGTTACATTACCCCTAGCCTAATTGAGTAAAATCCCCTAATGAGATAAAAAAATAGCAGGGGTACTAGTTGGTGTGTAATCTAAGCTAGTGTAGTACTCATCCCAAATGCACATACAACTACCCAAGTCTCCCATGCTTATCTTATTAAGAACCAAATCTCACAATATAATCATCTACATAACAATCTCAATAATAAATTCAATCCACTAGATAATGTTCCTAGCATAAATATTAACAATATTTGCTAAATAATTATAAAAAAAAGTCTTTCTGAAATATAAAATAATCAAAAAACAAAGAAATCATCCGTTATATAAATAATTACCCTTTCAAAACTTATTTTAGAAATATTTTGAAATATAATAGAAAATAGATATTAAAATCAACTAATTTTTTAACTCAAATATAGTAAACAAATAGAATAGCTATAAAATAATCCAAATCATTTTATATAAGTACTCTAATAACTATAATAATGCTTTTAAAATTCAACTTCCAAAGGTATTATGAAGTAAAAAAGATATTATGGATATAAAACTATCTAGATCTATTTAAATCTTGTTTCATTCTATCAATACTAATATATTAGATTAAAATGGGTCCCTCATGAATTTAGGGGCTACAAATTTCAAGATTGGAGAAAACCCTATCCAGGAGAGTAACCATCTTGTCCAAATAAGAAAATATAAAATGAAGTATACTAAAAGAAATAAAAGGAAGAGAAGAATGGAAGAATAAGAAAAGGGTAAAAAATTAAGAGGTTAGTGTAGGAAACCATTTATAATATAGGGGGATCACCCCAAATATTTGGAGGTAATGAGAGATATAATTGGGAAGTTGAATTATAAAGTGATTTAGTGAAATGAGGGGGGATGAGATAAATCATGTAAGAAAAAAATAGTAATTTCAAGTTTATTTTTATGTGAAAACTATATAGTTTTATAAATCATGTAATAACTATATAGAAGTCACTAGAGTAACTTTGGGTAAGCATTCATGGTTTGGTTGCATGATTAGTAAAACCGAGTGACAACCATGAGAAAGCATCTACATTTCCCCTATCCCTTTACATGGTTTGGATGCATGGTTAATATTAAATATGCACTAACCTTGCATACATCCTTGTTTCACCACTTCTCATGTTTTTAAAATTTAGACTCCCAAAAATTATCAAAAATGAAATAAAAAAAATAAATACCCACTAGTAAAATGAGGGTGTAATGTATTCTATTATGAAATATTTAATTTTCTATAAATAAATTATAAAGAATTTACTCAATCAGTGAATCCTAGGGTATCATGTTGTGTGGGGCTTGATGATTTTTATTAAAATATTCCTCTAGATCCAAGTCATTTCCTATTTTCCTGACCCACCTTGGTGACCTATTTTTGTTATGGTTTGATATTAGTTATATTTGGTATTGGGATTGGATTTTTTGTTCTGAGTGTCTTTGTAATTGGATCTGAATAAGGTTGGGACACCCAAAAAATATCTTATTGGTTGGGATATCAATAATTTTAAGTTTTCCAATTGACCCTAAAAATATGATCTTTATTTTGAAAATCCAAAAAATATAATTATATAGTTAATATAAACTCCATAATATTTAAAATATGTGATATTTATGAAAAATTTCATAATCAAATAAAAATTTCATATTTCATATAAAAAAATTATATATAATAAACATCATATATTTTCAAAACATGTTCACTCAATATGAACATTATATATTCTCATTTATGAATTATTTCTAAATCAATATAAACACTTTCATACTTAAACTTATTTTTTAATTTTTAAAAACATTATTAATTGATAATATATGTAAATCTGCTTTAAAACTATTTCATATCCCTAGAATTAGTTTTGGTATGGTTTTAATCCCCCATTAGATTTAGGACCATGTTAGTGAATATTTTATAGAGTTTTAACAAATTTTTTTTTAATTCCATAAACCATGGAAATTTTTTGTACGACACATGATGTGGTGATATCCTGAATAACAACTATATCTATGGTAAAACCATGGTTTCTTCCATGAAAATTATATTTATTTTTAGAATTATTTATTTTGGTGTCCTCATCTACATCATGATGTTGTTATTAGAACATATTCCATGAAAACCAGTACTTTCTCCACCATGAATTTGCAACAAATTTCAAGTTGTGGTTCATCCATGTGATTTTGTAAACTAATAAAATATTCCATGGTGTTATTGAAAAATGATTATCCATTTTTTTGTAATTATTATGCCAATATTTCTCTAAATCATGATTTTTTATTAAAAATTTAATAATACTATGGAAATTCTATATACCTTTTTTTACCATGGTTTATGAAACATGAAGAACCCTGACTAATTTCACATGAAACATTCCATATTTCTTAAGAATTATAATTTTTAGAGTAATTATATTTAGAAAAATAGTTAATATAAATAAGATATTAGTGGCCTGGATACTACTAATGGGGTTTTGATGGGACAAATCTTATCTAAATATAGAGAAAATCATAAAGGAATACATAAAAATCCATGTGATCATTCCATATGGATTAGTATAAATAAATAAAATAAATTAATAACAACATATCTTTTTATCTATCAGTCCAAAATTTTCTAAGTTCATCTACACGAGCTTAATAATGATCATAGTAAAGAAATTAACATACTTTTTCGTCTAAGGTAATCTATAGGTTGTGTAAATCACCCAATTCTTGGAAAGGATTCCCTTTAATCATGGTTTTCTAAAATATTAAAGTTTATGAGAGAGGGGGTTAGAGGGGGGATATAAATTGCTTCATCCTTAAGAGTATCAAAGCATATTAATTCTATAAAAATATAAATATATGATCCTTTATTTATAAAAATCCATGTAGACTCCTTGGATTCCAAAAATTAACCAATATTGAATAAATCATTTCACAAACATTTCATGAGTTATGATATTTATAACTCTGAACTCTTCTTTTATGATGAATAGTTTAATATTTAAACTATTAAATTGGATGTTCAAACTCTTCTATTAATCACCACATTATGATCAAAACGATCATGATAACTTTGTGAAATAAAATAGGGATGATCTTTTTTTTATAACATAACAAGAAACTTTTTAAGAACAACACCAAATCATGGTGGCATTTTTTATGACAAAGTCTATCCCAACATAGACCAAGATGTGGTATGAACCACCATTATTTAGTCTTTCAATTAGTTTATATTTCTATCAAAATTTGTTTTAATCACTGCTATATACCAAAAAATTAAACCCCAATTTGATAACACTACATTATTCAATGTATAAAATTTAATCACATAATAAAATCATTTATTAAAACCATAGATAAAAATTTATAAGAAATGTTAGACATGAAAACATAAAATATAATACATAAACTTAATCCATAAAAAACTATTATTAATAAAGGTATGAACTGTATCTCTAAGTGGATTGGTATAGACACACCCGCGAGGGGGGTGAATTAGGTGTGGTCAACATTAGATCGTATTTTCAACTTTTACCCCTTTGGATTTTAAACCTTTGATTCCTATGAAGACAAATAAATATTATTTTCCTTGACCTACTATACAATAACATATGAAATAAAATTAAAATGGTATAGTTTGAAATGTTTGTTTTTACAAGTTTTGGGCCCTACTAGGAATTCTATTATTTGTTGTTCTCTGGATTTCTAAGTCATATATTTTCAACTTTAATTTTTTTCATCAATTAAGGTAGAGTTTTCTAGGTACTATCCTAATACTGGTTTCATCATGTTACATAGGCTAATCCTTCACAATATTACACATATTTATGAGTATAACATCCCCATGAACATATTTATACTGGAATCCCACTAATACTTAAAAATTCCTCCATCCTATTAAAGTATATCATAAAATTTCGTGGGTATGTCACTACATCCAAAAAACAGATCTTCTTATTATTACTTATAGAATATTCAAATTCCTTCTAATAATCTGAAAAAAACACATGCAACCTAATTTATATTATATAACTAGCTTCCTATCTCTTCTTTGTAAACTATTTTTAGGCTTTCTTTAACACATAATTTAAGAAAAAACCTATAAATTCTTACATAGTGAGTATACACTGAATATAATTTATCTATAATCCATTATGGGGATGAAAACTCTATTCCAAGGTCTGTTTTTACTCACTACTAGTAGACTCTCATATTTCTTCTACTATAGTTTTCTTCTTCTTCTCAAATATATTAAACATGTAGAGTAACACGAATTTTTTTTAAACCATCCTTATTATCTTAATATTTATCTCTTCTTTGATACCAGGTTGGTTTTATATTCATTATTGGATTGGAATATTTATTTCTTCTTCATTGATAAGTATCTTCTCTCTCATATTCTCAGTTACAACACACATTATATCGTGTAAAATGTCTTATTTTTATTTTTATTTTTAATAAATAGTTTTACAATAAAAATAACATTATTTGGGGGTTTCACTTTCATATTACCATAAATGAAATATTTTAGGAATTTTGTGTAAACCATAAACTCAAAATCATACAAAATATCCTCACTATGATCTCATATCTATTTATTTAAAAATACTATCTCCAGTAAAATGATGGAACATCCCCTCACTTATATTTATTCTCATTTTAAACTCTGGTAAATATATCATCAAGAAATTTTCTACTATAGGATTGGGTTTTCTTCTTCTTGAAATAATTCTATACTAGACAGACATAAACATTTCCTCATGGTTCTTATTAAATATAAAATCATCTTGCGGTGTATATCTTCTCATTCTCGATATGAGACCTTCCCATGAAAACCAGTACAAACCACAATCTTGATTCATTACACTTTAGTGGTGAATTAAAACATTCATATTCTCATATATATTAAATCAAAAGTTCATTTTTACATTTAATTATTTGAATAATAACACTTTAATAAAAAAAATTCTATTTTAATATTTATGAAATATAGAATTTTTTCATTTATGGTCAGTGTAAATTCCAATCCTTCCACCACAGTTATCTTTGATTCCCTTTGAATCGGTATTGAATATCTCATTTTAAATAATTCATTTATAATGGATAATAATTATTTTTTAGTGTTTTAAATTCCTATAAAAACCCAATGATTGACACAATGCTTTTTATTTTTCATTAAAACAAAATTATATTAACTTTACTTTATCAAGGATCTATTATGCTTGATCCCCATCTTGAATCACACACCCTTTGAGTGTTTTTTATATTTTAAAATCTTGAATAAGTAATTTGGAATCATCATAATTGTTTTATTTTTTAGATATTAATTTTGGAATCTTTATTTTTCATTCAATATAAATCTGATTTTTTTTAATTAATATTTCTTATGTAGATCTGGATTCATTCTTTCATAGAGAAAAAATCATCATTACATAGAGAAAATTATGTTTGTGCAGATCTATAGACAAATATAATTTTAAATATATAGATCTATAATGATGTTTATTTATGGTAGAATCAGGTTTTTGAATATCAATTTATCCTTAAAAAACAATTAGATGATTTTTACACACATTATATTTTATACTTAGGAACTATAGAATCAGGTTTATATAGAGGAATGATCCTTACATAGATATCATGATTCAGCCATTTTCTATACTAGAGGAAGAATGATCGTTGAAAAATTAATTATGATGTTTAAATTGATAATAATGATCATTATGTGGCTTAGGAAATCATCATTATGCACTGTGTAAGACTTTGAAAATTTTCTAATTTATTTTAAAAAAATTTAGAATAACTTCAAATATATGTTCATTAGGTTCAAATCACTTAATGGAATTTATTAAACTTCAACCAAGTGGTTTTTTCATTGTCTATTCCATAATCCTTTGATATTTTTTCCATAGATATGGATTCATAATAACTCAACTGTTTTCTTCTAAGACTTTTGACCCATTGATATAATTTAATGACTACTATAGAAGCTTTCCGAAATAAGTTCAACAATCAGCTACTCCTATATCTTTCAAACCTCAAAAACATGTTTTATATATTTCACCTTCCACTCTTGTAGTAATTTTCTTTTTCATAAGGACCATCTCTATAATCATTACAAATAAGGGATGTTACTTAAATCTATCCATATATTTATTAAAGAAATAATAACTTATTTTCTTTACTGAACAACTATGGGAAACACATTTCATTGAGTGGGAGGATTCTCACTCCATCACCCAAGTCTTATATGATATATATTTACCTTCTCTTTGAAAACATGTACAATCACCAACTAAAGGGAACTTCAATATCCCCATTTGGATTCATTATCAATAATTTTAACTTCTAATCTTCATAAATGTATTCCAATATTTCTTTGACTATTCACTTTGTATCTACCCATTTTTTACAATAAATTCAAAGGAATAAATGTTTTTATACTCCATGGACACTATAATAATGGATTAATATTTTTATTCTCCCACTTAATGATATTGTAACAACCTGATATTTTATGAAATGTGTCCCCTAAAATTATATTTTTGATAGCTTGCAATACACAGAACCTTGAGTTTAAATAAACCACAATATAGTATATTGTTATAACATAACTGTTAAATTTAAGGTTTTGAACAGTACTAATTAAATTATGAATTTTTTTTAATAAAATAAATTCATTAATAATTAATTTTTTATAAATTGAAATAAAGAAATCATTTGAAAATAATGGAGATGTTTTTCTTCAAAAATATTTTTATGTAGGTAATATTTTTTTAAATTAATGTATTAAATTAGTCAAAATTTGAGAATTATTTTAATTAAATTTATATTTTACATATTCAATAAAATATTTTAACAATCATCTAATATTTTCTATTCAAAAGAAAGGAATAAATCTATTTTTATGCTTAAGATGTATTTTTCTAAAAAATAGTTTTCATTGCGTCTTGCACACTAATTTTAAAATAAATTTCTATGACTTATATGCACTGAATTTGATAATAGGTATTCAATATTTTTAATTAGGATTTTTAAACTTTCCTATAGTTTTCTTTTATTTTTGGCATTAAGAATAGTATATGTGGGAAAATTTATCACCTCAACAAAGGGAAAATCATGTTAATCTATGTTTAAACTAAGTATTAAGGTCACCATTTTTCATATAAATTATTATTGGATGAATGTAATTAAACAATTATCACCAAAATATTAACATTTAAATGTTTAGGAGACATGTTTCTTGGAAAATGACTAATATAATATTTAAATTGAAGAAAGTTACAAAATATCACTCTTTTAGATTCAAATATTTCATATATGTTCACATAGGGGAAAAAGAATGTTGTGAATGAATATTAATATTAATTTGGAGAATAATTAGATTATATCCAAGAAGATAATTCATTCCTAATTTTTTTGTGATTAATTAATTAATTTAAATTATTAGGAAACACTAATACAATATCTATTTAATAATAAAAAATAAAACAAATGATTTAAAAAAATAATAAAAGTAATATAATTTGAATAATTTATAGGGATACATGAATTTTTAAGATAAATATAATATATTAGTCAAATTTAAAAGGAACATATTCAAATTTAATATTTTTCATGTTGTCATTAAATTCAAATTAAATGAATAGTTCTGAAATTGACATTAATGCTATTTTATAATAAATAATATTTTTAAAATGATTTAAAATTCATAAAACTATTCTCATTTTCAATATTAATGGTATATGGTTTAAAAAAATTTCCATGGTCCTTTTATTATAGACTTTTCAATGTATGGTAACATTATTAAACCTTTTTGGTTAAAATAGTTATTATTGTAGTTAAAGTTAAAAATAATGAACAAATGTATTGATTAAAAATATAAGGTTTAAAATGAAACCAAATAATATATAATTTTTTTTATTTTATTTAAGCCCTATCCACTTTTTCATTGAATTTAAGTCCATTTTGAAGAATTTTTATTGAGAATGACTTTATATTTTAATCGTTTAAGAAAATCCAAGTGTGTCCTCTCCCTCCCTAATAAAAGGACACTATCATTTATTTACTTTTCACCACTTTGATCCATATAAATCAACCAAAACATAACAATTAATCTTATTAGATTTACTAGCCACAAATTTTAGATTTTTTAATTATTAAAATAAATTCTAATGGTCCTAAAGAAGGGATCTGAAGGAGGACTACCGTAAAACAGGTAATCTTCTAACCCAACATATTATAACTTTTTTCTTCTTATAAATCCAATAAATATATTATATTATTCATAAAATAATAAATTTATTATACTAAATGTACTGAAATTTTATTATGATTATGAAACCACCTTTATTTACCCTCATTTCTATCAAATGGGAAGTGAAAGTATCACTTGTGTGTATGTACGACTTACCATATCCACGAAGCAATACAAATAATTTTTTTCATCATATTTCATGGATGGGTGTTATTTTGGGTTTATTATTTATACCTTATATTTATTACACTATTATTATCCGATAATTATAATATCACATCTACCTTCTTATCATCCAATCCATTATAAAACAATAACATCGCTCGTGCATACATGTGTATTTCCACCTCCAAGAAGGGATATGATATTTTTTCATTGTTTTTTTACATATATGGTAATAATGATATTTTTTCATTCGTTTCATGCATGGAAAAGTGAAAATATCATTCATACATATGTAAGGCCCACCGTCTCCATGAATGGTGTAATTATTTTTTCTATCTCTGTCTATTAAAGATGACACTAAATATATCTATAATTAATATATATTATATTTACATGATTATTATGTTTTTTGAGATTTTGTAACCCTGATCAATGTATAAGGACCAAGAATGATGAACTGAAACATGCTTGAAAAACGAAGGAGTTATCACATAGAATTGTGATTTTTAATAACATATTCCCAATAAATGGGTGATAAGATGTCATATGAAAAAGATAAAATGAATGATATATATGAATATGTTTTTGGAATACTTTTATAAAGAAAATGTATCTATTATATAGTAGGTTCTAACATGTATGAATGACAGATCTTATGGTAAGGGATTTATGTATTAATCTTATTTTAATTGATATTTTTTATACTTGAATTTCCATTGAGAAAATTATATTATCCTTATATGATAAATCCTATTATTTTATTATGATTTGTTTATTTATTTAAAATATATTTCTCCTTTAATTTTCTCCACTATAATTATTTAAGATATTGAAAGAGTGTTTTTAAGGAAAACTAACTTTATTTTTTGAATGAATCTTCATTCCATTTTTTAAATGAGGTATTTTTTTCTTTTTACACAAAATTGTGAAATGAAAGTTCTCTTTTAACTTATATGACTTGAATAGAATTTCCCTCTATTGATACTGGTCAATACATTGAGGATTCATTTAAAAGTTTATAATTTTATTTTTAAATTAAATTTAATTCATAATATTTTGGAAATATTTTAAAAAAAATTTAAAATTGATTTTAAATGTTGAAAGGGTATTTTCCTGGAGAAATATTTTAGTGATATTTTAAATAAATTTTATTTTATGATAACTTTATTTGAGGTAAATTATATTCTAATGTGGATATTATCCAATGATAACATCCTTATTATTTAACTAAATGGTTTATAATTATGATGATGAGATGTTTATGAAACAAATTTGTTGACATGGTTTATGGGATGTTAGATTGATGAAATGTTTATGAAACCAATTTTATTTCCATTAAGTGATGAGCTGGTGATATGGTGAATGTTTTATGATATTTTTGAACACAAATATATGGTTTCCATTATATTATATGTGTTCTAGGAATTATATATCCCTCCAATTAATTGGGTAAATTAGTATATCTCTCAATATATTTATGGTAAAAATGTTTTTTTCTTGATCCTATATGTGAAAAATGTCGATGTTCTTGATTTTATATGGGAAACGAGTCAAGGTGCTTGATCTACAATGAAAAATTGGTATTGATTCCAAATTCATTATGATTTTATGGTCTCTATAGTTAACCATGAAATATGAAATAATTTATGTACAAATATATGGTTCAACAATTCTATGACATGAATTTATGGTTTATGATTGATTTATGAAGACTTTTCACTCTTATGATTCATGTATTTTGAAATGATAATTATTTGTTCCAAGACTTATGTTTACAATCTTTGATAGATTGTGTATGAAATTTGTAATTTATGGTTATGATCTCATACCATTATTCTTATCTTATGATTTCATATGATAATTGATAGATATTTATATTAATTTCACTTACTAGGAATTTGAGCTCACCCTTTCTTATGTTTATTTTCCCAATGTTATGAATAAATGTTTAAGTATGGTATGTCAAGAAGGGTATAAAGTGGGATATAAATTATGCGAGATGATGAAGAATTTATATAAATATGATGTTGATGTATACAGTTTCCAAATAAAATAAACCTTCAATGTTTCGTAATGGATCATGATATTATATATGGAATATTAATATTAAATAACAAAATATTTATTAATGAAAAAATCAAGCTATTATAGTTGTTATCAGAGTTGGTATTATTCAATATTTTGATATTATATTTAGAAAAAATTTATGAAAACACCATGGAGATAAGTTTATGTTTAATATAACATACTAATGATTCGGTAATAATAATGTGTAACCTATGTTAAACATGTGGTTTCATATATTTAGAAGAAGATTTCATGATTTGGAAATCCTATAAATGATTTTTCATGCTTATGTGGTTTCCCAAAATGATTATTATAACTCAAAATATATGTTTTGGTTTTAGTTTATGGTTGGAACCCAAAGGAATCATGTTAATGATAAATACAATGAAAAATGAAATAATTATCCTCCCATGAAACCAAATTATATAAGAGGTGAAATGAAAAACCTTATTTCCATGTTCACATAAATTTTTCAATCCATTAATCATACTAAGCTATGAAATGATCAAATTAAGGAACCAAATACTATTTGATCTTAACGAGGAAACATCTACCTTATTTTAGTGGGTCTTCTAAAACACTTATTTCTAAGTGATGGATCATAACTATTGAAAAAATATTTTCCATTCTCCAAATATCAAAACATGAAAAGGTTACCCTATTCATTTATCATTTGGAAAGTGAATTACATAAATGGTGTAATATTATCAATAACATGATTCAAGATGAATAAATTTAATCTATGGAATGAGATATGTTTAAGAGGACATTTTTTAATAATTACTTCCACTCATATTATGTGTATAAACATGGAGAATAAATTCCTTGATATTAAAAAAAAAGGAGAATAGATCCACTTGTACTTATGATTCAAATATTACAAGACTTGGAAGGTATGCTTCTGGTTTAATTATTATCCCTGAAATCAAAATTGGTCAATTTTTAGTATCTTAAAACCATTGATCTTTATGGAAATAACTATAATATACATTAGTAGTTATAAATAAATCATTCGTTGTAAAATCACTGGTAAAATGGAAATTAAAAATTCCCACCATTCCTATGGGTTTCAAAAGAAATGGGAGATGGAGTATTTTTAGAACTCTAATAAATAAAATTGTGGTAAGAAATTTCATCCATCTACATTCTAGAAACATTGGAAGAAACATCACGGTAATTACATTAATTTAACTAAGAGGTCCTTTAAATGTGAAAAGGCATGTCATAAATCCCATGAATTTCGATAGGGTATGAATATGATAATTAATTAAATAGTGTAAAAGAAGATAACAAATATTTCACCACTCATTCTCCAAGTATTAAAATGTAAGGAGTATTGGAATTATTAAAACAAGTGCACAAATATGAAGGATTTTTATGATAATCAGCATCAACAGCCTCATAAGACAAAATATTATTGGAAATTTATTATTATTACAATACTCAATGTGAATTACAAGAATTCCATGGTAAAAGGATAACTTTTCATCAACTCTAGAATAGATACTGTGTTATTTTATGTAGTATCTACTCACTATTTTGTATCTAATGAATTTTATAAGGGTATCAAGTTACCACCTCAATGATTAGATGATGATTTAGAAGTGGAAACTAATAATGGTATGATGGTCTCATCTCAAGTCTATGATTCTTCTATAGTTTATTTTTATTGGAATAGAAATCCTAAAAATCTAGTTATTCTCCATTTAGTTGAATTTTATGTTATGTTAGGAAATCATTGGATTTATTTATATAAAACCTTCATCAATTGTCAAGAAAGGGTAGTAATATTTGATATTTCAAAAAAATAAATAATCTTATACCTTGGTGATGATAAAAAAACATCCAAATGTAAACTAAATCAATTTTATGGTTCATGATTTTAATTCTAGAGGGGTTTTATCATAGATGGTTGGATAGAAACTTAACATCAAAATATATGACCATTGTGTGGGAATTTACTTATGTATTTATGAAATATTTCCCTAGTATTCCTCCAAATAATGAAGTTGAGTTTTCAATATAACTCATTCTAGGTGCTATTCCATTTAAAATAAATCATGTTGGGATAAAGTTTGATGGATATGGAAGTAAAAAAGTGTTTTCTATTACAGAGAGATATTTTTTGTTGTCAATGAAGATAAATCAATTCACTTTGTAAAGGACTTGATAATATCCCAATGATTTGTTGATTTGTATTTCAAAAATATCATAAGTTTGGAGAACTTGTTATAAAATCCTTAGGAGGAAAGGGGGAGTAAAGGGGATTACAGTCATATCAAGTTTTGATTGGAAAGAATGATGCTGCTGAAAGATAGTGAAGTTTCAGTACATCCCATTGAAACTCTAACGATTCTAAAGATGTACTATCAAAAGATACATATCACGATGGTAGATTTTGTGATGAAATATAAAGAATGGTTATGGGATGCAGTAAAGAGAGAAATGAAAAATGAACGAGCAATCTGGAGGTGGTACAAAAGAACAGTTTAGGGTGGCACCATTTTCTAGTGTTTTCCAAATTTTAGGGCATGGAAATCGGGAGATGGAGAAAGGTTTTCTTGGAAAATGAAAGAAGTGCACGAAATAAGGATGCATGAAAGATTGTATAATTGGCGCGAAAGAGAAGGTTGTGAAAAAGATCGGTGAATTGGCGTGAAAGAAAAGGTTGGCGCGAATGAAACTTGCATGCCCAAGGCGATGTAAAATGGGGGTTTGCGTGCCATACATAATTCACGATCTGAACTTCAGAAAATGGAAAAAGTAGGAAGCATGCATAATATTTAAGAGGTGTTAAAAAGATAATGATGGTGCGAATGAATCTTCCGTGCCAATGGAAATGTCAATAGGGGTTTTGTGCGACGCGTCAAAATCTTGCGCAATAGATCAGGGTTTTTGCGTACAAGGGTCAGAGAGGTATATAAATTAGAGGTGAACCCTTCACATCATTAACGATTGACACTTAAATAAATATTGATCTCTAAGGTGAGGAAAAATATTAAGAAAATGAGAGTGTGTGAAAGAAATTGAGTTGTATGCAAGAAAGAGAAGTTACACGCAAGAAGAGAGTTGCACACATTAGGTGTTTCACGACAAAAGTCAAATCTTGCATGCCTGGCATAAAAGTTGTGTGAAATACACCTAGAAGGGTGTGCCAAATATTTGGGTCTTCACACGTATTCAGTTGTGCATAAGACAGTTCTTACCAGCTTTTGGGTAATAAAGTGAAGATTTGTACTTCAAAGAATACACCTGCTCAATTGTAAAGAAGCACTGAAATATTGTATTTTTTTATTTGTACTAAGAGGGTGAACACACACTAGATAATTGTTTTCTAAGTTCAACATGAGTGTAAGGGTATATCCTACTTTTTTATTCCACATCAAAGGATTATTTTCTAGTGGATTGGGTGGTACTGGATTATTTCCATACCATACAAAGGATATAGATACTCTTGTTGAGTAGTAAACCCTGTAAATATTGTGTTCTTATGGTTGTGTGTGTTCAGTAGAGAAGAAAATATTTAATAGAAGGTAGATGTTGTTTCAAAAGGAAGGAAACATAAAAAGAATAGGACATCACTGATTCACACCCTCCCCCTCTCAGCGATACTTAGATCCAAATTAGGAACTTCACATAATATATAAATAATTCTTTAGAGTTTCAATAATAGAAGAATAAACTCCTAGATAATCTTGAAAATGGGTTTATTTTTCCAAGTGAATCACCTTGGGGTGCACCAATTCATTATTGTTGAGAATAAAAATTTATCTATGTGACTCTACAATGATTTTTGGGAACTTAACAAAATCACAATAATAAATAAGCATCATCTACCTCATATTAATTATTTTTTTGATCAACTATGTGGAACTCAATAATTCTCCATGATTGATCATCATTCTAGATATCATCAGTTGAGGGTCAAGTAGGATATACCAAATACAACATTCCAAAAAAGGTATGGAAACTATGAATATATAGTGATTCCATTTTTTCATACTAATGTCTCATATTTATTTATTTATTTAATAAATAGAGTCTTTTTAGACTAACTTGATCAGTTTGTCTAAGTATTTATAAATTATATTCTTATATATTTGAAGATCAAGTAATACCATGGTGATCACTTTATGTTTTCCATGAAGACACTAAACAAGAAGAAGATGTATAAAAAATTAACAGTGTGAATTTTGCCTCTTTATTTTTGTGTCATATAATATCAAGAGAGGGTATATCATTGGATCCATCAAAGATGGAAGTTATTGAATTATAGTATAGAATAATTACTATGACTAAGATTCATATGTTTCTTGGTTTGGATAAATATAATTAGTTCTTTAAGAATATTTTTTCATGGTTTTATAATCAACTCATAAAGTTAAATAACAATAGAGATAAGTTCCTTTAGATAGATGAATACAAAGAAAATTTCAAGGAACTGAAGAGAAGGTTAGTTAGTGAACATGTTCTTACACTATGTTCTAGTATAGATGGGTTTGTAATCTATAGTTATGAATCAAATAAGGTAATGTGATGCATCCTCATAAAGAATGATATGGTGATATTATTTGAATCCCACTAATAGAAGGATCATGAGAAAAAGTACCAACTCATGTTGGGAGTTAGCAATGATAATTTTTACATTAAAAATATGGAGGAATTATATTTACAGAGAAATATGTTATATATATACTAATGATAAAATTTCAAAGTATATATTCACATAGAAATATTTTAATGTGAACAAGAGAATATTTCTAGATATAATTATATATTATGATTGCTCAATACATTACCACCATTGGAAAGAGCACAAGGTGGAATATTCTCTATGTCTAAAGGATCATGCAATATTATCTATGTTGAGGAACAAAAAAATCCAATATTTATATATTTTCAAAGGATAGATTTTGAAATCATGAAGTAAGGGTAGAAATCATACCTTTCTCAAATTAGTGTTCAACCATTAATCCAAGTGAATATTAAAAAGGCATGGAATGAAGATGAGGAATTATAGAAGGTTAGAAATGTTCTTTAGTTAAACCTTGATTTAGATGAAGTGATAAGGTTCATTAACAATGTATGTGTTATATGCATACTATATCTTTATAAATATATTTCTAGTGGGTTAACATAAAGAGAGATATTGTGGAGTATGTATCTTAGTGTTTTGTATATCATTATGTTATAGTTTATAGAAAAAAGTATAAGGGGATGTTACAACCATTACCCATACCATAATGGAAATGGGAAAATATAACTATTATATTCATTGTTAGAATACCCAAAACATCAAATAGAAACAATATTATTTGGGTTTTAGTCAATAACATCATAAACTAAACACACTTAATTAATATAAAATAATATTTATCACTTGAACAACTAAACAAAATTTATATAAAGAAATTGGTAAGGACTCATGCAATATCATGTTATATTTTTTTTTGATTAGGGAAATAGGATTACCTTAATGTTATAGTAAAGTATTCTACAGGATCTAGATATAGAGTTGAGTTGCAATACAATATATCATCCTCAGATAGATGTTCAGTCTAATATAACCATTAAAATCATAGATGATATATTGATATCTTGATTAATATATTTCAAATGTGGTTAAGATCAACACCTTACTCTGGTAAAGTTATCTTACAACAATACATTTCACTCAAGAATTCATATGACTCTTCATGAATCCATATATAGAAAGAGGTATAGAACTCTAACCTTTGAGAATAAACATAGAGAAATAAATCTATTTGTAAGTGTGGTTTCTGAGTAAATTTCATAGAATGTTAGTGTCATTCAAAAACATATCAAGGAGGTAAAAAGTTGATAGAAGCGTTATGGTGATAATAATCTAAAATATCTGGTGTTTGAAGTTGGTGATAAATTATTTATACAAATTTATCCATCAGAGAATATTATTATATTATTAAATAAAGGAAATGTGATTCCTAGGTTTATTATCCCCCTAGAGATTCTTGATCAATTAGGGATGGTAGCTTATCACTCGTCACTTCCACTGAACCACTCCCAAATTCACAACATGTTCCACATATCTCTTATAAGGAAGTACATACTTGATCCTTCACATGTACTGAACATAATGTTTAAAACATTGGAGTATTATTTATCTTATGAAGAAAACCCAGTATAAATATTGGATTATATAGATAAAGTACTATGAAACAATACTAATCACCTGATAAAAGTTCTTTGTAGGAATTATAAATTTGAAAAAGCTACATGATAACCCAAATATGCGATGAAATAGAGATATACTCATTTTTTGATATCCAAGTGATGAAATATTTAGGGTTAAATTCATTTTAATGGGGGTAGAATGTAATACCCATATATTTTATGAAATATTTCAACTCAAATAATTTGTTTAATAGCTTGGGATACACAAAACCCAAAGTCTAATTAAACTGTAATAATATATTCCATTATAACATAACAATTACATTTTAAGGTATTAATAGGACTAAATAAATTATGAATGTAACACCCCAAGCTTCTACGGTACGCTTCTCTTTGAATAATGCGATAGCGTGTGTTGTACGCAACACCGAGTTCTAACAACCAATCAAACTAGCCGTTATGAATAGTAATACCTAATTTTTAAAATAATATATATTTTATATTTCAAAATGGACTTCATTTTTGGATTTGGAATATCTAATTTAGCCTAAGGTGAAATTTTGGTACTTTTCGGATAACTTTCATATTTTGATGAATAGTGAAAATTACTAAATTTTAATTAAAAACAAATTTTTTAATCAAAATAATTAATAGTGATAAATTATGAATTTTAGTAGTTTTAAAGTATATTTAGAATATATTTTTACCATTTAATATAATGTTGGTCATTGGACATAATTTTACAATTAAACCGAACATAAACAAGTGTCAATCTTTTGATAGTTATTATCTCTTAAAAACACGCTTTTTGTTTTGACAGCGGGAATTAATTTTAAATTAATTTCTGCCACTTCTGTGTTTTGAATTTAGGAAAATGTATTCCATATTTGGAATCAGGATGTTCAAATTGTGTAAATAGGTAACTTTTATTTTTAGACATTTTGAATAATTACTGCGGTAAATATTTTATTTACCATGGTTAAGGGTAAATCCGGTAAATAAGGGTTAAAAAATAATATTATAATAATAATAAATTACCCTAAAACGTGTCTTAACCCTATTGTTTGATACATGGTCGACCGTGGGCATCTTTGGGTCGATTTTGGGACCCCATGGATCCACTTGTAAGTGATAATGACACTTTATTTTAATTAAGTTAAAATGAATACAAAAATGACACAAGCATATATCTTTTAGAAAAACAATTGTTACATAGGGTTATATATGTTGGATTTTAGATTATAAATATTAATTAGAAAGATGAAAAGATTTCCTAAATAATTACATTTTATTTATAATTTTTAGACATTAAATAATTTATTTTATTTATGACACAATGATGATGCAGTAATTACTATAATAGTGAAAAATTAAAATAATTGATATTATAAATACCCAAATAAATATAATATCAAACTTTTAATGAATTAAACTAATTTTATAGGATAATATGATATATTAGGATTGATTTAATTGACTTTTTTCGAAGTAATAAATCTTTTATGAGTTTCACAAAAATCAACTATTGAATAGTGTCAAAATTGACATAAAAGAGTTCTTAAAACAAATATTATATTATTAATTGATATTAAATTCCTAAAAATCTAAGGTTCGGCAATGAGACTTATATCATGATAGGTTCATCATTAATGGACCACTTTGGGGTCTCTTGGATGTATATAGTATGTTTATTAACCATATTATATAAAAATACAAAGAGACATTGTAAAAGTGAAACTAATTAACTTAGAGTTAATACTTAAAGATAAGGTTAATATAAGTACCCAAACCTATCTAAATTCTATTGGTTGAGTGGTTTTCGACCTATCCCCACCTTAAAATTTGAATAATCAGCTTTGGAGCCATTAGAAACCGAATATGAATTTATTATAAATTAATATTTCTAGCTTTTCCAAAGGTGCCCCTCACCCCTCTTATAAAAGGGCACTCCTCCTTTTCATTTATTCACACCTTAAAAGCCTTTTGGTTCGGCCAAACTCTGCCCAAATAATCTTCCAACATCCCCCACTAAAAACTAGAGGCCTTAGTTTGATGAGAAGGCCAACCTAAGGAGCCCTTTTGATCAAATCAAAAGGAAGAACCCGAAGAAGAGGTAATGTTTTCACCTCCACTTTTCAAGTTCCTTTCTTCTTCCACTTCTTCTTTATTTGTTCCTACCATTCTAAAATAATAACTCCAGTATCTTACATATACTATGATGTTATTATAAATATGGTACAACCATATTCAGTATTCTGTCCACCCTTTGAATAACATGTCACCATACGTGCGTACGTACGGCTTACCGTCTCCACGTCGTGGTGTAATTGTTATTCAATATATTATTATTTGGATGGGTATAATAATGATGTGTAACTCATTTAAATAATAAATATAACATGTTAATGATTCTGTATATATGATATACCATCCATTTATATATTATTTTTATATCAAAAGAATGATATTGTCGCTCGTGCGTACGTACGGACTACCGTCTCCACGAACGCGATGAGATTCATTCTCCATCGTATCCATTCAAGTATAATTATCATTTGATGATTTAAAAATGATTTTTAAGGACTTGATATCATTCTGGATATGAATAAGATACAACAAACATGGCTTATGTAACAAAACATATAAAAGAAAATGAGTAAGTTAACACCCGAAACGACGATAATTCTAAGATATTATTAACAAATCAATGTTAAAAGATCATATATGAAATCATATTAATATATATGATTCTTGTATAATTTAATGACAATTATTTCACCATTATACAGTAGGTTAACCTACCCCAACCAAGGAAAAGTACAAGGTAAGGGTTATTTCACAATCTCTTCATTTTCTGAGGTTGTTTATATGTAATAATCTACTGGGATTTCTTTATCATCCACATCCATGTTTCTTTGAAATGTATTTCAAAACATTTTTATTATTTACAATAATATGGGTTAAAGTCATTTATACCCTTGTTTGACTTTTTATAAGAGGTTTATAAAGGAATCTTTCCGTCGTTTTCAGAGCAAGGTCCTTTTTAACCTTTTCGACATAATTAAGGTAAGAATGTTTTTTTTAACTTATATGGCGGGTGCGGCTATTTTCCACCGTTATAAAATCTTCAAAGCTTCCCTTACAAGCTTATAAGAATATTTTCAAAGAAAACGTTTTATTTTATATGGATCTTAAATGATTTCAAAATAAAAGGAGATATTTCTTTAAAAAGAATTTTGATTTCATCTATGTCAACATCCTTTGATGGATTTTAAGATTATTTGAAATTGATTTATTATGATACAACAATTCTATATTGTATTGAAGGTTTTCTGATATGTTTAACTATGGATGTGCTATTTTTATACCATTCATAGTTTATGGTGAAAGTATTGACATTTCGTATGCTAGTTTTAATACGAATGTTTATGTTATGTTTAAACCTTTTCATATGGGAATGCATTGGACTTAATATGTGACGGGTGGAGCCCGCTATAGCTCCTCGATGCATCGGTAGGTCTCATGAGACAAACTAGTGTCTTGGCACAAGGCCTTGACAAAATCTTATTTGTAGTCTTGGCACGAGGCCTTGGCTATGTGGTTATGATAGTCTGACATTATGCATTCCATCATTATGAAAGTGGTTATTGATTATGCATGTGATTATTCGATTAGTAGAATAACCATGTGAATAAGTAAATGGCATCATCTCATTTTATTTATGCCATACTATGTTAAAAGTTCAAGTTTAAAAGGCTTTTGTTTTAGTTATACATTGCCTTAAATGTTTATTCTTATTTATGAAAGTTTCCGCTATATTGTTATCCTTACTGGGCATTTAAGCTCACCCATTTTCTATGTTTTATTTTTCCCAGGAAGTGAAGAAGTAAATTATGAATGACCTGCAGGGATATTATGTGGGGATATGAGTGTGGATTGTGGAGACAATATGTTGTTGTAGTAGTTTTTCATTTTATGATGTAATGTAAGACTTATGAATATATCTAGTGTTTCCAAGACTACTAAACCAATCGGTCTTTCGAGATTTGATCTTTCTTGTGATCATACCAATGTTAAGTAATAATGCACCGAATCTGGGTAACTGGGGTCGGGGCGTTACAGTTGGTATCAGAGGAAGTTTAGTACAAACATTGGAAGCTAGATTTAGATAAACTCTGATTAGAGCACGTAGACCTAAGATGAACTTTGAGGATTAGTATAGAAGAACTTCCTAGAATTTTGGTATTGTAGAGATTTTGTGAGTTTTCCGAGCAATACATCCCTGTCTGGATACGAGCAGGTAGAGGCGGCTCTGGCACAGATGTACCTAGGGGTAAAACCCGAAAACACCACTTTGAGCTAGACTCGAACGGGAACTGGTGCACGACAACGGGCCTTGCTGCACTCTTGGTTACGACACTCCCTGGGGATATGCTTAGGATAACTCTCATTTTTTTAACAAATCATTTTGAAGGGATTATGAGTATATACTTCCTCAAAGAATACATTCTTATGATTATGGATTATATCCATAAATAGTTCAATTTATGTTAAGTGTTTTATAAGTATGGGATTATGTATTTTGATTCATAAACTGATCTAGTTTATGCCATTGTTTAGAAATGGCGCCTAGTGGAAGAAATGGAAACCGTATCAATGCACGAACTCCATGTAGGGATTTCCCTCCTGCTCAAGATAATTATAGTGGAGCTGGTGATGCAACTGGAGCCGATCAGCTAATCACCATACTGGGACAACTTACTCAGGTTATGAATAATAACCTTACCCGTATGGAGCACCCTGATCCGTAGCGTGGAGGATCAATGTTAGATCGATTCATGAGGCAACAACCACCAATGTTCAATGGGAGTAAAAATCCCTTAGTATCTGAGCAATGGATATTTTACCTAGAGAAAATATTTTAGGCTTTGGGGAGCAGTGAAAGGGAAAAAGTTATCATGGCAGTTTACCGCCTCACTGGAGATGCTGATCAATGGTGGTCATTGATTCAAAATACGAAGGAAGATGATGAAGTATAAAATATGGAATGGAGGGAGTTCAAAAATCTGTTTTTAGAAAAATACTTTCCTCGCGACCATCGAGCAGATATGGAAAGGCAATTTCTAAGTCTAAGACAGATGGAGGATGAGAATGTCACAAAGTATGAGGATAACTTTACAAGGTTAGCAAGGTACGCTGGTGATTATATACGTAACCAAAGAAGTAATATTGATCGTTTCTTTGATGGGTTAAAACCATTTCTCTGTCGAGCATTAGTCTCACAATCCTTTTCATCGTACGAAGACATTGTCTCATGTGCTATCAAGACCGAAAAGGAATTCTCTAAGTCTTATGACTTTAAAGCAAAGCAAGAGAAGAAGAGGCCTGCTGATCAATCTGGGAATGGAAATAAGGGGAATAAAGGAAAGGTTGAATATCCATCCTGTGGTAAATGTGGGAAGAAACACCCCGGTGCTTGCTTGAAGGGAATGGGAGTCTGTTACAAGTGTGGTGAAAAAGGCCACCAAGCTCGTGATTGCAAAGGGAAGAAGGAATCCACCAACGTTCAGTGCTACAATTGCAGGGAGATGGGACATTATACGAATGAATGTCCTAAGCATCTGGAGAACTTACCTCAGAAAAGGCCAAGGGATCAAGGCCAAGCTTATGCTATCACTACTGCTGAGGTAGAAGCTCCGAAAGGCATGGTGGCAGGTAATTTAATGGTTTCCTCAAGTTTAGCAAATGCATTATTTGATTCTGGATCATCGCATTGTTTCATATCTTCCCAGTTTTCTAAGAAAATTAGATATTTCCAATTTGATTTAACAAGGGAGTTGTCAGTTAAAACTCCAAAGGGAAGTATCATTGCAACAAAGTTTTGTGAATCAGTCCCCATTAGAGCACAAAAATGTTCGTTATCTGCTGATCTCATCATCATACCTATGATTGAGTTTGACATAATCCTCGGTATGGACTGGATTTCGGACTATGATGCGAAGATTTATTGTAATAAGAAAGAGGTTACGATTCTTGATGATAATGATAAGGAACACCTTATCTTTAGAGCAGAATCATCACCACCTAATTCTTATTTAGATCCACCCTCAATAGCTCAACTAAATTCAATTATTGGGGAGGAAGAGAATGAAATAACTTCGGGTGAGGAAAGGAATGTTCAAATAGAGGATGTACCTGTTGTGAAAGAATTTGTAGATGTATTTCTGGAAGATTTACCTGGATATCCTCTAGAACGAGAAGTTGATTTTTCCATTGATTTAATTCCTGGATCAAGGCCTATATCGAAGACCCCTTATAGAATGGCCACTGTAGAATTAGTTGAACTAAAGAAACAACTAGAGGAATTGAGTAATAAGGTATTTATTCGCCCTAGTGTTTCTCCATGGGGATCCCCTGTTCTTTTTGTTAAAAAGAAAGATGGATCTATGAGGTTATGTATCGACTACAGGGAGATCAATGCTATAACGATAAAGAACAAGTATCCCCTACCTCGTATTGATGATTTATTTGACCAACTACATGGAGCTCAATACTTTTCAAAGATTGACCTTCGATCTGGATACCATCAGTTGTGTGTAAAGAAGGAAGACATTTCGAAGACAGCATTTCGAACCAGGTATGGGCATTACGAGTTTACTGTAATGCCTTTTGGATTGACTAATGCACCCTCTGTATTCATGGATCTGATGAATAGAGTTTTCAAGGAGTATCTCGATGAATTTGTGGTGGTATTTATTGATGATATCTTGGTATACTCCAAAACCTACAAAGATCATGAAAATCACATGCGCATTATCTTGAAGACTCTGATGAGGCATGAATTATATGGGATGTTTAGCAAGTGTGAATTCTGGCTTCAGAAGATTTCTTTTCTTGGCCATATTGTCTCTAAAGATGGAATCTCTGTTGACCCTTATAAGACCAAGGAAATCCAAGAATGGCCAGCACCTACGAGTATAACTGAGGTACACAGTTTTATTGGTTTGGCAGGTTATTATCGACGTTTCGTCCAGAATTTTGCCCGATTGGCTAACCCATTAACGAAGATCACATGTAAAGGGGTTAAATTTGTTTGGACAAAAGAGTGTGAAGAATGTTTTTAAGAACTGAAGAAAAGATTAGTCAATGCTCCTATATTGACTCTACCATCGGGGAATGATGGGTTCGTTATTTATAGTGATGCAACGAAGAAAGGACTTGGTTGTGTCCTTATGCAGAATGATATAGTTATTGCATATGCATCACGATAGTTGAAAATTCATGAACAAAACTATCCTACTCATGATCTCGAGTTAGCAGCTGTGATCTTTGCTTTGAAGATATGGAGGCACTACCTCTATGGTGAAAAATGTGAGATTTATACTGATCACAAGAGTTTGAAGTATATTTTCTCACAAAAATAACTCAACATGAGGCAAAGGAGATGGCTTGAATTACTCAAGGATTATGATTGCACGATACACTACCACCCGGGGAAAGCAAACAAGGTGGAAGATGCTTTGAGTAGAAAAGACCATGGAGTTTTGAACAATATGAGAATTGAAAGGGATCCAATTTTCATGGATCTAGTGAAGATGGACATGGGAATAACCAGGGAAGGCGAAACATCATTTCTTTTTCAAATGGTTGCCAAACCATCTTTAATAGAAAGGATTAAGAGTACTCAGACCGATGATGAAGAATTTCAAAAGAAGATTAAAGCTGCGAATGATGGGAGATTGAGAGACTTTGTGTATGAAGATGGAATTTTGAAATTTGGGAAGAGACTTTGTGTTCCCGATATACCTGGTCTAAAAAGGGAATTCTTGGATGATGCTCATAGTTCCAATTTCTCTATACACCCTGGGAGCACCAAAATGTATAGAGATTTGAAGGAACATTTTTGGTGGGACAACATGAAGAGGGAGATTGCTGATTTTGTGTCAAGATGTATGGTTTTTCAACAAGTGAAAGCTGGAAGGCAACAGCCTGGAGGAGTCATGCAACCTCTTCCCATACCGGAGTGGAAATGGGACAATATTACGATGGACTTTGTCATGGGGCTACCAAAGACTCCTAGAAGGAACGATGCAATATGGGTTATTGTTGATCGTCTTACCAAGTCAGCACATTTTCTTGCTATAAGAGAAGATCTACCCCTGGAACGTCTAGAAAGACTATATATTAATGAAGTTGTGAGACTTCATGGAGTACCCCTATCGATTGTTTCTGATCGTGATCCCCATTTTACTTCACGATTCGGGAAAAGTCTTCAGAAATCCCTGGATACTGAACTTCATTTGAGCACTACATACCACCCTCAGACAGACGTACAATCAGAACGGACTATTCAAACCTTAGAAGACATGTTGAGATCTTGCTCACTTGACTTTCAGGGTATGTGGGATCAATATTTACCTCTGGTAGAATTTTTCTATAACAATAGCTTCCATTCGAGTATTCACATGGCACCATATGAAGCGTTATACGGAAATAGATGTCGTACACCAACCTGTTGGGATGACGTTGGTGAAAGAAAACATGTAGGCCCAGAACTGGTGGAGGAAACGGTGGAAAAGGTGAAAGTAATCCAAAATCACATCAAAGCAGCTCAAAGTAGGCAGAAGAGATATGCCGATAATCGAAGGAAGGATTTGGAATTTCAAGTCGGTGATAATGTTTTCCTGAAGGTATCTCCATGTAAGGGAGTCATACGTTTTGGTATGAAAGGTAAATTGAGTCCCAGGTACATCGGACCTTTAAAAATTCTAGAATGAATTGGGGTTGTAGCTTACCGATTGGCAATGCCGCCAAGTCTCTCCAAAGTTCACGATGTGTTCCACGTATCTCTGTTGAGGAAATACATGTCTGATCCAACGAATGTACTCACCTATGAAGAATTAGAACTGGAACCCGATCTTTCCTATTGTGAAGAGCCCGTCAGGATTCTTGATACGAGAGAACAAGTACTGAGAAACTGGACGACGCGTCTGGTAAAAGTTTTTTGGAGAAACCATAAGATGGAAGAGGCAATGTGGGAACCCGAGAAACTTATGATGAAGAACCACCTGAGTCTTTTCATGAGATAGTATTCTAGAAATTTCGAGGACAAAATTATTTGAAGGAGGGGAGAATGTAACACCCCAAGCTTATACGGTACGCTTCTCTTTGAATAATGCGATAGCGTGTGTTGTAGGCAACACCGAGTTTTAACAACCAATCAAACTAGCCGTTATGAATAGTAATACCTAATTTTTAAAATTATATATATTTTATATTTCAAAATGGACTTCATTTTTGGATTCGGAATATCTAATTTAGCCTAAGGTGAAATTTTGGTACTTTTCGGATAACTTTCATATTTTGATGAATAGTGAAAATTACTAAATTTTAATTAAAAACAACTTTTTTAATAAAAATAATTAATAGTGATAAATTATGAATTTTAGTAGTTTTAAAGTATATTTAGAATATATTTTTACCATTTAATATAATGTTGGTCATTGGACATAATTTTACAATTAAACCGAACACAAACAAGTGTCAATCTTTTGATAGTTATTATCTTTTAAAAACACGCTTTTTGTTTTGACGGTGGGAATTAATTTTAAATTAATTTATGCCACTTCTGTGTTTTGAATTTAGGAAAATGGATTCCATATTTGGAATCAGGATGTTCAAATTGTGTAAATAGGTAACTTTTATTTATAGACATTTTGAATAATTACTGCGGTAAATATTTTATTTACCATGGTTAAGGGTAAATCCGGTAAATAAGGGTTAACAAAATAATACTATAATAATAATAAATTACCCTAAAACGTGTCTTAACGCTATTGGTTGATACATGGTCGTCCATGGGAATCTTTGGGTCGATTTTGGGACCCCATGGATCCACTTGTAAGTGATAATGACACTTTATTTTAATTAAGTTAAAATGAATACAAAAATGACACAAGCATATATCTTTTAGCAAAACAATTGTTACATAGGGTTATATATGTTGGATTTTAGATTATAAATATTCATTAGAAAGATGAAACGATTTCCTACATAATGATATTTTATTTATAATTTTTAGACATTAAATAATTTATTTTATTTATGACACAATGATGATGCAGTAATTACTATAATAGTGAAAAATTAAAATAATTGATATTATAAATACCCAAATAAATATAATATCAAACTTTTAATGAATTAAACTAATTTTCTAGGATAATATGATATATTAGGATTTATTTAATTGACTTTTTTCGAAGTAATCAATCTGTTATGAGTTTCACAAAAATCAACTATTGAATAGTGTCAAAATTGACATAAAAGAGTTCTTAAAACAAATATTATATTATTAATTGATATTAAATTCCTAAAAATCTAAGGTTCGGCCAAGAGACTTATATCATGATAGGTTCATCATTAATGGACCACTTGGGGGTCTCTTGGATGTATATTGTATGTTTATTAATCATATTTTATAAAAATACAAAGAGACATTGTAAAAGTGAAACTAATTAACTTAGAGTTAATACTTAAAGAAAAGGTTAATATAAGTACCCAAACCTGTCTAAATTCTATTGGTTGAGTGGTTTTCGATCTATCCCCACCTTAACCTTTGAATAATAAACTTTGGAGCCATTAGAAACCGAATATTAATTTTTTATAAATTAATATTTCTAGCTTTTCCAAAGGTGCCCTCACCCCTCTTATAAAAGGGCACTCCTCCTTCTCATTTCTTCACACCTTCAAAGCCTTTTGGTTTGGCCAAACTCTGCCCAAATACTCTCCCAACATCCCTCACTACAACCTAGAGGCCATAGTTTGATCATAAATCCAACCTAAGGAGTCCTTTTGATCAAATCCAAAGGAAGAACCCGAAGAAGAGGTAATGTTTTCATCACCCCTTTTCAAGTTCCTTTCTTCTTCCACTTCTTCTTTCTTTGTTCTTACCATTCTAAAATAATAACTCCAGTATCTTACATATACTGTGATGTTATTATAAATATGGTACAACCATATTCAGTATTCTATCCACCCTTTGAATAACATGTCACCATACGTGCGTACGTACGGCTTACCGTCTCCACGTCGTGGTGTAATTGTTATTCAATATATTATTATTTGGATGGGTATAATAATGATGTGTAACTCATGTAAATAATAAATATAACATGTTAATGATTCTGTATATATGATATACCATCCATTTATATATTATTTTAATATAAAAAGAATGATATTGTCGCTCGTGCGTACGTACGGACTACCGTCTCCATGAACGCGATGAGATTCATTCTCCATCGTATCCATTCAAGTATAATTATCATTTTATGATTTAAAAATGATGTTTATGGACTTGATATCATTCTGGATATGAATAAGATACAACAAACATGGCTTATGTAACAAAACATATAAAAGAAAATGAGTAAGTTAACACCCGAAACGACGATAATTCTAAGAAATTATTAACAAATCAATGTTAAAAGATCATATATGATATCATATTAATATATATGATTCTTGTATAATTTAATAACAATTATTTCACCATTATACAGGAGTTTAATCTACCCCAACCAAGGAAAAGTACAAGGTAATGGTTATTTCACAATCTCTTCATTTTCTGAGGTTGTTTATATGTAATAATCTACTGGGATTTCTTTATCATCCACATCCATGTTTCTTCGAAATGTATTTCAAAACATTTTTATTATTTAGAAGAATATGGGTTAATGTCATTTATACCCTTGTTTGACTTTTTATAAGAGGTTTATAAATGAATCATTCCGTCGTTTTCAAAACAAGTTCATTTTTAACCTTTTCGACAGAATTAAGGTAAGAATGTTTTTTGTAACTTATACGGCGGGTGCGGCTATTTTCCGCCGTTATAAAATCTTCAAAGCTTCCCTTACAAGCTTATAAGAATATTTTCATAGAAAATGTTTTATTTTATATGGATCTTAAATGATTTCAAAATAAAAGTAGATATTTCTTTAAAAAGAATTTTGATTTCATCTATGTCAACATCCTTCGATGGATTTTAAGATTATTTGAAATTGATTTATTATGATACAAAACTTCTATATTATATTGAAGGTTTTGTGATATGTTTGACTATGGATGTGCTATTTTTATACCATTCATAGTTTATGGTGAAAGTATTGACATTTCGTATGCTAGTTTTAATACGAATGTTTATGTTATGTTTAAACCTTTCCATATGGGAATGCATTGGACTTAATATGTGACGGGTGGAGCCCGCTATAGCTTCTCGATGCATCGGTAGGTCTCATGAGACAAACTAGTGTCTTGGCACAAGGCCTTGACAAAATCTTATTTGTAGTCTTAGCACGAGGCCTTGGATATGTGGTTATGATAGTCTGGCATTATGCATTCCATCATTATGAAAGTGGTTATTGATTTTGCATGTGATTATTCGATTAGTAGAATAACCATGTGAATAAGTAAATGGAATTATCTCATTTTATTTATGCCATACTATGTTAAAAGTTCAAGTTTAAAAGGCTTTTGTTTTAGTTATACATTGCCTTAAATGTTTATTCTTATTTATGAAAGTTTCCGCTATATTGTTATCCTTACTGGGCATTTGAGCTCAGCCCTTTTCTATGTTTTATTTTTCCCAGGAAGTGAAGAAGTAAATTATGAATGACCTGCAGGGATATTATGTGGGGATATGGGTGTGGATTATGGAGACAATATGTTGTTGTAGTAGTTTTTCATTTTATGATGTAATGTAAGACTTATGAATATATCTAGTGTTTCCAAGACTACTAAACCAATAGGTCTTTCGAGATTTGATCTTTCTTGTGATCATACCAATGTTAAGTAATAATGCACCGACTCTGGGTAACTGGGGTCGGGGCGTTACAATGAAAAACATAAGTATCAATAAAATTTATTTATTATCAAATTATTATAAATGAAAATAAAAAAATCATTTGAAAGAAAAAGAGTGGCTTTTTTGAAAAACTCTTTTTATGTTTGAAATTTGTTTTTATCTTAATTAATTAAATTAATAACTATTAGTGAATAATTTTTATGAAATTTATATTTTATATATTCATAAAATATTTTAACATTCATATAATTTTTTTATTATGCCTGAGATAGGAAGAAATCCAAAATGTTTGAAATTTATTTTTTAAATGGCTTTTTTCACATTTTTTGAACTTATATTAAAATTAATATGATCCCTTTATAAGTATTGAATATTATTAGATTAATTAAATATTTATATTCTAGAGCTTCAAATTTTGTAAATATGACCCCTGTATTTTTAGGCATTATGAATAATAATCATAGAAAGATTTATCACACTAGTAAAAGGTGAATTAGGTTAATCTAGGATAAAAATACATGTTAAAGTCAATATTTTTAATCAAAAATCTTACTAGATTACTTTAATTTAAAAATCAGGACCTTTTTATTGAAGTTTAACTATTTAATAGATATTTTTTATGGGAATGGGCAATATAATATTTAAATAAAATAAAGTTAGAAAATGTCACTCTCTTAGTTCTACATTTCTCTTATGTGTTCAAACAAGGGAAAATAAAGTTGTGCATGAATAATAATGTTAATTTGTTTTATAATGAAAATATATTCATAGTGGTAATTATTTATAATTTTTTATGATTAAATAAATACATTAAATTCTTATGCAATGATAATACAATATTGTTTCACTTAATAAAAAAATTAAATAAAGTCTTTTAAAAAAATATTAAAAGTAATATAATATGAGTGATTTGAAGTATCACATGAATGTTTTAGATAAATATAATATATTTATTATGTGTAAAGGGATTAAATTATAATTCAAACTTTTTATTTGTGTATTTAATGTCAAATTAAATAAATAGTTACAAAATTGACATTAATGATATTTTATAATAAATAATACTTTATAAAATGATATAAAATTCATAAAAATATTATATTCATCCATGTGAATTTGATGTGGTTTGAAACATCATATATGGTCTATTTATGATTCAATTATCTATTTATTGTAACATTCTTAACCTTTTATGTTTAAAATAGTTGTTGTCACGGTTAAAGTAAAAAAATAATTAAGGGATGAATGAAAAAGATAAGTTTTGAAATTGAACAAACACCTTTATAAATTTTATTGGATAAATTTATTTAAATAATATACACATTTTATTTGAATTAAATTTAATTTGGAATCATTTTAATTGATAATAGATTTATTATATTTTAATATATTAAAAAATTCCAAATCTATTATCTCCCTCCATTATAAAAGGACACCCCTCCCTTCTCTTATTTACACCATTTTGAGCCTTCTAGATAAACCAAAGCTTACCCATTGGTATTATAATAATAACTATACACAAATTTTACCTCATGGTATTATTAATAGAACATTCCAAGGGTCCTTAATAAGGGATCTAAAGGATGCCTACAGAAGAAGAGGCAATCATATAACCTAGCCTCTTTCAATTTATTTCATTTTATATTTTATCAAAATCTACTATATTCATCATAAATTAATAAATTAATTATAATAAATGTATATAAATGTTTATATGAATATTAAACCACATTTATTTACTATATTTTCCATCAAATGGGAAGTGAAAGTATCGCATGTGCGTACTTATGGCTTACCATCTCCACAGAGTGATAAAATTCATTTTTCATGAGCATATTTTATAGAAGGGTACTATAATGGGATTAATTTTAAAAAATTAAATTTATGAAATTATTATGATTATTTAATTATAATATCACCTCTACCTTCTTACCTTCCAATCTGTTAGAAAATAATAACGTCGCTCGTGTTTCTGTGTGAATTACCACCTTCAAAAAGTGATGCGATTTTTTTCATTGATTTTTTTATTGGATAATAATAAGGATAAATTTAATGAAAATATACTATATATATGATATAATTATTATATTTAATGTTAACTATTATTTATCTTTCTTTCACTATATTGTTCATAAATTGAAAACGATGTTTATACGTACATACGACATATAGTCTATATGAACGGTGTAATTCATTTTTCTATCTTTATCCTTTATGGATGACTCTAAATATATATAAAATGAATATATATGAAGTTTATATCCTGATTAAAATTAGTTATATTATGGAACCATCATCAAATTACAAGGATTAAGACATCCTAACCAAAATAAAGATGAAAAATGAATTTTCATCACCTAGGACTATGAATTTTAATAACAAATAGTTAGTAAATGGGTGATAAGATGTCATAAGTAAATAATAAATGATTTGATAGATATTATTATAGTTATATAATATATTTATAATCAATCTATATTTATTATATAGGATTTCAAAATATGTATAAATAAGGATGAGACTTGTGGTTAGGGATTTATGTTTCAATCCTATTTTAATCAGGATTTTTTTCATGGATTTATATTGAGGAGATTATATGATACTTATGTGATTAATAAATTAAATTTTAATATAATATAGTTATTTATTGTAAATATATATTAACCTAACAATTGAATAAATTTTATTATTCTAATACTGCAAATGATTTTTTAGGGAAAACTGGCTTTATTTCTCTCTTCGGTCTAAAAACCTTTTTCTCCCAAATAAACGTATTCTTGAAAATATTTCCAAGAATGATTTTAATATTATATTATATTTTTTAAATTAATTTTTCCTCATAATTTTTTAACATTTTTTTAACAGAATATTATTTTTGTTATCTGAATGAGTTACTTCATGACTTTATCTGTAATAATGTGAAAGGAATGTTTTCTTTTACCTTATATGGAATAAATGGAATTTCCTGTGATCATGACCACTCAATACTTTTATGTGTCATTTTATATGCTTCCAAGGTTATTTTAGAATGAAATATTTTATATAATTTTTTGTATTTTTATATTTTTTTAAAGAATATTTTAAAAGTGGATATCATATTTTACCCAAGAAATATTCTAGTGGTCTTTTAATTAATTTTCATCAATGATAACATCATTTTATGTGAAGTATGATTTATTAAATATTTGATCCAATGAAACCATACTTATTATTTCCTTGGATTTTTTATGATCATGATAATGATATGTTTATGAAGTCCATTATTTTCATGGGTTATGCTAAATTTAATTGATGAATTGTTTATGAAACCCATTTTCATTGCAAGGGTTACGAGATAATGATATGATCAATGTTCTATGACCTTGTAGAACACATATTTATGGTTTTTATTATACGATGGGTGGTACTATAATTATATATCCCTCAAATTCATTGGGTAATGTATTGTATCTCATTATATAGTTATGGGTTACATGTCTATGAGCTTGATATACTATGAAAAACAAGTTGATGTGCTTGATCCGCTATAGGAACAAGTCAATGTGCTTGATCCACTATGGGAAAAAAGTGTTGATTCCTAATATGTTATGAGTTGATAGTTTTTTAGTTAAACATTACATATAAAATTATTTCTATACTTATGATTATTCCACACTTTTATGAAATGAATATATGATTAATGATTTATTTATGAAGACTTATCACACTTATGATTCACATATTTTGAATTGATAATGATATATTAGATGTATCATATTTATGATATTTGATAGATTGGGTATTAAATTTTTAAGTTATGGTTATGATCCCATGCCCTTATTATTATCTTATTATTTCGTATTATCATCAATTAATATCTCCCTTATTTTTCCTTACTAAGTATCTGATCTCACCCTTTCTTATGTTTCTTTTCCCTAAGTTATGAGAAAGGGTTTAAGTATGCTATGTCAAGAAGTATACAATTTTGGGAGAAAATTATGATAGATGATTAAGAATGTATCTAATTAATATTTTTATGTATATAGTATACAAATAAACTAAAACTTTAGGTTTATTCTATCGATAATGATATTATATATAGAATATTTTTTTAAAAAATTATATAATATTTATAAATGAAAATATATGGACATTACAAATATCATCAATTGTAATGGAAATTCTTTCTTATATCTAACTAATTATTATAAATTTAATAAACTTTTTTCTCCCATCAGTATCCTTAAATTTCACTACACTCAAATCATTCCATATAATGAGGGTGATATCACATGCTTCTTCATAATGTTCCATAAGTTAGTCAAATCTAAGACTACATGAGATAACTTAGTTTAGAAAAAATGAGTCATTAATTTCGAAAATAAATATATCTATTAGATCATAAAATGAGATACCAATTATAAACCTGTTTCCATAAGTGCTGCTCAAATATATTTGCAAAAAGTTTTATAAAACTTTACTTCAATTAAATAAAAACATAAACCCATTTCCAGTGCATGTTTTTTCCTCAATTTGGTTAGGTGTTCTTTCCACCTTGAAAATGATATAAAATATGAGTAAAAAAACAGATAGAAAAATTGAAAATCATACATCAAAAATAATTTTCTCAAGTCAGTAGAAAATTATATATTTAGCATTAAATGATGAATCTCTAGCTGTAAGGAATTCATTAATAGCTCTCCCTTAAGGGATGATTTCCAAATTTCACCCTAGTTTCTTCATTATTGAAAAACAAGATCCAATAATTATTAATTATCACATAAATAACTTATTTTAAATGTTTTTTTTCATTTAATTTCCATTATTTATTTGTTTTGGGGGTTTCCCATGCATTTTGGTGGAAGTGGTGTGTTTTCAAAATTTGGGACAAACTGTGTGCCCATTTCCAGACTTAAAAATAAATTTTATTTCTTTTATAACTTCTTAATTTTTCATCATTTTTCATCCATTACAATTCCTAAATGGCCTCCCATAACCTATTAACACGAAAATTTCAATTTGGACCCTTTAAGAATCCATAATAATGGTGAATTTGGGTTTTTGTTTAAGGAATTGGGCCAGCCCAGAAGCCCATTTCCAGTTTAAAAAATTGTTTATTTAACAACTAATTCAATTTTTATTATTTTTCAGTGATTATAAGTGTCACCCAAGACCACTAAACCCAAAAATACACCCATTATATTTCCCCCCTCTTTCGATCTTGTATCTATTGTGAATTAGGGTATAACTTCATAGGGTTTCTCAAATCGTCCAGATTTGAAGAGGTAACTTCTTTCTTTCATACCTCTTTCTATTCTTACTATTTTTCTCATATTTCCATGAAGTTTCTTCTAATTTTATTATAGTAACAAATTTAAAGAGGTTAGGTTTTTAAACATAGGGTTTAACCTTGGGCTTTCTTGGTCAATTATTTTGGTTTTTGGTTTGATCTAGGTCCCTCTTGGTGAAACAGTGGTGCGATTTGATTTTCGCACAAATATTTAATGGTTATCTTTAATTTCGTAGGTGATTACATGTGTTTGAAATTTTTTTGAATCATATTTATGTGTTTCTGATATTTCTATTTTCATTTAATTTTATTGTTGCTGAAAAAATTAGTTTTAGTGGTGTTTGAAATGCAAATTAATTTTTAATGCTAATTTTAGGTGAAATTGGGGGCTTTTCATAGAAATCTCTTGTTGGTTCGTTTGGGGCTTCCCTATCACAACATATTTGATTTTATTGGGATTAATTAGTGATGAAAATACTGTTTTTAATGTTTATATCCTTTTTTGTTGCAGAGAAAGTTGGGTTTAATAGTGTTTGTGGAACTTGTGAAATTGAAGTGCCATGTTTGTTTAAAAATTGATGTTTTACGAAGATAACATTTCTTGATTCACATGGGGCTTCACTAAAATTGATTATTTTTGTTTCCATGAAATGTATTGGGCTGCCTTTTTTGTTTTTCTAACTTAAAGGTGTGAACATAGTGTGTAAAGTGGGGTTTTTAGGGAGTTTTGGGTGCAAAACAATGCGGGTTTTTGAGAAATTGTTTTGTGGAAAATTAAAGTGTTTTGTTGTGTGTTATAAATGGTATAGAGTGTGTATAGATATTTTATTGTTTTTAAGTGACCAATATTGTTGTTTTTATATGAATATGGATGTATTTTTCATGCTTAATGTGTTTTATCACAAAGGGGGAAGCCTGTGTACCTAGGTGGGGTGGATATGTACTAGTATGGCTAGTGAACCAAATGGGGTTTGTCCCTAGTTCACATAGAATTTGGATAATGAAAACAATAAATAAACTATATGTATGATGATTGGGGACCACTAGGTTATGGGTATGTTCTCTACTAGTTGATCGTGCATGAGACCAGATTTTTACCATGGTTACTTTACACCGAGGTACAAGATATATGGTGCCTGAGACTATCTAGTTCCTAGGGGTGTTCCCGATTGTGTTTCTCATTGTATTTGTTGTATTTTTTCTTGTATTAGGTTGCCTTGGTAGTGTATTCTAGTAGATAACATGATTATTAATTTTTTTAACATTCTGAATGTTTTAGATCAAAACTTATTTTCAATTGAAAGTTGAATTTCTTAGAATTTGTCACCGATTTTCTTGGACTATTAAAATTTCTTGCGTTTTCACCTTCTATTACATGAAATTTGGAATAATTAGGTACTATCTTATTGGGATTAGGCTCACAACCTACTTATACCCCTTGGGTGTAAGTAGAATTTATTATACTTGACTTAGGTAAATGAAAGGCTTTGGGTGATAGTGGTTTGGGGTGTTAATTCCCATCCTTGGTGAGGAGTTGTGGAGACGACTTGTGGGTGATGACCCCTTGTTGTGTGGAGTCCTTGGGGCTGTCTTAATGCTGAAATTTTTTATATTTGGACCTCTTTTACTATTTTTGAATCCATGTATTCAGATCTGGTTTTGTTAAGACTTGTTTGTCATAAATATTTCAGATTCTTCTTATTGATTTTTTTAATGATTTATGCTTTAAAACTCCAGAAAATCGCTCCCAAAACTAATTTATTAATACACGGGGACTTGTTCCATCCCATGGGGAGAAGGAACTTCCTTCGGGCCTTGTCATGGGATGGATTTGGTGCCAACATTAGTGTCGACCAGATTCGGTTCATGACAAAATGGTATTAGAGGAGGTTATGTTTTTGGATTATATTACAATTTTACAATGAGTCGTGATAGACAAGAGTTGGGATTATCATGTCTATGGGTTATGGTCATGAGTATGGTGTCTAGCCCATACCTCTCATGGAAGACCTTGAGACACTAGGGGACATTGGAAATTTTATGATTGACTTTACTTCTAGGTGATACATGTGGGCTGCAGAACACGCGTGGACATCAGCCGGGGGTGGAGTAGTTGTTTATTTTATTATTGTAATGTGTTTAAATTGTTTATATTATATTTATTTGATTAAAATTTTCAGAATTTTGGTATTTATTATTTTTTTATTGTTGAATTTTTTAGAAACATTCCTCCCTAGAAAGCTCCCACATGCCCACAGGAGGAACCCAGAGAGAGTTCTCCCACACCGATTGATCAGAGGCTAGTCGAGGCTGTGGTTTGGGATGTCCACGCTCTGGGAAAAAGACCGGATTCTGCTCTTATTCCTATTAAGTCATAAGATATGGGTCATAGAAAATATAAATCATAGAAGTTTCTGAAAAACAAGCCTCCTACCTTATGAAATAGCTCGGAACCCTAGAAAGCATAGGAATGGCTCGAGAAAGTCGATCATATGTTTGAGTTCCTAAAAACACCAAAGGATCTTAGAGAGAATTGTGCCTCATTTCTATTGGAGGGTCCCAGCCGTAAGTGGTTGGAGTCAGTACTTCATAATGGGAAGCATAAGCAGATGTGCTAGGGAGATTTTAAGGCCATCTTCAATGAGTAGTACTGCCTAGAGGTCATGGAATATGCCGGTCCCAAGAGTTATTGGACCTTATTCAGAGGAACATTTCTTTAATGGAGTATGCCAACCGTTTCGTTGAGTTGGTTCATTATGCCCCTGAAATGTTCTCGAATGAATAATTTAAGGCACAAAGGTTCGATAAAGGCTTGTGACTAGAGATATACTCCCAGGACTTCTTGTTTAATATGAGGACCTATGCTGAGGTCATTGATTGGGTGTGTATGATGGAGATTGATCGTAAAGGAAGGGTTGGTTTTTCTGGAACTGTGTTAGAAATGGGAAGTGGAAGATCTTCAGGGAAGAAGAAGAAGCAGGAGGATCTTGAAAAGAATAGAGGTGGCAGTTCATGGCACTCCTCCAGGCAGTTTTCATCTGGGGATTCTAATGCAGGATCGATCATGTGGCACCAACGTGGGAAACCAGGTCACATCAGACCAGCATTCCCACTTCCTCCAAAGCCTTGTTACTAGTTTGGAGGTATGTGTTTTCTGTAATGATTTTTAGTAGTGGAACATCCACTTATGAGTGGGGCATGTTCGGTGGCATCGAGAAGAATGCCAGCACAGTAAGAGCCATCGAGGACGGAAGGATCTCGTTTTGGTGGTTGTGGTGGTAGGGATGGTAACTATTCTGGGAAGATCCATTTCAGAGAACATCCATGGTCTAGCAATCATTTCCATGTAGAGACCATAAATCTCCATGTAGTGGAACATGCACCAACATGATTAGAGGCAGGACCGTCGATAGTCCTAGGTACCATTTTGATATCATCTTCTATATCCGCTGCTCTTTTTGATACTGGTGCATCTGTTTTATTCATTTATACCAATTTTGTGGACATGTTTAATTTTCCAACCGAGTTATTTTCTTTTGTGACTGAGTTGGAAATGCTACTGGAAAGAAGAATTAATAGGGTATTAGGTGCCCCTCGTTTGTGCTTTCTGTGTCAGGTGTTGAGATGGAGTGGGACCTCTTGGTTTTAGATATGGAACTATTTGACATAATATTAAGTATGGATTAACAAATACACTTATAGGCACACATTTATTTCTACAGGTTGCGTGTGAGTTTCATGGCAACTGATGGGAGTCGTTACGTTTTTTTGTGGAGAATGAGATCCTTAATAGGGTCATGCAGGACCTCTACTCCTAGAGTTGGGAATTCTTATCTTCTAGTTGTCATCACTCATGCTAGAGGATGATAGCCTTGCCCCAAAGGGTTCAATACCTCATGTAGTGAATAATTTTCCTATGGTATTCTTGAATGACTATTCAGGTTTTCCCTCGGAGCAGGATGTGGAGTTTTCGTTTGATCTGGAAATAGGAACACAACCGATATCTCTTCCCTCTTATCGCATGGCCCCCAATTAGCTTAGGGAATTAAAGATACAGCTGGATGACATAGAATCCAAAGGATTCATTCACCCGAGCATCACTCCTTGATCCACTCCTGTGTTGTTCACAAAAAAGGTTGATGGATCCCTTCAGTTTTGCATTGACTATCGGAAGCTGAATAAGGTGACAATTGAGAAAAAATACCCTTTTCCCATAACAGATTATTTTTTAATAAGTTTAAGAGGAAAAATTGGTTGTAAAAGATATACTTTTGTCTAGAATATCATTAAATTAGTGTGATGGAGTTCGATATCCCAAAAATATCCTTCTGAAGCACGTACGACCACTTTGAGTACTTAGTCTTAACATTCGGATTGACCAATGCTCCAACAGTCTTTATGGAACTCATGAATAGGTTTCTCCACCAGTATCTCAATTCCTTCATTATGTTGTTAATGAATGAAATTATAGTATACTATGGCTCTGAGGAGGAACACAAACATCACTTGAGGATAATTTTGGGACTTTGTGGGATCATCGTCTCTTTAAAAAATTATTATTGTGCACTTTCTGGATCAGGGAGATGAAATTTATAGGGCATGTGATCTCGGAGTAGGGGGTTTTAGTGGACCCTAAGAAGATTAGCACGGTTATGTCATGGGATCAGTCAAAGAATGTGTTCGAGATCAAGAGTTTCCTTAGCCTGGTTGGTTATTACAGACAATTCATTCGGTATTTCTCTCGGTTTTCTTCACCGATGATCGTGATCACCCGAAAAGGGGTGAAGTTTTTATGGGGCCAAAAGTGTTAGGCACCATTTGAGGAGCTAAAGAGGCGGTTGACTACCACCCCCATTCTAATTTTTCAGAGGCTGGAAAGGGGTTTGTGGTCTATTTTGATGCATTAGGTATGGGTCTTGGGTGCGTTATTATGCAGGATAATCATGTGGTAGTGTATGGATCTTTCCAACTCTGACCATAAGAAAATAACTACCCGACCCATGAATTGGAGTTGGGATTGGTGATTCATGCTTTAAAGACTTGTAATAACTACCTATTTGGGATAAGTTACTGGTCTACTCTGATCATAAAAGCTTGGACTATATCTTCCCACTGAAGGACCTCAACTTGAGACAGTGTCGTTGGATCGAGTACATAAAGGGGTTCAACATTGAAATTGTATATACCCTAGGTAAGGGTAATGTGGTGGCTGACACCTTGAGTAGAAGTTTTCAAATGTAGGATTTGAGTAAGTACAGTGAAGAGTGGGATTTGATGGGACTCTTTTCTCAGATAAATGTAGAGACCAGGGAGCACAGTGGAGGTGTATTCTTGGTGAGTGTCTAGTTGACTCCTCTCTTGGAGTTGATTCAGTAAGAACAACCTATTGATGATATTTTTCATCATTCATGGAAGTTTCTTCATGGTGGGGATACATCCTCTGATTGGTCCTCATCTTCTAAGGGCATCTTGTGCTTCAAGGACCATTCAGTAGTTCTCTTATCTCTTTTTAAAGGTGGTGATGCAGGATAGCCACCAGTCTTAGGGGTATGTCCATATAGGTGCCACCAAGATGTATTAGGTTGTGTGACAATAGTTCTAGTGGACAGGTATGCGATGAGACATAGCAGACTTTGTGTTGAGTTTCTACACATTCCAGTAGGTGAAAACAGATCATCAAAGGCCCTCTGGTTTGCTCTAGCAATTACCCATTCCTACATGGAAGTGGGACAAGGTAACTATGGACTTCATTGTTGTTTTGCCTCATATACCTTAGGGTAATAATTCCATTTGGTTGGTAATTGAGCATCTGAAAAAATCATCCAACTTAATTATGATAAAATATATAGCTAAAGTGGATTAGTGGGGCCATTTGTATCTTCAGAAGGTGGTGAGACTCCATGGCGTGCCATAAGAAGTTGTCTCAGATAGGGACCCCCTCTTCACTTCTTGATTTTTGGAAGGAATTCAGAAGGTCTTGGGGTCTCATGTTAACATAATCATGATATACCACCCTCAAATGGATGGTCAGACAGAGCGGGTGAATCTGATTTTGGGGGACATGATTCTTGCATGTGTCCTGGACTTTGGAGGTTCCTAGGCTGGACATTTGGGATTGGTTGAGTTTTCTTATAATATTAGTTACCAATATTCGATTCCAATGGATCCTTTTTAGGTTCTCTATAGTTGGCCCTGTCGGTCCCCCCTATATTGGGATGACGTAGGTGAGACCTCACTATTGGGGATGAGTCTGGTGCAGGAGATGTCTCAGAAAGTCAAGTTGAGAAGGAAACATTTTTTGATAGATCAAATTCACTATAAATCTTATGCTGAATAGAGGCATTGAGATCTAGTGTTTTTGGTGGGCAACGAGGTATTCTTGAAAGTGGTCCCTCGTCTGGTCTATCGTCGATTGGGAAAGCAAGGGAAGATGACGCCATAGTATTTCGAACCTTTTGAGATCATACAGCGTATTGGCAAGGTGGCATACAGGTTTGCCCTGCCTTCTCTGTTGAAATCAATACATGACATCTTCCATGTATCCCAGTTGAAGAAATACAACCTGGATCCATCTAATGTACATAATAGGTAGGAGATGGATATAAAGCCTAATTTATCTGTTCTTGAGTGGCCAGTGCAAATAGTGGACATCCAAGAAATGGTGCTTCGAGGAAAATCTATTCCATTGGTCTGGTTTCTTTGGCAACATGGTAATTATATGCATGGGACATGGGAGTGGAATTCATGTGTTGAGGAAGAGTACCCATTCCCGTTTTCCAATCAATATTTAGGTTGACTTTCCAGGATGGAAAGTTTTTATGGTGGAAAGAATTGTCACATAAAAAACTTATTTTAAAGGTATTTTACATTTAATTTCCATTATTTCTATGTTTTGGTGATTTCCAATGCATTTTTGAGTATGTGATGTGTTTTCGAAATTTGGGCCGAACTGTGATCCCATTTCCAGATTTAAAAATTAATATTGATTCTTTTATAACTCCTTCATTTTTTAACATTTTCATCAATTAAAATTCCTAAATGGCCTCCCATGACGCATTAACACCGCCATTTCAATTTTTAACATTTAATAATCTATAATAATGGTGGATTTGGGTTTTTATTTTAGGAATTGGGTCATCCCATAAGCCCATTTCCAATTTTTTTAATAAAAAATGTTTATTAAATAATGTATTCAATTATTATTATTTTTCAGTGATTCCTAGTGTCACCCAAACATACTGAACCAAACCACATTACCATTATCTTTACAACCTATTTAGAGATCTTATTTATTTCAAATTAGGACTGATCTTCATTGTGTTTCTCAAATCATCCAGATTTGAAGAGGTAACTTCTTTCGTGCATAACTCTTTCAATTATTACTCTTTTCCCCCTTTCCATGACGTTTATTCTAAATTTATTGAAGTATAAAATGTAAAGAGGGTAGATTTTGAACCTAGTTTTTATACTTGGGTTTTTATGGCCAATTATTGTGGTTTTAGGTTTGATCTAGGTTCCTCTTGGTGCGGCAGTGGTGTGATTTTATTTTTGTACAAAGATTCAAGGGTTCTCCTTAATTTGGTAGGTGATTCCATGTGTATGAAATTTATGTGAATTTGTTTTGTGTGTTTATGATATTTTCATTTTCATTTAATTTTATTTTTTCAGAAAAATTGTTTTAGTGGTGTTTGTAATGCAAATAAATTTTTAATTTAAATTTGAGGTGGAATTTGGGGGTTTTCATGGAAGTCTCTTACTGGTTCATTTAGGGATACCCTATCACCACTTATTTGATATTATTGGGATTTATTGGGGTTAAAAATTCTATTTTTAATGTTTATTCTTTTTTTTTTGTTTCTATGAAATTTGGTTTAAATGGTGTTTGGGGAACATGTGAACTTTTAGTGCTAGGTTTGTTTAAAAATGGAAGTTTTACAAAGATAACATTTCTTAGTTCACATGGGGCTTCCATAAAATTAATTTGTTGGTTTCATTGAAACTTATTGGGATGCCTTTTCTGTTTTGGAAGCTTAAAAGTGTGTAAATATTGGGAAAAGTGGGGTTTTCAAGGAGTTTTGTGTGCAAAACAATGTGGGTTTTTGAGAAATTGTTTTATGGAAAATCAAAGTGTTTTGTTGTGTGTTTTAAATGGTATAGAGAGTGTATAGATACTATATTGTTTGTAAGTGACCATTATAGGTGTTTTTATTTGAAAATTGAGGTATGTGTCATTCATAATTTACTTTAGCACAAATGGGGAAGCCCAGGTACCTAGGTGGGGCAGATATGTACTAGTACGACTAGTGAACCAGATGGGTTTTGTCCCTGTTTCCCTTAGCATTTAGATAACACGAACTCTAACTAAAAAATATGGATGATGATTTGATACCACTAGGTTATTGGTATGTTCTCTAGTAGTGTATCATGCATGAGAATGTATTTTTACTATGGTTACTTTATACATAGGTATGAAGTACATGGGGCCTGAGACTATCTAGTTCCTACGGGTGTTCCCGATTTTGTTTCTGATTGGATATGTGGAATTTTCCCCTGTATTTGGTTGTTTTTAGCAGTATATTAACGTATATAACATTAATATTTAAAATTTTTAATATTCTTAAAGTTTTAGATTGAAAACAGTTTTCAATTTAATGCTATATTTCATGGAATTTTTCACCGCTTTTCTTTGCATGTTTAAACTGATTGATTTTTCACCTTGTATTAAATTCACTCTGGAATCATTGGGTGGTATCCTATTAGGATTATGCTCACACCCTACTTACACCCCTTGGGTGTAAGTATATTTTTTTATTCTTGACTCAGTTAAAAGAAAGGCTTTGGGTGTTGGTGGTTCAGGGTATTGGTTCCCATCCTTGCGGTGGAGTTGTGGAGACGACTTGTGGGTGATGAACCCTTGTCATGTGAAGTCCATGGGGATAAATTACTACTATCCATTTTTGAATTTGGATCTCTTGTAATATTTTTGAGGCCATGTATTCAGATCTAGTTTTGTTAAGACATGTTTTTCATGAAGATTTCAGATTCTTCTTATTGATTGTTTTTAATGTTTTATGCTTTCATACTCAGGTAAATCATTCCCAAAACTAATATATTGATACATGGGAGCTTGTGCCAGACCGTGGGGATAGTTAACACCCTATGAAACTTTTAATGGGATGGATTTGGTGCCGATATTAGTGGAAACCATATTTGGTTCATGACATTAATAGAAGTTAATATTTATGATACAAAGTGATGTTTAGAAATGAATGTTTATAGAAGACATAAAGATACCAACTGTTAATGAACATGGTTGATAATTGTTCCATTATATTTTAATAATAAAATATTTATCTTTTATCCTCTTTCATACCTTCACCTCCAATTCCCTCTTCCATTGTTCATAACCAATAAATTATGTGAATTAATTGGGTCTTCTATAAATTTTAAAATGTCAGAAATAGGGTTTTGATTTGTCTATCAACATAGAGACTCATTTTTTTAGGCTCTAATTTTTCTAGATTTATTCTTTCTCACTATAATCTTAGCTTTATATATTTATTAAAATTTGGGAATCATGGGTTTATATTATTTTTTAGTATTTTCCATTGCTATAATGGCCTTATTCAATTGAAAATTTAGAGAAATTTCATTTCTTTCAACATGATCAAACTTTTTATCTTCTTCCAACTGATCTGGCCATATGATTATCCAATCTTTTGGCACATGCTCATTCTTATTTTTACCTATAGATTACACCTTGAAAACATATTTCTTATTTCTTTGAGGCACAATTGAACTCCCTATGTTCTTAATTTATCTAGTAAAAATATTATAACATATGACAGTCACATTTCCTATATACATTAACCTTCCACAGACATTTAAAGTAGCTTCTTCATTTCACTTCTTGGGCAGCTTCTTAGTTACTTATTCAGAAGTATGAACTATAAAACCAATACAGTTATCTATCTCTTGGATTTGTTCCATTTTATATCAACATTTCTCTATTTCAATTTAATATTCATGGATATTTGTAAATGGTCTATGATGTGTCCAATCTTACCATAGTTGAAGCAAGTTTTCATGTTTATCCATCAACATTTTGAATATTCTTCTTGGGTGTATTTTTTTTAGAATTATTCTTTTTGATTATATCCCAAGTAATACATGCCTATATTTTTCAGTAGTAGAAAAACATGTATGGTCTTATATTATTAGTTTTACATGACTAATTTATGGTTGCTATATACAAGTTCTTATCATAACTATGAACATATTTTAAAAAATCATTGAATCTCTCCAAGATTTCAAATATGTTTTTAGCTGATATATTTATCTACTTCTGTGAATTATATTATATCTAATTAATATTCTATGAATTTCAAATTTATCCCCATGATTTGAGCCCATATATTACTTTTACTTACTAAAATATTATTTCAATAATAAAACTCCATGTGTCCAACCTCTTAAAAGTCCAGCAATAGCCTACAACCCTATTTGTTTCTCTTTATGTACATTTTTAAGAATTAAAACCTTACAATTTATGGATGATCTCATCAATATTTTAAACTTTCTTGGGGGGATTTTAACTTCTTATACATTCTTATATATTACCTTTATTATTTAGTGAATTTATTAGAATTTTCATTTCTCCACATTTGTATAGTTTTTGAGTTTTGTTCCAGTATGAGTCATTAAAAAAATTTAGTGCAAACAGAATTAAATTAATAGTTAGATACAATTTTATATGATATAGTTTTGGTTTCATCATGAGATGATCCATAGATATTATTTTCACCATTTTTAGTCTTATTAGATAATATACTCTTGAATTAATATTTTGGGATAAATCTATAACTATAATAGAATATCAAGACTCAGTAGCTACTGTTGGTGCTGTGGAATATTCAAAAACATGTCCTAAACATACCAGTACACCATGTCTCTCCCTAGAAAAATACATAAATTAAGGGTCATAAATTCTAAAGTGAAAAATAATAAATCTCTAAAGAGTAATAAATTATGAATTAAAGTGTCTCCTATATGACTATGCAAAACTGGTTTGAAAGTGTGAATGAATTTTTTAGAATATGTGAGAAACCAAGGAATTGTAATGAGGATTTCATGAAAAATGTATTTGGAATTTTTTGTTATAGATAAATTGGTAAAAATTTCAAAAAAAGAATGATGAAGTTAAATTACTCACAGTTTAAGTGTCATTGAATGGAATAAAGAGAGGAAAACTATGGATCCTAGAAAGTGGGTATTCTTAAAACTTGATTGGAGGAACAAAAATATTTAAAAATATAGAATACCATGAAGTAGGACTTGTTATATTCAGTAATAATATATTTTTTAGGATAAAAGGTGTTCAAACTAATATGATTTTTTTAAAAGGACTCAAATATAAAAATGTATAATTTGTGGAAACTAAAACATAACTTTCTTAGAGTTAGCCAATTTCTTTATCAAGGAAATGGTTTTTTTAAAAAACTCATAAATCACAAAATTCTACAAATACGGAATATTTATTTTAATAGTTGAAATAACTTATAAGAAATTTTTAAAAATTGGTGATCCTTCCACCTCATGTTACTTGAGTTCCAAGGATAATAATTTTCTATAGAATAATGGACTTTTCCAACTTGGCCAAGTAATCTTGAGGAATATTTCAAAACATGAGATGGTGAGATACCTTCCAAAACTAAAAATGGAAATATATGCTTTCGGTGAAGAATTCCAAAAGGATGGATAGTGAAAGGGACACAAAAAAGGTGTATATTTAGTCCACCAGGTCATAAGAACTCATATATTTAGATTTTTGAGGTCCTATGAGAACTAAGTCAAATAAGGGGTCCTTATTTCCTAAAATTCATTGATCACTACACCTATACAACCAATATTATCTTTATAAATCATAAATTAGAGGCTATTTAGATGTTAAAAATATTTAAAAGAAAAGTTTAGAATTATATTGGTGTCAACATAAATAAGGTGTGGTTTGATACAGAAAAGGATTAAAAATCCAATGATTTTGGGAGATATCTATTAAATTATGGGATAAAAAATATATAAAAACATACACCAACAATAAAATGGTATGGATTAAAGGTAAAATAGAATCATTTAATATATGGGAATAACTATTCTAGTTGAAAATAAATTATCAATGTTATTTTGGAGAAAATATATTTTCACTATTTTTTACATTCAAAATTGATCAGGTTTCAGTCCTAAAACTCACAAGAAACCCTATGAGATGTGGTATAAAAAAATATAATTATCAAATAATTTAAAATGTGTAGATACCATTATTACATGAATATCAAAAATAAAAATCTAGGAATGCTTGAAGGAAATAATAAAGAATTAATATTTATGGGAAATCTATCAATTTTAAGTGGTTAAAAATATTGAAGAAAAAATAGAAAACAAGTTGGTAGAATTTTTTGATATCAAAATAATTTACCATCACCACAAAATATATGTGTTCATTAAGCCTGAATATGAAATTGCTATAGATGGAAACATGATAAATTCAAGAAAAATATATATTATTGAGAAAGATGTAAATGAAAATTTTATTCATATGAGACTATTGGTGAATAAGGTACTAAAAATAAGAGGTATATGAATCCAATATTGAAGATTCATGTTGATTTATGCAATATTATTAGCCAACATAATGCACCTATTAAAACTAGAGGTGGGTTAATACTTGAGAACAGAACTGCTCTTATCTCCTAATTTGAACCTTAAACTATTTCTAAGTCAATTGAGAATCAATAATGGATTGCTTATATAAATTAGGAACTTGTCCAAATTGAGAAGAACAAGACTTGGGAGATGGATCTAGGATATTAAAACAAAAACATTTTTGGAATTAAGTGGGTTTTTAGAAATAAATGTAATGGGAAATGTTAAATCCAAATAAATATGGAAAGGATTCTTTTCAACATGTATTATTATATGGAAGGAGTTTAATTTTAATGAATCGTTTAACCAATAGTAATAATTGACAATATATGTATGTTCTTAGAGGTGACTTCCCACAAATATTACAAAATTTATCAAATATATATGAAATCGACCTTTCTAAATTATGATCTTAAAGAAAAGGTTTTCATTGAACAACCTAGTTTTTTTTCTTTGTAATGATAGAAGAATGTTTTGCAAGCTCATGAAATCCCTATATGAATTTAAACAGGCTTATAGATACTAGTAAGAAAATATGAAATTATTTTTTCTGTTTGAAAAGTAAATATATATGAGGATTTTTAAGGGAATTAGAATATATTTTGAAATTTATATATTGAGTGAGATATCATATTTTCTAGGATTGAAAATCATTCAAGGGAATTATCATATTTTCCCTTTCAAAGAGAAATATACTAATGAATTTTTGAATAAGTTTGGAAGGGAATATTTCAATTTAATTTACACTCTTATTACTATTATTACTAAAATAACTGAAGATGAGTCTATAAATTATGTGAATCGAAGGGAATATAGGAAAAAAAATTACAGACTTTTCTATATATGACTTCCATACATGAAATTATATTTTCTATGACACCATGTGTAAGATTTAAAAGTGATCCCAATGTGTCTCACATGTTAACAACTAATATAATCTTGAGATATATTATTAATGATTTAAATTTTTTCTAATATAAAAAAAATTATATTTGAATTTATAGGGTCTTACAGATACTGACATGGTAGAGGACTATGCTTATAGAAATTCTATTTATAGTGGAACATTCTATATTGATGAAATTTATTTTGTAGGGGATAACAAAGAGAAAAAATAATTATTATTGATTATAGGTAAATTCAATGACATAACAACCACAAATTCCTTCACCTAGATTTTATGGAAATCGGTTCAACTAATTTATTTGAGAGTTGAAGTTGATAATCCACTCTATTTTTATTGTGATAATAAATGTGTTGTCCATATTTCCAAGAGTCTAGTACAATACGCTTGATCAAATCACCTTAATCTTAGATATAATTTTTTCAATGAAAATATTGTTGAATATTATTTGATGTTTGAGTTTATAGGAAATAAGTAAAAAGTTAAAGATATGTTTACCAAATCATTACCAAAGAAAAGGTTCTCATTTATAAGGATAAATCTTAATGTTAATCTTTCCCCTATCGCTTAAAAAATGCATCGAAGTAACCCTAATAAGTCTCTGGATTATTTTATTAATGGGGAGAATAAAAATGACACAAATATTACATATTTTTTAAGGGAGATATCATTATCAAATGATAAATTTAAACTTATTTTATTATCCAAAGTTTTTGTTATTATAAAAATGGGGAGAATATATAATGAGTTGAAGGAAATTAAAAAATAATTGAATCCCCTAGACAAAATTTTCTTATCCAACAGGGATGTAATTCTCTCAAATATGAAATATTATCTTCTGGTGTGGTGTCAATATTAATATAATTTGATATGTGATATGATTTATAAATTCTTGTGAGTGTTTCTTAAAACTAGTGAAAATTTTGAGTTGATTGAGGATGATTTTAAATTGGGTAAATAAAGAATTCAATGTGTAATATTTAACTGAACCTTGAAATTGTTCATATTTATTTTATATTATTGTCATCTTCTTATGTAAAATGGGTTGGGACATGTTTGGGGTTTTTTGAGTAGTTTGGATATGGATAAAATTGAGTTGGAAGAAGTGTTGTTATTTTATTAAGGAGTCTTGAATTATGTGTATTTCAATGAAAAATGGTCAATTTTAATTTTTCAAAGGGTCAAAATTATTTGTGTAAGTATGAATCTAAGATGTGTGAACATAATGTTATGTCTATGGAAATAATGTTTTTTAAGTTCAAGGATTATCCAGTGTAGCTGATCAAAAAAATGAAAAAGGCACAACATCATAAGGACAAAGTACTATTGCATAAGAATGGTAAAAGCATTCAAAAAGATCATCCCGAAGTGCATAAAAATCATTTTCCATTATATTTTCCTGATCCCTGTACTGGGTAAGGATAAAAAATTAGTGAATTTTGGGAAAATCTACTAGGTGAAAATAACATTTACCATAGTTATTTTTCGGAAAAATAATCAATCCAGATTATTCAAAAGACATTATTTAGTGTTTAAACCACTATAATTAAATATTGATTCAATAAAAATGAAGAATCTATGTTTCATTCATCATGGAGAATAAGATAAATAATAAGGGAATTTGAATTAGAGATATCTAAATTGAAGTTGACTCTACCTATGAAGAAAATCTAATTATTAAATATAGAATATAATTGGTACTAAAATAATATGTTATTCACTTATTAAATGAAATGATAATCAGGATATGATACAATATAATAATTTTATATTTTTTGAGTAATTAAATGGGATGATATATCCATTGTTGATTCATAGTGATGAACTTATCTAATAGTGTGAGAAGGATTGAAAAAATTAAATCTGATGATGATACAATTGAAATATAAAGATATCATTCATGGGAATTTATATAATACATGAATAAATTTATTTGTTTGTTATTTTGTATGGGATATTGGGTTTCTATGTGTTTTATCATTTTTTATTTATCTTTTCAGAAGAATAAAATGGAATTTTTGGAACACTGCATGAGCACTTGGGAGAATCCCCAATTTTTATTTTTTATTTGTTTTTTATGAGGATCATAGTTAACAAAAATGGTTTTACTTTTATGATTATTTATATTAGTAGGATAGATAAATATTGTAAAATAAAAAATTATGTATATGGAAAATGAAATGGGAAATTATTATAGTCTTCTATATAAGAAAAGTTTTTTTTGAAGATAAATAATTTTACTTTTAAGAAATATAAAAGAGGAAACACTGAAAAAATTATTTTTCATGATCCTAAGAAGAAATAATATTAGTCAAGAAAGAACTGAGACTGAAGCAATAAGTATAGAGTGTTTGTAAAATATATGAGTTTGAGAATTCTGTGATTGGGAGGAATCATATCTGAAAGGATCTGTATGTATTGAGAAGGATACGACTAACCATTCATCTTGATCTGATTTTAATAAAATCCATTATTATTGGAAAAGTGAGAAATATATTTTCAAAATATTCATAGAGGCACTTATAGGTGGATCATTATCTATTATTGGAGCAACCTAAAATTTCTAGAGATATTTATCAATTGGTGGTGTTTATGGTTCATTGTAACCGGTGGGAGTTAGTACAAAAAACTTGTAAATAATAGGATCTATGAACTATTGGTAAATAATGATAACTTCTTACCCATTATAAATTGGTAATATATTTATAGTGAAAAATATGTAGACTATGATATCATTCGGCTGTAACAAAGATTATATTCTCCCACTGATGTCGAACATTATAAACATTAGTGTCTGCCTAATTCATATTTATTTCCTAAATTTATCATGATATGTTGATTGTAATTAATCAAAAAATATAATTAGATATTAACTATTCATAGAGGTCAATTTCTAAAGATAAAATACATCAAAAAACTTGGGCTATACTGATTCACCCCCTCTTAGTGTTGTAGTTTGATCCACTAATAGTAGCACAAATATATAAAAATAAATAATATATCAAAGGAAATCCATACAAAAAAGATAATTATATCATTTCTAAAAAATAAATGTGATAACCACTTTATTTAATGAAAAAATATAATTACACGACATTCTTAGAAAACATATGAAATAAAGATTACTATATTTTACTTCACAAACTTCTTTAAAGAAAATTAATGTTATATTATAGTCAAAAAAAATTAAAAGTATATGTGTATATAATAAAAATATAAAAATAAAAATCATTTCACATGGAAAAAGAAATTTTAGGTATATCCTTCAAGATCATAACAAAGTAATTGGAAAATACATTATAAAATTTTAAAAGAAATCAAATTACATGGAAGTAAATCTTTTTATTATATAATGTTTGAAATTTATACATATAAAAACACACGCACACACACACACACACACATATATATATATATATACATATGTAAAATTTATAGAATAGCCTATGTATTACCAAAATTCTATGTGTTTTAAATGGTTCACATATATGATAAACAATAAATAAAAAATATAAAGTAATTATTTTTATTTTTTCTTGAAATAATTCTCTAAAATTAAAATTAAACTAAATAATATTTTTTGGTACATTTCCTTTGAAAATGTATCAATTTAAAAATAATAATTTATAAATACCATAAAATCAAGAAGAATATATAAAAACATTCAAACTAATTGTAAAAAATATAATTATAAATAAAAAACTTTAACCATAAAATGAATCAACAATCTTTCATGAGGTAGGTTACCACTGTAGCTATATATTTATGCTATGTTATATGGTTGTTTAATAGATTTTAAATTGGTTTTAGGGTCTATTCCTTTTTATATAATCCCAAGAACTAAAAACAAGGCATACTAAAATAAACACACATCAAAAACAAATTATAGACAAAACATATCAAATGAAAAAATTTCAAATGTTACACCATATGTATAGAATAATTGAAATATAATGTATTATTTCACTAGCATTCTAGGAATGCAATAAAATAAAGAAAAAAAGTAAATTTTTCTTCTTTCAATTTAAAGTTTCTTTCCAAACCATGCATTTTCATAAAACCCTAATCGAAAATATTTTTTATTATTATATTTAAAATGTATAATAAAAACACGCCCTCACTTAAAATATAATTTTAAAACATAAGATGTTTCATTAAAATAAAATAAAATGATATAAAATAAACTTTATTTGATTTTATGTTTTATAAACTCTTTAATTTTTTTGTTATTTAGATTATTATAAAATAATATTTTTTGAATAAAATATCTAAATTTCAAATTCAAATTACAACGATTATCTCATACTATTTTTGTTACTTTCAAAAAAAATTTAAATAAAAAAAATTCAATTCAATACTTTATAAAACTCATATATCAATCAATTAAAAAAATGACCATGTTATAAAAAGATAAAACATACCAAAATCAAATGCATACATGTTTCAATAAAGTAGATTATTATTGATATCCAGACAAAAAAATATTAAATGATTATTAGAGGTATCTAATTCATTAAACAAATTCATGATGCATGAAACTAAAAATAAAATTACCCTCCATGAAAATAAATTCTGAATATATATCACAAATGAAAAATATAATGAAATAAAACTCATTTAAGGGGTAAAATACGTCACCCTATCTCAGAATTCCTTGGATACTTAAGAAAATGACAAAGTAAATTGATCAGGTCTATTTATTAGTTATTCTAATGTTTTGATAATAAAATTACCATATATCATTAACCCAACTTCTTTCTTACAATCTAATATAAATTTTTATCTTGGATACCTAAAACTATAACCAATTACCCAAACATGAATGAAGAAAACCTTGTAGGTTCTGGGCGCAGCGGAAGCGCGTTGGTGGGTTGGCCAAAATTTTATTTTAACGTTAAACAATGTTCAATCCATGATCCGTCACGATTTAAAATGCCGAATCTTTGGAATAGAACGAAGAACGAAAAACATAAGAGGGAATCCTGAAACCATAGGGATAGGATCATCATATGTTGGTTAAAATTAATTTAATTAATTTACAAGAATTACCTTGGTGGAATTATTTCTTCGTTGATGTCTTTGGTCACGATCCTGTGACCTGTCATTGAGTCATAGAATCCATGTATAGGATTCCTCTAGCGGTGATCCACACGTGTGCCGCGTATCTCCGGACGTCGCTGAATGGATCTTCGGGTGCTAGCACAGAAGAACCTTTTCTTGCGATGTTTGCCTTTGATCACCTTGGTCTCTCATTCTTGAGAGCGTTCTTGGAGAAAAAAGTTCTTTTAGGCATGAAGGAATTCTCTAGAATTGTTGTGCAAAACGATTCTCTCTTGAAAAGTTTTGGGGTTTTGAGGATATTTATAATCAGGTTTGAGGTTATAGAGTTATGAAAATAAATAAAAGCATTACACGTTTTATTTATTTCATTAACTCTTATTGAAAACCCTCATGTAGAATTATTAATTCCTTGACATGCGGCCATGCTAATTATAATAAATATCATTTAATAAAATAATATTATATCCTCAAAATCTTGACTGGAAAAACTACATGGCGTGTAATCATTAATAAATGGCATGTACTCGTTTTCCACAAAACTACACGGCATGTATATTTAATATAGACGACGTGTACTTTTATTTTCCATTTATCTTTATTTCCTCCACTACATTTATTAGACCTATATTAATGGCTATTTTTTCTTAAATAAATGTAACTGCATTACTCACTAATAAATATGTTATTTCTCCCACAATATATTCTCTCGAATAACTAGTGTCAAAATAAATTCAATCAGGCATCCTTAAATAATTATTAAACCACAGTCGGGAATAATATTTATCCAACTTGTTAAATTAATATTTAACTGAGATACATGGACACACTTAGTGTGTGACCCTCTAGGCCCCTTTCTCAGTGGCATTAGGTGGAGCCTGCCTAAATTCCAAGGTTAGCGTCTAGCAACATGCCAAGGCACGCATAGAGAAAGAAGTTAAGACCGCAATGACGTGCCACCTCATACGAATGCTTACCGTGTAATATAATCCATTTGCCTCGATATATCTAATCAAGTGGGTTGCATTCTAGTGCCATCAACCCATGTGCTCGATTATTCTTTTTTTTTTTGACTTTCTGGAATTGAACTCACCCATAACTTACCATGGTAATGGATTTATTTAGGCTACATCAATTCCAACAAAGGGCCTGAGATATCTACATCCGTTATGGAATAGAAGGGACACATCCTTTCTCGCATTATCTATTAATGCAGTATTATTTGTGATGCACACAACGTATCATACCTTGCTGCGAACAGTGTGACGTCACAGTTTTCGTCAATACATCTAATTGTGTGAGTTGTAATACCCATTAATAATAATATTAAAGTCTAAGGACCAATACACAAATATATAGATAGAAACATCCAATGACACTATGAAATGTGGATTTCCTACTGGCCGGTCTCATTCTCATAATATCTTCCTGGATATTACTAAGGGAGCACACCATGAGAAGGTGCCTCAAAGTTTTATGAGTCATCACACTTAATGACTTGTATTATTTGTGTCCCTCAAATAACATCATTTAGCAATAGAACATATATTCAAGAATAGTTTTATGGAACTTCCGGGTTCTGATCATAGCAGGGATCCTCTATGACCGTTTAATGCAACAACTATCCTTGGGACATTATCACATGCATTATCATGCATAAGAACAATCAAGATGTGATAAGATGTTTATTTAATGAATAAAGTACAAAGTAGTTGGTTCTAGGCCACCAACTCCAAAAGACTCCCACTTGGACTAGAGCCAACTGCTAACAACCTTTAACCCGCTAGCTCTCACATGATGTTCATGCTTCTGCTGAGATAGTCCTTTAGTCATGGGGTCTGCCAAGTTCTCTTCTGTGGACACTCTGCTCACCGCATCTTCACCCCTTTGATAGAAATCCCTCAATAGGTGATACATATGGAGTATGTGCTTTGTCCGTTGATGTGACCTTGGTTCTTTTGAAAGAGCCACCGCTGTAGTATTATCACAATACAATGTAATGGGATCTTAACTGCTAGGAACCACATCAAGCTCCTAGACAAAGTTCTGAATACAGATTGCTTCCTTGGATACATCAGAAGCCTCTATATATTCGGACTCCACTATAGAATCGGCGACAACTGGATGCTTTGAACTCTTCCAGCTCACAACTCCTCCATTGAGACAGAAAACATATCCAGATTGCGAATTCAGATCATTCTGATCTGTCTAAAAACCAACATTAGCATACCCTCTGATGACAAGCTCCTTATCTCCTATATACACAAGGAACATATCCTTATTTCTTCTCAGATACTTAAGGATAGTCTTAACGACAGTCTAATGTTGTTCTCCTAGATATTCTAGATATCTACCTACCATGCTCAGTGCATAGGCAACATCAATCCTAGTACATAACATGGCATACATGATGGATCTTAGAGCTGAAGTGTATGGGATCTTACTGATTCTAACTTTCTATTGTTGTTTCTAAGGAAACATTTTCTGAGAAATATGTAGACCATGTGACACTAGAACCAATCCCCTCTTGGATTGTTCCATACTAAATCGCTTTAGTATCTGATCAATGTATGTACTCTGACATAGTCCATGCAGCCTCTTCAATCTATCATGAATGATCTTGATCCCTAGAATGTAGGCTGCTTCACCCAAGTCCTTCATGGATAAACACTTGTTCAACCAGTCCTTAACTAACTGTAAAACTGGTATGTCGTTTCCAATAAGAAATATGTCATCAACATATATTACTAGGATAACGATCAAATTCCCATTAAACCTCTTATAAACGCATGGCTCACATTCATTCTTAATGAACCCAAATATCTTTATGGCTTCATCAAATCAAATTTTCCATGAACTGGATGCTTGATTTAATCCATAAATGGATTTTTGAAACTTGCAAACCTATTCGTCTTCAACTGGTGTCACAAACCCTTCTGGTTGTGTCATATAGACATCTTCCGGAAGGTTTGTGTTAATTAATGCTGTTTTGACATCCATCTTCCAAATCTCGTAGTCATGGTAATCTGCTATGGCAAGTATGATTCTTATGGACATAAACATGGATATTGGAGAGAAGGTTTCATCATAGTTAATTCCTTGATGCTTTTTGAATCCTTTATCCACTAGCCTTTCTTTATAGGTTCTAACTTGACCTTCCATGTGTCGTTTTCTCTTGAATACCCATTTGCATCCAATAGGGTTTACATCAACTAGCTCATCAACCAGAACCCAGAGTTGGTTCTGATATAAGGAATCCATCTCAGAATTCATATCTTCTAGCCATCTTACAACTTCTGAGATTTCTACTACTTCCTTGTAGGAGAGAGGTTCATCATTTTCCAACATTAATGATTCACCATCCTCAGTGACTATGAAACCAAATCTCTTTGGTTCCCTTACCTCTCTTGAGCTCCTACGTAGTACTTGTGTTTTTGGAACCTCTTCCATGGGGACCTGTAAAACTTGTTCTTGTACCAACTCCTATGTATCTTGATCATCAACTTCGTCAAAGTCAATCTTGCTCCCACTATCCTTCTTGAGGATGTGCTCTCTCTCAAGAAAGACGGATTGTCTAGTGACAATCACTTTCTTGTTTGAAGGGTTATATAGGTAATATCCTTTCGTTTCCTTGGGATATCGTATAAAGATACACCTCATGACCCGGGGTGCTAGTTTGTTTCCTAATAATTCCATAACAAATGCCTCACATCCCCATACACATGTGTGCGACAAAGTGGGTTTCCTTCCATTCCATAACTCGGATGGAATTCCATTTTCTACCTTAGTTGGTACTCGGTTTAATGTGTATGCTGCAGTTTGGAATTCATATCCCCAAAAGGATAATGGAAGATCTCCATGACTCATCATTGACCTCACCATATCCAACAAGGTTTGGTTCCTCCTTTCAATAACACTGTTCCACTATGGTGTAAAAGGAGGAGTGATCTGTGAAAGAATCCCAGACTCCCGTAGAAGATCAATGAACTCTTGGTTCAAATATTCTCCACCTCGATCCGATTGAAGTTTCTTTATCTTCTTACCAAGATGATTCTCTACATCATTCTGGAATTCCTTAAAATTTTCTAAGGCCTCTGACTTATACCTCATTAAGTAGACATAGCCATATCTACTCAAATCATCAGTTAAAGTAATGAAGTAAGAATATCCACCTCTAGCTTCTATTGGAAATGGTCCACACACATCCGTGTGCACCAATCCTAGAAGCTCTGCAACCCTTTCACCTTATCCACCGAAGGGCGGTTAGGTAATTTTTCCTTGTAAACAAGCGTGACATCTATCAATTTGTTTTATCTTAGTATAGTCTAAATATCCATCCTGGTAGAGCTTATTCAAGCGCTTCTTGTTTACATGACCGAGACGGCGATGCCACATCTGGGTGATGTTTGAGTCATGTGAGTTTGTTTCATTATCGATTACCAACACTTGGTTTTCATAATTTAATACATACAAACCATTATTTAAATGTTCCATACCATGACATATGTTGTTCTTATAAAAGAGACAACCCTTATTCCCAAACATGAAAATAAATCCATCCATATCCAAACAAGATACATAAATTATGTACTTAGTAACACTAGGCACATAATAACAGTTTTGTAAAACCAAAATCATGCTGGTTGGCAATGAGAGGTGGTAATCACCAATAGCCAACGCAACTATCCTTGCTCCATTGGCAGTTCGAAGATCTACCTCTGATCTGGAAATCATTCTAAATCTACTTGGTTCATGCATTTGAATACAGATGTGAGCCCCATAAGCTGTATCTAATACCCAATGTGTAGAAATAGAAAGATTACACTCGATAACGAATGAAAATTTAGCATCCCTATGCTTTTGGGTGTAGTTCATATTTTAGTGTCCTTGCTTACCACATGAAAAACATACTGCTTCCCATTCTTTGCCCTGCCTCTGGATCTTCCCCTTCTTGGAGGGACGGTGCATGGGGGCTTCAGACTGTTTATAAGTCTTTGACCACTTTTCCTTGTCCTTCCTTTTCATATTCACTATAAGGACTGTGGGTTTGTCACGCCCCATGTACTTATCTACCTGGTGAGTTAATGGTAGATGTTCTGATCTAGGCGCAACTGGAACAGGCTCTTCCAGTACATACAATTTCCTATCACGGCGATGGATGACGTGTAAACGCCTCTGCTACTCTTGGAAATTGGTGCTGATGAGAAGGTTTTCCTTCTCGAGTATGGTTCGCAATGATATGTTTGAAGTCATTTTATTTCCGTTTCTATAAATTAAGATGAGCAAAGTTTTAGTACTTTATTATAAAATTAGACAAATAAGTAAATTAATACTTATTAGTCTCCCACTATTTTATCAAAATCCAAGATCCCTCACCATTGACTTTTGAATATTCTGTTTCCTAAATATTCTAGTGTCAAGGATCCATATTGCCCTTTGCATTACCCCAACTAGGGGTGGTCAAGCAACTTGAAGGGTTTTAGGTAGGCATTCCAAATTCCAACTTCAATAACTTGCAGCTCCTTGATCCGCTGAGTGGACTCCCCAATCCTGAAATCATTTTATTTTGGATTTCCTCAACCCTTGCCTCTAGGTCACACTAAGTCCTATTGTGGTAGTCATCCCTTGATGCGAAATAAGTCATGTCAACCCAAAACTTGAATTAGAATTCCTCGATAATTGAAATCACCCCAACTAGGGTTGGTCAAGCACTTTGAACTATAGTTCGATTCTAACCAAAATTATGGAAGGCTATACCGACTTAATATTTATTTTGAGGGATTTTAACCTTATACATAAATTTCCATTTTATTATCTTTGATTACATGCTTTTTAATATTAAGTGGGATATACTTAAGTGATTAACCATGTCTAAGATAATATTTATGCATATGCAGGTTTTTATTTTAGTTCCATCTTTCATGCTTTGTTTAATTCATTAATTGTCTGATCGTGAAAACACACCCACAATAAATAAACCATGAAACTAATAGAAATAAAATAAATGGTATGATCATGAGCTTTTCAATTGGTTAGTTTATCTATTAGTTGATAAAATAACCCAAGACCTAGGGGAGAAACACCCTGAACCTTTTGATTTTGTGTTTACAATTTTCCACCTGTCCACCTTTGTATCTCCTTGGATTGGTTTCGCCTTGGCTCCTGACTTGATCCGCCTCCACTAGCTAGGGAGCCCCATCCATTACATATACATTTATCTCACACACAGGTGAGGGGTAAAAAGGTGTTTTTTCATAAAATAATCCTTGGGCGCGCAGGACCTATATATTAATGAGGAGAAGGCTCACATGCCAACAAATTTAATTTAAATAAATAAATTAAAAAAAAAATCACATACAAAGGTCTTAGTCTAGCTCATAATCATCCATACATGAAACAATATTTATTCATAAATAAAACTAGCATTCAATACTTTAATCATTCTTGCTTAAGATAAATCACGCTCGAATCAATTAATTATCATTAATTAATTAATCCTTTTATCTTAAATCCTTTTCTGAATTTCCTTTAGATTCTCATCCATCATAATTTTGAACAAGTAAATTAATTTAAAATTATCCTCTTACATAACTTGTACGTAACTTGTACCTTGGAGTGAACCTGGTGAATTCCCATTTGCTATGCAGATGTTAAATTAAATGCATATATATAAAACATTTATCACGTGTTTTGCCTCAGCTTCACACCTACACTATGGTACGCGTCTCAAGGGTTTGTATAACAAAATAATAAACTTTAATAAATCTGTGTAATTTTGGTGAGTACAAGACATGTAGTTCGGACTACATTGTGTGTAATTTTCTTCACCGTCCATCCGAGGTACACACCCGGGGAAATGGCGTGTTAATGTAATTCGGAAATTTTCGGAGTACACGGCGTGTTTAATGGGACACAGGCCATGTAGTTTCTGTGTTACACAGTTTCCAGTTGGGCAAACAATGTACAAGGTACACTGTCCAACCTGAACCCTAATAGACTACACGCCGTGTCCCATTGGACCACACAGTGTGTAATCCAGAAACCGTGTGCCACCTGTTCCTGGTCAACACACGGTGTTATAAATGACTTAGATAGGATTAATACATGACCTGATTTTGCAGACCCGCCTGATGTATGGACATAAGCTACAAGGCATGTACTTCCGAATACACATCGTGTATTCTTGTGTTGTATGGCCAGAAACATTTGGATCCTCCGAATTAGATCCTCTATTTTATTTTAATCAAAAATTAAATGAAAAGTTTGTTTTTGTATGGTGAACGAGAAATGATAGAGGAGGGATAGATCTCAAGATTCATATTTAAAGAACGATTAACTTGAATTGAAACAACTAAATTATTTAATGCGTAGATCACCAATGAAAAACTAAATAATTATAATCAATGATATGACCGCTCTGATGCCACTTGTAGGTTCCGGGCACAACAGAAGCGCATTGGTGGGTTTGCCTAACTTTAATTTTAATGTCAAACAATGTTCAATCTGAGATCCATCACGATTTAAAATGCCGAATCTTTAGAATAGAACAAAGAATGAAAAACTTAAGAGGGAATCACGGAACCATAGGGATAGGATCATCATATGTTGGTTATAATTAATTTAATTAATTTTCAAGAATTACCTTTGGTGGAATTTATTCTTCGTTGATGTCTCAAGTCACAATCTTGTGATCGGTCGTTGCATTGTAGAATCCAAGTGTAGGATTCCTCTAGCGGTGATCCACCAGTGTGCCACGTATCTATAGATATCGCTGAAGGGATCTCTGGGTACAAGCATGGAAGAACCGTCGCTTGCGATGTCTGACTTCGATCGCCTTGGTCTCTTGGTCTTGAGAGCGTTCTTGGAGGAAGGAGTTCTTTCAGCCTTGAAAGAATTCTCCAGAATTGTTGTGCACAACGATTCTCTCTTGAAAATTTTTGGGGTTGTGAGGATATTTATAATCAGGTTTGAGGTTATAGAGTTATGACAATAAATAAATGCATTACGCATTTTATTTACTTCATTAACTCTTATTGAAAACCCCCGTGTTGAATTATTAATTCTTTGACATGCACCCATATTGATTATAATAAATATTATTTAATAATATAATATTATATCCTCAAAATCCTGATAGAAAAAACTACAAGACGTGTAATAATTAATACAAGACATGTACTCATTTTCCACAAAACTACACATCATGTATATTTAATATACACGACGTGTACTTTTATTTTCCATTTATCTTTATTACCTCCAGCCCATTTATTATACCTTGAGTAATGGATATTTATTTCTTATATAAATGTAACTGCATTACTCACTAATAAATATATTATTTCTCCCACAATATATTCTCTTGAATAACTAGTATCGAAATAAATGCAATCAGGCATCCTTAAATAATTATTAAACCACAGTCAGGAATAATAGTTATTTAACTTTTTAAATTAATATTTAACTAAGATACATGGACACACTTATTGTGTGACCCTCTAGGCCCCTTTCTCAGTGTCATTAGGCGGAGCCTGCCTAAAGTCCAAGGTTAGTTTCTAGCAACACGGCTAGGCACCCATAGAGAAAGAAGTTAATACCTCAATGACATGTCACCTCATACGAACTCTTACCATGTAATATAATCCATTTTCCTTGATATCTCTAATCAAGTGGGTTGAATGCTAGTTCCATCAACCCATGTGCTCAATTATTCTTTCTTTGACTTTCGGGAATTGAAATCGCCCATACCATACCTTAGACATGGATTTATTTAGGCTTTATCAATTCCATCAAAGGGCCTAAGATATCTACTTCCGTTATGGAACAGAAGAGACAAATCCTTTCTCACATTATCTATTAATTCATTATTACTCATGACGCACCCAACATATCCTACCTCACTGCGAACAGTGTCTCGTCACAGTTTTCTTTAATATATCTAAGTGCGCGAGTTGTAATATCCATTAATAATATTATTAAAGTCTAAGGACCAATACACACATCCACAGATAGGAACATCTAATGACACTATGAAATGTGGATTTCCTACTGGCGGGTCTCGTTCTCATTATATCCTCCTGGATATTACCAAAGGCGCACACCATGAGAAGGTGGCTCAGAGTTTTTTGAGTCCTCACCCCTAATGACCTGTATTATTTGTGTCCCTCAAATAACATCATCTGTCCGTAGAACATATATTTAAGAATAGTGTTATGGCACTTCTGGGTTCTCATCATAGCAGGGATCCGCTATGACCATTTAATGCAACAACTGTCCTTAGGACATTATCACATGCATTTTCACGCATAAGAACAATCAAGAAGTGATAATATGTTTATTTAAGGAATAAAGTACAAAGTAGTTGGTTCTAGGCCACAAACTCCAACAAACCTAAGGTAGTTCCTGATTTCCATAGGCTGGAAAAAGTGATAATGGTATCAAATGTATATTATGGGAATAATTTACCATTTATAACCTATAAAGAAAAAATCAAGTATTTAAAATAAAAACCCTACATTATTTATCCCTAGGTTCTAATTTCCATTCTTTCTAAAAATATATCTCAAATAAAAAAATGAACATAAAATCACTAATAAATTAAACATCCATCTATGAACATGAAAATATATAAGATCAATGCATATAAAAATCTTGAATAAATAAGTACAATATACAAAATATAAAATACAATGCTTATTTCTTTGATGCAAAAATTTTAACATAAAAATTAAATATTTCTATATGTGACATACATTTTATTTTTTATACCATCACACCTACAATATCATATTTGAGCCCATGGTCTAAATCATATTCAAGGGAAACCACTTATAGCAACTCTAGCTTCTCATTCATGGGTAATATATCTTTTTAGATCAATATTAAATACATTACACAAAAATATTCTTGAGGGACCTAATATTTTAGTGTATTTGGAGACTATGTACACAATATTTTAATTAGTTGAAAGATCTTTAACATCTCCCATAAAGATCTTCTCATTTAGTACTCTTTACAAACATACCCTACATAAAACCTCTTCAAAAACATACCCTACCTAAACTCTTAATAACCTAAGTAAAGGAAACATAAAAAATGATGGGATAAAATGGTCAATGGGGTTAAAAAAGGGAGATACATAATCATAACATAAACATAAGGGTATGAGAACATGATCATAAAATATGAAAACCATACACTACATATCAAATATCAGATTCATGATTCATGGAATAAATATTGATATTTTATAAGACATTAATCATAAATAAATCAATGAATGTGATCCATTATATTATAATATAGTTATAAGACATAGAATTGGGACATGCAAATAAGAAAAGAGAATATTTTCTATATTAGTCAAGGCTGACTGCCAAAGCTATCCCAATGGAATGAGTTCACTCCCCAAACCATCATAGTAATCAAGGTTTACTCCCATGACCATCATAGTGGATAAAGTTTCTTATTGAATTGGGTTTACTACCTATTCCATTCCTATATATCTCTTGAGATAAAAATTCTTACCTAATACATTAGAGGGAGATATAGGTCCCACCCATCACATAATGAAAATAATACAAATGTGTTCCCCAAGATCATAAAACATTAATCATATCATAGCCCATGAAATGTAATGAATTTAATAAACATTTCATTATATTATAACCAGTGGAAAAGTGATAGGTTTCATAACCCATTTAACATATTGTAACCCAGGGAAGAGAAACTAGATTCATAAATAAATTTCCATCATAAAATATTTAGAGAAACAATAAAAATGGTACCCTTGGATAATATCCCCAGTAATGAATAAGTATCATCAATTGATGTCATCTTATATATAAAGTTATTTTGAAAGATCACTTGGAATATTTGTTAAGTAAAATAATTTTTATTTGAAAAGACATTTTTATGATAAAAAATATAATTTTTTTTTGAAATAATTTTATTTTAATAAAACCATGAAAAAATTATTAAATAATACTAAAATTCCATTTCAAGAATTTTTGTAGGAAAATATCCCTTCTTCTTTTCAAAACACTTTTAAAACTTAAAATATTTTGAAAATAATTTTCCCATTGAAATAATTTATTTAAAAGATAAAAAAATTACAAAATATTAATGGAATTTTTTATTTGTAAGTATATTTGAAAAAATGTAAGGGAATATTGGAATCCTTTAGAAATCATAAAATTGGGAAATACTATTCATTTTGTGCATGTTAAAAACAAATATTATTTTCACATTTTTTGATAAAGAAAAACACGAGTTATTTGGAAAATGACATGAAAATTCATTTAAAAAGAAATTAAAAGTAAAATATGGGTAATTTTTTTTTTTAAAAAATCATTTGGATAATATCAAAAACATTTATTGAAAACATTTATTTAGAAAACATGGTTTTGGTATAAAACTTTTTTTGACCTATGAGAGAAATAAAGATGATTTTCATAAAAACATTTTCTTAAACTCTTCAGTAAATAAAGAGAGGAAAATAAGGTTAAAAAACATGTATTATAATGACATAACCTTAGTATAATAATATTCACCAGTTTATTTAGAAATGTATCGCAATATTTCATTATTAGAAACATACACATAAACAATCCTAACAAAAGATGATATTGTAACATAATGTTTTTAGCACTTTGGTAACATTGAATTATAATACCCATGAAATAATAAAATTAAATGAAACATATAATATCATAAAAATAATTATATTTATTATATAACTTGTTAAATATGAATTATATACACCACATGGAAGAAGATAGGTGCATAACATAACTTAGGTCTCCAAAAAGGAAATTTGAGACAAAAATCGCTTACTACTTTGGTAAATTTTGAACTCTGGACCCATGAAAAAAATATCCCAACTTGGATATGTAAATACATATAATTTTATGTATAATAATATTAAAATAAATTAATTTAATTTTATACACAACATAATAGAAACCCATGGTTAATATGTATTATGTCTCACAAAAAATATAAGTGAGACGAAAATCCCTTACCGCGTTAGTAATCTTTTGAATCATAAGACCAGATAAATAATAACATAAAATTAAAATTTGAATATAATTAATAGAATTATATTCATGGTATAACATGTAAAAGGGGAATTATATACACAATAAAAAATAAATGAGTGGTGAATTTTTAAATATCTCCTACAAATAAAAGAGAGAACATAAATATCGTACATTAAGTCTTGACTTACTTTATACACGTTCAAAACTCCTATATAATAAATATATATCTATTATGAATTTATTATTTTAACATATTTATATATATATTATACCATATGAACATTTATTACCCTTTTTAACAATTCCTTGTTAAAATCATGTTTTGGGTAATAACTGCTTTGTTTTTCATATATGTTTTGATTTATCATTTTTGATCCTCTTAAATTGATCATGGTTCCATAATATAAAAAATACTAATCATGAAATAATTTCAATATTTATACATAAATTATAATTTTAATACCTACCATGAAATATGGTCTTGAGAAATGAAGTGTGTTACGTTGAGGGAGATGGTAGGTCATACATACGCATGAGTAACATTTCCATTTTTCAATGATCATTATGGAAAATAGGTAAGTAATATTTTATCTTTAAATAATTATTATAAAATTATAAATTACATATTTCTTCATTTAATAGGATTATACATACTATCCATGTGTTATGGTGATGAAAAAAGAGTCACATCGCTATGTGAAGGTGGCAGTCCGCACGTACACCAACAATGTTATCATCTTTCCGTGAGTGAAAAAGTAGGAAGAAAATATTATATTTTAATAATGATAAAATATGTCATTATTATAATAATTATTTCATTAATATAATATATATTTATTAAATATATCCTTATTATATTCCATGTAATGCATTATGTAAAAAAAATCACATCGTTTTTTGAGGCGATAGTTCGTTGTACACACAAGAGATGTTATCATATCTCATAGAGAATGGAAAGTAAAAAGGTATATATGAATTAATAACTCAAGACGTATAATTATTCTATAAATATCATATATTGAAATTATATCTATAATAATACCCAACTTTGAGAGATTATAATGGAAAAATTAATGACATCGATTCACAAGGAGATAGTCCCCCATCGACACGATTGATGATTTCATAACCCATTTGATGAAAGAAGAGATGGTTATTGGTAATTACCTTAAAATAAAAACATATAATTATATGTAATATACTTTGATGACTATATCATCATGGTTTAAAGATAATTTTATGAGGTGAGGGAAAAAATAAAATAAAAATGCTCATTGGAGAACATTACCTTTTCTTCAAGTATCCTCCGTCTGTTTTCACGAAAAGCCTTAATAGGTTATATTTATGAAAAAAATAAGTATTCTAAAATGATTTTAGAGATTTTGGTATGTTATTTTGGAATGTATTTTCCAAACCAAAATGGTTTGAATGTTTGAAGTGAAGAGGAGAGGGGGTGGAATTTAATAAGTGTGGTTACTAGTGTACTTATAATTTTCTGAAAAAAAAGTATAACCAGGTTTATCTTAGAAAAAAGGCTCCAAAATGGATTATTATCAATACTTATACATTATAAGAAATATATAAATCAATAAAATATATTTTATATAAGTTTTTAGGTCATTTTAACATTTATATTTTTAGTTTAACCCTTGGTAAACACATTTTTACATTAACCATGGTTATTACTTTATTATAGTTTAATAATTCATTTTCTTCTAAAATTAATTTCAACATATTTGATAATATAAATAATTCTTATTAAAAATATAGAAAACAATTTTAAAATTTCAATTTATAGAATTTATAAAATTTAATTTAAAATTAATCCCACATATACGATTAGAAAGAGGGTTTTCTAAGAGAAAATGTTCAAAAATTTATAATTTTTATATCAAAAATAAATATGAAAAATATTCCAATTAAATAAAAAAATTTAATTAGTAAATACGTAAACTAATTTTACTTTATTACAATTTTAAAATATAATTTAACTTTATAAATACTTCAAATGTAAAGGATGTTTTCAATTAAAATTTAGTATTTTTCACTATCTGTAAAAAAATCATATTTCTAGAAAATTCACAAAAATTTGCACCAAGATAATTCAGAAAAGATTTTTTAAAAAATAATTTTTTTTGTCAAATTAATTTTATATTAGTTTCAAAAATTATTTTTAAAATAATTGTGTCAAAGGAGACAATTTTTTTTAGAAAAATTCAGTTTTTAAGAATAAAATTGGATTTATTCTCATAAATTGTCTAAAAAACATATAAGATGTATGTTTAATATTAGATTAAATATATAATATATGAATATCATTAAAATAATTCATTAAAAGTTATTTTCAAAATTTATTGAGGTAAAACATGTTTTTGTGCATAAAAATAGTTTTTCATAAAAATAATTTCTTTATTTTCAAATAGTATTTCTTTCCATTTACAAATAATTGGTCACTTGAGAATTAATTTTACATAAATGTATAAAAATATATTTTCACAATTTAATTACTTTTAATCATACCTGTCATTACAATGGCTAGGTGATAACTATCATGATAATATTTTAATAGTATGTCATGTTTTGTTTAAAATCAGCGTAGCGTGTATCACAAGTTACACTCAGTGTAACATGTAATGTAAGAAAAAATTGTAATTTTATGTCACACAAGGTAAAATGAGGGTCACATGTAACAAGAAATACTAAAAGAGTAAATTTATTTGAGAAAAATATTTCACAGAATATCAAGGTGTTACATTCTTCTACCCTTGAAATGAATTTCTCCCTCTGAATCCATAACTTTGGTACCAGAAATTAAGGATAATTCTCCTTTTTTGCATCCTTAGGTTCCCATGTATATTATTCAAGCTAGATTTTTTACTACAAAACATTTACCATGTGAGTGTTCATGTTTCGTGACATTTTCTCTATTTGATCTAGAATCTCAACCAATTATTCCTTATAAGAAGATCTTTCAATAGTGGCACAACCTCTAAGTTTATTAAATGTGATGAATTATGTTTAAACTTTCTTAGGCGAGATACATCAAACACACTATTAACATGATAGAGATTCAATGGAAGTATCAAGAGATAATATATTTTACAAATATGGGCTATAATTTCAAATGGACTGATATACCTAGGTCTTAGTTTACCCATATTTCCTCCATTGAGAAATTAATAGAAAGGCCTTTTAACAAATATAAAATTCTAGGCCGCATCAATGATTATCAAAAAAATTATGTCAACTTTGTATTATCCTTAAGTGTTGTCGAATGGTTCTAACCTTCTCTACTATCTCAGAAGATTTCTCATGTCCCATATATTTCTTTCTACAACTTTAATATATTATGTTTGAGTTCTATAGTTATTTCCATAAAGTAATTTTTAAGGATTAATATGATGCTTGATTGAAATTTACTTTTGTATGAAAACTCAACTTGAGTATGGCGCTGATCCCAAACATCTTTGAAATCCATAGAAAAAGTTCTTAGCATATTCTCTAGGGTTTGAATTGTTCACTCAGATGGACTATATTTTTTAGGATAATTTATTGTTCTGAAACTCAACTCTATATGAATATCTTGCTTTAGATTCAATAAAACATCAATGTAAACTTCAAATCCTGATCAGATAAAATATAATTTTTTAATCCATGCAATCCATAACAAATCATTAATATATAACTTGTAAATAATATACAAAGGGAAATCATATCTAACAAGGATAAATTTTATTTAATTAATAACTAGATAAACTATAACCCATGAATATTATTACCTTCAGATGTTTTGGGGTAGTATGATGAAAGAAATCATAGTTATGACTTCTTATTTATGTTTTGCTATAGATAATGGTCATAGGCTCCTTTTAGACCATTTTCTATCATCCTTGACTTGCTGACATACTAATAATTGAGATATATACTCATAAATTTATTTATTTAAATTTTACCACCACAAATAATATTAAATATATGACATTGGTACGTGTTATACCACAGTTTCCCTTTAGTTTTGGGTTTAAGCCCCTACGACCTTTCGAGATACAACAAGTTGACACCCAAATTGCAGGGTATCCCATTTATAAAACTATATTAATAAAAAAATTCAACAACCCATAACTACCATAACTACCATAACATAAAAGATAATATAAAAAATAAAGGTTAGAAAATATCGTTAATAATTTGTCCATAAAAATGCATTTCTCTACAAAACTAAAGGGTTTCATTTCCATAAATTTATCTCAAACTATCTTTAATCTAAATAAACTCCCAACACATTGAATATCAAAATGATTTTCTAAGATTTTAACTTATGATCAACCTTAAACTCTTAAAACTATGACAAAATCCATAACTCTTAAGTTAGTCGTACATGGAGACATATATTCTTCCATAAATAATTAAATATATAGATGCTTCACTAATATAATAATAAAAAACCATTAGTAAAATACTTCTACAAAATAATTATGTAATCCAAACACATAAATAGTTCAATCATTCCACTTCAATGATTGTAATGGAATAAGTCATTCCTTAGTCTAGAAGTTAATTATTATGTTAGGAAATTAGGTTGGATAATGCATATTTTTTCAACACATAAGTCATTGAACTCCTCAACAAATTTTCATTCTATAACCTTCTTTTTTACATATATAACATCCTACCATCCATTTGATATATTCTTCTATGTTATTATTCCCACCTTATTTTAATTTTGGAAGTTGAATCTTATTTCCTATATGTTCATTACCACACGAAATTTCATAAAAGTCTATATTATTCTTCTTTTATGTGTTTGGAATCTCACTAAAGATAATTTTCCTAATCATATATCATGATATATTATTAAGCATAATCATAATATATTTATCCCTAATCATTATCCAATTTGGTTTCTCATACTCACCAAATTCTCTATCAGATTCATTGCTAACATGATTCCTTTTAGTTCCTACCATTCAATAAACCCAAAATCTATAGTAGAAAACCACATAATCATGAAAAATTCACATATAATATATCTAAATCATGATAACATATTTTTAATATATTATGAGTAATGTTTATCCTAAGTCCTTCGTAGTCATCATAAATTTAAATCTTTCATGATGGTTCATAAAGAGTCAGGTAATTTCCAAATAATATCCCTTGGGGGTGTCAAACTAGTTTGGTATCAATGGTTATTTTCATTCACCTGGTGATGATCTAGTCTATATAAATGTTCCCTTTTTGGATTTATTACCCCTAGGTACATATATTCCATAGCTACATCTACTTGTATTATCCATACAATAGTGTAATTTCATTGAAACCACTTGTTCTATCCTTTACCATAAGTCCAAGACATTTTCCTATACTTTGAATCATTTATAGACTTATACATAGATATTTACCTAGATATATCTTTAGAAATATCTTTAGATGTCTAACTAAATGTTTCTCATCCTAGTTTCTAATAATTAACTAAACATTTCCTCTCATACTGTCTATAAAGAATCGGGTTTCTCATACTTGGATATTACATAGTTTTAGGTGAATATTCAATACATTACACACACACACTCATGAGGAATGTAATAATTTTTTTATTTGGATACTAGGTACACAATATTCTAATTTGGTAAAATATCTTTGACATCTAAAATATATATTTTCTTCTTTAGTAATCATCTTAAACATACCATACATAAAACATTTCATCATAACTCGGGGAAAGGAAACATAAGTAAGAGTGATACCATATTCTCAATAAGGGTAATAAGGGAGATAAATAAGCATAACATGAACATAAATGTATGATAACATGATCATAACTTATGAAAATCATACCCCATATATCAAATATTATAATCTTGAGTCATGGAATAAAGATTGGTAGTTCATAAGACATGATTCATGTGGAAATAAAATAACATCTTCCATGAGAGCATAACATTTTCAGAAGACATAGAATTGTGGAATGCATATAATAATATAAATTATTTTCCATAGTATTCAAGTTTTATTGACAAGGCTATTATATTTGAAGGGATTCACTCCCCAAACCGTTATAATATTCATGGATGACTCCCAAGACCATCATAGTGGATAATGTCCCTTACGGAACCAGGTTCAATACCCATTATAGTCCATTATATCTCATAAAATATAAATCTTTTCCAAATTAATTGGATGAAAATATTGGTAAAACCCATCATATTATAAAAAATAATACATATATTTGAAAAAATATCATAAAACATTCATCATAACTAACTCATGATATGAAATGGGTTTTAGAAACATTTCATTATATTATAACCTCTATAAAAGACACCTGTTTTATAATCATTTTATCATTTCATCAAATCATAACCCATGTAATGAAGCGAGAGTCATAATGATTTTATCATAGTGTAACTCATGGAATTGAAATGGGTCCTAGAAAAATCTTATCATTATAAAAAATTTAGAGAAAAAATAATAATGGTATCCTTGGATTATATACCTAGTAAAACATAATTAGCATCAAAGGATGTCATCTTATGTGGAAAATTATTTTGAAACATCACTTGGAAAATTTCTTCAGTAAAATTACTTGCCTTTGAAAATAAAATTTTTAATCTAAAAATTCATAAAAAAATTTGTAAATAATTTTCATTTAAAACAACAATGAAAAATTATAAATTAATCTTTAAAAATAATTTAACACATTTCTTAAGAAAAATACCCTTTATGCTTTTCAAAACAGTTTTTTAAATGTGAAACATTTTGAAAATAATTTTCACATTGACAACATTTATTTAAAATAGAAAATTTTCCCAAATAGTTAGGAAAAAATAATCCTTAAAAGGTACTTTGAAAAAATGTAAGGTAATATTGGAATAATTGATCATTCATGAAATTGTTAAATATTGTAAATATAATGAATTTTAAAATCAATAATTATTTTCAAATTTTCATTGAAATCTAAATAAACATTTCTTTGAAAATGACATGAAGGTTCCTTTAAAAATATTTTCTAAAAATTAAAAAATATTAAAAATTTATATAATAATTCATTTGGATAATGTTAGAAATATTTTTGGAATTACTATTTTAGAAAACATAGTTTTGGAATAAAAAGTCCTTTTGACTGGATAGAGTAATAAATTCAATTTTTTATAAAAGCATTAACTATAACTATTCAGTACATAAATATAAATAAAAAAGGTAAAACATGTATTATCATGAGGTAAACATAGTATAAAAATATTTATGAGTTTATTGATAAATGTATCATAAAATTTCATTATTAAAAACATAATCATAAATAAACCCAATAAATACTGAGATTGTCATATAATTATTTTACCACTATGGTAGCTTTGAATTGTATGTCCCAGGAAATAGTAACATGAAATGAAACTTATAAAATTATTGGAAGAAGTATATTAATTATATTATATATGAAATTGGATTTATATATAACTCATATATTAATATAGGTGTGTGACAAAACATAGGTCTATAAGAAAGAAATTTGAGAAAGAAATCCCCTACTAATTTGATGATGTTTAAACCATAAATAACATGAAAGATATATCCAAAAATGGATATATAAATACTCTAATTTTTGGGATAAAAATAATAAAATACATTCATGAGATGTATATACACCACATAAAAGAAACACATGACAAATATGGCTTGTGTCTCATAAGAAATAAAACTGAGATGGAAATCCATTATGGATTTAGTAATATTTTAAATCATAAGCCCCAATAATGAATAATATGAAATTATAATTTTAATATAATTAAAATTATAATATTAATTACATAACATTTAAAAGGGGTATTATAAACACAACATAAAATAAATGATTGGTGAATTTTCATGTGTCTCCCCGAAATTATATATAGAATATAATCCCTTACAGCCTTAACTACCTTTGAACACATTTGAAACTCATTTATAATAAATATAAGATTATTATAAATATATTATATAACCATGATTATATATATTGTACCACATGTGATTTACTTATGACCATTTATTATATATTTATTAATAATTCCATGTTAAAATCATGTTTCGGGTAAGAACTGCATTTTTCATATATATATTGATTTGGTATTTTCAACCATGTTACATTGATCATGGTTACATAATCTCTAGAATAATAATAATGAAATAATTATCATATTTATACATAAATTTTACTTTTAATACCAATTGTGAATAATGGTTTTTAGAAATGAATTCGGTTATGTTTGTGGAGATGGTAGGTCGTATGTACACATGAGTAACATTTCCTTTCTCAAAGATAATTATGAAAAAGAGTTATGTAATATTTTATATTTAAATAACTATGATAATGTAATAAATATAATATTATTTCATTAAATATACATAAACATATCCTCCATGTGGTATGGTGACGAAAATAGAGTCACATTGCTAAATGAAGTCGATAGTCCACATGTATACAGAAAAAGTAATAATATTTTAGTAAGTGAAAAGGTAAGAAATAAAATATTATATTTTAATATTGATAAATATTTAATGAATTTAATAATTTATTTATTTATATAAAATATATTCATTAAATTTATCCTTTTTATCTTCTATGTAAAGAGTGAGTGAAAATCTAATCGCATCACCTCGTGAGGAGGTAGTCGTCATATACATGAGTGATGTTATCATATCCCCTATAGAATGGAAAATAAAAAAGGTACATATGATATAAATAATAAATAGTTATACTTATGTTATAAATATCATATATATTCTTTATATTCATCATCATACCCACTAGTGAGAGGTGGTAATGGAAAAACTGATGACATCGATCTGTGAGCCGGTAGTTGATATTAGTTTATCAGAATGATTTATTAATAATTTAAGGATGTGGAGGAGAAAGTAAAATAAAAACTCTCATTGGATAAAGTTACCTCTTCTTCGGGTATCCTCAGTGGGTTTTCACCAAGATCCTCCAATGGTTGGATTCATGCCCAAAATGAGGATTATATGATGATAGGATAGATTTTTTAATGTTATTTTGGAACGTATTGTCTAAATTAATATTTTTTAATGTGTGAATATTATAGGAGAGGGTGTGGCCTTTTATATGTGAGGTGAGTGGAACACTTGTTGGTTTTTTAAAGGAAAATGGTATACCCAAGTTTTTATCATGACAAAAGGATCAAAAATATAGTATAATCGATGATTAGACATTATATAGTATTAATATGACAATTAAATACATTTTAGTTAAGTTTTTAGTTCATTTCAATCCATATCTTTTTAGTTTAACCCATGTAAACTCATTTTTACCTTAACCGTGATAATTAATTTTTATTGTTCTCAATATCCCTTTTTTTAAAAATTTAGGTGAAAATATTATATAATATAAATTATTATGATTCAAAATATGGAATCCATTTTTCCAAATTCAATTCACATAAGTTCAAAATTTTAATTTAAAATTAATCATGCAAACATGATGTGAAAGAATATTTTCAACAAGAAAAGGTTCAAAAGTTTATAAAGTTCTTATATCAAAATTAAATATAAAAAATATTAAAATGAACCAAATTTTATTATTAGATATATAATTGAAATAATATTACTTTAAACCCAATTTTAAATACAATTTTACTTTATGAATTATTTAAACAAAAAATTAGTTTTCAATTAAAATTTTATATTTTTTTGTATTCATAAATTCAGCAATCTTTTCAGAAAATTATCAAATATTAACCATAATATAATTTTGGAAATATGATTTCAAAAAAGAAAAATTAGATTTTTTCAAATTTATTTTTTATAATTTTCAAAATTTAATTTTAAAATAAGTTCATAAAAGGGGAAAAATATTTTTTTTTATAAAAATGCAATTTTTAGGCGTAAAATTGGATTTATTTTTATATCATTTTTTAAAAATAGATAACATGAATGTTAAATAGTTTATTTAAAATATAATATTTAAATTTAATTAAAATCATTCATCCAAATTTATTTTCTTAATTTTTATTGGTAAAACACATTTGTGATCCAAAAAATAGTTTATCCCAAAAGAATTCATTTATTTTAAAAATGTATTTTTCTATTTATAATTAACTAAAAAACAAAGAATTCATTTTATATCCATGTTTAAACCATTAATTTTCATAATTTAGTCAATTATATTCATATCCACCATTTTAATGGTTATGTTGTAACAATCAAAATAATATTTTAATATTATGCCACATTTTGTTTAAGCTCGGTGTGGCGTGTATAACATGATAAAATCAATATTGAGTGTAATATAAGTTATTCTCATTATTTCATGTAACATAAGATAAAATCATTTTTTCATTTAACAAAAAATATAGAAAACTTTATTTTGAAAAAATATATTTCAAAAACCTCAGTTTGTTACAACACATTCTATATCTGTACGAGAATTCATGACAAACAATATACTGGTACACTATCGGTGTGCATGTATAAAGTGATTATAGACCCATAATGATGAATAAAAATATTTTATAAACCATTAATAATTCAAACCAAACAATATATTTTGATAATAACAAATAAAACACTCATAATTTTATAAAAGACAATTTTAGAGGCCAATGAGAGGTTTTCACATTTTCAATCAAATAGATTTTTTCAATAACTACAATTATTTTGAAATAATTTTGAAATTTAAAATCACACCCCTAACGCATCCCAAGTAAAACTATACATCATAGAGTTGGTTATTATGATATAAGGGATAACTTAATACCTTACTATGACCAACAGATTCATTCTTCTAGTAACAATGTGAAGTGGAAACCCATCTTACTCAATTGAATCCTGATTATGTTATCCACTAGTAAAACTAATATTATATCTAGGGTTAGACATTAGTCAAAAAATAATAATTTATGGTTCTAGTTGGAATGAAATCATAACCAGTAAACTCTATAATTAGGATTTCTTATATAGACCATGGTAGCTTTCATATAGATTCTAAAACAAAGAATAAATGAATTCAATAAGACATATATGATTCCACTTTTGTATTCCCTCAAACTCACTATCATAGATTCAATCAATTTACATCAATAATAAAACATTTCATCTATAGATTTTAATAGTAATGGTTATAAACAGTAGATTCATAATAGCAAGATATAATAAATCAAATTCTCCCTTATGTGACAACTAAATAAAGCCTAATCCTTTAAATAGAATTTCAAACCACACAAACACATTTTAAAACAAATAATAAATATTACAATCATTTATAAAATCCAACCATGGAATAATAAAGTATATACTACTATTATTAAAATGTTTTAAATACTAATAACCAATGAAGAGTAGAAAATTTTATAACATATAAATGAATTTTATCATGAAAACTTACATTTTCAAAATAGAGCATCAATACTCACCTAATGAAAAATTTAAAAATAAAATAAAAATTTTATGATAGGTAAAAATAAATTTGAAATCCCCAATCATAAAATACTATGAAAATTTAAATTAAATATAAATAATAACTTAACTCATTGGTTCCTAAATAAATTCAACAAGTAATACAAGTGTAGTACCCTTAATTGAGGCCTAAAGAACTATATATTGTATCAAACCTAACATTGAAATCCTAGATCCAGGGTCGTATTACATTACATTTTCATGAAAAAAACTCAAACTTTTAAGGACTAAAAATTTTATTTGTCTTCGTAAACTAAATACATACTTGAGTATAAAAATATATTTGAATATGATAATATATATATATATATATTTATAATAACACTTTTGCATCTTGTATATCATTTAATATCAGTTATAAAAACTTCATGGAATCTTGGAAATTTGAAACGAAGTATGGGTGAGGTCAAATACTTAGTAAGGGTTATGTATAGTGGAATAAATAATGAACCACTATGAATAATCAATATTTTAAGGTAAATAAAATAACACACATGTAATTTAAATAACTTCAATATCATGATAAGATAATTAATAATCAATATAGAAAGGTAAATAACTGAACACAAAATCCATTTAAATAACATGATTGTTTCAATAGATAAGACATAATCAATATAGAAATATAAATAACTAAAAACACATTCAATTTAATCAATAACTAATAATGAAATTAATCCATAGATAATTTCATAGTGAAATCCTCTGGGATATTAATAACTAAATACTAAAAGAAGGAAATGCTTAAATATTGGATTCCATGTTTCCCAGATACATGGTACCATTACCATCAGGTCCTTTCATAGGATGGTTTAAAACATACTACGTAAAACCCGACTCAACTAAGGATAACCAACTGATTAATCTCATGAGACAAATGATACACTATAGGGATATCTATAAATGGTCCCCATTCATTTCATACATGTCCATATCATTCCCAATATATCAAATAATCAATTTAATTCATAAACAATGTGCCTTATCATCATGTATTAGTATTGAGAAAAGAATACAGATTTATCAATATTTCCCCAATTAATCAAATAATATTCAAAGTAAAAATTGTATGTTAAAATGGTATATAGTTTCGAAAATAATCATATACATGATAAATAATGTGTATATTTAGAGGAAATTTAATGACCACAAAAATGAAACAAGGAATTAAATATCGATATTACCCTTAGTCAAAATGATTATATACCATCCAAAGAAATGATATAAATGGTATTAATATAAAAATTACTCACTAGAGTAAGAATGATGGGTTTTTTGTAATTTATGAATAAAAATACCATTAAAAAGACATTAAAAACGTTCTTGGGGAAAATATCCATTTAATTTTGAAAAAAAATTGAAATCCCTTTTCTTTGAAAAATACTTTAAAAAAATTAAAAATATCATTCTTAAATTAAAAAGGAATATTTAAAAAATTATGGTATTGTTCATGAAAAATTATGAAATGTTGTAATTAAAATTTATTTTTTATAGTAAAAAAGTTAGTAAAATTCCTTGTTTGGAAAGCGATAAGAATATTCCATTGAAAAAATTTGTAAAAAGAAATTATGGTTAAAACTTTATTTTGATAAATCATCTGAAAATTTTAAAGAAATAATTTTTGAAAACATTTAAAAAAATGTTTTGAAAGAAAATGGATCTTTTTCTGAAGATAGAAATGAAGTTAGACTTTATTTTAAAAAATATAAATAATTTTAATTACAAAAGAGTTGAAAAACAGTACTATCACTTGAAAAAGATATGAATAACCATAGGAGAAGAAAATTAATGTTTGTATTAAAAAATTATTATATAATTTTTTTTAAAAGTAAATTCATGTATAAACAATCATGATTAGAATGAGATTGTAAAATAAACTTTTAAAATGATCATAATATTGAAGTGAGAATTAATCAACAGATTAATTATGTGTATTAACTATAAATCTAAATAAATTGAAATAAAACATAAGATAATCAAAATTCAATAAACACATAATCTTATCATTCCATAATCAATAAAATATAATTTTAACCTAATGAGTGTAAATTGAGTTAAGAAATACTTTACCACTTTGTAATAATTAATTAAAAACCCATAGATGAAATAATTAAATTTAAAAATTAAAATACCATGAATAATGAATTATTAATGAAATTAAATTTCAAAGGGATAGTATATACATCATATAAAATAAATTATGTTTATAACCATGAAATTTGCATCAATGAAAATGAAATTGAGGCGAAAACACTTACCTTAAGTTTCCTTTTTGTTGAACATACTTTAACCTCTTTTAGAGTGGTTCTAAAAATGTTATTAACTTATTACAGAACCATTTTAATATTTATGATATCACAAATTATTCTTTTATAATATATTATTAAATATTAATTAATAATATTTCATTATTTTCATTGGTTTGGGTGTTAATTTCCTTATTTTTTCATGCCTGTTTCATCATGAGATATCCATTTATTGTACTTATTATATTTTTATATCATCTAAAGAATAATAATCATTAAATAATTGTCATATTTTTAGATAAATTTTACTTTTAAAAACAATAATTAATTATTCTTATGAAAAAGCGAAGTATGTTATGATCATGGAGATGTTAGGTAGTACGTACGGATGAGTAACATTTTCTATATTTTAGTGATCATTATGAAAAGGGTGTAAGTAATATATTACATTTATATAATGATCATGGTATAATATATACCATTTCATACACTTATTTATGGAATCAATGTAGTGTGGTGATGAAAAGAGAGTCACATCACTTTGTGAAGGTGGTAGTTCATATGTACAACAATAATGTTATCAAAATTAAGTGAGTACAAAGGAAAGAAATAAAATTATGTATATTATCTTTAAATAATGATAAATATGTCATTAATATCATAATTATGTCATTTATTTGATATATAATTATTAACTTTATCTTAAAAACCTTCCTTGTAAAGGGTTAGTGAAATAAAAATCACATCTCTTAGTGAGGTTGTAGTCTGCTATACACACAAGTGACGTTATCGTGTCTCCTATGGAATGAAAGTTAAAAATAAATATGTGATATATTGATTCCAGGGATATAAATAACATGTTACTAGGGTGTAATTAATCTCATATGGGGACACCCCAATTTAGTAATTTATAAAACTCAAATAAACTAACTAAAAACATAGTATTTAAGAATACAAAGTATCGAAATCATAAGGGTGATATGTATATTTTAAATTATTTAAAGAAATTTAAATTGAATTTTTTTGACTCTTTGAAGAATAAAATAAAGTGGAACAAATATTAGGTTTGATATTATGAGAGAACCACTCCAGATTCGATGATTTTTCAGATTCTGTGTTAGGGATTTAATTGAGAATGGATTTATTCAGGTTTGGTGTCAGAATTGGGTTAGCATCTAATCCTATGATTTCACTATTAGAATGGTAATCTATAAGGTGAAATTGAAAATCTAGGAAATCCAAAACTATATTTAAACATAAATAACCTTCAATGCATAATAATTATACACAAAATAGGCTATTTAATATATTTAATGAAATAATACTCCTCAAATCACAATCAATGGTCATTAAATTTCAAATATAAGAAGATTGGAATTGATAAATGATTTTCCAAAATCCAAAATAAGAATAAAAGATAGAAATAATCCCTAATGGAACCTTCAATACAATAAAATCACTTGAAATTAAGAAAAGTACTCTCTCATTCTAGTCGTGGTGAGAATGAGAAGCATAGATACTCGAGGAAGAATGGAAGAGAAGAAAAAAGTGAATAAGGGCTATATGGTATCACTCTTATCTCTTCAAACATGTATTGAGGCTCCTATCAATCCTGTATTTCTACTATTGTGAGACCGAGGGGCTTATTTTATAAGGTTTACTATCAAAAACTCATCCTCCCATCAATAATTTTCTGCTCATCGAAACTTATACAACGTGTAAAGCTTACAATTTGTGGAATATTTTAATTTCCATTACATGAGAAGGCATCATGAACTTCAATATATCTCTTATAAAATAAATTTTCCTAAAAAACTCACATTGTGTAATGTTATGCAAGACATGTAAATTATCTCTTCTATATTTCTTACTCTATTATAGCCTCAAAAAATCTGATGTTGTTCCGCTCTTCTTCACTCATAGAAAAAAAATTATATAAGATCCTATTTACATCCATTTTCTATCCTTTTCCAAAGATAGGTTGTATCCTTCCATAAAACATAATACAATATAAATTGTTCACAAAATGGAAAGAATAATCAATTAAATATAGAAATAAAAACATTAAAATACTATAAAGTAAATAAATTAAATTAATATATCAATAACTATGTAATAAATATCATATATATTCTCTATATTGATCATCTTACCATCCTTGATATGTGGAAATGAAAAAACTAACGACATCAGTTCACCAAGTTGTAGTCTTCTATACACATGATTGATGATTTCCTAACCCATTTGATGGAAGATTGTGTGGTTTTAGTACATACAATTATAATAACAAAATATAATTATATTAATGAAAACTATGGTATTATATAATCATGTTTTAAAAATAATTTAAGGATCTTGAGTAGGAAATAAAACGAAGATGCTTGTTGAAGAACATTAACTATCCTTTGGGTATCTTCCTTCAGTTTTCACTAAATCCTTCATAGGATGGATTTTTGTAAAATATAATGTTTCTAGGATTATTATAGAAACTTTTGGGAGTGGTATTGGTAAGTATTGGCTTAACCAAATGGGGTTTAAGGTGTGAAGTGGATATGAGAGGGGTTGACCGTTTATAAGCGGGGGGAGTGGTATACTTGTAATTGTTTTGAAAGAGTGATTTACAACAACATTTTTTCATGTGACTCAGCCCCAATAATATTAAATTGTATATAATATATGTTATAATGTTTAAATTTTTCCATACAATGGTTTTTTTACAAGTTTCTAGGTCATTTTTCCTCTTAAGTTTATTGGTTAATCCCTTAGTAATCTCATTTTTACTGTAATTGCTCTCATAAATTATTACCTCATTCACTAATTACATTGTTAAAAAATTTTTTTGGACTTATTATAAATTATAAATTATTTGGATTATGAATGTGGAATAATTTTTTCTAAATTCTGTTCAAATAGGTGTAAATTTTAAATTTCAACTTAATCCCATAGATGTGACAAGAAAGTGGGGTTTTAAAGTGAAAAATTTAAAGAGATTACAATGTTTTTATATATAAATTAAATATTAAAATGACTAAATTGACCTAATTTGTATTAATTGGTATAAATTAACCTAATTTAACTTTTAAACTAATTAAATTATAATTTAAAAATATAAATTATTTGAATGAAAAGATAGTTTTCAATTAAAATTCAGTATTTTTTACTATTCATAAAAAAATGAAACTTCTCAAAAATATTCCAAAACATCACCCTAAGATAATTTTTGTTTTATGATTTCAAAAATTTATTTTAATTATTCACATAAATTTTCTAAAAGAGTTAAAAATTAATATAAATTTATGTGCACCAAATTCAACTAAACCGTCTTTTCGAAAAAATACAGTATTTATGAAAGCATTTATTTTTCTTTTAAGTGACTCTTATTATTATTTATAATCAATAAATGCGTGTAAACAATATATTTTTATAATCTAGTCAATCATATTTATACCTTAAATTTTATTTTCTATTCAATAACTATTATTTTAAATAATAATATTATATTGTTATTTTGTAAAACTGGTTTTTGCGTGTAATCTATCGAAGATACTTGTTATTGCATGTAACACAAGCTAAAATTAGTGTCCCATGCATTAACGACTATATAATGTGTTGAATTTATTTAAAATATTAAATATATAATAAAGTCTAATGATGTTATATTCCTTTCTTTGCTTGGTGTTGTGTTTCATACACACTATCAAATATGATGTTATTATTTTAAAATATCGGGGTGTTATATTATCCCCATATTAAAAAAATTGAACCCTAAAAATTTATACTTGATATTAGTAGTAAAAAGTTTGATATTTTAAATAATATTTATTGAAAAAACAACTTCATAAAAGGGTTAATAAAATTTTTCCTTAACATGAGAAAAAGGGAAGTACAAATGTAGTCTAGAATAATTACATAATTAGGTTCCCAAGTAAGAGAAAATAGTATTAAGTGAAAATATTAACAAGGAGGAAAATCATAAATAATTATTTAGAGTGTTTTAGGACATTTATCACATACGATTGAATGATCAATGAAAATTTGATGTCCTCAAATCCATAAATCTAATAGGTGTGAAAAGGTCATTGATATCATCACAAATGATAGTAATAAGATAACATTTTAGATCAAGATCCTTTTTATAAAGTTAAAAAATTATTTTATGATCTATAAATATAAGAAAATATACTTAATTTATAGATTTATATTTCATAAGAACAATTTCATCTATTTATTGGGCTTTGATAACTTACTCAAATAAATGAATATCCATAAATTAATTTTTTATTCCTAAAGCACTAAAAAATAATTTTAAAAAATCATAAGATCCATAAAAGAGTGAACATTATTTCTGTATGTCTATAACTATTTTAAAAAACCAATATGTTTATTATATGAATCTCTAGACCAAAAAATTAATACTACTATTATATCAATAATATTTATTCGTCACTTTTTTTAACTAAAAACAGTTACATATTAACCAGGACATCGTGTATGCTAGTGGTAGGCCCAAAACCCTTATAGTCCTTCGATAATGGGTTCAGGACCCACCATATTTCCAGATGTGATGGGTTTTCACCATGTGTGTGGGTCATCCTTTTTATAAACTATATTAATATAATTCATTGTATGTTTCCAAAAATATGATACACATCCTTGAAATAAAGTTAATCCTTAAAAATCCATTTTACTAATTTTTTCAATAAAATTTATTTATTTATTTATAAAGTCTTATAATATTATCTGAATATTATTATAATTTCATTCATGGTCATATAAACCCTAATGGTTATTAATACCTTTATTCTTTTGTCTATAAAATGTAAAGGAATTATTCCTTAAAACAAATTCCACTAAAACATATTCTTCCCATAAATTTCTCCACAATATCCTTAGTATTGGGATATTCCTACCTCTTAAGACTTAAAAATTGGCATTTACGAATTTTAACTTATGTTAAATTTTAAACTCATTAACCCATTATGGTATCCATAACTCTTTTTTTAATTAATATATAATTTGTTCTAAAATTTAAGAGAATCTGTAGATGTTTCAAGATTCTTGTAACCAAAATACTATTGGTAAAAATAATTTTACAATTTAATTATTAAAAAAAAATACATTAATACTTAATCTGTTTTATTTACACATAGGTCCTTACATGGTATAAGGTTTAACCTAGGTTATTTGTTATCATTATATATTCAAAAAATCCATAATGGTTTTTAAAAAAAATGTGAATAATCCTAAGCATATCCCCTGAGAGTGTCAACCCAACTGTGTATTATGAGTCATTGTCATGTTTTGGGAAATACTTTAGTAAATCCCAACATTATTTTTTCAGAGTTATTACCCCTGGTTACATCTGTTCCAAAACAAAATCTATATGTAGTATCATGATAGGGATGTATTTCAAGGAAAACCCACATAATATCTTTCCTACTAATAAATTAGGATGTTATTCTATACATATCCTAAAATTATTTCATAGCGTAATGTTCCCTAATATATGTTTTTTAAAATCTATTAACCAAGTTTTATATTAAACTTCCATTGATACCAACTTTAGTGACCCCAACCCCAGAAGCCCGAAGCAGGTGTCATACTACAGTACATTGACATAAGATACAAGGAATCACAACTCGAAGGACATTCATATTTTAGTAGTATTAGTAAATAATATTAATAATTGAGTCTTACTATAAATACCCAAACCCTAGTAGCCAAGAGACAATGCCTTTACTTTATTATATTGGTACTAGATACATGGAATCACATCCCGAATGATCAAATAGTTTAGTAACTTTAGTAAACAATATACATATTTGAAATTCTAATAAAATTTTAAACATAAAATAAAAAAAATTATTTTATATAAGAACATCATTATTCCCACTACAATAAAATCACCACATATTGGAATTTTCATTCATATGGTATCCATTTAAGTCTCTACCATATGATTTTGTGGAGGTTTCATAAAGTTATCGCTAAATTGGGTATAGGAAACCAATACATAGTGGTTTATTCAATATAGTGGCAGTTTTCATTAAGTGTCATAGAAACCTTTTTATTGGTGGTTTTGTTAGGTTTAATTGGCCGTTTCTGGGGAAATTTTTTATCTTTTTTAGTGGTGGTTAAAACTTCCGCTAAGAAACATCAAATTTTTCCACTAAAAACACCGCTAAAACCGAAAAACCACCGTTAAAATACATGCACAGTATAATTTGTTGGTAGTCTACACCACCAAAAATAATAGGCTACCATATTTTATTGGTAGTTAAAACCACCATTAAATATGATCCATTTACTTAGAAGTGGTTTAAACTACTACTAAATGAATATTTACAAATAAAAAATGGATGCTTGTTCTTCATCCCCAGTACCATTACCCTAAAAAAACCATGTGAAAATTTTATATAAAAGAATAATCTAATCCATCTAATCATATTCAATAGTCAACCATATAAAATACTAATATACAGATCCTATCATAACTAAATGAAAATATTTTTGGTGACTACAATTCCACACATGATATATAATCAATATATATTTGGTGACCACTCTGTGTCATACATGATACATAAACAAAATAATTATTTCCAAATTTGTCCCACAAATCAACAAAACCACAAATCATTGTTCGATGATGAATACAGATCCTCACCATCTCCACCTCCATCTCTACTTAATGTTACTGATGCATATAATACAATTATATTGAAAACTAAATATTTTGGAATATTTATATTTAAACATAAAACCAATAAATGTTTTCAAAATAAATGATTTTAATTTTTTTTGATTTACCTACTCACCACCACCCATCATTGATGAAATATCACTTGGGATAGATAGTATAATATTGTGATATAAATAAATCAATTCATTCTACAAAAAGGATATCTAAGTCTCCCGATCATCAATTTTGTTTTTCATTGAATCAAAATCTCTCTAAGCATATCGGGATAGGGAGTGACTAAAACTAGGATTTGGTGTTGCATCAATTCTTGATGGTCTTCCATAGACCTCAAATGGTATGGGTCCCATAACCATATTGTGCACTTGACCAGGATGCTCATTCCCAAGAACTTAACCAACTAGGTCAGTTTGGGAGACTATGTAGGACTTTGCAGGATTGTCATCACATAGTTTTTTAATTTTTACCTATAAATCAAATATCAGTCATATTATAAGCAATATATATTAACATAGTGACAAATGAAAATAATTTATTATATAGAAAAATGAATTAATACCCCAACTTCATTAGTACACTCATTAACAAAACTTCCATCAGATTTTTTATGAAAATCTAACCACAGTTCTGTTTAGAATGCTGGGTTCCCTAAACTATATGACAACATTAAAAAAGATAAATAAAAAATTATAATATATTAAATTGAAAATATTGTGTTATAAATATTGAAACTAATGAAAATATTACCATAGTCAATCGGCTTCAAGAAAAAATCCTTGACCCCATAGTGTGAGGGATGAATTTCTTAGATCGGCTCAATTCATTCTTCCTTGAAAGATCCATAAATAAATAAAATTTAATTTTATAATAATGTATAAAATTTAATTCCCTTCTAATATACATGTATAAATTTAAAATGATTTTAAAATAATAATATATATTTAAATACCATCTAATTCTCATCACGATGTCTGTCAACAAAAACATTATATTGCTCTTTGGGTACCCCATTGGGTACCTTATCATACATCTATTGGGAACTCAACTAAGTATCGTTGAAATCACCCCCCAAATCTCCATCTAAATTCTTTCCATTTCTTACCCAGATTTTTCAATGTCTACTTTCATTCTATCACATCAGTAACTTTAATTTAAAAAAACATCTGTACTCATAAATTTATTTTGAAAATATTATAATTTAATAACATAATGACATTGAATTACACCATAATGTATTAAAATTACCTTTATTTTTCAATCAAAAACGTAATTTTTCCATTTTTAAGGCATATTCCTCCAATAATCATAAGTAATAGTATGGAAAGATGGATATGTGGCCAATTGACACAAAATCTGGTCAAGTATTCCTACAAAGTCATCTGTAGGGACACCATAGGTTTCAAATGGGGAAACTATAATCTCTTTGGTAAGATTCCACACATTTGAACTTTTCATATTTTTCTCGACACTTGTATTGTTTACATATTTTATGAATAAATATTTAGTATAAAAATGCAATAAATTTATTCATATTAATATTTGTACCTATAACTGTCACCCTCTAGTATCCCCGTGAAGCACTAGAAATGGAACCCCTATCTCTCATTTCTAAGGCTCCTGAAAGGGAAGGCATCATATGATCTACTAAAGGGATGCTCATAGAGGGTGTGAGAGATGGTCTAGGGGAAATAGGATGGTGTCTCTCATGTTTTAGAGAGGGATACAGATGGATCGTCATCTTTTGGCATGGTCGATGAAACAATGTGACACTTCCTCCTTGGCATTCCTGTAATTTAATTAATTAAATTTATTTTCAGAACATATATTTCAAAAAATATGTATAGGAAAAAAATTAAAAATGATAACATATGCACAGTACTAACAAACAAAATATACTTATCAATGATAATGAATGACTGCAAAAATTACATAAGTGGTTGATAAATGAATGGATAATTGTACATATAATCATTTTCCCCTTTAATCATGTCAGTTTCCTTCTGCATTACTTCATCCACTTCATCCAACCTTGCAGGACTAATACTTTCAATATCATGATGGATAAATAATTCCACTTCTTTTGGTTTATGAGATTCAATGTAGAGGTCAAATATTCCACTTCATCACCAGTATCATACAAATCTCTTTGTTTTACGTGAGCACTTACACTCCACCCTTCATCCAAAACATCTTAAAAAGAATACTCCATTTTCTCTTATGATGATAAGATATATAGATCATATAGTTCATGGTCACCAACATCCATCATGCAAGGGAAGTTCATAGTAGTAAATTACAAATAATCCCTTTTAACACTTCTGATAATATCAACCCAATTGCATTTGAATAAAACAACTAAACAATTTATATGGTAGTTTAATTCGATAATATTAGTAAACATTACAAGGATCCCACTTCAGATAATGTAAATATATCACTATTATATGTTTTTAAACCCTCTTTTGATCGACTGTATGAAATATGAATCCTTTCATGTTGTAAGCGTCAAATTTTATAGCTTGTTTTATAGGAGCTCGAGTAAAAAAGTACAAATATTTAGGCAACACTGCTCAAATATAATTAATAATGATATAAAACAAGAAATATTATTTATTAGATTTACAAAATATATATCTCAACCTAATATTCATATTTATTTCAATATTTATGAACTGACATGTCGTGCAAACAATTTTACAAGCTCTTTATTAACAACTTTTTTTTATATCATTCCCATTTATTATTCGGCCTCTCATTAATCTCTTTGCTTATGTTCTCAACTCTTCAATAAATGGATACACAATTTGACTATTCAAAAGAACATATCTATGTGCTTGTAATAATTCCATTTCTGTAAGTGTAACATTTGAGGTCCTCCCAACTGATCGGCCAATATCTGGAAATATTATTGATTTCCCATGTATTTTATATTTAGTTGATGTTTCATCAACACGTCCAAATCGATTAAATCTTGTATCAATATCATCCAAGTATCTAGAACAAAATGTAAGGCACTCCTCTTCCCAATAGCCTTTCTAAATAGAGCCTTCCAGTTGAGCTTTATTTCTCATGTATGATATCAAATGCCCAAGTTATCTTTGAAAAAAGTAAAACAAAACATAATTATGTCTTTAATTAAGTTCCATGAATTTTTTACTTAATTTATAAACATAAAAATAATGTACCTCTCAATTGGATACATCCATGGATAATGTACATGGCCTCCTAATTTAGCTTCCTCAACCAAATGCACAGTTAAATTCATCATGACAGTAAACAAATGGAGGAAATATCATCTCCCTTGCACAAAGTGTCAATAAAAATCTATATTGAAGGTTATCAAGATCAAATGGATGTAGTGGTTTATCACATAGTTTTCTAAAAAATATGCATAATTAGAGTACAACATGAGTAAACTTTTCATGTATTAATGTACGCAATGTCAATGGTAGTAACTGCTATAACAAAATATGTAAATCGTGACTTTTCAGTCTATGAAAGCTATGTTACTTTAAGTCTACACACCTTGAGATGTTACTTTAACACTCATTAGATACCTTCACATGTTTTAAAATTTTATGGAATGTATCTTTATCTCTATTTTTCGTTTCAAAAAATTTCGGAGCATACTTTTCATTCTCATATGGGCATAGATCACGATTTATGTTCATTTCTTTTATGCCTTTTAGATCCTTGATATGATCCTTCAAAATTCCATGATCATTAATAAATGTGAATATCAAATTTTCACAAACATTCTTCTCAATGTGCATCACATCAAAATTATTCCGCAATAAATTAAATTCCCAATATGGAAGTTTGGAGAATATACTTTTTTTCTTCCATTGTTGTGTTCCGATTTCACTTGATGATGCACTTCGAACTCATTTCCCACTATCATTCAAATTATTCTCCTTCCCAAATTCAATTTTTACATTTCCAAGTTGTTCCAATATTTCAAAATTAGTTAACAACTTTAGAGGTGGTCAACGATCAACAAAACCATTGAAGTTTGGCTTGTTCAGCCGAAATCTATGATATGGATTGAGAAAAATTTGATGGTACAAGAAGAACCATTTTCTACTATGAGGTATCCATTGGGGATCAAAATGAAAGTTTCAAATAGAAAAAGATAAACCCATTTAATTGTACCAACCAGATTAATTCCCAAGTCCAGGTAAGTCACTAATGGTCCACATTAGATCTGCTTGAATTTTAAACATTTTTTTAGAAGAAGCATCATATGCCTCAACACTGTTGCTCCATAACTCCTATAACTCTTCAATTAAAAGATAAAAGTATACAACAATATCATTTATAGGAATTTTTTTCTAGTAATAATCATCAAAATGATAAATTAAATTTTTTTCATACACATCCACAAAAGAAGATTTTAAGGGATCAAAACAACTGGCCAAAATCCATAACTAGTACTCAAAGTACCAAATGAATTAAATCCCTCATTAGCCAATCCCAATCGAAAATTATTAAGATCATATGAGAAATAATTATGTAATGAATCGTACTTATTCCATGATTGTGATTATTTTGGATGTCACATTAACCCATCATTGTTATTATCTACATAATGAAACTTCATGTGTTTGACGGTTCTTGATGACATGATTAATATTTGCAATCAATGATTTAAAGGAATTTAATGTAAAATCATTGTAGTTGTGTTCTTTTTCTTCTTCTTCATGGTATTATGTTGGTTTATACTTCCAACATCTCCCATTGACTACCATCTATAAGAAGAATAGTTTTTAGAATCATGTCTTGTTGAATCCTCTTTCCAATAATGCATATAATCATTGGGACATGCATGAATTTTTGTATAATTCAAAAAAATCATGTTAACAAATTTTTTTATATCATAAAAAGACTCAGGGATTTTTTCTTCATGAAATTCATCACACAATAATTCAAATATCATGGACATCGCCTTATTTTTAATTCCACATAAGAATTTGATATGGCACAACTTCAGCAGAAAAGAAAGTTTTGAATATTTCAAAGATCCACTATACAACTCTTTATTTTCATCGTCAACTGAACCATGAAACACTTTTTTCATAGTGAAGTTTTATCTTACATTAGTCTCCACAGAATCAAGAGGAGGTTCCAATGATATGTTACAATGTTTATCTGGTTGGCCTATAGTATCAAAAAAATCACTTGTCACATTGCTAGTTGTAGCACCCTCAACTGGTTATTATGATATGTTTTGATGTTTATGTTGGTATCTTGCAATTCCTAATGCATCATTTATAAGGTTTTTCATTCGATTATCCATTATCGATAAAGTGAGGAGCTCATTATGTGGATTAACATCAGTGCTCCAACATTCTTTAACATTCAATTATCTGTTCGAAATCCAACACAAATATTGAGCAGGGGATTTCTTCAATATCAAGTGTTCATAAACTTCATCTATGTCCAACCATTTTCCAAATTTACATTTAGGAGATGGATATATTATTCTCCCATCAATGGATCGATTGGGAATTGAAAATTTTAAAAACTCCTTCAAACCCTTAGCATACTGATGTGTGTTCCTCTGTAATGTGATCCAACTTTTATCAATTTTTATCACAACGTACCTATAAATTATTAAAAAAATTTAAAATACATAACTACTACTAAATAGAAAAATAGATTCATATATACAGTTTAAAAAATATGAATATATTAAATAAGTTATTCCTATATAAATAAATAAATAAATAAATAAATTCCATATATAAGGGGATGTATTGAAACCATATTTTCCACATTTCACGATGGATTTAAATCTATATAGGATAGTCCTATGATCTTTAGTGGAAATATAAATCTAGGTATCTCTATGTCATAGTGAAAATGTTGTGTTTTAATAGGTTTCCATGCCCATTGATTTAAAAAAGGAGAATGTGTAACATCATGTCAATTAATTACTTTTTTACAATATGGGACATCATGACCATTAATTGTGAATAACATAGAGAACTGTCATGTATAAAGACTCCAAATAAAAAACATAAAGTGTCATTTCTGTTAATTACAATTAGAAATAATGAACATCATGTCTGTATATTCCAAGTGAATGTTAATTAATTTTATGTCCTTAAATTAATAATAAAAATAATTAATTTCATGTATATGATAAATTTTATTAATGATGTAATCACATACCTTCCAAACTACATTCATGGATAAAAAAGAACACTCAATCTAGTATTCAATTAATTTAATCATTTAAGCAATATATTTTTGAAATAATATGAGGGGACATGGTGTACAATATGTTCCACTACATCATTTTATTAACTCACTTTATTAAAGTTCACTAGCTAAATCGAATCCTAAAATGACTTAGTGGTTCTTAGGTCACAACGGGAACATAATTCATTATGGAATATAGTGAAACTGGACCTTGTGGTTGTATGTTTGAGTTTATTAACCTCCAACCAGATATCAATGTCTCTAATCATGTTTATAATTGAATTCCAACAATTAATTTTTGGGTTTATCAATTTTAGGAGAAACACAGGGAAAGTATGTAATATTGAACAAAAAAACTAATATAAAAACACAAAAACATTATGTAAAAGTATGATACCACCAACCTTATACTGATAGATAAATCTATTAGACTGAATTTATTCACCTTTGAAAGAAACTTCCAACATTTAATAGAGGGATAATGACCATAGGATATGAACATTAACTGGGGGTATATAATCTTAAATGGGAGTTATTTCCATCTTTATTATAAATTAAATTGAACAAGATATAAGATGATATGCCACTAATCAAATCTAGATATAAATAAAAATGAAATTCAAATTTATGAATTTAATTTTATACATAACTAAAACAATTTAATTTGACTTAAATAAATCTTAGAACATGACTAAGAAATATAAAAATATTTTTAAAATCAATGAATTTATATGTTCAATACAACATGTTTTCACCAATAATGACCTCTTTGAGTACTAGTATATGTGAATAGTTTTTTGAGAAATATAATTTCAAAAACCCTCATGAAACATAACCATGAGCATATAACTCTTGCAAGTGAATAATAATGCATAAACATTTTTATTAATAACATGTATTATTTAACCAATATATTAAAATCATATATATATGAATATCAATGTTACTCTGTGTGAAAGAGAAAATTATTTAATCTATAAGGAAGTTACAACAAATAATGTAAGAATTCAAAAAGCATTCCAATTCAGAAAGATTATATTAATTTAAATGGAAAATATCAAAATTTAATTATAACTAAACCAAAACTAATCATTAATGATATAAAATATAGAAATACTATATATAAAAATTGTTTGTTGAAATGGAAAATAAATTATTTTATCTGGGTTAATACTATGAATGAACTAAAAGATAAACTATTATCAATTTTGTTTTCGATCCTCCAATCTAGAAAATCAACCAACTATAATATGAATTCATTATCAAGAAAATCTAAAACATGTTAATGAATTATAAAAATTATATGAAGATGTGTCTACCCATTTTACAATAATTCGTAATATTCTTAACCTTTTCTTTAAGAATACCTATGAATTAATGTTTTTTAACATTACCCATTAATATTCATTCTATTATTTAAAAACTCAACAAAACAATTCTTAATGAAAAATATACTCACTTAATCTTAAGAATAACTCAAAAATCATAATAATAATAAAACCATATTATGATCTTGATAATAATTTGATAAAGATTCATAATAAATGAAGAAAAAAAGAGTATCACATCATACCTAGAAGAGTGAGGAGTGTTGAGGGACCGTGAGATGATGGGTAGTTAGGGTTGACGAGGAATGGAGGGGTGAAGGTGGTGACTGGTTGCGACGGCCGTTGACAGGGATGGCGTGGCGATGATCGGTGGAGATCGACCATGTGAGGGAGTAGAACTTCATGGGAGTTGTGGGGTCTTGGTGTCAGCTGTGTCGGTGGATGGGAAGAGTCGACTACTAAAAAATTTAATTATTCTATGGGGGTTTATAAAAAACTGTAGTATATTTTTTCTAAAAAAAAATTTGTGGTGGTTTAGTAAATTGCTGCTAATAAACTACTTCTAAACACAAAGGTTGTTATAGTGTTTCCTAATCATAACCCTACATATCGACCTTTATAAACTTCATATAATCCTGGGAAAAATTAATACATAAAAAGGGGTGAAATAAAATTCTCATTAAGGATGAATTAAAGTGAAATCTATCTTAAATAAATAATTATTATCAATATAGGAAGGTAAATAATTATGCATATATTCTATTTAATCAATAAAATGAGAGTGAAATTCATCCATATATTTCTTCATTGTGAAAATATTCTGAGTAATGATATTTAAATTTTAAATAAAAGAAATTATTAATTATTGTACATCATTTTCTAGCATATGAAACACTACCATCAATACCTTTCACAAGATGGTTTAATCATTATAGGTAAAAAAACTAAATAATTATTGCTTAACTGATTTATCCCATGAGACTACCGATGTATTGATGGGATTTTATATATACAGTCCCCACTCATTCTATCATGTCCAAACAATTCATCATATATTAAAATTATTTATTTAATTCATTAATTATTAATCCTTATCAAAAAATATCCATATTGAGTAAAATATATAGATTTAACATTATTTCCCCAGTTATTCAAATAACTTTAAAAATAAACATCTTATGTAAAAATGGTATATGATTTATACAATATAAAAATTAATTTATTATGTGTATCAATAGTAAATCTAGATAAAATATGTGGAAATATAACATAATATAGTTAAAAGTTATTTCAAAAATAACCTTATAATCAATGAAATAAAAGTTTAACCAAATGAATGAAAATTGAGTTAAGAAATCCCTTACCACTTGTAATCAGGTGAATCGTATGCTCCATAAAAGAATCAAATTTTAAAAAACATTAAAATATCATTGGAATAAATAAATTCATGATATAACATGTTGAAGGGGTAGTATATACACCACAAAATAAATAAATAATGTGGGAATAATTCATATATCCCATAGAAATAAAAGTTAGATGAATAACAATTACCTTACAATTTCCTTTTGTTGATTGAACTTTAAATTCTAGTATAATGGTTTAAATAATTTTATTAATTTGTACAAAAACCATATTCATATTTATGATATCATATTTTATACTCTTATATCATCTTATCTCCCACTTGTAAATAATATTTCATTATTACCATCGTTCGGGATGTTAACTGCTTCATTTTCTTATGCATGTATTGTCATATAAGTCCTAGTCATTATTCATAGGATGTATTAACATTATATAATGAATGATATTAAGGTCATATATATCATATTTTTTTATATCAATTTTTAGAATATTTTTTTAATGGTGAAAATGGAAAATGAATCATATTGCGTCGTGGATACGGTAGGATATATATACACATGAGTAATGGTATTATTCCCTTAATGGAGAAAGGGTAAGGAATTTGATGATATATTAATTATAAAGAATGAATATCATGTCATAATTAACACATATATACATTATTTTCATCATTATTCCCATTCGTGTAAAGTGGTGATGAAAAAAAATTACACCACGCCATAGAGACGGTAAGCAATACGTATGCATATACAATGCTTTTGTTTTTTGTAGAATGGATACAACATGGAATATGGTTGTCCCATATTCATAATAAAATAATGTAATATATATGATACTATATTATTTACTTTATAATGTAAAAAACATATGAGTTGGAAGTAGAAGAATGAAGAATCTTAAAAGAGTCGCTAAAGATGATTTCCTCTTCTTCGGTGAACTTCCTTTATAACCTCTCTTAACGGACGTAGATCAGGTATTTTGTAAATGAAAAATATCAAGAACATAAATAAAGATGTTTATAATAGTAATGGGTAGGTTTTGGTCGAGCTAGAAAGCTCTACATTGTTTGAATTAGCGGGGGAGGAGGTTCCCTTTTATAATTGAGGTGAGGGGCATTTTCAGAAATCCACAAAATATTAAAATATAAAACGAATATTATAGAGACTAATAGTTATGAATAACCTATAAATGAATTTAGTAAGACATTTTAAACCATATATTATACCCTTTTGTGATTAATTAATTTTTTGTTTTGATTTTTAAATAATTTAATAAAATATTATTTTAGTAAAATATCATTATTGTCAAATTTGATACTATTTATTTAATTGGACTTCAAATGCATCAAGACAAAGTGAGAATTCAAATATAATGCATTAAAACATCTATAATATATCTTATAGATATTTTTAATTTTCTAAATTTTTTAACACTTCCAAAATATATCAAAATCAATATTTTCAAAATCAATAATTTTATTTTTTTCTATTAATTAAATATATATTGTTTTATTATCGCAGAAGCATTTAAGTTAATTATATAATTTATAAAAATAAAAAATAAATTTATATAATTAAAATAATTTTATTAATATAAATATAGACATTTATTATAATTAATATCTTTATTTTTCCTTATTTTGACACATAAAAGTAATTAAATATAAAGAGAGTGACATTTTATAGCTACCTTAGATTTAAGTAATATATAAGTCATTTTCATGGACAAGTTTCCATTAAACAAATATAACTTGTGTATAATGTGATAAGTGTCAAATATTGTTCCTCAAAAAATATTTGTTACAAGTTTAGTTCATGGTTATACCCTTAGGTTTTGGTTTTAACCCTTATTTATTCCCTTTAACTCTTACTGTGACAATGTGGATTTTTACTCTTTGAGGTTAATATTGTTACTATAAAATGCCAAAATCCTCATAAATGAATCATGGATAAAATTTTAATTCTTATCACAATTATTTGGATGAGTATTTTTTTATAAGTATTATATCATTTTATTAAATATTATTTACTATAAAATATATATAATGTAATTTTAATATGTATTCATTACATTGAATTTAATAAAATTAATAATACAATATAACTTCAAAAAATTAATAAATTCCTAATATGTAAAATTAAAATATAATTTTTTTGTATGACATTAATTTTATCAAGTTATATTTATTTTAGTATTTTTAATATAATTTATTTGATATTTCAATTAATAAAATAATTATCGCATCATAGTTGTGCAAGACTTAAATGTAATTATTTCTTCAATAAAAATTTAAAAAAATTACCATGATAAAGACAAATATTTTATCTTTCAAAATAGAATTTATGGTATAAGATTTCTTTTGAATGGTCACATATTATAAATTATATACTTATTAAAAACATTATTGTTCCAAGTTTGACTTTTCTTAAAATAAAATACTTTAATGGTATTAAAGTTATCCATGTGGATCTAAGAGGTCATAAATTCGACCCATTTATGATTTAAATATATAATCACTCATAAAATTATATTATGACTTGTTTTAGCATAATTTTATAATCCTTATAATTTTATTTTTACCATCAATTGCCTGATTTACCCTTTATCATGGTAATAAAAATTACAAAAGTTACTATTCATATTAGAAAAAAAATAAAAGGGGCAATTTTACTTAATTTTTACATCTTGAATAAAAATATGGCATCTATTTTTCAAAATTAAACAAAATTAAGTGGGTAAAATTAATTTAAAATTATTCACGTAGATGGTGTGCGAAATAAGGTTTTTAAAGTTAAAATGTTCAAAAGTTTGAAATACTTTTATATCAAAACTAAATATAAAAAAAATTAAAATTATGTGAATTGGATTATTATATTCATAATGGATATAATTTATTTTGAAACCAATTTAAAATTTTATTTAAAGTTATAAATTATTTATATGAAAACTCAGTTTTCAATTAAAATGCAGTATATTTCACTATTCATAAATAAAATGAAACAAATTCGAAAAATAAAAAAAATTAATCCAAATTAAATTTTCATATTATTCTTTCAAAATATTTATTTTTTAAAATATATTTTTTAAATTTGTTAAAATTTAGTTTTAAAACAACTGTTCCATTAAAAGGAGGCAAAACTGACTTTAGAAAAATATATCTTTTTATGCATAAAATTGGATTTGTTCTTATATTATGCCTATAAAATCTATGTAAAAACAATTTATTGAATATATAATATATAAATTTCATAATGTGGTTAATTCTATTCATTCCCACCAAATTAACGATTAGGTTATAATAATGTTTCATTCTTCATTTAAGTTCGGGGTTGTGTGCAATGTAAGCTATCAAAAAGATTAAATTTTAAAGAAGTAATACCATAAAATATTGGGTTTTTACATTCTCCATCCTTAAATAAATTTCATCCTTTAAATTTTAAATTTCACTTATAAAACAAAACGTTGATATTTGAAAATTAATTTGTGGGAAACACACATCATAAATAGGGTTAATAAAACATCTACTTAATAAGAGGGAAAAGAAAACGTGAAGGTCCCCAAAAAAATTAGTCTTTAGAATAGGATAAAAGTAGTGTTAAGTGAAAACATGGAAATGGAATATAAATATAACTATCATGTTTTTATGGAGAGTTATATAAAACAAGGCTTATTTAACTATTATAAAAACATAAATTTGTGATGGGTTAAAAGGTAATTTATTTCTTAGTAAGAAAAGTAAACTGATAATGTTTTTGTTTCAAAATATTTTTCCTAGATTTGAGAGATTCATTTACTATTTAGAAAAACACTTAATAAAATAAACCTACTTGATTTATTTCCATGTCATAATCATTATATCATCTTTTCATTATGCTTCAATCTATTTCCACTTCATCTATTTCTCCAGGAAATGGGTATTCATGAATAATTTTTTAATGCATGATGAAATTTTAATGAATCATAAGATCGATGCATCATTCCTTAATCCTCTAAAAATTTAATGAATCCAAAATGTTTATAAATGGTTATACAATATGATAAATCATAATTTAAAATCAAACAAAAATATCCAAAGTTAAAATTAGTCTATTTTAAATGTATTTAACCTTTAGACTTATCCAAAATAAATTTTTATGAATTCAATGTCCAAAAATTTAGAAGGAAGGTCAAAAAATTTCTAAAATAAACATAACATTATATTTTACAAAAAAAAACAATAGCTCTTATTTTCACATACCAAATATATTAATACCTTGATCACCGTTAAACCTTAATAAATCCATGATTTCTTTTAAAAATAAGATCTTTGATTTTCGAATATATTCCTTAGATCCAAACATGTAGTAAACCCTGCAAGGATAACATAAAACATAAAATCACTAAAAAATTTATTGGTCACCAATAATTTCCCATAAACATCCCATTATCATTATTTTCTAAACATCAGGATCATATTAGGGTTATCGTCTCAAAATCACATACTTTACAAAACATCAACATAAAATAGAATCACTTCTCATATTTACTGGTAATATTCATCACATACTTCCAAATCCTTAAAGAAGAAGTACTGAAGTATAACACTAATATATCTAATTATTCTTATAAGTATAGAATCATTGATAAAATAATTCATGAATCCAAATACACAAGAGCATTAATCTTTCTAGTTCATTCATAAACCATTAACTATGCTTTTTTATTTTATTCCTTAACATCTCTTTCTTTTTATTTTTCATTTGTAGTCTCTTTTATATCAATAGTAAAAATATTACTCATATAGCCTTACTGATTCACTTCACAAGATTTTACCCTTGGAAATCTATTTTCATAAAGCCCATAAATTACACATTTAAAACATTAAACTATTGATTATTCCTAAGGGAGACCATTATCCTCATCTATTTTTTAACTAAAATTTTCATTTTTCTTTGGAAATTACTTTCTTTGTGTCATTTTCCCCAGCCCAAACATTTTCCTGTTATTATAAGGCATTCACTGGGGTTTTTATTCTCACATTCTTATCATATAAGAAATTGAATATTCTTTCCTCCATGGTATCCACAACCAGAGCTCTCAATGAAATCTATCATTATCTTATTTGGTGAGTGAGAGAGTTGGTTTATGTGACAGTTATTAATCATGATAACTGATTAGTAATAATTACAATACCCTTTAATCTAGTCATTATCAACACATTGTTGGTAACATTCATCATTAACCTATTTCTTAATGGTCCCATTCATTGACTAAAACTAATATGCATAGTGTGAGAAACACTAATCTTAGTGGCAAAACACATAGTCATGAAGAATTATTTATAGGATGTTTAAATCATGAAACATTCTTAATATATTAATACTTTTCTTTAACCTAGGTTATCCATTACCATTACCAAATCTATAGCATATTATCAAACAGTAAAATCTATCCTCAAAGTCAGCCATGGGGTTGTGTTCTATAATCTATGTTTTCCAAAATATAGTTCCAAAGGTTTCTACTAAACTTTTTATGATACCAACTGTAAATACCCAAACCCCTATAGCCCAAAGTTACTCCCTTAAATTAATAAATTGTAATTAGGTGTAAGGAATCAAATCCCAAAGGACTGAATAGTTTAGTAGTGTTCATAAAAAATATACATATTTGAAATTAAAATAATATTTTAAACATAAAATAAAAAAATTATTCTCTTTGAGAACATCATTTTCCCCTTAGCATAACCCTATATATTAATCATAATAAACATCTTGGAAACGTAAAGGAAAATAAAACACAATAAATGGGGGAAATAAAATGCTCAGTAAAGCAAAAGTACAATGGAATCTAACTTTAATAAATATTCATATTAAATATGGATAGGTAAATAAATAAACACCCATTATATTTAATCAATAAATTAAGAATGAAATGCATCTATAGAGTTTTTCATAGTGAAAAACCTTTATATAATAATAACTGAATTTTGAATACAGGAAATGATTAATTATTGGACTTCGTGTATCTAGCACATGATCCACTACCTTCAAGACCTTTTCAAGACAATTTAATCTTTATGGGTAAAAACATGATTAATTTTAGCTTAATTGTTTCTCAACATGAGACTACTGATGCATTGAGGGTGTTTTTCAATATACGAACCCCACTTGTTCTTTTATGTCCAGAGTAATTCTCATATATCGAAATGATCTATATAATTCATTAACTAATAATCATTATCATCAAATATATGTATTGAGTCAAATATATAGATTTAACATTATTTCCATAGTCATTCAAATAACTTTCAAAGTAAACCCCATATGTGAAAATGGTATAAGATTTAGAAAATAATTAAATGAATTAATTCTCTTTATCAACAATATATCTACATAAAGAAAGTGTAAATAAAACATTATATAATAAATAATGATTTCATATATAACTTTATAATCAGGGAAATATATATTTACCCCGATGAATGAAAATTGAGTAAAGAAATCTCCTACCTCTTATAATCAGTCGAATCGAATGCACAATAATAGTATAAAATTTAACAAAACATTTAATATCATGATTATAAATAAATTCATTATAGAACATGTCAAAGGGGAAGTATATACATCCCACAAAATAAATAAGTGGTGACTGAATCATATGTCCCACAGAAATAAAGGTGAGAATAAAATCCTTTACCTTAAGATTTTAAATTTTTCAATGTGCATTAACTTCCTATATAATTATTTAAAACATTTTATTAATTTATAAAAGAACCTAATTATTATTTATTATATCATCTTTTATCTTATTCTATCATATCATCACCCAATTGTTAATACCCGAATGTCCCTAAGGCCTTCTTTTTTTTATAATCCACCTTTTAATGGTTAAAGGGGAACCCTTACATGGGATGTATTCTTTGTGACATTACATTAGCTAAATATATTCAAGGAATTCATCCAGACTATAACTACTTAGAACTATTCCCTACCCAATGTCTATATCTTGATGTCTACTCTCCACCTTTGCATGGTTGTTCGACTAGGCCTCCCTTGCATGCATAGGCTGGTCCCAATGGAAAAATCCATACGCTCTCATTCTTATAAATCAATTAGGTATACTATGGTGAATGTGCCTCCTCTTCCTCATCTAGAGCATGCTCCATGTAGAGTTTGTCTGGTCTATTTAAGCATAGTTTCATGTGGCTTGAAGGTCATGAGGTTGCTCTAAGGCCTTGATGTAACACCACAAGATTTTATGATATATATTAATTTTAATTTATTTCATATCTTCTGTTTTAAACTACACCAAGATTATCTTGCGCGATACGCAACACCATATTAGCTTTCAGTATACGCAACACTATTCTTGGATTGTGTTACACACAATTTCAAGTTCGTTTGATAATAGTAATTCTATGCAACATTGAGTGTATATATATATATATATTCAATGTATAAATTAAATATGGTTGGATTTTGTTATACGCAACAACAAAGGAGTCTTTTACTACACTCAACCCTGAATTGTCTTGCATTACACACAATCACGACCTTCCTCGATAGCGTTTGTTTTACGCAATGTCGAGTTTCACTAAAAAATGATATATTGTTATAATATTATTATGGACTAGTAATTATGAATAATATTAACTAAATTTTTAATTTTATAAAATTATTATTCATCTTACACTTTCTCTAGAACATGGTATGAGAACAAAATAATTTTTTTGGGTAAAAGAAGTATTTTTCAAAAAAATACAGTTTTGACACCTTTTGAAGGCGCACCCAATTTAAATATAATTTTTGACATGTTTATAAGTTCACTTTTACAAAATAAAATTCTTCCTTGGAATAAGGATATAAAAATTTAATTTGGATGGATTTTTCATATTATTCTGATAAATTTCATATTTTAATGAATAGAAAAAACATGTTATATTTTAATTAAAAACAACTTTTTTCATTGCAATAATTTATATGGTTATATTATCTTTTTAATTGGTTTTAAAGTGTAATTAGAATATATTTTTACCATTTAATCCAATTTTGGTCATTGTAATTAATTTCACTTTGAAATTCGACTTAAACAAGGGTCGATCTTTTGATAGTTATTATTTCTTATAAACATGCTATCTGTTTTGATAATGGGAATTAATTTTAAAATTAATTAATGCCACTTCTATGTTTTGAATTTGAAAAAATAGGCATAATTTTTGAATTAGGAATATAAAATATAACTTATTCTAAATTTTTGGTATTTTTCTGAAAAACTTCAATTTTTGATGAATAGTGAAACCACTTAGTGGTAGTTAAAAAACTGAATCTTTCGTTTAAATGAAATTTTACCACTTCTGTGAATTTAATTTCAAAAATACAATATACATATTTTTTACCAAGATGTAAAATGTTATTTAATAAGATGAAAATAATTTTTGGTGAATAGTAACTTTTGACTTTTATTTACTGCGGTTAAAGGTAAATAGGGTAATTCAAGGTTAAAAGAATATTATAATAATTAAAAATTACCTTAACACTTGTCCTAACCTTATTGTATGAGTAGTGTACGACCATGGGCATCCATGGATCGGTTTTTGGACCCCATTGAGCCACTTGGTAGTGATAATGACAATTTGGATTAATTAATTTAATGTAAAGACAAAATTGACTTTAACATAAATCTTTTAGTAATTAATTTTTATAATGGGTTATATAAATTATCTTTCAACTATAAAAATTCATTGGAAGGATAAAAACATTTCCTACATGATGGTATTTTTTGTATATATTTTAGACATCAAATAAATTAAATTATGCATGACACAATAATGATGCCGTATTTACCTCATTAATAAATGATTTAAATAAATAAGATTATAATGATTACAATATTATCCAAAACATGTCCAATTCTAAATGGATGATTTTATTTCTACCACGAGTCATCTTATCTTCATCTTTAATGATTATTGGACATTTTGAAACCGAAGCTAAGTTTATAATAAAATAATATTTTCACACTTTCCAAAAGAGTCCCTCCTCCCCCCTATAAAAGGAGACAATTTCTATCCATTTCCTCACACCTCTAAAGCCATTTGGCTCCTCAAACCTCTACCAAATTAAGCTCCCTACATCCCTATCATCCCCCTAGAAGCCTTACCTTAGGCAAAAGGCACTTCAATAAGTCCTTTTGGTTCAAACCAAAGAAAGTTACCCAAATTAAAGGTAATAGTTTCTCTTAAATTGTTTTCTATTATTCTACTTCTCCAACCCCTAAAATCTTTTTAACCATTTATTTTGTAATAAAAGAAGTATATTAAATATACTAGTCTGTTGTTATGATAATTATTATAACTACACTTACACACACCTCCATCTAATGGATGAAGAACAAAATGTTTCTATGGATGGAAAACTAACGCCTCACGAAACGATGATTGTTCAATTTTCTTCTACCGCCTCTCATGGTGGCCATTATGATTGAACTGTATTTATATATGATATATATTATGTTTATTATTTCATTATTCTTCCTTAAATTCTTAATTATATCAATCCTTTATGGTTTCCACAGTGGGTAAATACGATAATCTCATTTGAGGAAGTGCGGACTACCGCCCCCTCAAAGTGATGTGATCCATTAATGCCTTATGTGGGATGTATAAAAGATGGAGTTAATGATATTATATATGATATTATACTGGAATTATAATATACCTATGTATAATTATGTTTTAATTCCATTAAAATATGAAATAGAAATTAAAGTAGCGTTCATGCATATGTACGGCTCACCGTCTCCATGAACGACATATTTCATTTCTTAACTCCATATGTGATGTACTATTATAAATACATGTATATGCTAGATATATATGATATATAGCATATATAAATAATAAATTCATTCTGTATATAATGAAACATTGACCATATGAACAACATGTAATTATAAGAAGTCCATTTTTGACTCAAGTACCAAATAACGACAAAACGAACATTATTAAATTAAATGGATACATAATGTTTATAACATAGTAATAAGTGATATAAAAGGAATAATAAAATTAAAAAAGGTTCTTAAGCAAGTATAAATTAACTTTGGTTTATTATTCAGGAGATTAAAGAACGATCGATTCAAGTCGGACACGAGGTAAGGGATCTTCTTAACCCAATTTTCGTTCTTTGGGTTGATCTTCTCTTTCTTTTTTATGTCATTCTTCGATTATGTGAGAAATGAATTTTTATATATTATAATGTATTTATAATTTATTTATGTGAACTTATAGTGAATACACATAACTGATCAATTTTATTTACAAAAAGCAATTTGTAAGGGATAATTATTGCAATCTCATTCTTTTCCGAGATTGTTTATTCGTAAGTATTTACTGGGGTTATTTTTATCATCTGTGTCCATGTTTTCAAAAAGTGTTTTTATGTATGATTAAAGTCCTTTTTACCCTATTTTCACTTTTACCACATCGTATGGAAGGAATATTTCTTTTGTTTACCATACGAGGTACTTTTGTACTTTTCTGACAAAAGTACGAGAAGAATGTTTTTTTAACTTATACGACATGAATGGATTTTTTTACGGTTTCATAAATCCATATTTTCATGAAGATTTATGTACAATATTTCATGATTATTTTAATAAAAATCCATTTCATTTAATATTTCATTTCATTTTGAGAAAATCAAATGATTTTGAAGAAGGAATGATATTTTCCTCAAGAATTCATTTCAAGTGATTTATCAAGACTAAATTCCATCTAAGATGGAATTCTTTAATATGGTCATGTATCAAGTATAATGTCCCTATTATTTACGTGGTTTGATTTTGTTTATGACGAAATGATATCCATTTTTTATATATGGATTATTTTATGACGAGATGATGTTTATGAAACCCATTTTATTCTTTGGGTTATGATGTAAGATTTATGTTTATGTTGGGGAACACATAAGAATGGTTTCATTATGAGATGGGTGGGACCTATATATCCCTCCAATTAATTGGGTAAAGATTTATATCTCATGAGATAGACATGTCTGAAATGGTATATTAATCCGGTTTAGTGTTACAGGACTAGAATGAGGAGTGAACTCGATTCAGAAAAGGACTTTGTCCACTAAGATAGTCTTGGCAGCAATGCCTTGGCTACTATGGAAATCATATCATGTGATTAATTGTTTTCCACAATTACATGTTTTATTCCGATGATATTTTATCATGATTGATGACCCATTATGATCTATTCCTTATGTACTTCCAATATTTATGTCTTTGCTCAAGATTTTGATGATTTGATTTTTTGTTCATGTTTTTACATTTAAATGTTTATGGATCATTTTATGTTCTCTATGTTTACCCTTACTGAGAATTTGAGCTCACCCTTTTTATGTTTTATTTTCCTCAGGATATAAAGAAATGTTTTAGGTAAGAAAACAAAAAGGGACGATCTTTATGGGATATGTTGAAGATCTTTCACCATGATTAGAAGATTATTTTTCTAAGTTTCCAAAGACCCTAAACTATTACGGTCCCTATGTGTTTGTTTTTGTTATGTATTAAGTATTCCACAAAAGTAATGTAATGTCCTTGTACGTCAAGTGTGGGTCTCTACAGTTGGTATCATAGGAAAGATTTAGTTAAACTTTGGAAACTAGGATGAAAAAACATTAGGGAAGTCCCTAGAGATATTTCTAAGGTTTGTCTAGGAATGTACCTAAGGTTAAGTATAAGTATAGGTTATAGTTCTAGAATTATGGTAATGATATTAGAATTAAACCTAAGATGTTGGATATTGAAGGTACTCCCCCTTTATTATGTTGTTTTCCCTAGTAGGATTTTTTCCTCTCACACTATTCTTTTTGGGTTTTAGATGATGGCTGGAACCCGAAGGAACCGTGTTGATTAATGTAATGGACAATGCAATGATTTTCCTCCTGAACAAACCAATGTTATGGGAGATGGAGTGCAAAATATTATTGTTATACCTACACAAGCTATGAATCATTCTGGACTTCCAAATAAGCAGATAAGGGAACAATATTCTATTGAGTCCTTCATGAGGCAACGTCCACCTTCTTTCAGTGGGTCTTCTGATCCACTTGTTACTGAACAATGGATCAGTACCATTGAAAAGATATTTTCCATACTTCATTGTTCAGAAAATGAAAAAGTCATTCTGGCTATTTACTGTTTAGAAGGTGAAGTAGATCAATGGTGGACTCTAATTAAGAATATGAGGCCCAAAGAAGAAATTTAATCCATTGAATGGGATGAGTTAAAGAACTTATTTTTCAATAAGTACTTCCCTCGTATTCTTCGAACAAATAAAGAAAAGGATTTACTTGAGCTTAATAAAAAGGATGATGAATATTTTGGTATATATGAAGCGAATTTTACAAGGCTTGCTTGGTATGCATCTGTCTTTATCATCCAACCTGATAGTAAAGTTGATAAATTATTCAGTGGCTTAAAACCAAGTATTCGAAGGGCATTAGCTATAAGAGACTTCAGTAGCTATGAAGAAATTGTGCCTTGTGCTCTCAAGGTAGAAATGGAGGTTGGTGTTACAAATCCATCTCATGGTTTTGAAAATAAATGAAAGATGGAGTTCGAGGAGAAATATCAGAATAATGGTGAAAAGAAGATGAATGTTTCATAATGCTCAAAGTGTGGAAAGAATCATGGTGGAGATTGTATTAAAGAGACTAGAAAATGTTTTAAGTGTGGAAAAGAAGGTCATCAAGCAGCTGAGTGTCGAAGTAATAGAAAAATGGTTGCTAATGATGTGAATAAAGAAAAGACTGTAGAGAACGCACCACCAACACTTCAATGCTTCAAGTGCAAGGAAATGGGGCATTATGCTAATCAATACCCTAATCCAAGGGATAATTCTGGTCAACGTGAGAAACCTCTTAAGGAAAAGGATAAAGGGAAGTCACATGAGATCATTGTTTGTGATGTTGAGTATGAAAATTATGTTGTGTAATGATTAAGTGTTTATGTAATGGGATTTCAAAATAGTATCATGGAATCTCATTTATGGTATCATGGAATTTCAGAATATCTATGTATTGGTTTTCAATAATTATATGGTACCGGTAACCATAAAAAGTGATTGAAATATTTTTGGAAAGCATATGATATGCACATAATGAAGGGATAAGGAGAAAATAATATTAATGATCTCATGACTGATATAAGTACAAAGTGATATCATGGTTTGAGTATATTGAAATTTTGGGATTTTGGTATGTGGAAAGAGTTACCTTTTGACAGCATTCATGTTTTCACTATAGTTCTATGGTAATTCATGTTGCAAGAGAATACAAGATTAAGGTATTCACATGTTTTTAATGAGATCAACAAGATATATCTTATGATATATGGGGGATAAATGATGGTATTCACATGCTTTGTTAATGAAATTTATAGTAATCATTCTCTTTATACTATGAGATTGGACAGATGTATTTTGGATAAATATAAAGACTGGAATAGATTATTTCAGACATTAGATAGTATTGTTTAAGGATAGAACTTTTGATATTATTTTTGGAATGTTATAATAGTATAGTTTTAGAAAAAGGACAACCCGTAGGACGAGCGACAACCCATCGCATCAGACAGGGTTACAGGAATCGAACCCACAACCAAAGTGTGACATGCCTTTATCGCCTACCACTGGACTACAGTAAGTCCCTGGTTAGTAGAAACTAGTTTTATTTTATTAAGAGGTATGATAGATGAAGTACAAGTCCATTTTTGGAACTATATACGATTAATCTCACTATAGATGGACTTAGGTATATAACTTTTGATAACCTTATGTTTGAGATAAATGGAATGACCTATCATTCTATCACATGATCTGCTAACACTTCATGAAAGACAAATTCAACTTCATTTCTTTAAGAGATGAATTAGAAATTGTTCAAGGCACAAACAACAGTGAAATTGTACCAAAAATAAAGTAAGTACTTCTTCTAATTCAAAATTTTCAACTTTAGGGAAATGATGTTGAAAACCAAAAATGTTGTCCTAGTGCTCTTATATCTGATGAATAATATGGTACCTTAGATCATCACAAATTTATGGCTTTGTGATTGTTGGTTTTATCATAGCCATGTTCTCTACCACTCTCTATCAGAACTAGATGGTTAGATTTCTCTTCCATATCCATATTTTCACCTATGTTCTCTTACATGGAAACCCAGTGATGAGTTAATTTAGGTAACTGTTATGTTTCATACATCACTTTTTAAAATTAACTTTTAGTATTCCTTTTTATGATGTGGGTTTCTATGAAATAAACTCTCAAGTAATAAACCATTTATAACTCCGAAAAATTTTGAGGGAAAAATTCATTTTAAAGGGGGTAGAATGTAACACCCCGAGATTTTATGAGATATATTCTTTTTAATTTCTTTCATATATTCTGTTTTACGCTACACCAAGATTATCTTGTGCTATAAGCAACACCGTATTAGCTTACAGTATACACAACATTATTCTTGGATTGTGTTACACAAAATTTTAAGTTCATTTGGTAGTAGTTATTCTACGCAACATTGAGTGTATATATATATATATATTCAATGTATAAATTAAATATGGTTTTATTTTGTTATACTCAACAATAAAGGATTCTTTCACTACACGCAACCCTGACATGGCTTGCATTACACGCAATCACGACCTTCCTCGATAGCGTCTGTTGTATGCAATACCGGGTTTCACTAAACAACGATATATTGTTATAATATTATTATTGACTAGCCGTTATGAATAGTATTAAATACATTTTGAATTTTATAACATTATTATTCATCTTAAACATTTTCTAGAACATGTTTTGAGAACAAAATAAATTTTTCGAGTAAAAGAAGTATTTTTCAAAAAATACAGTTTTTTCCACCTTTTGATGGCGCACCCACTTTTAATCCAGTTTTTGACATGTTTATAAGATCAATTTGACAAAATAAAATTATTCCTTGGAATCAGGATATAAAAATTTAACTTGGTTAAAATTTTCATATTATTCTGATAACTTTCATATTTTAATGAATAGTAAAAACACGCTATATTTTAATTAAAGACAAATTTTTTCATTGCAAAAATTTATATGGTTAGATTATATTTTTAATTGGTTTTAAAGTGTAATTAGAATATACTATTTAATCCAATTTTGGTCATTGGAATTAATTTCACTTTGAAATTGGACTTAAACAAGTGTCGATCTTTTGATAATTATTGTTTCTTAAAAACACGCTATTTATTTTGATAATGGGAATTAATTTTAAGATTAATTAATTCCACTTCTATGTTTTTAATTTTGAAAAATAGGCATCATTTTTGAATTCATAATATCAAATATAGCTTAGGCTGCATTTTTGGTATTTTTTCTGAAAAACATCAATTTTTGATGAATAGTGAAACCACTTAGTGGTAGTTAAAAAAGCTGACTCATTAATTTTAAATGAGATTTTACTACTTCTGTGAATTGAATTTCAAAAATCTGGTATACATGATTTTTATCAAGAGGTAAAATTTGATTTAATAAGATGAAAATAATTTTTGGTGAATAGTAACTTTTGACTTTTATTTACTACGGTTAAAGGTAAATAGAGTAATTCAAGGTTAAAAGAATATTATAATAATTAAAAATTACCTTAAAACATGTCCTAACCTTATTGTATGAGTAGTGTCTGACCATGGGCATCCTTGGGTCGATTTTGGGACCCCATTGAGCCACTTGGTAGTGATAATGACAATTTGGATTAATTAATTTAAAGTAAAGACACAATTGACATTAAAAAAATCTTTTAGTAATTAATTTTTATAAAGGGTTATATAAATTATCCTTTCAACTATAAATATTCATTGGAAAGATAAAACTTTTTACTACATGATGGTATTTTTTTATAATTTTTATACATCATATAAAGTAAATTATTCATGACACAATAATGATGCAGTATTTACATCATTAATAAATGATTTAAATAAATAAGATTATAATGATTAAAATATTATCCAAAAAATGCCCAATTCTGATTTTATGATTTTATTTCGATCATGAGTCATATTATATTCATCTTTAATTATTTTTGGACCTTTTAAAACCGATGTTATGTTTATAATAAAATAATATTTCCACACATTCCAAAAGAGCCCCTCCCCCCTTATAAAAGGAGACCATTTATATCCATGTCATCACACCTCTCAAGAAATTTGGCTCGTCCAACCTCTGCCAAATTAAGATCACTAAATCCCTCTCCCCCTATAAGCCTTAACTTAGGTATAAAGCACTTCAAGAAGTATTTTTGGTTCAAACCAAAGGAAGTTACCCAAATTATAGGTAACAGTTTCTCTTAAATTGTTTTCTTTTATTCTACTTCTCAAAACCCTAAACTATTTTTAATACATTATTTTGTAACAACACCATTATCCTCAAAATAATATGATTTTTTATGAGAAGTATTAGAACTAAACTTACACACACCATTATCTAATGGATGAAGAAAATAATGTTTCTGTGGATGGCAAACTATCGCCTCACGAAATGATGATTGTTTGATTTTCTCCTACCGCCTCTCATGGTGGCCATTATGATGGAACTATATATATATATGATATATATTATGTTTATTATTTCCTTATTCTTCTTTATTTCCCAATTATATCAAGCCTTTATGGTTTACATAGTGGGTAATTCGAGAATCTCATTTGAGGAAGTGTGGACTACCGCCCCCTCAAAGTGATGTGATTCGTTAATTCCTTATGTGGGATGTATAAAGGATGGAGTTAATGATATTATATATGATATTATACTGGAATTATAATATAATTATGTATAATTATGTTTTAATTCCATTAAAATAAGAAATATAAATGAAAGTAGCGTTCATGCGTACTTACGGCTTACCGTCTCCATGAACGATGCATTTCATTTCTTACCTCCATATGTTATGTACTATTATAAATACATGTATATTCTGGATATATATGATATATATGATATATAAATCAAGAATATCATTCTGGATATAATGAACCTTTGACCACATTAACAACATGTAATTATAAGAAGTCTATTTTTGACTCAAGTACCAAATATCGACAAAACAAACGTTATTAACTTAAATGGTTACATAATGTTTATAACGTGGTAATAAGTGATATAAAAGGAATAATAAACTTGAAAAATTTTCTTAAGAAAGTAGAAATTAACTTTGGTTTATTATTCATGAGATTAAAGAATGATCGAGTCAAGTCGGACACGAGGTAAGGGAACTTCTTAACCCAATTTATGTTCTTTGGGTTGATCTTCTCTTTCTTGTTCATGTCGTTCTTTGATTATGTGAGAAATGAATTTTTATATATTCCCATGTATTTATAATTTCTTTATGTGACCTTATAGTGAATACAAATAAGTGATCTATTTTATTTACAAAAAGAACTTTGTAAAGGATAATTATTCCAATCTCATTCTTATCCGAGATTGTTTATTCATAAGTATTTACTAGGGTTAATGTTATCATCCATGTCCATGTTTTCTAAAAGTGTTTTTATGTTTTATTAAAGTCCTTTTAACCCTTTTTTTAATTTTACCACATCGTATGGAATGAATATTTCTTTTTTTACCATACGAGGTATTTTTGACTTTTCTGACAAAAGTATGAGATGAATGTTTTTTTCACATATATAGCATGAATGGATTTTTTACGGTTTCATAACTCCTTATTTTCATGAAGCATCCTGTACAATATTTCGTGATTATTTTAAACAAAATCCATTTAATTTAAAATTTCATGGAATTTTGAGAAAATAAAATTATTTTGAAGAAGAAATGATATTTTCCTCAAAAATTCATTTCAAGTGTTTTATCATGACTAAATTCCATATAAGATGGAATTCTTTAATACAGTCATGTCTCAAGTATAATTTCCCTATTATTTACATGTTTTGATTTTGTTTATGATGAAATGATATCCATTTTTTATATATGGATTATGTTATGGTGGGATGATGTTTATGAAACCCATTTTATTCTTTGGGTTATGATGTAAGATTTATGTTTATTTTGTGGCACACATAAGAATGGTTTCATTATGAGATGGGTGGGACCTATATATCCCTCCAATGAATTGGGTAAAGATTTATATCTCATGAGATAGAAATGGCTAGAAGGGTAAGTTAATTCGATTCAGTGTTACAGGACCGGAACGAGAAGTGAACTCGATTCAGAAAGCGACTTTGTCTACTAAGATGGTCTTGGCAGCAATGCCTTGACTACTATGGAAATCATAACATGTGATTAATAGTTTGACACAATTACATGTTTTATTCCCATGCTATTTTATCATGATTGATGATCCATTATGATCTATGCCTTATGTACATCCATGATTTTTGTCTTTGCTCAAGATTTTGATGTTTAGAATTTATGTTCAAGTTTTTGCATTCAAATGTTTATGGATTGTTTTATGTTATCTATCTTTACCCTTACTAATCATTTGAGCTCACCCTTTTTATGTTTTCTTTTAACCAGGATATAAAGAAAGTTTTTAGGTAAGAAAAAAAAAGGGAGGATCTTTATGGGAGATGTTAAAGATCTTTCACCATGATTAGAAGATTATTTTTCTGAGTTTCCAAAGACACTAAACTGTTACGGTCCTTGTGTTTTTATTTTTGTTATGTATTAAGTATTCTGAAAAAGTAATGTAATGTCCATGTATGTCAAGTCTGGGTATCTACACTTGAGGTGTCCCAGAGTACTTGAGTTGGCTCAAAAGCCTTACTGGTCTAAATTCCTTGGGTGGCCCAAAGGCCTTAAAGTACCCAAGAACCAAACTTGTGACCCAAAATCCAAAATAGATTAATAGTTCCTACTGCTACAGTACTGAACAATACCTAATACAGTGCTTACTACAGTACTAATACATTACCTTTAAATTCTTCTTCACCAAGAATTGAACTTGGGTCTATTGGATTCACTTTTCGAATCCTCACCAACCCAGCTGAGGCTCTTCTGCCCTACTTGTTAATAATTTTTCATTATTACACTCATTTCAGGTGTGAACTGTTTTATTATTCAATGCATGTTTTATTGTATAAGTTCTAGTTCTTGTATATTGGATATAGTTACATCATCTCTAGAATGATTTTAAGGTCATATATATTATTTTTATTCATTATATAAATTTTTACATCTTTTCTTGAATTTTGAACATAGAAAATGAATTGCATCACGTTGTGGAAATGATAAGTCATATGTATGCACGAGCGACAACATCATTCCCTTAAGAGTGAAAGGGTAAAGAAGTGGATGATATATTAATTTTACAGAATCAATATCATGTAATAATTACCATATATATCCATTATTCATATCATTATACCCATTCAAGTAAAGTAGTTATGAAAAACAAATTAAACTATGACATGAAGATGGTAAGCTATATGTACACACACACGGTGATTTTGTTTTTCATAAGATGTTTAAAACAAAGAATATGGTTATACCATGATCATAATAACTTCTTAGAAAAATGTTTATACTATATTTATTACTCTGTTAGGGAAACAAAACATGAATAAAAAACATCACTACTAGAAATATGACTTTTACCAACGGTTTTCGCCAACCCGTTTGTATAGTTCATTAATTTGGACCTATACCAACGGTTTGGCCAAAACCGTTGGTATAGGTCACTTATATGGACCTATACCAACAGTTTTGGACAAACAGTTGGTATAGGGGGGGACCTATACCAACGGTTTGTCCAAAACCATTGGTATAGGTCCTAAAATCCAATAACCTATACCAACGGTTTTGAGAACCGTTGGTATAGGTCATTCGATTTTTTATCAAATCTTCTTACCGAGAACATTATATAAATAAAAATTTATAATTATTATAACAATAAATATATATATTTATGAAATTATGTTCACAAAAGTCATGTTAGGTTAGTGGTTATGTCATTCAATTATAAACTAGAGGTCTTGGGATCAAATCCCACCGAATGTTTTTTTTTGAAATACATATACCAACGGGTTTGACAACCGTTGGTATAGGTTTTCATATTACATATACCATTGGTTTTTCCAAAACCTTTGGTATAGACCTATTATCACGGCTTACTTTCCAACGGTCCTCCAAACCGTTGGTACAACCTATACCAACAGTTCCAAACCATTGGTATAGGGTATTTTTCTAGTAGTGCATAAGAAGAAATAACCCTGAAAGAGTCGATAAATATAATTACCTATTCTTTGGTAGGATTCCCTTATAAATTTTATTAAGGGGCCTAGTATAGGTCTTTTGGAAGAAAAAACTACCTCAAGAACTTAAATAAGGGGTTTTATAAGAGAAATACTCAGGGTTTTGTTGAGGTGGAAGGCTCAAAGTGGTGTGAAGAAGTGAGGGAGGAGGTGCCCTTTTATAATTGAGGCGAGGGGCATTTTTGACAATCCTAAAAATATTAAAATATAATAAGGATATTATAGATCCAAAGGCTTTCAGATGGACTATATATGAATATGGGAAGACATTGTAGAAAATATCTTACGCACTTTGTGATTATTTAACACAGTTTTATTTTAAAAAATTTAATAAAATAGTAATTAAATAAAATATAATTATTGTCAAATTTTATACTATTCATTTAATTTAACTTCAAATACATCAAGAAAAATTTTAAATTTTAATATAATGGTTTCAAACATCTATAATAAATATTATAGATCTATAAAATTCTTTATAAATATGAAATAATCCAAATTATATCAAAATTAATATTTTTAAAATCAATTATTTTATCTTTCAGCTAATTAAATAAATATTTTTTTAGCATTAGAAAAGAATTTAAGGTATTTATATAATTTCTAAAAATTCAAAACAAAATTTTATAATGAAACTAATTTCATTAATATCAATATATACATTTAATTTCATTCATATCTTTATTTTCACCCTATTTTGACACAAAAAATATATTAAATACAAAGATAGTGACATTTTCTAACTATCTTAGATTTAAATAATATATAAGACATTTTAAATTAAAAGTGTCAATTAAAAAACTAAATTATATATTAATGGTTTAAGGGTTTAATATTATTCTTGAAATAATATTTTTATAAGTTTTGTTCATTGTTATACCCTTATCTTTTGGTTTTAACCCTTATTTAACCTCTAACTCTTACCATGACAACATGGTTTTTAACATTTTGAGGGTTAATATAGTTACTATAATATGTCAAAAGACCCATAAATGAATCATTAATAAACTTTTAATCCTGATCCAAATTATTTTTTGGAATATTTTATTTCTATAAATTTTATATTATTTAAAAAATATTACTATAAAATATTCATAATGTCAATTTTAAGAACAATTCATTACATTGACCTTAATAAATTTAATAAAACAAGATAACTTAGAAAGAAATATTTTAATACATCCCTAATATGTTATATTAGTGTTTAAAATTTGTCTATGACATTAATTTTTTCAAAACATATTAATTTTAATATTTTTAATATCATTTATTTGATATTCCCATTAATAAAATATTCACTGCATCATAGTTTTGAAATCATTTATTATAAAATTTTCATCGCTCTAAATTAAAAATAAATTATCATAATGAAGATAAATATTTTATATTTCCAAAGACTACTTATAGTTGAAGAAATATTCTGGATGATCATATATTAAAAAAATTATACTTATTAAAAACATTAGTGTTACAATTTTGGCTTTTATTAAAATAAAATACTATATAGAAATTAAACTCATACAAGTGGATTCAATAGGTCCTAAATTCAATACATGTATTATATTTATCGACACTCACACAAAAAATAAAGTTAATAAAATTTTAAGGTAATTTTAAAATCCTTATCATTTTATTTTTACCCTTAATTACCTAATTTACACGTTATTGTGGTAAAAATTTACAAAAGATACTATTGATATTGAAAAAAATATAAGGTAACTATTTAAAAAATTTGGACCTCATGAATTCAAATATGAAATCTATTTTTCAAAATTAAAAATACATAATTAGAAAAAATTTATTTAAAATTAATCCCGTAGAAGAGCCGAGAAAGCTCATTTTTAAAGTGAAAATGTTCAAAAGTTTGAAATGTTTTTATATCCAAATTAAAGATAAAAAACATTAAGATGAAGTAAATTTGATTAATAGATTTATAATTGAAATAATTTTACTTTAGAACCAATTTAAAATATAATATAAAATTATAGATTAAATAGATGAAATATCAGTTTTCAATTAAAATGCATTATTTTTCATTATTAGACAAAAAATGGAACATATCAGAAAGGTACCCAAATAAACCAAAAATAAATTGTAATATTATTCTTCTAAAAATGAATTTTATTTTTTCAAATTGATTTTATAAATGTTTCAAAATTTAGTTTTAATGAAATATCACTATTAAAATGTGGTAAAACTGCCTTTAGAAAAATATTTCTTTTTATGCATAAAATTTGATTTGTTCTTATCTTATGCCTATAAAATCTATTTTAAAATTGTTTATATAATATATAATATATTAATTTCATAATATAGTTAATATTATTGAGTCCTCCCATTTAACAGCTTGGTTATAATAATAATTAATTTTTCATTTAAGCTGGGTGTTGCGTACACCGTAAGCTATTAAAGATGTTAAATTTAAAAAGTATCGAATTATAAAATATTGTGTTGTTACACTAATATATAATTTAAATAGAAAAATTAAAAATATATATTTTATAATAACTATAATATATCTTTCATATCCCTACATATTAATCATAGTAAACATGATGAAATCCTGGGGAATGGAAACAAACTAAGGGTAAGATCAAATTTTCAGTAAGGATTAATTACAATGAAAGAAATAATGAAAAAATGAGCATAATAAATATGAAAAGTTAAATAAATTAACACATGACATATTAAAAAAAACCTGAATATCATGACAAGATAATTCATAGTCAATATGTTAAGGGAAATAAATAAATATATATTTCTTTTAAATTACTTGAGTGTATTAATAGATAAAGATTAATCAAAATAAAAAGGTAAATAACTAAAAACACATGTTATTTAGTCAGTAACATATAATTAAATTCATCCATTTATAATTCCATAGTGAAAATATTATGAATTGTAATAACTAAATATTAAATGAATACAATTCTTAAATATTGGATGACATGTTTTCTAGGCACATGGAATTTTTACTGTCAAGTCATTTCACGAGACAATTTAAAACATACTTGGTAAAAACCCACTTAACTAAGGATATCTAAATAATTCATCCCATGAGACTACTAATTAATCTATAAGAATACTAAAAGTGGGCTCAACCCATGTCATACCTGTCCAAAAGAATTCCTCATATATCGAATAATCAATTTAATTCATAAACAATGTGTCTTATAATCAAGTATATGTATTGATTAAAGAATATATATTTATCAATATTTACCTAGTAAATATAATAATATTAAAATTAAAAACATATTTGGAAATGGTATACAGTTTAGAAAATATACATATCTATGAAAAATAATTTTGACATTTAGGGTAAATTTAATGATCACAAAAATGAAACAAGTGAATATTGATAGTATCCCTGGTGAAAAAGATCGCAAACCATACATATAAATAGTAAGTATTTTATCAATAAAAATTTTCCCCACTTTAGTAATCATGAAGGGTTTTCGTCATTGATAAATATAAATACAATAAAAAACCTTTAAAATATTTTTGGGGAAAATATCCTTTTAATTTTGAAAAACATTTTGAAAATCCATTTCATTAAAAATAACTTTTAAAACCTTCTCTTTTAAATTAATCTTTTAATTATGAAAAGGAATCTTCAAATAAATGATATTCATATCTATGGGTAATTATCCACATTCCAAAAAGATCATTCCTTTTGTATGGTAAAAAATTTAGTAAAGTACCATGTTTAGAAAGTTAAAAGAATATTTATTTGAGAAGATTTTTTAAAAATAAAAAATGGGTAAAAATTTATTTTAATCAACCATTTTGAAAATTTGAAAGGATAAAATTTTTAAAACATTAATAAAAAAAATTATTTTGTAAGAAAACAAATTTCTCATGAGAGAGAGAAATAAAATCAAATTTTATTACATTTTATAAATAATTTTATGCACCAAACAGTGTAAAAATGGTACTATCACTTGAAAAATATCATGAATAATATATTATAAAAAAATAAATGGGCTATTAAACATTTATCATATAATTTAATTTAGTTTATTTAAGTAAAAAATCACTTTTAGAATGATTTTGGGAAATAAACACTTAAAATGATCTCAATGTTGTAGTGGGAAATAATCAATGGATAGATTATGTGTATCAACATTAATTCAAAACAAAAAAATGAAAATAAAACATAATATAATAACAATTTATTACACAAATAATATTATCATGACATAATCAATGAAATAAATGTTTAGCCCAATGAATGGAAATTGAGTTAAGAAATCTCTTACCACTTGGTAACTTTTAATTCAAAACCACTAAGATTAAATAATTCAAATTGAAACTTAAAATACAATTATTAATGATTTATTAATTATATTAAATTACAAAGGGATTTTATATACATTATATACATGAAATTAGGAACATAATAATATAACCTACCACAGTGAAATTAAATCGAGGCGAAAACACTTACCTTACACATCCTTATTGTTGAACGTGATTTAAATTTATTTATAGTGGTTTTAAAAAAGTTATAATGTTATTAAAAATAATTTTAATATTTATTATATAATATATTATCGTTTTAAAATATCTTACTTCTCATTCATTAAGAATCCTTCTTTATTTTAATTGTTTTGGTTGTTAATTTCCATATTTTATAGTTTTTGTTTCGTTATGAGAGATCGAGTATATGTGAATATTATATTTTTATATCTTATCATGAATAATAATCATGATATAATTATCATATTTTTACAGAAATTTTACATTTTAAACCAATCATGAATGATGGTTATGAAAAATGAAGTATGTTACGATTTTGAAGACGGTAGGTCGTACGTATGAATGAGTAACGTTTTCTATTTTACAGTGATCATTATGAAAAAGGTTTAAGTAATATATTATATTTATATAATGATCATGATATCATATATAACATTTAATATACTAATATATTTCATCCATTTGGTGTGTTGATGAATATAGACCCACATCGCTTCGTGAAGGCGGTAGTCCACATGTGCATGAATGATGTTACCATATTTAAATGATTAAAAAGAAAATAAATAAAATGATGTATATTATATTAAAATAATAATAAATATTTCATTAATATCATAATTATTTCATTTATATCCCATATAATTATTAACTTTATCTCTATTATCTTCCATGTGAAGCGTTAGTGAAAGAAGAATCACATCGCTTCGTGAGCCGGTAGTCCATTTTACACACGACCGACGTTATCGTGTCTCTTAGAGAATTTATTATAAAAGGATATTTTATATAGTGACTAAATAGGTTTTAAAATGTTATAAATATCATATATATATATATTATCCATAATAATACCCAACCATGAGAAGTTAAAATGAAAAAACGAATGACATCAGTTCATGAGGAAGTAGTTCACCTTACACATGACTGATGATTTTCTAACCAATTTGATTGAAGTGTGTGCAGTTGTAGGTCAGAAATTTATTATAAAAATATATAAGTAGATTTAATATATTTATGTTATTATATTATCAAGGTTTTAAAATAATTTAAATAGGTGGATAAGGAAAGAAAATGAATATACTTATTGAAGAACAATATCTCTCTTTTGGCTATCTCCCTTTAGTTTGAAATAAACCCTTCCAAGGTTAGCTTTATGCCCAAGATAAATATTATATGATGAGTAGAGGGAATTTGGGAAGTTATTGGAAAATATTTTGTCTGAAACAATTTTTTTAAGGTGTGAGTGGAGAGGAGATGTCTAACACCCCGAGCTTCTACAACACGCTTCTCTTTCAATAATGCAATATCTTGCATTGTACGCAAGCTCAAGATTCTAACACACCGAAACCAATAAAAATATCCATTATGAATAGTAATACCCAATTTTTGAAATTATATATATTTTATATTTCAAAATGGACTTCATTTTTGGATTCGGAATATCTAAATTAGCCTATGTTGAATTTTTGGTATTTTTCTGAGAACTTCCATTTTTTTTATAAATAGTGAAAAATACTTAAAAAAACTTTTTTAATCAAAATAATTTATAGTGAAAAATTATACTATTGAGTGGTTTTATAGTATAATTAGAATATATTTTTACCATTTTATCCAATGGTGGTCATTATAATTAATTTCACTTTGAAATTGGACAAAAACAATTGTCAATCTTTTAATATATATTGTTTCTTCAAAACACGCTATTTGTTGTGACAGCAGAAATTAATTATAAAATTAATTAATGGAAATTATATGTTTGGAATTTTTTAAAATATATAACATTTTTTAATTCGGAATAACAATTATAACTTAGGGTGAAAGTTTGGCATTGTTCGGAAAAACTTCAATTTTTGATGAATAGTGAAACCACTAAGTGGTAGTTAAAAAACTAATTTTTTGTTTAAATGAAACATTAAAACTTCTATGATTTGAATTTCAAAAATACAAAAAACATGGTTTTCATTAGGAAGTAAAATTTGGTTCAATGGGATTAAAATAATTTTTGGTGAATAGTAACTTTTAAGTTTAATTAATCGTGATTAAAGGTAATTAGTGAAATTTATGGTAAAAATGATATTATAAAATATGAAAATACCCTTAAACTTGTATTAACCTTATTAGATGAGTCATTAGTGACCAAGAAAATCTATGGGTCAACTTGGGGACCCCATGAATCCACTTGGGTAAGAAAATGACAATAATAACTTTTTATTTAAAGTAAAAATAAAATTGTCACAAACATGTGTTGTTTTACTAAAACAATTATTACATAAGGTTATATAAGTTAAATTTTCGACTATAAATATTAATTGGAAAGATAAAACGATTTCCTACATCATTATATTTTTTTTATAATTTTTAGACATTAAATAAATTAAATTTGTTATGACCCCATGATGATGCAGCGATTACCTCATTAATCAATTATTTAAATAAAATGAAAAGATAATATAAAACCTAAGACTTAAACTTGTCAAAAAACTATTGTATGAGTATATTTAGAACCATTATCACCTTATCCTCTAAATATATAAGTTTGGGACCTTTAAAATCCGAAACTCATTATATAATAAAGTAACATTTCATGACTTTCCAAGAGTGCCCCTCCTCTCCTCTTATAAAAGGCCCCCACCACTACCACCTTATTCACACCATAAAAGCCTTTTTGATTGGCCAAACTCTGCCAAAATACTCTCTCAACTTCCCTATATTACTCCTAGAAGCCTCACTTTTGGCATAATACTTCCCAAGGAAGCCTTTGGCTCAAATCAAAAAAGAGTTACCCGATTTTAAGGTAATGTCTTCTCTTATGTTATTTTGTTTTATTTTGCTTCTCCAACCCCTAAAAATCTTTTTATTCCTTTATTTTGTAAAAAAAACTAGTATCTTCAATATACTAGGATGTTTTTATGAGAATTATTCGATTTACACTTACACAAACCATCGTCTAATGGTTAAAGAACGTACTTTTTCTGTGGTTGGAAAATTTCCGCCTCACGAAACGATGATTGTTCAATCTTCTTTTAACACCTCTCATGGTGGCAATTATGATGAAACTATTTTTTTATATGATATATATTATGTTTTTGTTTTCCTTATGATTCTGTATTTTAATTTATGTCATACCTTTATGATTTCCATTATCGGTAAATGCGATAATTTTATTTTAGGAAGTGCGGACTACCGCCCCCTCAAAGTGATTTGAATCGTTAATGCCATATGTGGGATGTATAAAGAATGGAGTAAATGGTATTATACATTATATTATTCTGGAATTATATTATACCTTTATATATAATTATAACTTCATTACATTAAATATGAAATAGGAATGAAAGTAGCGTTCATGCGTACGTACGGCTTACTGTCTCCATGAACGGTGAATTTCATTTCTTACCTCTAAATGTTATGTAATATTATAAATGCATGTATATACTGGATATATAGGATTTATATGATATCTAAATCATGAATATAATTATGGATATAATGGATATTTTACCACATGAACAATGTGTAATTATAAGAAGTTTCTTTTTGACTCAAGTACCTAAGATCGACAAGACGACCGTTATTAACATAAATAATTACATAATGTTCATAACCTGGTAATAAGTGATATAAAAGAAATAATGAACTTGAAAAATGTTCTTAAGCAGGTATATATTAACTCTAGCTTATTATTCAGAAGGTTAAAGGGCGGTTGAGTCAAGTCTTACACGAGGTAAGGGAACTTCTTAACCCAATTTCCATTCTTTGGGTTAATCTCCTACTTTCAAATTATGTCATGATATTATTATGTCCTATCTTGTATTTGTAATTTATTTATGTGTACTTATAGTGAATACACATAATAGATCTATTTTATTTTAAAAAAATGATCTCTGTAAGGGACTTCGTCTCAATCTCCTTTCATTGAGGCATATTTGGTTTTATACACAACTTTCCTTTATACAGTGTATAAACCCCTTTGACTTTTACTTTTATTCAAAAGGAATATTCTTATACGAAGCGTTTTTACTAAATATCAAAAGGAATGTTTTTTTCTTACGTATGCGGCGACAATTACTTGCCCGCCGCCGTGACAATTATTTGAGTTTTGGATTCCTCTACAAGCCATAACTTTTTTAAAAATGAAAAATAAATATCAAGTTTTAATTATCTTTTATTTTGGTATTGAAAATGGTTTTTAAAGCATTTTTATTATATCAATGTGTTTTATTGATATCTTGTGATTGAAATGTGGAAATGTTATGTTTCCTTTATGCATGTTTTATGTGATATGATTATGTTATGGTTTATGATATGTTTAAACCTATTCATATGAGGAATGCATTGGACTTAATAAGTGATGGGTGGAGCCCGCAATAACTCCTCGATGCATCGGAAGGTCTCATGAGAAAAACTAATGTCTTGGAACGAGGCCCTGACAAAATCATATTTGTAGTCTTGGCATGAGGCCTTGGCTATGTGGTTATGATAGTCTGGAATTATGCATTTCATCATTATGAAAGTGGTTATTGATATTGCATGTGATTATTCGACTAGTAAAATATTCATGTGAATATGTAAATGGAATTATTTCATTTTAATTTTCTCATATTATTCTGAAGTTCATGTTTAAAAGGCTTTTGTTTTAGTTATACATTGCCTTAAATGTTAATTTTTATTTATGAAAGCTTCCACTATATGGTCATCCTTACTGAGCATCTGAGCTCACCCCTTCCAATGTTTTAATTTTTCCAGGATGTGAAGAAGTATATTATGAATGAACTGCAGAGATAGTATGAGGGGATATGAAGAAAATATGTTGTTGTAGTTTTGTTTTACTTTATGATGTAATGTAAGACTTATTAATGTATCTAGTGTTTCCAAGGATACTAGACTAATCGGTCTTTCGAGACTTGATCTTTTGTGATCATGCCAATATTACAAAAAATACACCGACTCTGGGTAACTGGGGTCGGGGCGTTATAGTTGGTATCAGAGGCAGTTTAGTACTAACACTGGAAGCTAGATTTAGATAAACTCTGATTATATCACATAGACCTAAGATAGACTTTTAGGATTAGTATAGAAGAACTTCCTAGAATTTTGGTATTGTAGAGATTTTGTGAGTTTTCCGAGCAATACATCCCTATCTGGATATGAGAAGGTAGAGGCGGCTCTGGCATAGATGTACCTAGGGGTAAAACCCGAAAACACCGCTTTGAGCTAGACTCAAATGAGAACTGGTGCATGATAATGGGCCTTGCTGCGCTCTTGGTTACGACACTCCCGGGGGATATGCTTAGGATAATTATCATTTTTTTACAAAGCATTATGATGGGTTTATTAGTATATACTTCCTCAAAGAAAACATTTTTTATGATTATGTATTATATGCATAAACCGTTCAATTTACATTAAGTATTTTACAAATTTGGAATTATTAATTGCAATTCATAAACTAACCTAGTTTATGAAATTGTATAGAAATGGTGCCCAGTATAATGAATGTGAACTCCATCAATACGTATGATCCATAGAGTAAGAAGGATCATATCTTTCACGGTATTAAGCCAACATTTAGAAGGGAAATAGTCTCCCATGTGTTCTCAACATATGAAGAAATAGTATCATGTGTTAATAAGATAAGTAAATAATTCTATGAGTCTTATGGCTTTGAAGGGAAGAAAGAGAAGAAAAGGATGGAAGAGAGAATGATGGATAAAGGGATGAGGGAAAAGAAGAACATTCCAATATGTTATAACTGTAGGAAGAAACACCTTGGAACTTGCCTAAAGGGAATGGGATTTTGTTATAAGTGTGGAGAAAAAGGACACCAAGTGCATGACTTCAAGGGTAAGAAAGAGGTTTCAAATGTACAATGCTTCATCTGCAAGGACTGGGGACACTAGGCAAACCAATGTCCAAATCACCAGAGTATGCCCCAAATGATGTTATTGGATAATAATCAACTTATGATACTACCATAGATGAGGAGGAATGATTAGAGTTATTATGTTGTTATTAAAGAATTTTTTTCATTTGAGTGTTGTATCAATGATGTACTGGTTATAATAATTATGGAGTATATAAGGATTGTACTGTAGTACTATTTCATCAAGGACTTGAGATTGTGTGGAACAAAGAAAAGTGACTCCACAGCTGGTTAAATTTTTGGAAAATATATAGTTAAGAGAAAGATAAACCATAATATGGTTCTGATACCGAGATAGTGATTTTGGAATAATACATGATTGATTTGGATAAATTATATTGGATATTATTAACTTCCTTGAAACTGATTAATGATTTGTATACATTTTTGGATAGAAGGAGTATATCTAGTATTCTATATGGAATAAGGGATCATGAATGTAATCAATAAGTATTTATGGCAATTCAGGATGTTGCAGCGTTTTAAAAGAATACATGATGAAGGTGTTCACATGTTGTTACGCGGAAAAAAGGAACTTCATTATGTTTACCTTCCTTATAAAATTTGGATTGTGAGTTGGACAGAAGTATTTTGGATAACTATAAAGGTTGGAATGGATTAAGTTGAACCTTGGATAGTATTGTTTAAGGTTAAGACATTTCTGATTATTATTTTTAGAATATTATAATACTATAGTTTCAGGAAAAGGACAACCTGTAGGTCAGGGGATAACCCGTCGCGTTGGACAAAGCTGTAGGAATCGAACCCACAACCATAGTGTGATAGACCTTTATTACCTACCACTAGCCTACAGGAAGTACCTGGTTATTACAAAATAGTTTTCCTAATCTAAATGGTATGTGTTAATATTTGGAACCTTGTAAGATTAGAATAAATATAATATTTTTGAGTTCTATTATCTTTTTGATGGAAAGATGAGTTTGTGGTAGAAATTAGTTGAAGGTTGAAACTATCCTTGTCAAGTATATATATATATATACCTCTCTCTTATTCTATGAATAAATTAATTTTTAAACTTTAGGAAAGGGATATTAAAAAAATGTGTTATCCTAATACCTTATGTTTTGTTGAACTGATGATATTTTAAATCACCATAGATTGAAGGCTTTGAGGCCCTCAATTTTACACTTGTTTGTGATTGATGACCTCAATCAATCCCTATAAATATTTACGTTTTTCCACTAATTATTTATCTATAATTTCCACCAATGTTCTCCTATTAGAAACCCTAATTTGGTGGTGACTTTCTCATTTCCATTTCCCTCATATTAATGCTAAATTTTATTAACATTATTTCAGATGTGGGTTTTCCACAAAGGTATTTTCTATTTTCATCCATTTATTTTCAAAGAAAAATTTTAAATTTCGAGGACGCAATTTATTGAATGAGTGGAGAATGTAACACCCTGAGATTCCACGATACGCTTCTCTTTCAATAATGCAATCACTTGCATTGTACGCAAGTTCGAGATTCTAACACACCACGACCAATCAAAATAGCCATTATGAATAGTAATACCCACTTTTTCAAATTATATATATTTTATATTTAAAAATGGGCATCATTTTTGGATTCGGATTATCGAAATTAGCCTATGTTGAATTTTTGGTATTTTTCTGAGAACTTCCAATTTTTTTATAAATAGTGAAAAATACTTAAAAACAACTTTTTTAATCAAAATAATTTATAGTGAAAAATTATACTATTTAGTGGTTTTAAAGTATAATTATAATATATTTTTACCATTTTATCCAATGGTGGTCATTATAATTAATTTCACTTTGAAATTGGACATAAACAATTGTCAATATTTTGATATATATTGTTTCTTAAAAACACGCTATTTGTTGTGACAACGGGAATTAATTATAAAATTAATTAATACAACTTATATTATTTTAATTTTGTAAAATATAAATCATTTTTTAATTTGAAATATCAATTATAACTTAAGGTGAAATTTTGGCATTGTTCTGAAAAACTTCAATTTTTGATGAATAGTGAAACCACTAAGTGGTAGTTAAAAAATTGATTTTTCTTTTAAATGAAACGTTACCACTTCTGTGATTTGAATTTCAAGAATCCAACATACATGGTTGTCATTAGGAAGTAAAATTTGGTTCAATGGGATTAAAATAATTTTTGGTGAATAGTAACTTTTAAGTTTAATTAATCGCGATTAAAGGTAATTAGTGAAATTTAAGGTAAAAATGATATTATAAAAATATGAAAATACCCTTACACTTGTCCTACCATTATTGGATGAGTCATGGGAAACCAAGACAATCCATGGGTCAACTTGGGGACCCCATGGAGCCCCTTGGGTAAGAAAATGACAATAATAACTTTTCATTTAAAGTAAAAAATAAAATTGTCACAAACTTGTGTTGTTTTACTAAAAAAATTATTAAATGGGGTTATATAAGTTAAATTTTAGACTATAAATATTCATTGTAAAGATAAAAAGATTTACTACATAATTATATATATTTTTTATAATTTTTAGACATTAAATAAATTAATTTTTTATGACACCATGATGATGGAGTAATTACCTCATTAATCAACGATTTAAATAAAATGAAATGATAATATAAAATATAAGACTTAAACTGGTCAAAAAAACTATTGTATGAGTATATTTCGAACCCTTATCACCTTATCCTCGAAATATATAAGTGTGGGGCCTTTAAAATCTGAAACTCATTATATAATAAAGTAACATTTCATGACTTTCCAAGAGTGCCCCTCCTCTCCTCTTATAAAAGGCCCCCACCACAACTACCTTATTCACACCTTCAAAGCCTTTTGGATTGGCCAGAATCTACCCAAATACTCTCTAAACATCCCTCTTTGACTCCTAGAAGCCTCACTTTGGGCAGAATTATTCCCAAGGAAGAGTTTGGCTCAAATCAAATAAGAGTTACCCGATTTTAAGCTAATGTCTCCTCTTATATTATTTTGTTTTATTTTGATTATCCAACACCTTAAACTATTTTTATTCCATTATTTTGTAACAAAACCAGTATCTTCAATATAATATTATGTTTTTATGAGAATGATTTGATTTACACTTACACACACCTTCGTATAATGGTTAAAGAACATACTGTTTCTGTGGTTGGAAAATTTCTGCCTCACAAAACGATGATTGTTCAATCTTTTTTTAACACCTCTCATGGTGGAAATTATGATGACAATATTTTTATATATGATATATATTATGTTTATATTTTCCTTATGATTCTGTATTTTTCATTTATGGCATACCTTTATGATTTCCATTATGGGTAAATTCGATAATTTCATTTTAAGAAGTGTGGACCACCACCCCCTCAAAGTGATTTAAATCGTTAATGACATATGTGGGATGTATAAAGAATGGAGTAAATGGTATTTTACATTATATTATACTGGAATTATATTATACCTTTATATATAATTATAACTTCATTCCATTAAATACGAAATAGGAATGAAAGTAGCATTCATGCGTATGTACGGCTTACCGTCTCCATGAACGGTGCATTTCATTTCTTACCTCTAAATGTTATGTAATATTATAAATGCATGTATATACGGGATATATAAGATGTATATGATATCTACATCATGAATATAATTATGGATATAATGGATATTTTACGACATGAACAAAGTGTAATTATAAAAAGTTTATTTTTGACTCAAGTACCTAAGATCGACAAAACGACCGTTATTAACTTAAATAATTACATAATGTTCATAACATGGTAATAAGTGATATAAAAGGAATAATGAACTTGAAAAAGGTTCTTAATCAGGTAGAGATTAACTCTAGTTTATTATTCAGAATGTTAAAGTGCGCCTGAGTCAAGTCGGACATGAGGTAAGGGAACTTCTTAACCCAATTTCCATTCTTTGGGTTAATCTTTTACTTTAGAATTATGTCATGATATTATTATGTCCTATATTGTATTTGTACTTTCTTTATGTGTACTTATAGTGAATACACATAATAGATCTATTTTATTTAAAAAATGATCTTTGTAAGGGACTTCGTCTTAATCTCCTTTCATTGAGGCATATTTGGTTTTATACACAACTTTCCTTTATATAGTGTATAAACCCCTTTGACTTTTACTTTTATTCAAAAGTAATCCTTTTATATGAATCGTTTTTACTAAAAGACAAAAGGAATGTTTTTTTCTTACGTATGCGGTGACAACGACTTCCCCGCCACCGTGACCATTATTTGAGTTTTGGCTTCCTCTACAAGCCATAACTTTTTTTAAAATAAAAAATAAATATCAAGTTTTAATTTTATTTTATTTTGGTATTGAAAATGGTTTTAAAATGGTTTTTATTATATCAATGTGTTGTTTTGATATCTTGTGATTGAAATGTGGAAATGTTATGTTTCATTTATTCATGTTTTATGTGATATGATTATGTTATGGTTTATGATATGTTTAAACCTATTCATATGAGGAATGCATTGGACTTAATAAGTGACGGGTGGAGCCCGCTATAGCTCCTCGATGCATCGGCAGGTCTCATGATACAAACTAGTGTCTTGGCATAAGGCCTTGACAAAATCTTATTTGTAGTCTTGGCACGAGACCTTGGCTACGTGGTTATGATAGTCTGGCAGTATGTATTCCTTTATTATGAAAGTGGTTATTGATATAGCATGTGATTATTTGACCAGTAGAATATCCATGTGAATAAGTAAATGACATTATTTCATTTTACTTTTGCCATATTATATTGAAGATCAAGTTTAAAAGGCCTTTGTTACATTTCCATAAATGTTAATGTTTATTTATGAAAGCTTCCGCTTTATTGTTATCCTTTCTGAGCATCTGAGCTCACCCCTTCTAATGTTTTAATTTTTCTAGGATGTGAAGAATTATATTATGAATGACCTGCAGGGATAGTATGAGGGGATATGAAGACAATATGTTGTTGTAGTTTTGTTTTACTTTATAATGTAATGTAAGACTTAGGAATGTATCTAGTGTTTCCAAAGCTACTAAAATAATCGGTCTTTCAAGACTTGATCTTTTGTGATCATTCCAATGTTACGCAATAATGCACCAACTATTGGTAACTGGGGTCGAGGTGTTACAAGATGTGGTGGCCTTTTATATGTTAGGTGAATGGCACACTTGCATTTTTTTAGAAAGAGTGAATTTCACCCTTGTTATTTTAATGTCACAAGGACCCAATAACGGTCCATTAATGATACTAGAAGGGATAATTTATAAATATATCCACACAATGTGTGTTTATTAGGTTCCAAGATCATTTTCCCACTTATGTTTAAAGTTTAATACTTTAGTCATCTCATTTTTTCATAAGTCATCGTAATTAATTTTAACTGCTTTTAATAACTACTTTGGTAAAAAATTAAATTGGACTTATTAGAAATTATAATTTTTTTATTCCAAATAATAAATCCATTTTTTCAAATTCAATTTACAAAATTGGAAAAATATAATTTAAAATTAATCCCATATATGGGATGAGAAAGCAGGTTTTCTAAATTGAAAATGTTAAAAATATTACAAAGTGATTAAATATAAATTCAATATGAAAATGATTCCAATAACCTATATTGGATTAATTGATATAAAATTTACTAATTTTAATTTAAAATAAATTTAAAATATAATTTAAAATTATAAAGTATTTAAATTAAATGATAGTTTTCAATTAAAATTCAGTATTTTTACCATTCATCAAAAAATAAAACTTCTCAGAAAAATGAGAAAAATTTACCCTAAGGTAATTTTGGTATTATAATATAAAAAATGATTTCAGTTTTATTGTATAGATTTTATAAAAGTATTAAAAATTAATTTTAAATTATATTCCTTATGCGTGACTAAACTATCTTTTAAGAAAAATACATTTTTTAAACATTTTGTTTTCTTTTAAATGGTTATGATTATTATTTATAGTCAATACATGTGTATAAACTATATATTTTAAAAAATTAATATTATTCATACAAAAAAATTTAATATCTAAGAGATAATAATCATATTAAATAATAATATTATATATTGTTTTTCGGAAAAACTCGTTCTTGTGCGCAACTCAAACTATGTAAGAAACTGGTTGCTGCATCTAAAGTAAGATAAAACCAATGTTGTGATTTTTTAAAGATATATAACTTATTTATATTTTTTAAAATATTTAATATATCATAAATTTTCAGGATTTTATATTTTTTCTATGCTTGATGTTTCATGTCATACATGATATCGAATATGATTTTATTATTTGACAATCTATGGGTGTTATATTCTCCCCACCGTAAATAAATTTCATCCTTTAAATTTTACTTTTATCTTGGTAGTCAAACGTTTGATAATTGAAAATAAATTTATTAAATAAAAACCCCACATTGTCAAGGGGTTAATAAAAAATCCTCTTAATAAGATAAAAAGGAAAGTACAAAGCTCATTTAGAATAATCAAATAACTAAGTTCCAAAGTAGAATAAAATTACAGGAAGTTAAGGATATAGAAACGGAGGAAAGGAATAGATAATTATAAAGAGTGATTGAGTTCATTGATCAAAATCAAGTGAATGATTAATGGATAGTTTAGGGCCTCAAATCCATAAATCTAATAGGTGAGAAAAAGACATTGATATCATCCGAAATGATGGTAATAAGATAGCATTTTATATCAAGATTCTTTCTCTAGATATTAGTAATTATTTTACTCTCTAAGAATATAAGGAAATATATTCAATTGATACATTTCTATTTCATAATATTAATTTCATCCTTTAATTTTTCTTTAATCACTTACTCAAAGAAATTAATATCTATAAATGAATTTTTTATTCCTAAAACACTAAAATTTCCCTTTAAAATATCATAAGATCTATAAAAAAGTGAAGAGTCTTTCTGTCTATCTCTAATTATTTTCCAAAACCAATATAGTTAATAAAATTATATCGAAACCTTAAAATTAATACTACAGGTTCATCATCAATATTTATTTTTTAAATTGTTTAACTAAAAATAGTGACATATTAACTAGGACAGCACATAGGTCTATCGTAAGCACAAAACCCTTATCATCATTCGGTCATGGATTCAAGCCCCTCCACCATGCTAGATGTGATGGGTTTTCACCATGTATTCATGTTTTATTTGTTATAAAATATAATTATATAATTCCTATAAAGTAAAAAAAATGATGGAAATCCTTGAAATATAGTAAGTCATTAAATAACATTTTTAATAACATTTTAAAAAATTCTATTTATTTATTTACAAAGTATTATAATCTTATTTTACTATTAATGCAATTTTAGTAATGATCATATCAACCATATGATTATTAATGCCTTTAAACACATGTCTATAAAATTTAAAGACATTATTCTTCAAATAATAGTTCCACTAAAACATATTATTTCCATAAATTTCTACAAAATGTCCTTAATATTGTTAAATTACTACCACGTAAGACTTAAAAAGAGGTGTTTGGAAATTTTAACTTATAATCAATTTTTAATTCATTAAACCATGATTATATCCATACATATTATGTTAATGAATACATAATTACATCTAAAATTTAATAGGATCCTTTTATGTTTCCCGATTATTTTAACCAAAATACTATAAGTAAAAATACTTCTACAAATTAATTCTTGAACTAAAATACATAAATGCTAATACATTTTATTTCCAAAAAGTTCCTTCCTTAGTCTCAGACATAACCTAGGTCATTCATTTTCATGATCTATTCAAACAATTCATATATATTTTTAAAGAAAATGTGAATTATCATAATCATATCCACTAGGAGTATAAATCTAGGTGTGTAGTAAGGAATATTGTCATGTACCAGGTAATTCATGAGTCAATCCTAACACAACCTTTTCATAGGTGTTACCTATAATGACCCAAAATTTTATCAATGAAATTTTTCTTCTTCTTTTTATTTTAAATAGTATGAATAATATAAAACCACATGGAGAATACAATAAAATATTTATAAATGAATAATAAAATAAATAATAAGTATTTCTAAATGTTAAGGAACCTATACAGATGAAATAATAACTTTCCATTAGGAATAGTAATATGACCCTTATGAATAGTAAATCAGCCAAATGAATAGTAAACTCACCCATGAAATTATAAATTAAATTTAGGAATCTCATATGTGATATTATGATATAATTATATCATAGTAAAAGTAAGTGAACATTTAAAAAAATATTTAAGTGTATGAATTTTCATAAGCCATAAATATTTATTACAATAATATAATGAATAAAATTATTTAAAGGAAAATTTATTTTCTCTAAATAGAGTTGTAAATCAATATTTTGTTGTCTTATGATTTTAGGATGATTTTATGAGACATTATTTAATTTTTGAAAGTGTTACACTACTGGAAATAGTATATTTCCCAACGGTTTAGAACCATTGGGATAGGCTTCAGAACTGTTGGTATATCTTATACCAACAGTTCTGCCAACCATAGTGAAGTAAGCCATTGGGAAAATGATTTCTCAATGGTTTATGTAGAGCTGTTGGGATAGGTCAGTTACATTAACCTATTACAATGGTTTGGTTGAACTGTTGGTATATGTTTTGCCAACGGTTCAACCAAACCGTTGGTAAAACCTCTTCCAAAATCTATACCAATGGTTCCATAAAACCATTGGTATATGTATTTCAAAAAAAACATTCAGTGGGATTTGATCCCACGACCTCTAGTTTATCAGTGAACAACCTAACCACTAACCTAAAATGACTTTTGTGAACATAATTTCATAAATATAAATATGTATATATGTATGTATTATCATAATTATTTTAAATTTTCATTTATATAATGTTCTCGGTAAGAATATTCGATAAAAAATAAATGGACCTATACCAATGGTTTCGACAACCATTGGTATAGGTCCTTTGACTTTGGGAGTGACGTTGGTAAATGGGCCACTTTTCCCAATAGTTTGGCCAAACCGTTGGGAAATCCATACCCTTTCCCAATGGTTTGGCCAAACTGTTGGGAAAAGTGGCCACAAAGTGGACTTATCCCAATAGTTTGGCCAAACCATTGGGAAATCCATACAAACCGTTGGTAAAAGTGGCTACAAAGTGGACTTTTCCCAATGGTTTGGCCAAACCATTGGGAAATCCATAACCTTTCCCAACGGTTCTGCCAAACCATTGGGAAAAGTGGCCACAAAGTGGACTTTTCCCAATAGTTTGGCCAAACCGTTGGGAAAGCCATACCCTTTCCCAAAGGTTTTGGAAAACCGTTGGGAAAAGTGACCTCAATGTGGGCTTTCCCAATGGTTTTTCAAAACCGTTGGGAAAGGGGACCTATACCAACGGTTTTTACAAACCGTTGGTATAGAAGCATTGGGAAAAGTCAGATTTCCAGTAGTGTTATAAAATAAGATTTAAATTGAAAATCTCTATTTTTCAAGTCAATAATAATTTTATTTAAAAATTTAATTTCAAATATTTAGAAAATTATTTTGATAAAATGGATTCCTTTTTTAAATTCTACACATTGAAAAATTTTAAGGTGATTTTTTTTGGGATTTTTCTAAAATACATGATTTTTTTGTGAATAGTTAAATACAGCAATTTACAGTATAAATACAATATAAGATGAATACAATATTACTTGGGTCATAGATGATGTAATAATTGTTGGTTCAAAATCACATGAACTTATTAATGTATTTAGTCAAAATAGTCAATATTATTGGTGGTCTTGAGCAAAATAATAAAATAATGGATTGAATAATTAGAAATCACCCCTCTTCTCCACTATAAAAACCACCCCTCAACCCCTATTATTTTCATTACTATAAGACATTATGATTATAAAATTTATACCAAAATCTTCTAACCTAGTCTATCCCCTCGTTTGGGATCTATTGGCCTTTCTAATAGACCAAAATCCCTTTCCTTAAAGAGGTTCTCAAGGAGGTTAATTCAATAGGTAAACCATATCTGTTTTTATTTCATTTTTAATTTACTTTAATTTCTAGTATTCTCCTCACCTACTCTAAAAAATGATCATGATAACTCTAATATCATATATATAATGGAATTATATAATTTTAATTGAATAACTATGATAAATCCTATTTGTCTCTATTATTTTAAAAATGAAATCATCGTCTGAGAGGTGCCGATTTATAACCTTTATGGATGACGAACCTTCATTCATAAATGTTTTCTTCATGAATGGAAATGAAACAATTTTTATGGTTAAACCATATAATAATATATTTATTTTTACCTATTTAATGTTATGTAACCATAATATATACTTAATAATAATTCATATGACAAAACAATTTCAAGATGATCGAAATACCGCCATAATAATCTAAATGATTACCACTAATGTTTTATCTAACAACTCATCTTTATAACATATATTAAATTGAATTATACAACCATTTAATCTTTTTTAGGTTCATTAATATCATATAAATTCAATTCTGTGGAATTATACCCATTCAACATTTACTTCCATACTCATATAGTAGTATACCGATCGTGAAAACCAAGGAAACAAAAACTCACAACCGATAAAATTGTATCTTATAACTCACAAAAAAGGCCCTAAATAAACTTAATAAAATTATAGTAAATCAAATAAATGTATATATGGTAATTAATTAATTAATTAATTGATTTAATTTTATTATCTATGGCATTAAGGTCAAGTGTATTTCTCATTCAGACATAATGTAAGGGTTTCTACCCAAACCTCTATTTTCTTTCAGGTTACTCATATTCTCTAATTACCTCAATATAATTATTAATTATTCTTATAAACCCTTAATAAATTCTATTTTAATGTTATATATTTGTTTTCCATTCATAATTATTCTTTATTTTATGGGATTTTATGTGTTTTAAAAATAACTTTATAAATTCTTCTTTATAAAGAAACTCGATTGAAGGGAACTTCTCAAATTATTAATTTTTTAAAGTAAAATATATAATATGTATTAATCCATAATTATTTTTATAAAATAACTACTTTTATTATGAAAAAACAATCATAGTTCACTTCTGGTTTTATACAATGATGTTTTCCAAAATAACTCTTCTTTTCGATGTGAAAGAGTATTTCTCTCAAGAATTACTCAATGATTTTATAAGAGTATTTTAATTTATTTCAACACTCATGTTGATTATTATGTTTAATTGGGAGTAATATTTTATGAAATTATCCACCATATTTTATTAAATGGTTTATGATCAATTTGATTATGGATATACTATTCACCTTATTACTCAAGAATGGTTAGCGATTATGTCTACCAATTGGAGAATGTTATTCACATTCCATATATATATATATATGTTGTTTATGTTTAACCCCATTCATATGAGAAATTCATTAGACATAGTAAGTGATGAGTGGGGTCCACTATATCCCCTCAATGCATTGGTAGGTTTAATGAGACAAAGCAGATTTGGACTTGGCAGAGGCATTTCCCATTCTCAAATATGGTTTGGACTTAAGCCTTAATCATTTTTAGTTATCTTGGATAAGGCCTTCAAGATATGGTTCAGATGTAAAACTCTATTCATTCCCTCATTATGAAACTAGTAATTTATAGTCTATACGGTTATTATACTAGTAGAATACCATGGTTATGTTTTATTATGTAATTATTTAGTCATATTTTATTCCTTCCATATTATGTTCAAGATTTAATTTTAACGGTGTGTGTACTTTTAGTTATTCTCCATGATATATTATTTATGCCTCAATTGTATTCCCTACCCTTAATGAGCATCTGATATCACCCATTTATTTTGTTTTATTTTTATAGGATGTGAATATGTCACACCCCAAACCATGTTTTTAGATCTTTTAATAATTTTCTTTGCTTTCATTTTTTTTTGAGTTTTGGGTTGAATCCCAAATGAGATTTTTGAGTATTGTCAAAAAGTGCATATTTTTTTCTTGATAGTATTGGGCATATAGGAGGAGCGTCTTTTGGAAACCCCGCATAGCATTTCCTAGGCAACGACACAATCCGCTATACTTTGGAAAATTAAAATGGGTAAATTTTGTAATTTATTTTTATTTAAAAATTTTATTGATGTTAATAATTTTATTATTATTAATAAAATGAAATGAATATTTTTATCATTTTTACTTTTATCATTATGACATTTATTAATTTTATTTAAAAATTTAATTAATATTATTGTAATTATTAAAAAATTTATTAATATTTTTATTATTAGAAACAGAGAAAATGTTTATAAATAATTTTCATATTATATTATTATTAAATAATTTTTAATATTAAAATTACCATTTTTATCATTTTTATACTATAGTTAATGTTTTTATATTTATTTTTATGTGTATAATTATTATTATTAATATTATTATTATAGAATAATGTATAAATAATTATTATTGGGGATGATATTATTATCTTTTTTTGTTTTTTTTCTATTTAATTTCCTTTTTTATGCTTCTTTTTCTTTCTTTTTCCCTAACCCTAGCTCTATCTCCTTCTCCCTCACATCCCCCTACATGTCGCACCTCGCTCCTCCCTCCTCTCCCTCTCTATGCGACCCATCCCCCTTTTGGTCTTCCTCTTCACCTGCGATGCCACCTTGCTTTGGGCAGACCCCTAACGGCGAATCTGCTAACGCCATACCTCTATTCTGTCGACCTTACTGACGGTACGACCCCTGACCGATGCAACATTCCTCCCCATTGGCTTTCCCTCTTCTTCTATCCATGTACAACCCTCCTTCCTGGAATCCGTCATCCGACTGGCCTCCCGACCACCTCCCTATCTGTGTGCCCTTCGATGACACTCCACACCCTGCCGACATCCCCTATCCTACTCGCTACTGGCCCCCCGGTGCACCTCCCTCAGTACAAATGACTGGTCATGATGACCGACCACCCTTTCCTTTCTTTGTCCATGATTCCCTCACTACAGATCTTACTTTTGATGGACTATGCTTCCTCCATCACCTCTACAGTGCTTCCCCCTACCCGACAGCCCCTTCGTCCTCCGGTGAGTCTTCGGTGCGACCCCGCCTATCGTTGAAGAACTTTCCAACAGCTGCCAAGAACCCCCATGCCAATTCTTCGGCATCATCCCCTTTTCTACTCCATTATCCCCCCACTGATGTGTCACACACTCTTTTACAGCCAATGAAATCCCCTACCGGTGTGCCCCACCCCTTTCTGACTGTCATGCAACCCCACTGGTCGAGCACATATTTGCATCGAGGAGAGGTTTTCACTGTTTCTTTCTTGAATATTAGATAATTAATTTAAAGTGTGTTGTGATTAATTAAATTGGTGGGAATTGATTTTTTAAAATAATTCAGTTGGTTTAATGATATTGGTGCGACTTTAGTTTTTAAAATAATTGATTTTGTGTTTGATGCATTATTCCATTTATATGTGAAATAAGGCATGTTTTATTGGAAACCAGTTTTGTGATTTTTAATATATTTTCATGAAATTGTGTATTTATTTTTTTTTCAATTATGCATGCTGTGCGTTTTCTATTATGGTATGTTGAGGATGTGTGGTTGATCATAAAAGAGGTTTTTAAAGAGGTTTTTTAGGTGTGTAATGCTGTGAGATAATTTTTTAAAAATGTTTCATAAATTTTAAAGTAGTTTAGTAAATAATGTAGATAGTGTGATTTATGTTTTTAAAACATATAAACATGGTTATTTTGTGTTTTTTGTTTGTTTGGATTGTTTTAAGTCCTTGTTTATGAGTTTGTAGTTGTTATGTGGTGGTTGCAGCATGTCAGTGAGGAAAACCCGCGATACTGTTGTCACTGTCTTGTGCATTCTTGTGTTCCTGTGCGAGTCGTGCCACATCATTGTGTTCGCCCTGCGAGTCGAGTTAGGTTACCCAATGCACTCACCTTTGAATATATATCTTATTAATTTCTTTTTATTTTATTTTTTCCCATTAAATGTGAATTAATAATAAAAAATTATTTTTAGAATAATGATTTTTTGTAAATGATACTATTTATTTTTATGCATCCCATTGAAGTTGTTTTGTTGATTAATTGTCGCACAAAAGTGAAAAATTCCCATTTGGAATTTTAACATAATTAATGGATTTTCAAATGTTGTTTTGGTTTGATGGAAAATTTCTTCTTTAGACGCTTGAGAAAATGTTTGATTTATCTTGAGAATTGATGTTTTTATTTAAAGTTGTTTAAGGCCTATTTGACACTTTAATAAAATGAATTATTTTTGAAAACTCTCTTTGGGGTGACTCAGGGGTGATCTTGCTCTGTACGTTGGTTGTGTGAGTTGTTGTGTGTGATGTTCATGCATTGTTGTTGGTTACTTGATTTAAATTATTGACTCACACCCTTTTTATTACACGTGTTGACATGCGAACTTGGCATAGTAAGTGAATTTTCTGTGATCAATTATTGCACTAGTTTAGATTACACACTGTCTAGTGGCCCATATCAGAGCGATGTTTTTTATTATTATAGATATGGTATTAGGACCCTTGACCAGGACAAGTAGGGCGATGGTCGGGCGTTATAACGTCATCGATAGTAGGCATGCCTTTAGGATGAGTCACATTTTTAGTATATTCTGGATTGTTCATGAGGTCTTAGGTTCGACCCATGTTTTCTTTATTGCTAATTTGTATGTGGAGGACGATTGAGGGGACATGTTTATTTTTTGGTCCCCGTTTTCTAATTTCCCATTTCCCTTATTGTGTGTGTGTGTTGTGTGTGGTTTTCCTCATGACTAAAACCTAAATTTTTAGATTTTAAATTATTATGGGAAATGTTCTAAAATGTAATGCACCTTTCCCTTCAAACATTAAACTCATTTTTAAATTAAAAAGGGAAATGGACTGTTACTCTATTTAGAAATGAAAGTGTGTGTGGAACCCCATATTTTATATAATTTAGTTCAAACCTGGAATTAGTAAATTCATGTTTTAATGGTAGTTCTTTGGGAATAGTTTTTTGGGCATGCCTTCTGAGTTTTAATACTCATTCCTATAGTGTTTTCTTGTTTTTAGTTTCTCCTGTAGGTTCCAACTCTGGTTTTGATCTCCTTGGGTGATTTTTAGTTTGGGTGTTGGAGAGTGACTCTCACGGTCATGTGGATTTTTGGTCATAGTCAGGTAATTATGTGTTGTTGGTTGTTCTTTCTCTTTCATTTAATTTATTTATTTTGTGTTGTTTTATTTTATTTCTACATATTAGTTAATTTTTATTGTAAGAAATAATTATTTTTTTTTTCTTTGTTGACTTCTTGGTGCTTGTCACCAACCCAGGAAGATCGAGAACACCTCTTGGGCTTTATCGCAGATCAAAACAGGTGATTGGGGGTGACTCAGGGGTGATCTTGTTGTGTAGGTTGGTGGTGTGAGTTGTTGTGTGTGTTGTTCATGAATTTTAGTTGGTTACTTGATTGAAATTGTTGACTCACCCAATTTTTATTACACATTTTTCATGGGAACCTCACATATTAAGGTAATTTTCTATGAATTATTGTTGTAGTAGTTTAGATTACGCACTGTCTAGTAACCCAGAGCAGAGAGATGTTTTGTTATTATTATTGTTATGAGATTAGGGCCCCTCGACTAGGCCAGGTAGGAAGATGGTTAGGCATTAGGCCATTATTACATCATCGAGAGTATGCATGCCTTCATGATGAGTCACGTGTATAGTACGTTCTGTATTGTTCACGAGTACCTAGGTTCGACCCATGTTTTCTTTAGTTCTTATTTGTATGTGGCAGATGACTGAGAGGACTAGTTCTGTTTCTATTCCATGTTTTCATCTTTCCCATTTCCCTTATTGTGTGTTTCTTTTGTGTGCAGTTTTCCTCTTAAATAACAACTAAATTTTAAGATTTTAAATTGTTTGAAAAAATGGTTTAAAATGTAATGCACCTTTTCCCTTCAAATATTAAACTTGTTTTTAAATTAAAAAGTGTAATGGGTTGTTACATGTTTTAGAAATGAAAGTGTGTATGGAAACCCATATTTTATTTAACTTAGTTCAAACCTAGAATTAGTTAATTATTTATTTAAAGGTAGTTCTTTAGGAATAGTTTTTTGGGCATGCCTACTGAGTTTCAATACTCATGCCTATAGTGTTTTCTTGTTTTTGTTTATCTTGCAAGTCTTATCTCGGGTTTGGATCACCTTAGGAGATGTTTGGTTTAGGTGTTGGAGAGTGAATATCAAGGTCATGTTGAGTTTTGGTCATTGTCATGTTAGTATTTTTTATTGTTCTTTCTTTCCCTTTGGTGTTATTTATTTTTTTTCATTGTTCTATTTTACTTTTGCTACTGAATTCATTTTTATTTGGAAAAATTGTTCCCCTGTTACTATCTGTTGATTCCCTAGTGCTTGTCTCTAGCCCTAGAGGATTAGGAACGCCTCTTAGGCCTTGCCGTGGATCGGCTCGGGTGACTGGTCCAGGGTAGACCCAGGTTGTTTTGGACAAAACAGTATCATAGTATGTCAGATCTTAGCGGTCCTTGATTTCTAGAGTGCCCTTTATTATTTGGGGTTATCATGGTATATGGAGAAATATTGTCAAGGCTTGAGGTGTAAGAACTAGATGGAAATCATTAACACTTACTCATTCTGAACCCAAGGTTACCATGTGATATTTGGGCATGTTGGCATCCTTTGATTGTTGTGAATTTTATTATATTGGGAAAAGAAAAGGGAGTTAGGAATGTAGCCCCATGAACTCACAGGGCCTGGAAATCCATGTGGAGTTGGGGACATTTCTCTAGAATGCTCTCCATGATGGTGGCGTGACTGGTGTACGGCCGCCAACCATATGTTCGAGTTAACCATTGGCACTAGTTTCCCGTTGTGGATTGTTTGGGTCTCATTTAATTCTGAAAACTGTTTGTAATGTTTTATTTGGAGATTGTGAATAGTGTAATTTCAAATTGCAATGACCATGTTTTGATTAAGTTATTGGTTTCTTTGTTCCTTAGTGTTCACCCCCATAAAGGTTTGATAAATTCCCACGGTGTAGCTTTGGGTGGTGCACCCTTATAAAATCCTCTAGTAGATCACCCCATAAATTACATCCTTGGGTTTTGGAAATTGAACCCCCCTATATTTTATGGACAGGCATATCCCCTTGAGGCAGAGGAGTGGTTGTGGAAGATTGAGAGGAAATTCTGTTTTCTTGCACCACCTGATCCATTAATGGTGAAGTTGGATACCTTTATGATTGAAGGTCCATATTGAAAAAGGTGGAAGTTTGTGTCTCGAAGCAAGCCTAAAAAATATCTCACTTGGGAGTTATTCAAGTAGTCGTGTATCCAATAGTGTTTTTCCAAGGTGAAAAGGTGAAGAAGAGGATGGAGTTGTGCGGTCTTCAGTAAGGTGTTTGATTAGTGTTGGAATTATTTCATTGTTTCTTAGACCTAGATTCATATGAACCAGGGTATATTGGAAATGATCCCATGAAAGATTGCAATTTTTAGCTCTGGCTTCATCCAGATTCACAACCGATGGTGGCAGAGCTCAACCTAACCACCTTATCAAATGTTTTCGGGAAAGCCATTCTTGTTGAAGTTGAGTTAGTAAGAGGACCTGAGGTGTAGAATCCTCCCTCATCCTTGGGAAGCAGTGCAGAGGATGGTTATAAGAATAATGGGTAGCGATATGATGCTGGTGTTACTGGTAGGGGAATTAAGAGGCCTTCGGATCTCCAGTCAACTTCTTTAGAGAACAATGTCATGATCTATCATCAATGTGGCAATCAGGGTCCCATTAAGCTGATGCTCCCGAGTTCTCTAAGACACTACCATACCCATGGATGTATGGGTCAATTATAATGATTTTTCGAAGTGTTTCCAAGAAATGCACTAAACCCAGAACTAGCTTTTCAAAGGTCACCTCAACCCATAATTTGGTCAAATTTAGTTTTTAAATTAATTGTATTTCATTAATGATATTTTTGAAACATTATTTTTTAAAATAATTGAGTTTGTGTTTGATACTTTGTGCCATGTTTATGTCAAATAAGGCATGTTTTATTGGAAACTTGTGTTTTAATGTTTAATATCTTTTCAGGAAATCTTGTATTTATTTTTCAGACTATACATGTCATGAGTTTTATCTTATGGTATGTTGAGGATGTGCGTTTGATCATAAAAGAGTTTTTTGAATGGGTTTTATGGGTGTATAAAGCTGTGAGATACTTTTTGAATTTTTTTTAATAAATTTTAATGTGGTTTAGTAAATAATATAGATGGTGTGAGTTGTGTTTTGAAAACATGTTGAGGTTGTTATTTTTCACTTTTTCATTTTGATTGGTTTAAGTCCGTGATTATGTATTTTTATTTGTTGTGTGGTTGTTGCAGTGTGTCATTGAGTAAAACCTATGATACTACAGTCATCATCTTGTGAATGCTTTTGCACCTGTGTGAGGTGTGTCGCGTCATCCTGTTCACCCTACGAGTCGATGTAGGTTCCCCACTACACTTTCCTTTGAATATAGAATTTATTAATTACTTTTTATTTTATTGTTTCCTGTTAAATTCAAATTAATATTAAATAATTTTTTTAGAATAATGATTTTGTTGTAAATGAGATTGTTTATTTTTATGCATCCCACTGAAGATATTTTTTGATGAATTGTTGTAAAATAGTTAAAAATGACCATTTGGACTTTTAACATAATTAATGTATTTTTAAATGTGGTTCTGGTTTGATGATAAATGTTTTCTTCTGACACGTGAGAAAATTCTTTGGTTTCCCTTGAGAATTGATGTTTTTCATTAAATTTGGTTAAGGCTTGTTGGACACATTAATAAACTTAATTATTTTGAAAACTCTCATTTGGGTGACTCAGGGATGATCTTGTTGTGTACGTTGGTTGTGTGAGTTTTTGTGTCTGATTTTCATGCATTGTGGTTGGTTACTTGATTGAAATTGTTGACTCAACACCTTTTTATTACACGTGTTGACATGGGAACCTGTCCTAGTAAGTGAATTTTTTGTGAATGATTGTTGCAGTAGTTTAGATTATGCACTGGCTAGTGCCCATAGGATAGAGATGTTTTGTTATTATTATTTATATGGGATTGGGCCCCTCAACTAAGCCAGGTAGGGTGATGGTAATTACTTAGGGAATTATGATGTCATCGAGAGTAGGCATTCCTTCAAGGTGAGTCACATGTATAGTACGTTCTAGATTGTTCACATGATCTTAGGTTCGACCCATGTTTCTTAAGTTTTTATTTGTATGTTGTGGATAATTGAGGGGGCTAGTTCAGTTGTCAGTCCTAGTTTCATACTTTCCGATTACCCATATTGTGTGTTGTGTTGTGTGTGGTTTTCCTCTGGACTAACAACTAAATTTTTGGATTTTAAATTGTTTTCAAAAATGTTCTAAAATTTAATTCACCCTTTCCCTTCAAACATTAAACATTTTTTTTAATTAAAAAGGTAAATGGGTCTTTACTCATTTTAGAAATGAAAGTGTGTGGGAAACCCATGTTTTATATAATTTAGTTCAAACCTGGAATTAGTAAATTATTTTTTTAAAGGTAGTGATTTGGGAATAGTTTTTTGGGCATGCCTACTGATATTTAATACTCATAATTATAGTGTTTTCTTGTTTTTAGTTTCTCCTACGTGTTTTAGCTTTGGTTTGGATCACCTTGGGTGACATTTTTCTTGGGTGTTTGAGAGTGACTCTCAGGGTCATGTGGAATTTTGGTCGTGGTCAGGTTAGTATGTGTTGTTGGTCGTTCTTTCTCCGTAATGTCATTTATTTATTTTCTGATGTTCAATTTTATTTCTTCAGTTTATTTCATTTTTATTGGGTGAAATCATTCCCCTATTGTTCTCTGTTGATTCCCTGGCACTTGTTGCAAGATCAGGAGGATCAGGAATGCATCTCAGGCCTTGCTGCAGATCGACTCGGGAGACTGATCCAGGGTCGACCTAGGTTGGTTCGTGACAAAATAAGTATATAATGAATGAGTTGAATGGATAATCAAGGATTTGTTGATGTTTCTAAATGAATTCACTACTGGAAAACTAACCTTTACCAACGGTTTGGAACCGTTGGTATAGGCCTCCAAACCGTTGGTATAGCCTATACCAACGGTTTGGAGAACCGTAGCCAAGTAAGCCGTTGGGATAGGTCTATACCAACGGTTTTCCAAAAACCGTTGGTATAGACCTATACCAACGTTTTTGGAAACCGTTGGTATAGGTAATATGAAATATATACCAACGGTAATGGAACCGTTGGTATATAAATTCCAAAAAAAAAACAACCGCTGGGATTTGATCCCAGGACACCTCGTTTATAATCGTACGACATAACCACTAAGCTAACATCACTTTTGTAAACATAATTTCATAAATATATATATGTATTATCATAATTATTTAAATTTTTGATTTATATAATGTTCTCCGTTAGTAGATCTGGAAAACAATCAATGAACATATCCCCACGGTTGTCAAAACCGTTGGGATAGACCTATCCCAACGGTTTTCAGAACCGTTGGGATAGGTTCTGGGTGGGTGTAATTTTAGTTGAGGGTATGTTGGATTTTTTCCTTGTTTTTCCCAATGGTTTTGGTGAACCGTTGGGAAAGAGTAACCTTTCCCAACGGTTCACCAAAACCATTGGGAAAGGGCCTAAAAACACACCCTTTCCCAACGGTTTTGGTGAACCGTTGGGAAAGGGTACTCTTTCCCAACGGTTCACCAAAACCGTTGGGAAAGGGCCTCAAAAACACACCCTTTCCCAATGGTTTTGTTGAACCATTGGTAAAGGTCACTCTTTCCCAACGGTTCACCAAAACCGTTGGGAAAGGGTGTCTTTTTAGGCCCTTTCCCAACGGTTTTGGTGAACCGTTGGGAAAGAGTAGCTATACCAACGGTTTTTACAAACCGTTGGTATAGAAGTGTTGGGAAAGATCATGTTTCCAGTAGTGATTTCTATATTTTATTCCATTTCAAGTTCTAATTTCAAAATAATGTATATAACTTGTTTCCCAAAGTTACTAAATTATTTGGTCCTTCAAGATGTTTCTTCCTTGTTTATATGCCAATATAATGAAATAAGGCACTAGCTCCGGTCAACTAGGGTTTGGGACATTATATTTGGTATAAAATTAGGTTTAGTGGAATCATTGGAAACTAGATTTAGATTAGGGAATAAACCCCTAAGATAGACTTTGAGGATAAGAATACAAGAACATCCTAGAATCTTTGTATGGTATAGATTATGTGGATATTCCAAGAAATACATCTTGGTTTGGATACTAAATGTGGATTTGTTTCTGGAATAGAAGTACCTAGGGGTAACAACCCTGAAAAGGTGTCTCGATCATGACCCGGGGTAACCTGGTACACAAAATCAAGCCTTACTATGCACCTGTTTTGACACTACCTAATGATATGATTTGAATAATTCACATTTTCTTTACAAAACATTATGAAGGATTTAGTTGTAAATATATCCCCAAAGAAACCATGCTTATGATTATAAGAGTATACATGATTAGGATTTCAATTTATGTTAAGTATTTTACTAGTTCCACATTATGATTCCTAACCTAATTTAGTGTGTGGAATTTTTTAGAAATGGATCCTCGTGGAAGGAATGGAAACTGCATGAACACGTGTATCCCATGAAGGGATTACCCTCCTATGCAAGATAATGATATTGGTATTGGAGCTGCGATAGGTGCTGAGAAACTTATAACTATACTAGGAGAGCATAATCAGGTTATGAACAATAAACTTACCCATATAGAGAATAATGATCTATAATGTGGAGGAGAAATGTTAGACTGCTTTATGCAACAATAGACTCCATCAGTCAATGGGACTACAAGCCCTTTTATAGCAGAGCAGTGGATAAGTTATTTAGAGAATATATTTCTCACTTTTGGATATAATGAATGGGAGAAGGTTATAATGGTTGCTTACTATATTTTGTGAGATTCAGATCAATGGTTGTTATTAATTCAAAACACAAAGGAGGAAGAAGAAATAAATGAAATGTAATAGAATGATTTTATGGAAGTTTTCTAAAACAAATACCTTGTGAACAATGAGTATATATGGAGAGGAAATTTATGAGTCTTAGACAGAAAGAGTATGAAAATGTTTCAATGTATTAATCCATATTTACAAGGTTAGAAAGTATGTTGTGGACTACATAAGTAATCCATGGAGAAAGATTTATCGATTCTTTGATGGTTTAAATCCATTCCTCCGAAGGGAACTTGTCTCCCAATGTTTCTCATAATACGAATATATTGTCTCATGTGCTATAAAGATAGAGAAATAATTCTCTAGGTATTATGAATTTAAGGTAAAATGAGAGAGGAAGAGGGTGGAAGAGGATATAATATATAAAGAGATGAATAAAAGGAGAAATTTTCAAAACTTTGATACTTGTGGAAGGAAACACCCTAGTGCCTTCTTCAAAGGAAAATAAGTATGCTACAAGTATGGATATGAATTCCATCATGTATGTGATTTCAAGGGAAAGAAAGAATCGATCAATGTTCAAGGATATAATTGTAGGGATATGGACCATTATTATAACAGTTTTTCAAATCATCAAGGAAATGTACCTCATAAAATGCCAAGGGAGTTTTGCCAAGATTTTGTGATCACAACAGGTGGGGTTGAAATTCTTAATGATGTAGTGGAAGGTATTTTAATCGTTTTATTAAACTTAGATAATGATTTATTTTATTATATGTGATTTCATTCTTTATATATTCCTATTTTTCTAGGAAAATAATAAATTTCCCTTTTTATTTAATAAAGGAGTTGTTAGTCAAAACTCCTAAGGGAAGAATCATTGCAACAAAGATGTGTTGCCAGGTCCCCTTTATGATACATAAATGTGCTTTTGTTTCTAAACATATCATCATATCCATGGTTGATTCTAATGTAATAAATTATATGAATTGGATTTAAAATTATGTTTTGAATATATATTTCAAGAATATGTAAGTTACCATTTTTAAGAATGATGTAGAATCCCTTATCTTTAGAGAAGAAACATCATCAGTTGATTATTATCTAGATCCACCCCCAATAGCTCAACTAAATGTAATTCTTAGGTATATTGAGAAACCAATGTCTATAGGTGAGGAATGTAATCTTAAAATTGAGGATGTACCTATTATGCAAGAATACATTGTTGTGTTTCTATATGATTTACCAAGACATCCTCGAGAATGATAAATTGCATTTTCTATTGATTTAATTCCTGGTGTAAGTCCTTTATCAAAAATTAATTATATAATGGTTGTAATATAATTAGTGGATCTGAAGAAATAACTAGAGGATTTGTGTAATTAGGGGTTTATTCACCCCAATTTTTCTCTATGGGGATATCCTGTTCTTTTATTTAAGAAGAAGATAAATCTATGAGTTTATGCATTGACTATAGGGAAATCAAAGGTATTACAACAAAGAAAATGTATCATATTCCTTGGATTGATGGTTTATTTGATCAACTTCATAAATCCCACTATTTTTTGAAGACTTAACTTCAATATGGATATCATCAATAGAATGTGAGGAAGGAAGATATTCTAGAGACAACTTTTCAAACCAAGTATGGGCATTATCAGTTTACAGTAATGAATCTTGGATTGACTAATGAACACTCTCTTTTCATAGATCTAATGAATAGAGTTTCCAAGTAATATCATAATAAATTTTTTGTGGTATTTATTAATGATATCTTGGTATACTCTAAAATCTATGAAGATCATGAAAATCACTTGTGCATTATTCTGAAGACTCTTAGAAAATAAATGAGTTATATGGGTTGTTTATAAAGTATGAATTCTGGATTCAACCAGTTTCTTCTCTTGGACATACTATCTCTAAAGATGGAATCTTATTTAATTTTACAAATACCAAGGCACTTCATGAATGGCCTACACCAAATAACATAACCAAGGTACATAGTTCTGTTTTTTTATCATGTTATTATCATCATTTTTTCAAAAAATCGCCCAATTAGATAACCCATTAACTAAGAATACACATAAAGGGGTTATGTCTATTTGGAAAAAATAATTTGAAGAATGTTTTGAATAATTGGAGAGGATATTATTGAATTATCCAATCCTAACTCTACCATCCAGAAATTGTGGATTTTTTATTTATAGTGATGCATCAAAGAAATGTATTGGTTGTGTAATTATGTATAAGGATAGAGTTGTTGATTATGCATCAAGGAAGTTAAAAATTCATGAAAAAAACAATCCAACTCAACATATTGAGTTAAAAAGTATAATATTTATCTAATTACATGAAGACACTATCTCTATGGAAAAATATGTGAGTTATATATGGATTACAAGAGACTAAAATATATCTTCTGACTTAAATAACTCAACACAAGGAAAATTAAATCGATCGAGCTACTCTAGGATTATAATTATCCAATAAACTATCACCCAGTAATGGAAAATAAGGTAGATGATGCATTTAAAAGGAAGGATCACTGAGTTCCAACCATGATAAGGATTGCCAAGTACCTCATGTATATGGATCTAAAAAAGATGGATATGGGAATTATCAAAGTAGTTGAACCATCATTATTTTTCAATTGGATTCCTAAAAATAATTATATTAAAGGATTAATGGTTCTTAGACTAATGATGAGAATATTTAAAAGAAAATTAAATGTGTGAATGATGAGAAGTTGGATAACTTCATGTGTGAGGATGGAATTCAGAAATTTGGGAAGAGGATTTGTATTACCTCTGTACTTGAGCTAAAAAGGGAGTTATTGGTTGATACCCATGGTTAGAATTTATCTATACAACTTGGTGGCACTAAGATACATATATATATATATATATTTAAAGTAACATTTCTAGTGGAATAAAATGAAGAAAGAAATTTTTGATTATGTATTAAGATGTTTAGTCTATCAACAAGTCAAGGTTGAAAGACAACATCCTAGAGGAGTCTTGAAACCTCTTACTATCCCTACATGTAAATGGTATGAAGTAACTATGGATTTTGTCACTATATTACCAAAAACACTGAGAAGGAATGATGAAATATGGGTTATTTTTTACCAACTTACCAAATCTTCACATTTCCTCACTATAAGGGAGGATTTTCCACCGGAGTGCCTATCATGGATCAATATTAATGAAGTTGTATGAATTCATAGAGAACCTCTCTCAATTTACTCTAATCATGATCCATGATTTACATAATTTTTTTTAAAGTTACTAGAAATATTTGGATATTGTGCTTCATTTGAGTACAACTTATCACCCTCAAACTGATGGGTAGTTAGAAAAGATGATCTATATATTAAAAGACATGTTCAGATCGTGATCAATTGATTTTCAAGGTATGTGGGATCAATATTTACCACTGGTAGATTTTTCCTACAATAATAGTTTTCATTCTAATATTAAAATGTTACCATATGAATCATTGTATGGAAAGAGAAGTTGTACACCGACATGTTGGGATGAAGTCGGTGAAAGAAATCTTGTACGAACAGAGCATGTGGAGGAAACAACAACAAAGGTAAATAATATTCGAACCCATATCAAAGTAGCTCAATATATTAAAATGTGATATGTCGATAATATATGAGGTGATTTTGAATTTCAAATATTAGATCATGTTTTTTAAAGTATTTCCATGGAAGGGTGTTATAAGATCTGTAAAGAAAGGGAAACTGAGCACTAGATACATTGGTCCTTCTGAAATTATAGAGAGTGTAAGAGTTGTGTCTTATCTTATGGTGATAAAACCTTTCCTTTGTAAAATACACAATGTCTTCCACATCTCATTGTTTAGAGAGTACATTCCAAACCCAACATATGTACTCACTTCTAAAGGTATCGAATTGGAACCTAACTTCTCTTACTATGAAGAGCCTACCTTGATTTTGGATACTAAATAAAAGTTGTTGAGGAATTAAACAACTTGGATGGTAAAGGTACTTTGTAAAAATCATGAAATCGAAGAGTCGATGTGGGATCCTAAGGATCTTATGACCAAGAGTTACCTAAATATTTTTTTAAAGTGACATTTTAGAAATTTCAAGGATGAAATTTTTGTAGGAGGGGATAATGTAACGACCCAAAATTATATCAATGAAATTTACATTATTATGTTTATCTTATATAGTATGAATCATATAAAACCACATAGATAACACAATAACATCTTAATAAATGAATAATAAAATAAATAAGAGGTATTTATAAAGGTAAATGAACCTATACTGATGTAATAGTAACTTTCCCTTAGGAATAGTAATATGACCCTTATGAAAAATAAATCAACCTAATGATTTGTAACATCTCACATGAAAGTATAAATAAATTTTAGGCATCTCATAAGTGATTTTATGAAATAATTATATCATAGTAAACGTAATTGAATATTTTAAAAAATTAATATTTAAGTGTATCTTTTTTTATAAGTCATAAATATTTAATTAAAATATTATAATTAATAAAACAATTTAAAAGAAAATTTATATTATTTAAATGGATACATAAATCAACATTTTTTGTCTTATGATGTTAGGATAATTTTATGGGACCCTAGTTATCTTTTGAAAGTGTTATGAAGTCAAGTTTAAAATTAAAATCTATATTTTTCAAGTAAATAATGAAATTATTTAAAAAAGAAATTTCACATATTTAGAAAATTATTTTGATAAAATGGAGTAAATTTTTGAATTCTACATATTGAATAATGGTTATGGTGACTGTTTTGGGATTTTTCTAAAATACTTGAATTTTTAGTTAATAGTAAAATATGGTTATTTACAATATAAAAACATTATATGCTAAATAAAATATTCCTTGAGTCATGGATGATGTAAACACACTTGGTTATAACTAAAATTAACTTATTACTATATTTATTCACAAGAATAAATACTATTGGTTGTCCTGAGAAAAATAAAAAAATAATGAATTGAATAATGTGAAATCACACATATCCTCCACTATAAAAACCACCCCTTACCCCCTCTTATCTTCACTTATCTAAGACTTGAATCATATAAAATTTCTACCCAAATCCTCTTCCCTAATCTCTCCCCATGTACAATAACTCTTGGTATTTACGAATTACCAGAATCCCTTTCCCTATGAAGGTTAACTCAATAGGTAAACCATCTTTGTTTTTATTTCATTTTCAATTTACATTCTTTTCTTATATTATCCTCACATAATTTGTGAAAATGATTATTATAACTCTATTATAATATATAAATTGAAAATATATAATGTTAATGTAAAAAACATCATCAATCCCATTACTCTCTTTTATTTTAAAAACAAAAACATTGTGTGGGAGGTGAAGATTTACAACCTTCATGGACGATGGACCATCATTCTTCACTTTTTTATTCAAGGCTGGCCATGAAACCATTTTTAGGGTTTCACCAGACTATAATATATTCATTATGACATATTTAATTTTCTAGAACCATTATATATATAATACTAATTCATATGACAAAAATAGTTTGAGACGATTGAAATACCACTATAATTATCTAAAGGATTATCACTAATGTTTTATGTAATAAATCATATTAATACCATATAGAAAATAAATTATATAAACACTTGATCTTATATATGTTCATTAATATCATATAAATTCAATTCTAGATAATTATTCCCATTCCACGTGAACTTCCATACTCATATAAAAGTATACCTATCGTGAAAACCAAGGAAATGAACGCTCCCATGCGATAAAATTATATCTTATAACTCATCAAAAAGTCCATAAATGAACTTAATAAAATTATAATAAATCAAAATCATGTATATAAGTTATAAAATTAAATAAATAATGGATTTAATTTTATTATCTAGGATGTTAACATCAAGTGCATAACTCATTCAAACATAAGGTAAGGGTTTCTACACGAACCTCCATTTTCATTCAGGTTACTCTTATTATCTACTTACCTCAATGAAATTATTAATTATACTTATTTACTCTTCATAAATTATATGGTAATGTTATATATATATATATGTAAATATCATAAATATTTTTTATTTTATGGGTATTTACATGTTTTAATGGTATATTTCAAAAATTCTTCCCAATAAACAAACTCGATTCAAGGGAAATTCTGGAATTATAACCCATTTTCAAGTAAATTATAAAATGTATTTCAAGACAATACTATTTTTATAAAATAAGTCATTTTATTATGAAAAAACTATATTTTTTTACTTATGGTTTTATAATGATATTTTTTCCAAATGAACTCATCCATTCAAAGTAAAAGAGTATGTCCCTTAAGAATTACATGATGATTTTATAAGAGTATTTTCATTTATTTAAACAATAATTTAGATTATTATGTTTAATTAGGTTAAATAATTTATGATATCATCCACCTTATTTTATTAAATGGGTTATGATCAGTTTGACTATGGATGTGTTATTCACCGTATTACTTATAATAGTTAGTGATTATGTCTACATCTTGGGAATGTTATTCAAATTTCATATGTATATGTTTTTTATGTTTAATCTCTTTCATATGAGGAATGAATTAGACTTAGTAAGTGAGTGTTGGGGCACACTATTGCCTCTCGCTTCATTTTTAGGTCCCATGAGACAAAACAAATATGGACTTTGTCGAGGCCTTACCCATTTATTGATATTATTTTGTCCAAGGCCTTAATAATTTTTAGTTTTCTTGACCGAGGCATTGAAGATATGGTTCAGATGTCTCATATTATGCATTACCTCATTATAAAACTAGTAATTGATAGTACATTAGTTTATTTGACTAGTATAATAACAGGGTTATGTTTTATTATGGCATTATTCTATAAGCTTTTCTTCCTTATATATTATGTTTTAATGGCAAGTGTAATTTTAGTTATTCCTTATGCCATATTATTTATGATTATACTATATTTCATAACCTTATTGAGCATCTAATATCACCCCTTTTTATGTTTTTTTCCAAGATTTGAATAACTATATTATGAATCACTTGCAAGGATAATCTAAGAGTTTTTTATGTTTCTAAATTATTTTCTATATTTTATTACATTTGAAGTTGTAATATTGAACTCATTTATATATCTTATTTTCCAAAGATACTAAACTATCAGATCTTTCCGGATGCATATTACTTATTTATATTCTAACATAATGAAATAAGGAACTAGGTCCTTGAAATTGGGGTCAGGGTCTTGACGTTGACCCTAGGTATATTTGTTCCAAAGCCACATCCACTTGTAGTATTCATATTGAGATATATTTCATGGAAAAAAACATAATATATATCTAACCAAAAATTTAATATATTATTCTACAATTATCCTCAAATTCTACCATAGGGTTATGTTTCCAAATCTAAAACATCCTAAATATAGTTCCCAAGGTTTATAATAAACATCATTTGATACCGACTCTATAAAATATGACCCTAGAAGCCTGGAGCCGGTATCATACTACATTATATTGGTATAAGATACAATGAATCGCATCCCAAAGGACCGAATAGTTTATTAGTATTGGTAGACTATATATATACCTAATTCCTACATAACATTTGAATAAAAAAATTACATCATATGTTTTTTAGAATTACTATATTCCATCTTTCATATCCCTTCATATCAGTCATTGTAAACTTCATGGAATCCTGAAGAAAGGAAAAAAAATAAGGTTTATCTCAAATTATCAATGATTATAATAGAAGAAATAATGAATCATTAAGCATAATAAATATATAATGTTAAATAAGTTAACACATGTTCCATATAAATAACATGAATATCACAAAAAAATAGGGCACATTCAATATGTAAAGGTAAATAACTGAACACACATGTCATTTAAATAACTCGGTTGTATAAATAGATAAGGAATAATCAATATAGAAAGGTAAATAACTAAAAACCTATGGAATTTAATTTATAACTAATAATGAAATTCATCCAGAGATAATTTCATAGTGAAAATATCCTGGATAAAAATAAATCAATACCGAATGAAGGTAATACTAAAATATTGGATGTCATTTTCCAAAGTATATGGTAACTTTACCTTCAAGACCTTTCAAAAGATTGTTTAAAGAATACTAGGTAAAACTCACATAACTAATGTTATCCAACTAATTCATCCCATGAGATAACCAATGCATCAAGGGGCTATCTATAACTAGGTCACACCCATGTCATACCTGTCTAATGCATTCCTTATATATCAAATAATGGATTTAATTCGTATATAATGTGCGTTATCATCATGTATCCATATTTATTAAAGAATAAATATTTATTAATATTTCCCTAGTTAATCAAATAACATTGAAAGTACATACCATATATAAAAATGGTATATGGTTTAGGTAATAATCATATCAATGATAAATAATGTATATATTTAGAAGAAATTTAATGACCACAAAAATGAAACAAGGATATGAATATCGATACTATCCCTAGTCAAAAATATAATAAACCATCCAAATAAAGAATAAGAATGATATCAATACAAAATTTACCCACTATATTAATAATGAAGGGTTTTTGTCATTAATAAATAGAAATACCATAAAAATATCTTTAACAAGTTCTTGAAAAAAATCTCATTTTCATTTATATTTTTTTGAATTTTTTTTGAATATAAATTTTAAAAAATTATTTAAAAATAACCCTGTAAACTTTCAAATTAATCTTAAAATAAATATTGGTCATGTTGGTAGGTAATTAAATACATGCCATGAAGAAACTTCCTTTTTCTAGGATTTTTTTTTAAAAGTTCCTTTTTCAAAAACCGACAAAAATATTCTATTAAAAAAATTATAAAAATAATTGGTAAAAATGTATTTTAATTAAATATTTTTTAAAGTTTAAATAAAAAAATTGAAATATTTTTTATAAAACATGGTTTTCTAAGAAAACGTATTTCTAACCGAAGAGAGAAATGATGTCATATTTTATTAAAGCATTTTATAAATTATTTTAAGTACCAAATATTAAAAAAATTAATCTATCACATGAAAATTGATCACGAATAACTAGAGGATAACAAAATTAAAGGTTTTATTATACAATTATCATATATCTTCCTTTAGTTTAAATTAAAAAATAAACATTCCTGATTATAATGAGATTTTTAAATAAACCCTTAAACTGATCATAAATTAGAAGTGATAATTAGTCAGTGGATCGATTATGAGTATCAATTTTTAAATCACATGAAAAAAATATAAATAATAAATAACATAATAAAAAAATTTGTACATTCATAAACTTATCATGACACAATCAATGAAATTTAAGTTTAACCCAATGAGTGGAACTTGAGTTAAGAAATCCCACCCCTCTTGGTAACTTTTATTACAAAACCCCTTTGCTGAAATAATTAAAATTGATTATTTAAATACCATGTATAATGAATTATTCATAGTATAAAATTTTAAATGGATTTTATATACACCATATAAAATAAAGTAGGTTCATAATAATAAAATATGCCTCGATGAAATGAAATTGAGACAAAAACCCTTACCTTACGATTATTTTCGATTAAATGTGATTTAAAATTATTTATAGTGATTTGAAACATTTTATTAACTTATTAAATAACCATATTAATATTTATGATATCATATATGATCCTTTTATAATAACTTATTACCTTCTCATTAATAATATTTCATTATTTTCCTTATTTGAAGTGTTAATTTCCTTGTTTTCTATTGTGTGTTTTGTAATGAGAGATCTGGTTATTGAACATATTATGTTATTATATCATATATAGAATCATAATAATTATATAATTATCATATTTTTACTTAAATTTTACTTTTAAATCCATCATGAATTATATTTATGAAAAATGAAGTATGTTACGATCATTGAGATAGTAGGCCGTACGTATGCATAAGTAAAATTTTCAATTTCCCAATGATCATTATGTAATGGTTTTAAGTAATATATTAACTTTAAAGGATTAAAATAATATCACATATGACATTTCATATTCTTATATATGTCTTACATGTGGTTTTGTGATTAAAATACAGTCACATCACTTCGTAAAGGCGGTAGTCTACATGTCCATGAACAATGCTATCATCTTTACATGATTGAAAAGAAAATAAAGAAAATGATGTATATTACCTTTAAAATAATGATAAATATTTCATCAATATAATAATTATTTCATTTATATAACATATAATCATTAAATGTAACTTTATCACCTTATATGTCAAGTGTTAGAGAAAGATGAATCACATCGCTTCACGAGGTGGTAGTCCTCGGTATACATGAGCGACGTTATAGTGTCTCCAATGGAATAGAAGTTAAATATATATATGTTATATAGTGACTGAAAATGTTTAAATATGTTATAAATATAATATATATGTATAAACCTTATATCTATCGTCATACCCAAACTTGAGAGATGGAAATGAAAAAACAAATGGCATAAGATCTTGAGGCAGTAGTTCACAGAATACACGAAAGAAGATTTCTTAAACCATTTGATGGAATTGTGTAGGGTTTTATGTAGTTACCTTATCATAATAAAATATTATTATATGTTAGACACTAAGGTTACTATATCATCACATTTGGAAACTAATTTATGGATTTTGAGAGGGAAATAAATTAAAGATGCTTATTGAAGAACATTACCTCTCCTTCTAGTATCCTTCTTTGGTTTTCAGTAGAACCATCCTAGGTTTTATTTATGCTGATGATAATAATTTTAGGATAAGTATTTTTTTTTTATTTTTTTAGGTATTTTATAAACCAATATTTTTTTAAGGTTTGAAGTGGAGAGGATAGGGAGTGGCCTTTTATAGGTGGGTGAGTAGCACACTTTTATTTTCAAAGAGTGAATTCCCCTGACGTTTTACTTCATGTCACCAATCTTAAATAATAGTCCATTATAGATAATAAAAGTTATAAGGTCTAAATATTTCCATGAAATGGGTTTTTTATAATTTTCTAGGTAATTTTACCCCTTTAATATAAGGTTTAATCCCTCGATAATCTTGTTTTTACCTTAATCGACCTAATTAATTCTAACCACTTTCACTAATCATATTGGTAAAAAATTATGTTGTAATTATTATAATTTAAAAATTATACTCATTAAAAATATTTATTCCATTTTTCAAAATGTAATTAACGTAAGTGTAAAATTCTAATTTAAAATTAATCTAGCAGATGTGATGAGAAATCGAGTTTTTAAAGTGAAAAAATTCAAAAGTTTACAAAGTTTTTATATGTAAATTCAACATAAAAATGATTACAATGACCTAAATTGGATTAATTTATATAAAATACACCAAATTTTAATTTAAACCAATTTAAAAATATAATATAATGTTATAAAATATTTAAACAAAAAGGCGGGTTTCAATTAAGATTCAATATTTTTTACTATTTATCAAAAAATAAAACTTCTCAAAAAATCCAAAAAATTCCCCTTAATATAATTTTGGTGTTATTATTTCAAAAATTCTCTTTTTTTTTTTTTTTATAAATTTGTTAAAAGTGTTAAAAATTAATATTTACATTATGTGTGACAAGCATGGAAATACACCAGACATAAACGAGTAAGGCCTTGGCCAATACACCATAAATAAACATTTAAGGCCTTAGCTAATACCCAAAAAACTTGTCTCATGAGACCTAATAGTTCATCAAGGGGCTATATAGGGCTATAACCATAACTTACAAAGTCCAATTCATTCTCCACAGCTCAATCAACATGCCTTTGAAAATCAATTACTATATGTATTAGAAGAACTAGTGATATGGAATATCAATACTCTCTAGTAAAATTATCAAAAACCAAACGAAGAAATAATGATGATGATATCAATAAAACATATCCCCAGTGGATCCTAATTTCATTAATTTTTTTATGAAATTGATGAATAAAAATATCATTTAAAATATTCTTGAGGAAAATATCATTTTCATTTTGATAATAACTTTTTAAAATAAAAACTCTAGAAAATATTTTTGAAAATAATTTTATTTGAATGTATTATTTTAAAACATTTAAAAAAATATTTTAAACATTGGGTTTTCATGATGGTAGAAAATTATATACATTTTTTACATGATAAAGAAAACTTTCATGTCATATTTTTTGGTAAAATCTAAATGGGCATCATTTTGAAAATTATAAGAATATTTTTTTCAAAATGTTTTGTAAAAATTGGTAAAAATGTATTTAATAAATCATTATTTAAAATTCAAAAACATTTTTTCAGAAGGTTTTAAAAATAATCATCATATAATTTTCAAAATAATGAATTCCCTTTGTATAAAATAAGTCATTTTATAAAAATTATTTTTCAACCAAAAAGAGAAATAAAGTATTATTTTCTTAAAAACATTTCATTAGTCTTTTTAAGTAAAAAGTAGTAGAAAATTTTTAGTATTTCATGAAAAGGTTCAATAATAACTAAATTATAAAAAAAATATTTATTTTATGATATAAATATAAAATAATTCATCTAAGAGAGATATAAACTTAAACAATCCTGAATAATGATGACATTGTGAAATAAACTCTTACCACTTTTGTAACTTTTGAATCATAAGATACATGAAATAAATAACATTAAATGAAACATTAAATAACATTAATTTAAATGAATTTGTGATACAAAATATCAAAGAGGCATTATATACACCATAAAAAGGAAATAAGTGGTGAATATGGAATATGTACCATGGAAGTAAAAGTGAGACAAGATACCCTTACCTAGAGATTTCATTTAATTGAATGTTTTTAACCTATTTTATAATGATTTAAATCATGTTATTAGTTCATTAAAGAACAATATTTATATTTATGAAATCATATATAATCCCCTTATATCATATTATCTCATGATTGTTAATATTATTTCTTTATTACCCATGTTTTGAGTGTTATCTACTTTATTTTCTTATTCATGTTTTGTTATATAAGTCTTGGTTCTTCTGTATAGGATATAGTGACATCATATACAGAATGATATGAAGGTAATATATAAAATATTTAATCATTATATATATTTTTTAGAAGAATATTGAATTTTAACATGGAAAATGATACACATCATGTTGTGGAGATGGTAGGACGTATGTACGCACGAGTGAAGATATCATTCCATTAGTGGTAAAAAGATAATGAAGTGGGTGACATATTAATTTTTTATTATTAATATCATATAATAAGTACCATATATATCAAATATTTCCATCATTATAACATATAATAATATATAATCCTATAGTTTTTACTTTACCATGGAAATAACACTTTATGAGGAATTAAATGAAAAAAACATGAAATAATCGGTATATATGATCACCTATTCTTCAGAAAACATCCTTTATCTATTATTAGGTACACAATAGTTGGTATCATGGAATAAAAATCCCATAGATAATGTATAATGAGTTTTAGAAGATAAATGGGTACGCTTTTGTCAATATATATGGCCATATGTGGTGTAAATAAGTGAAGGAAGGGGTGCCCTTTTATAATTGAAGTGAGGGTAACTTAAGGAATTTATTAAAATATTAATTTAATTTAAATTACTTTTCAATTAAAAATAGCTCAAAATATTTTTATTTAGAATATAATATGATTATCGGTTGAAATTCCCAATAAAATAAAAAATTTGATAATTTTCTACTAAAATTTTATCCTTATATTTTTGTTTTAACCCTTATTTAACCTCTTTAACTCTTACCACGACAATATGTATTTTTACTCTTTTAGACATAATATAGTTATAATTAAATTAAAAAAGACACGTATATTTATAATGGATGAAATTATAACATTATCTCAATCCATTATATGAATATAATATTTTTATGAATTTTATATCATTTAATAAAATATTATATACGATAAAATATTCCTAATGTAAATTTTAAGAACTATCTATTACTTTGACAATAAATAAATAAATATGAAAAGATAAATTATAAATAAATATTTTAATATATCCCTAATATGAAAATTTCATCTATAAAATGATTGTATGGCAATAATTTTCTGAAATTGTATTTATTTTAATATTCATAATATCATTTATTTGATTTTCCCATTAATTGAAAAATTACATCGTCATCAATGTGTAATTATTTAAGGAAAATATTTATGCACTACAAACTAAAAATAAATTACCATAATTAAGATAAATATCTTATATTTCCAATTACAATTTGTAGTCTAATATATCCCTTAGATAACACTAGATTAAATTTTTATAGTTATTAAAATCATGAATGTGACATCTTTGTCTTTTCATTAAATAAAATATTATATAGTTCATAATCACTTCCTAATGGAAAAAATGGTCATATATCTAAACCATGAATTCTAATAGAATAAAATTACTCATAAAATAAATTTTAAGAATATTTTAGGGTCATTTTCTAGTCTTTATCATTTTATTTTTAACTTATATTGCCTAATTTACCCTTCAGCATGGTAAAATATTACCAAGTTTACTATCCATATTGTTTAAAAATAAAAGATAAAGATTTTACAAATTTGGACCTTATAAATAAGAATATGTAATTCTATTTTTAAAAATTAAAAACAAAGATGTTTCAGATTTAAATTTAAAATTAATCCCACAAAAAGCATCAAAAAGCATTTTTCATGAGAAATGCATTTTTAAGCCCAAAAATGTACTTACAATAAAATATTGTCTAAGAGTAATTAAAATGAAATAAATAATATTATATATAAATAAATAGTATTTAATTAACATTTATATAAAATTAAAATCATAAATAGAATTATAAATAAATTGAAGGTTTTATAAAAATCTATATTTTTCACTATTCACTGGAAAATCAATCTTTTCTGAAAATTCACAAAATTTAAACATAAGTTAATTTTAATATTCAGATTTAATAAATGATATTAGTTTTATAAAATAAAACTTTTATAATTTCCAAAAATATTATTATAATATTTACTCATAAAATTCAAGAAAACAATTTTTGAAGAAAACATATTTTTTGAAGAATAAAATGAATTTACTAAATATTAAGTAATTATTTGTAAATCATTAATTAGTACCTTAGTAATGAGTTGGAAGATTATATATTTAATAATAATGTTAATAATATTCATTACTACCATTTTAGTGGCTATTTTATATTGATTGCATAATAATATTTCATTGTTCGTTTAAGTTATGTGTTGTAGGAAATGTATGTTATCGAAGAGATTAAATTTATTTAAAAAGAGAAATACCATAAAATCATGGAGTGTTACATTATCTCCTATTTCAATAAATTTCATCATCATAATTTAAAATTGAACTTTTATGATCAATGGTTGATACTTGAAATTTTATTTGTAGGAAACCCATATTGTAAATAGGGTCAGCAAAACATCCTCCTAATAGGAAGGAAAGGGAAATGCGAAGTTCTCCACAAAATTAAGCTTATGAATAAGATAAAATTAAGGGAAATTAAAAATAAAAACATAGAAAATGCATATAATTATCAAGTTATAATGGAGAATGGTAGAGAACATGTTCATTATAAATTTAACCATCAAAAACCATAAATTGGTGATGGATTAAATGACCATTAATTTCTCAATAAGAAAAGTAAATGGATAACATTTTATTTCCAAAATCATTTTCCTAGAGTTGAGGGGTCATTTTAATATTTTGATAAACACTTGGTAAAATATAAATAATTTATTTACTTCATGACATAAGTATATTCTCATTCTCTAGTTTTTCTTTGATCTATTTTCACTTCATCTATTACGCTAGGAAATGAATGTTCAAGATGATTTTTTCATTCCTTAATGACTTTAATAAATAATAAGATCAAAAAGTCATTCCTTCGGACTTTAAATGTTTACTTAAACTAAAATTTTTAGAAAATCTTATCAATAAAAAGTAATATACAATGATCAACTTAATCCATTCTATAATTAGTTAATCATAAGACTCATCCAAAATATGTTTTTCATAATTCAAAGTCTAAAGGTTACATAGTTTCCAAAATAAACTTAGCATAAGATTAATTTAAAAACATAATTTAGATGTTATTATTAAATACCAATTATATTAATACATCGATCACCTTAAATGATTAATGAAAATATGAATGTTTCCAAAACTAAAATCTCAGGTTGTTGAATATTTTACTAAAATCAAAACATCAAATAATCCCAATAAATATTACAGGGGACATCAAATCACTGACAACATTAATGGTCACCAAATTAATCCCATGAATTTCTATTTATCATTATTAAATCATCATTAGTCACATATTTATGGTTATATTTCCAAATTCTGGTGTCTTTTAAAAGATTCAACATTTCACAAAATCACTTCTCTTGGTTATCAGTACTATTCATCACAAGATTCTAAATCCTTAAAGAAGAAGTATTGTAGTAAAATAATTATATATATCATGATAAAATAATTTTACAATATAATTCTTGAATCCAAATACACTATCTCATTAATCATTCCACTTAAACTGTATTAATATCATAATCGTGACATTGATCCATTAGCTTTTTTAGGGTATATTCCTTTGACTCTTGGGGTATTTATTTGTGTAGTGCCCCATATGATTACGATGGAAGAATTGAACATTTAAAAATTCTTTCCTACCCTTGAAATCATGAGCACGGTGTATTCCTTCCTTATACATAAAGCAAACTAGATTCACTTTTAATCATTTACCATGGTGTTTCCTTCCACATGAATCACATGTTAGAAAATGCAACTTTCTCTTCTCCCTTTTATCTATCTTTTGCTCTTCAATACTCTTCTTCTCTTGCTTCCCTTCTATGTAATAAGATTTAGAGAATTGTTTTTTTATTCTAATCACATTTTAATATTCCCTCATATGAAGATACTTTTTGGTAGACTATTTCCCTTTCAAAATAATGGTTTAAACCAATAAAAGAAATGATCATTTTTACTCTTTGGATTATGTGCATTGATACAGTTTCCATTCCTTCCTCTAGGTGATATTTCTAAAAATGGGATAAAATATAATAGATCATATCATTACAAAAAATAATGAATAATTTAAATTAGTAATATACTTAAAATTAATCAATAATTATTTTTATAACTAATATCTTGTCATAAGGTTATTTTATTGGGATATATTTTCAAATTATGTCACATGATTTAATTCTATAATGAATGTTTTCCTAAAAGTATTTTTTAGGGTTTCTACCAAAAATTCTCTAATACCAACTATAATGACCTCAACCCCAGTAGCCCAGAGTTGATGGTTACTTTATTATATTAGCATAAGATACAAATAATCACATCCCAAATTACTGCATAGTTTAGTAGTCTTGTTAAACTAGACCCATACTTGAAATTCAAATTATATTTTAAAACAAAAAATACATAATTAATTTATTTAATAAATACATTTTACCCTAGTGCATCCCTTCATATCTATTACAAAAAAACGTCCTCATATCCTAGGGGAAAATGAAACATAAGAAAGGGGTGATATTAGATTCTCAGTAAGGGTAAGCGTATAATAAAAGCTATGAATAAGTTATGAATATGCAATATAAAAAGGTAAATAACTAAAACCCATTCCATTTAATCAATAAAATTAGCACAATATCGTATAAACAAAATATGATGAAATATTTATATATAAATAATCACATGATAATGAAACTTAACCGTATTTATTCTACTAATAGAATAATCACATGGAATAACAATAACTAAATCCATAATGAGGGAATGCATAATGCGGGACAACATAACATAATGTCTAATATTTTTCCAAGAAACCATATATAAATAGGTATGGCCTTAGCCAATACCCATAACTCTTTAGCTCATGAGACATACTGACACATTTAAGGGAAATAGCATCTCCACCCATAACTTACCATGTTCAATACATTCCTTATAACTAAATCTACATGCCATAACAAAATCTGTAACTACATATATTAGAAGAACTAGTCATCTAGAATATAAATAATTTCCTATCAAACTTATCCTAAACCATACTTGGAAAGAATAAGGACGATATCAATACAACATATTCCAAGTGTGTCACAATAACATTAATGGGTTGATATGATTGAGGAATAAAAATATATTTAAAAACATTCCTGAGGAAAATATCCTTTTTATTTTGAAAATCACTTTTTAAAATTAAAAGTTCACAAATAAAATTTGAAAATATTTTTCTAGGAAATCGACCATTGAAAAATTTTAAAATAATATTTAAAACTATGTGTGGTCATAACAACAGGAAATTCCATACATTTTATACTCATTAAACAAAATTTTCACTTCACATTATTGGTAAAGTCCAAACAATAATTATTATGAAAATAATATGAATATTATTTTATAAAAAAATTGTAAAATAGGTAAAAAAATATTTAATAAATCATTTTTAAAGGTTCAAAAACAAAATTGAAAACCTTTTTAGAAAACAATGGTTTACATGGAAAATTATTTCTAACTGAAAATATAAATAAAGTTATATTTATAAAAAAACATTACTAACATTTTAACTACCAAATAGTCAAAAAAATTAGTATTACTTGAAAAAGATCGTGAATAAGAATATTATAAGAAAATAGATTGGTTTTATGATATAAATTTCATATAATTCCCCAAATGGATACATACACATAAATATTCCAAATAATAAAGAGATTATGAAATAAAATCATACCACATTGGTAAATTTTGAATTATAGGATCCATAAAAGAAATAAATTTTAATGTAAATTTAAATAACATGTTGATAAAATAATTCATGATATAATATATCAAATGGGTAGTATATTCACCACACAAAGGGAATATGTGGTGAATATGGAATATGTTCTACTAAAGTAAAAGTGAGACAACAAAACCTTGCCTTACAATTTAATTTAATTGAACATGATTTAAAATGTTGTATAATGGTTTAAAGAATTTTATTAATTTATAAAACTACTATATTACTATTTATTATATAGAATATGATCCTATTATATCATCTTATAAAAATTTTGTTAATAATATTTTTTTATTACACTTGTTTTGTATGTTAACTGCTTCATTTTCTTACTCACGTTTTATCATGTAAGTACTAGTTCTTGTCCATAAGATAAAGTTACATAATATAAATAATTATATTAAGGTAATATATGTCATATTTATTCATTATATATATATATATTAAGAAAATATTGATTTTTAACAAGGAAAATGGATCGAATAGTGTCATTCAGATGGTATGTCGTACGTACGCTCGAGCGAATATATAATTTTATTAATAGTGAAACAATATGAAAGTCGGTAAAATATTAAATTAACATAGTTATTATAAATTCATAAGTATCATATATATCCATTATTTCCATTATTATAACCATACCTTTAAACTGGTTATGAAAAACTAATTACACTACTGTGTTGAGAAGGTAAGTCGTACGTACGCACATGCGGTGATTTCATTTTTTATAGGATAGATAAAAGGTGGAATATGGTTTAACCATAATAATAATAAAATATAATGCTATTTATGATACTATATTTATTAATTTACCATGGAAACAAAACATAAAGAGGAATTAGAATAAGAAATAATCATGATAGAGTTAGTAAAGATGATTACCTCTTCTTCGGAGAACTTCCTTTAGATCTCTTCTTTTGGTCACTAGGGCTGGTATTTTTTAAGTAAAAGAAACTATAAAACATGAATAAGTATTTTTTAGAGAAATTTTCAGGTTTTTTTATCTATCTGGCTCTGAGTGGTGTAAAGAAGTGATGTAAGGCGTGAGCTTATGCAATTGAAGTGAGGGGCACTTAAAGAATTTCTTAAAATATTGACTTAATATAAATTAATTTTCAATTAAAAATGTATCCAAACATATTAATTTATAATATAAGATTATTATGGTTCTAAATCCAATCATCCAATAAAATTTTGATATGTTTTTACAACATTTCTACCATTATCTTTTGGGTTTAAACCTTATTCATCCTCTTTAACTCTTACTATGACAACATGGATTTTTACACTTTGAGGGATAATATAGTAACTATAAAATTAAAAAATAAAAATAAATAGATAATTTATGACATTTTAAATCTTACAATAATCCTTTTTCTGATATTAATATTTTTAGAATTTTTTTATAATTTAATAAAATATTATTTACTACAAAATATTCAAAATGTTAATTTTAAGAACTATGAATTACTTTGACTTTAATAAAATAAATATGACAATATAACATTGAAAAAAATTTATACATTCCAAATATGTCATGTTAGAATTTAAATTTTTTGATGACATTTAATATCTCAAATTTTATTTATTTTAATATTGATCATATTAAATTTTTTATTTTTTCATTAATTAAATAATTACTTTAACAACATTGTGTAATTATTTAAGGTAAATATTTCTGTACTAATTTTTCTAAAAAAATTACCATGGTTAATATTAATATTTTATATTTAAAATTAATATTTATAGTTTAATATATCTTCTATATAACTATATCTTAAAAAAATTATAGTTATTAAAATCATGAATATGACTTCATTGATTTTCTTTAAATTAAAATACTATAAGGGTCGTAATCACTTCATAATAGAAAAAATGGTCATATATACAAACCATAAAATATAATGTAAAAAACAAAACTCATTAGATAAAAAGGGGTCATTTTTAGCATCATTTTCAAGTCCTTATCATTTTTTTTAACCTATATTAAACAATTTACCATTTACTGTGGTAATAAATATTACCAAGGATACTATATTTATTGGTCAAAAATAAAAGGAACCTATTTTATAAATTCATAAAATATTAATAAAAATATTTGATAAGTATTTAAAAATTATAAACACATAAGTTTCCTGATTTAATTTAAAATTTATCCTTTAAAATGAAACAAAAAATAGTTTTCTTGAAAAATGTATTTTTAAAGCCAGAAATGTAATTATACTAAAATAAGGTGTAAGAATGATTAAAATGAAATTAATAATATTATTTATAAATAAATATTACGTATGTTACATTTATATGAAATTCAAACTATAAATATTCTTATAAATAAATTGAGAGATTTTATAAAAATCTGTATTTATCACTATTCACTTGAAAATAAATCATTTCAAAAAATTCCCAAAAATTCACCATAAGTTAATTTTAATGTGATTATTTATAAAATGATATTAGTGTTATGAAATACAATTTATATACGTTCTAGAAGTTTACTGTACTATTTTCTCATATGAATCAAGAAAATCCATTTTTGATGAAAATGCATTTTTGAAGAATAAAATGACTTTACTAAAAATTAAGTGGCTACTCACAAAGAATTAATTAATAAATTAAAATTTTATTTTATAATTATATATTTCATAATTTGTTTAATAATATTTAATAGAAAGCCATTTAGGCATAAAATCGGTTTTCAGGCCTTATTCATGGGCCACTTGGCCTAAGCCTTCAGGTATATAATTGGTCTCCTTCTACCCAAATAGAAAGAGGTATTTTCATTTGTAATAAATATGAGTCTTCAGACCCAACTTTAATAAAATTGATAAAAATAAACATGAACATTTTACATTTTCTCTGTAATGAACCATCTTAGGTAAACCTATCACAAAACCCAATTAATGCCACCATAAGGCTCGATGTGCATTTCTTGATTTCCATGGGTCGGTGACAAGAAACGATGGTTAAAAACATCACCAATGAGAGAAATTTCTCCCTCTAATTTCAATAAATAAGGCATATAACTCTAACTAAGAGTCTGGCATGAGTTACCCATACATTGGATATCCATGCCACGTAAAATAAGTAGTTATATATCATGGTCCAACCAATCATTTCAAAAGAAAATAGAATCCCAAAAGTAAATTACCAAATATAATTAAGCAAACAAAATTAATGGGAGCTACATGGATGTTATAATAAAAATTAAACCAAAATTAATGAAATATTATAATGGATAATACATATATATATGAAAGTTATCAGAAGAGAGTCCCAAAATAATCCACCCAAACTATATCTACATGATGCTTTCTAACCACCCAATTATTATCCAATAAAACCTAAATAAGGCATCTATAGTATACCATAAATAGAAGTGACAATTTTAACTTTACCCATATAATATGGAATAATACCTATATAAATATAAAGTGTGTATGTAGGGTGTGATTTAATGCCCAATATTATACCACCATGAATCTACATAACTCTATTCATAATAAAAACTATTAGCACTAGTTTGAAATATATTTATGAATTATTGTTTTTATATAATTAAGAGAAAATATTATATTCCTTTTTCTTTGAAAAACTAATTAATTTGTAATGAAATAAAATCATGATATATAAGAGTAAATTAAAAGAATATTATAAAATAATAATCACAAAACAAACAATAATGTATGAAATCATGTGATAATATCTTGCCTCAAACATGAAATAATATAGGCCTTTAACCTTAGGTAAAATTAATGGACCACTTAAGACCGACCTAGAGGAACACCTTCTAGTCTATGGTTAACCTGAGAGACTAGACCTCAACTTACCCATGCTCGTATTGGGGTGCATTCCCTAGTGGGAGTGAAATCATGGCCAGGGGTACTAGCCAGTGCAGAATCTAAACTAATATAGAACTTATCCCGATTTTCCCTGTAACTACCTGGGGTTCCCATGTGTGTCTCATTAAAAACTAAATATAATAAAATTTATATTAGTAAACCAACCTTAATAATCAAGACAATCTCTTTAGATCATGTTCATAACATAAGTATTAACAATATTTTTAACTATGAATAAACGAGACAAGTATTTATGTCATAGAAAATAATTAATAATTAATAATTATTTCTTTATATAAAAAAAATCCACTTTAAAAAGTTGTTTTAGAAATCCCTTTAAAGAATAATAACTAAAAACTAATCTAAATCATTTTATATAAGCATTTTAATGATAACGATAATAATAATTCAATGAAAATTAAACTAAAAAAGGTATTCCAAGGGAAAAGAGATTATTAATAAACACCTACATAAATACATTTAAACATTTTTTCTTTTTTTATAATAAAATATTTTATTAAAATAGATCCCCCAGAAACAATAAGGACCAATAATTTCAAGATTATTGTATAATTTATCCAGGATGGGGAACACAATGTCTATCATGGGTAATTATTAATGGGGAAGTTGGAATAAAAAGGGAAGAAAATAATTTTAGATGAATAAAATTGGAATAAAATGTGTAATTACCTTAGGATACCACTTTGAAATAACGAGGCGATCATTTCAGACCAGGAAGGAAGTAAAGATATAACTTTTAGGGGGACATTTATAGAGATTGGGTGAAATGGGGAAGGAAAAAAGAGATAAATCAAGAAGAGTAAAATAGTATTTTTAAGTTTGAGTTATCTTGGATGATCACATGGTTTGAGAAACCATGTGTTAATCATACATAATCAACTAGAATCTCCTAGATAAAACTACATGATTTATCCATATGGTTAGGGAAGCTATCTTCTAATAGTGTGAAAGCCTCTAAAATTACTACCCCATTTGCATGGTCGGGATGCACAATCAGTACTAATAGTGTTTTTAACATATATCATTCACTTCCTCCTCACTTTTCATGTTTTGAAATTATAAAATATCAAAACATTCCAAAAAATAAAATAATAAAATTAAATATACTACAATGACCTGAGGGTGTCATAGTTCTACATACCATGATACTTTTCACCCATGTAAAGTTTCACAATTTTTATCAAAGTGAATATATGATAGGTAATAAATTTGAATGTGGGGAATATATAATATGGAATATGTGATAGGGAATATAAGGTTATACATAACATGTTGTTCATTCACATATGGGAATATCCCAACCTTATAATCCTTTCCATATGCTTTAAAACCATAAATCACAAAACCACCATTTTAATTATCCAATCATAAATAATAGCCAATCACTACATAAGTTGAATCATAACACATTATTAATATTAAATAATATATAATTTTCAAATAATGTAATACCAGTTCAATAAAATAAATTTTAAATAAACTCAACCACTCAAACACATTACAAGCTTCAAAATCAACATATATAATAATTATAAACAACTTAAGTTAAAATTTTCATAACCATTAATCCCTTAATTAAAAAGATTATAATGTAAGTAAAACTAGTAATTATTTTATAATTCCAATAGTATATTTGAATATTTCAATGATAATATACATTATCAAATCAAAATACTAAAATCTATTTTTTCTAACACATAAATAAGGCAATAAAAAATTGTGTTCCAAACTGAATTCCTTTAACAAATCCAAAGATTAATTAAAAATTAAAATTTTATTTCAGTTTAAAATCTTTAAAAACATAATGAATCATAAATAAAACTAATAATCTTGTGATTATATCACTAATTAATGTTAAGTGGATAAATTTAAGCAAATGTTTTTTATTTATTATAAAAAAACATTGTTTACTATCACGAACCCAGCCGAAGTGCCATCAAACCTAACACTTGGCCCAGTCTGTGGCATAGCCCCAAGGTAATTCCCAATCCCCATGGGATGAAAACTTGTTTCTAGGTATCAAAAATATAACTTGTGAATGATTACACACATTTATATAGTCACAAACAACAAAAAGTAATAAGAAACACAATAACAAATAAACATAACCAAATGAGGTAAAACAATTTTTCAGATTCAAAGTTTACAACTTTAATTGAAACCAAATGTTCTATAATAAAATAGGACCAACAAAACTATCCCAAAAAACTCTATTCAACATTATGTGATTCACTCTCATTCCACCACCACCAATACCTACAATAATCGGAACACTATCAACCAGATCTACCATCACCACCACGACACATCTTTACTTTACTTGGGTTACACATTATGAATTCTTTACAAACCCAAGGGCGTATGATGGGTGTGAGGTAAAGAACAGTAGTATTACACCCAAAAGAAAATATTTATTTCTAAATATGAGAAGAAAAATCAACATGTGCAATTCTATAAGAATATTTGAAACATTTTCATAACATAGTTTTAGGATAACTTTCTCAAGAAACACTTTTTTAGATAAATATTTTTCAAAAATAATCACGATTGATGTAAAAACATACACAAGGTCTATAATATTCCAATACCTAGCACCACATCACACAAGAATCATGTAACAATATGGGTCCATGGGAAAATACTTAAAGGTAACTACCCCAAGTGAGACACTATGAACCTCATACATCAGTAACAAAAAACCTCCAACTAAACTACCAACAGTGTTAATGTGACTGAGCTATTAGAGGGGATCCCATCCTAAGGTCTAATGGTCTCCATATCATAAACTAAACCCAAAAATTTTCCTTTTAATGATCCACTTTATGGGAAAAAATACCATGGTCTAGTGGTCTCCAGTCATATCATGTTTTTAGTTTGTGTTGTAATCTTCAATCTTTCTAAATGAATCTAAGCCTTAGCCGCTTCAGAATCCACTAGGGTATTAGTTCTAGTTTTCCCACCTAGATACCTAGGATTACCTTTGTGATGAAGTTCTATTTCACATATCTCATAAATCAACAATTCCACATACATATTCCAAGCACCATAATCACACAAGTAAATCACCACTTTAACATTTTCACATTGATCCAACAATCAAAATCCATATGGAAACCAACATTTTCCATAAATGAAACCATTTTACATTTTACGTGCACACCAAAAGATTTTGGTAATACATTTAGTGCCACTTTCATAATTCATTAATCCAATTTGAAAACATAATAACCATGGTCAAATACCCTCTTGAAATAATATTTCCATCAAAAAAATTTTATAACATGATTCACAATTGAAAGGCACATTTATGGTGCACAACAAAAAAAATAAATATGAAACAAAATACATTTTAATTAGAAAATTCACTTTTAACAAATTTTTATGTTTAAACCTCTTTTAAAATACATTTCTCACCTTTCATACAAGGCATAAAACACATGCATGAAGCACCACAATGTAGCACACAATAAGTATAATCAATTTCTTTTTGAAAACCCATTTTCATAACATGTTCATCTCAAAACATTTCAAAAAAAATTCCTACTACACAAGAACTCAAAGTAATGAATTTAAAAAATCAAAAACCATCCAAACTCATCTAATAATGTAAAATCATGGAACCACATACTTCAAACTTGGAAACTTGTGGAAATAAATGTTAAACAACTATAATTCAACCACCCAATAAAGGCATGATCGGTCAATAATCTTCAATATTTCTCCCAAAAACACAATATCAAACCCTTTTAGGTTAAAATAACTCAGTGGAAAATAATAACTCAATAAAGAGGGAGAAAAAACACTATAAATAGGGATAAATCATTAGAAAATAGGATTACATGAAGATTCCTCAAAGTTACTATACCAAATCCACCCAAGGATTGAAGATAAGTAGGTCCAAGAAAGCTTGGAGGAGGCTCCCATGGTAGTAAATCCAGAATGGGGCAGAGGGGATGTGTTTTTGGGTAATGATAGAAGAGGGAAAGAAGGTAAATTTACACGTTTTAATGACTTAGAGGGGTCTCATATTTTTCCTGCATTGTTTTCTAAACCATGTACAAACGTGTGTCCCTCACTTTTGAAGAGGAATAGATATATATTTAGCCTTCATTTTTTGAAAAACTATGTGCCAAACATGTGCCTACCACTATCCAGAATGAAAATTGGTTGCATCCTTACCTAGAGAAGGGAGAACAGTTTCCCCTAACCGTGTGTTAACCATGGACCACTTTTTTTCAGACAAAAATCTCCATTGTCACAAACCAATCAAGGGTAAAACAAAATAAAATTGAAATAATAAAAATAAAAAAATTCATAGCTCAAAATAAAATCATTAATGTGATAATTCACCCCACCATGAAAACTTTCCGCACCTAGAAAATCACTCCAAACACTGATCAGGGAACAGAAATAGATACTCCTCTTCAACCCAATATGTCCACTCCTAAGTCTCACACACATCATTACCACACATTAAAATTACTTAGACCAATAGAATGGACGTACCATAAATAAATTTCTCTTGAGAATCCACAATCCTCACTGGCTGCTCAGACACTAAAAAATACGGCTCTAATTCCAACACTTCCAAATTCAACACATGAGACAGATCTAGGTAATACATTTTTAGCTGAGAGACATGAAACACATAAGGAATTTATGTCAACTAGGATAGAAAATATAACTTGTATTCTACCTTACCAATCCACTCATTAATCTCAGAAGGTTTGACATACCTTGGCATTATCTTCCCTTGCATACCAAAACAATGACCCAAGAGAGGTGAAACGTTTAGAAACACCCAGTTAGCTATAGAAAATTCAAAATATTAGATCATATAGTCAACATAAGATTTATATAGACTCTTCACTATCAATAAATATTTTTTTATCCACTAGAATTTATCACACATTTCTCACACAAGGCTCGGTCCCAATAACAAGGTCTCACCCATCTCATCCCAACATAAAAGAGACTGACAAGGATAACCATAAATAAAATGAAAAGGGGCCATTTAAATCATGTATTGGTAACTATTATTATACATAAACTCATCCAATCCAAATGGCTATCCCACAAACCTCAGAAATCCAACATATATATCCAGATCATGTCTTCCAAAACTTGATTCTCTCACTTCGTATGACCATACGTTTGAGGATGGTATACCATTATAAACTTTACATGTGACCTCATCAGATTCTAAAGGCCTTAACAAAACCTAGAGGTAAAATGGGGTTCCCTATCTAAATCAATTTATTAAGACACACCCTGAATTCTTATAACATCCTGCACATAAAACCGACCAAACTCACCCACTTTGGTTAAATCTATGATTGAAATTAAATGGGTTGATTTGATCAGATGATCAATCACTAACCAAATGGAACTCCTCCCCTAGGGTGTATAAGGTAAGACAACAATAAAATCCATGGAAATATCATCCCACTTCTAGGTAGGAATAGGTACCAGATGAAGAAAAGTAGAGGTCCTTTGGTGTTCTACTTTAAATTGATAACTTTTATAACACCACAATATGAAGTCAGCAATGTCTATCCTCATACCTAGAAACTAGAACTTCCAAAACACATCATATTACATCTTGATAGCACTAGGATGAACAACCCATTAAGACTAGTTCCTATACCACATCACCAAATTCCTCATTGACAACGACACCATCAAGAGACCTCTAAATCACAAAGCTCCCCTAGGAGACAAAGACCATTCACAAGGAAACTCCCAACCACTAAGGAACTACATGGAATAATGACATAACTCATCATCAAGATGATCCCACTGAATAGATTAAATAAATTAATGTGTCAACTCAACATTGGATAAGAACTCACCACCACTTTTTTTCTTGTTCTCAAGATGCATCTGAGCAAAAATACCCATTAAAATCTACTCTTCGCTAGAATATTTCAATTCTTATAGTGTAACTTTCCTAATCAAATCATCTTTAACCACATTTCATTTTCTTAGGGTATAGACTATATAAAAATTTATCCCCGAAAGATACTCAACCCAATGATCCCACCATAAATTTAGATCTTTCTAGGAGAAAATATAGGCTAAAATCTTATGATTTAAATAAAGAAAAAAATTATCCCAAAAAAGATAATTACGCCACATATTCTAGTCATTAATAACCTCTTCTAACACTAGTTCATGGTTTGAGTAATTATTTTTATGTGGTCAGAGTTGGAAAGAACCATACGACATGGCATGGTCACCCTATATTACTACACATCCAAGACTCATACCTATGGCATCAAAATAGACCATATATGGCTTTTAATATTCTAGAAAGATTAAAACATGGTCTTTGGTCAACCACCACGTATTCTCCTCAAAGGATGATTGATACTCTAGGATCCACTAAAACATTAACCCTTTCAAGGTGATCACATTCATGGATGAAGCAATCTGAGAGAAATCTTGAAAAAATCACCCGTAATACCCTACTAGGCACACAAAGCTACTGATTTCAAACACATTATTCAGTTGTTACCAGGAAATCACTACACTAATCTTCTCTTGGTCCATAAAAATCCCTTATTTTGAGATCAAATGTCCTAGAAACTTCACATACATGATCTAAATTATGGGCTTAAAAACTTTTTATAGAGATGATAATCCCAAAGGGTGCCTAGAAAAATTCTCAAATACTGCTCATTCTCCTACTCAGTCCTAGAATAGGCCAGGAATTCATCTACAAATACCATGAAAAAAGATTCAAGTTACTAATGTAACACCACGTTTATACATTCGATGAAAACCCCTAGATCATTTTTCAACCTGGAAGGCATGGCCAAATACTCAAAATGGTTTTACCTGCTTCATAAGGAACATCTGCCTCTATAACTCAGACTTGGTAATAGTCAGAACACAAATAAATAATAGAGAACCACTTTCCCTCTTAATCTAATGGAAAAGGTAATCAATATGAGGAAAGGGGTACATATTCATGATTGTTACCTCATTCAAAATCTAATAATCAATGGAATATTGGAGATTTACATCAGACTTTTCGCAAATAGAACTGAGGTAGACCAAGGTGAGAGGCTTTTAAGAATGAATCATTTTAATTCCAAATTGTCCAACTGTACCTTTAATTACCTCAAATCAGTGGGGATATATGATATGAGGGGAGAGATATCAGTTATATTACCTCCATCAAATTGATGGAGAACCCTATATCCCTATTAGGAGGCAAACCTATGAAATCCTTTAGAAAACCTCTAGTAAATCATCCACCAAATGAGGCAATCCAATATCAGGAGAACCATCATCATCCTACAACATGAGTGATGATTTTTGAAAAATGAGGTTTCCTGTCTCTAGAAGTGGAGGTCCAACACGTCCTGACTAAGGATCCCATTCACCCTGAAAAACTTGGGTACCTTCATTAGGTTCCACAAAACCCACTTTTCATCTACAAAAATTAATGTTCACCTAGAAAGGCACCATTCATTATATACTAAGTATCATGTCAAATATTTTCATCTCTAAGACTATAAAATCCCATTCTAGCTCGACCCCTAACATGGTGAGTGCACAAGATGGGCACCTGAAACCCTGTTATTACTTCTTACTAAGTTGAATTACCAACTACATATCATATGTAGTAAGATCAATTGGGGACATTAACACATCCACAAGATGGTAAAAAATAAAAGAAATTGAATCACCAGTATCAAGGAAAACAATATCTAAATATGATTCAATAAGAATGGTACCTCAAACAATAGCAGGCTCTGCATCAAATTGCACTGGTGATCTATCCACCACATAATGTTGCCTTTTCTCAGCCTGGCCCTAAGAACTACCACTAGCCTACAGCTCTACCCTAAACTAACTTTGCGCACAAGATGATCCAGCCCTACAACCATAACCTCCAAACTGAGAACCCACTATCCTAGTTGGTTTGGAATAGGTTGAAATCACTTTGGAAGCTAGATACTCTACACCACTCTGATATGGGCATTCCCCTTTGCAAAATCACTACAAGTTCCCCATAATTCTGCACTGTTGACAGGTTTTAGGTGTATATGGGCATGAAGATCACATGTGCCCTTCTTTCCCATACAGATGCAAGACAACTGAACTAGCATCGGAATCCAAAGACAAAGACATTCAGGAAGGATGGCCTAAACTATCGCCTCCCTTCTTCCCCTGCTTTTCCTATTTCCTATTCATCTCATATGACTTTCCACTACCCAAACCCACTACTTAATGATCCAGGGAAACTAGGATTTCTACTACGATCAATCTCAACCATCATCACATGATCAACCACCTCATCACAAGTTTTTATCTTGATCAAGAAGACCTAAGATCAAATCTCTGGCTGCAACCCCATCATAAATTTTTAAGCCTTCATCTACTCATTTGATATGATTTCAGGTGCATACTGAACTAAATATTCAATGTGGTTTTCAAACTCCATCACAATCTAGTATCTATGGATATACTCCAAAAACTCCCAGGGCATGAAGAAATCAAAAATCATTGGGATATACTGCTCATTGAAGACACCCTTGAAATCCTTCTAACCCATCTTCTCATACTCCCCAACTTGCACCACTGAGTCCCACCACTTTTGACTGGGACCTTACAACAAGAACAAAACACACATCACTCTAGCTATCTCGGGAGTATCAAGAAAATAGAAAATCCTCTCTATCTTCTAGAGACACTCCTATGATTCCTGAGGCTCTATGCTACCCTTGAAATAAGGAGTCTTTTTCTTGAGTAACTCATGATCTTTTTCCTTTCTAAGACTTGGTTTGGCTTCTCTAACCTGAGCAGGACTAGATACCACTCTTTTTCTTCAAACTTGTACAACCCAAACCATAGATTCCAATAAAATTTGTTCAATTAATGAGGGACCTGGACTATTCCCATGATTTCATAAGAATTTTATAAGTTGGAATTTTTTTGCATAAACATTAACCACAAGGAAAACCATCAATACAACCATTCTGAAATTTTCTTAAAATAACAAAAAAATCTCAAACACTTCTAAAAATGAAAACATAACAAAATCCATCAAAATAAAATGAAATAAAAACCAATCCACTTCCACTAAGTGTCTATTTATAGTCTATATCTTATATGTCTCACATAGAAAAGAAGTAAAACCAAATTCCAACATCCCATGGTGACTCAGGCCATATCCAATGGTGTGATGGTTAGGCACCCCAATCATACCCAAAACCTCAAACCCTAAAAATCCATGCTATGGTCTATCCAGACTCTTTCCCCAAATAACACGAACTAAAAATATTGTAACCTTCTTTGATACCATTTTATCATGAACCATGCTAGTTTGAAATCCAACCCAACACCCAAACTGTTCTGTGGCATGGCCCGAACGGCGTTCCCAATCCCCACGAGCTGGAAAATAGTGCCTAGTTATCAAAAATATATTTGATAATGATTTTATTTATTTATATGGACATAATAAACTAAAATTAATCACAATCACAATAATCGGTAAACATAACAAAATAAGGGAAAAAAATTTCAGGTTCAAAGTATTTAACTTTAATAGAAACAAAAAGTGATACAATGAAATAGGAAAAAAAACTATCCCAAAAAACTCCATGAAATAATAGTTAATTCACTCTAAATCAACCACCACCAACAACTTAAAGAAGTGGAGTAATAGAAACCAAATCCACCATCACCCCCAAGATGGATATTGAATTTACCTAGGTCATAAATAATGAAGTCTATATGCACCCAAATTTGTGTTCTGGGTGTGAGGAAAAGACCAGTAGGATTCCACCCAAAATAAAAGATTTCATTTTATAACATTAGAATATATATCAACATGCACATTTACATAATAATATTTGAAACATTTCCAGGAAAACATTTTTAGTAAATCTTTCTCAACAAACACTTTTTATGAAAAACATTTTTTACAAATAATATTTCTTGAAATAAAAATGTACACCAGGTATATCATATATCTATGAGTGGAACTACATCGCACAAGAATCATGTCATAAGATAACACTATGGTAAAATCCTTATAGGTAACTAGCACAAGTGGGACACTATTAACCTCATGTCTCGGTGACAAAAATCTTCTAATTAAGCTACCCATAGTGTTCCCATGTATGACCATTAGAGGGGATCCCATACGAAGGTCTAATAGTCTCCATAACATAAACAAAAACCAATAGAGTTCCCATGCATGATACACTATAAGGGAATAGATCCCATGGTCTAGTGGTCACCAATCATATCACATGTTTAGTTAGTCTTATAATCATCAATCCTATTAGATGAATCCAAGCCTCAACCACTTCTGGATCAACTATCATACTTGTTGTATTTCTCCCAACAAGATACCAAGGATTCCCTTTCTACTCAAGTTACATTTCACATATCTCTTAAATAAACACTTTCATATACACATTCCAAGCATCATAATAACATAATGAAATCACCACTTTCACATTTGCACATTTATCCAGTGATCAAAATCCAGATGGAAATCACTATTTTTAAAAAAAAAATCCATTTAAGCCACACACAAAAACTATTTGGAAATAAATTTTGCACCACTTGAAAAATTCATAAAAACTTTTTGAAAACACAACAAGAAGAACACATAAGGAATCCAATCATTTCTATGGGAAAACCCCTTTCAAAATCCTATTCTCATCAAAATCATTTTTATGACATGCTTGACAATTCAAAGTCACATTTAAGGTGCACAAAAGGGAGGTCAACGTGCAAAAAACCCATTTAACTTAGAAAATCCACTTTCAACACATTTCCACCTTTAAAACACTTTGAGAATACATTTCATTCTTTTCACACAAGGAATAAAAGACATTCAAAAATCAACTCAAGGAAGCCCACAATAAGTATGACAAATTTCCTTTAGAAAAACCATTATTATCACATGTGAATCTCAAAACTTTTCCAAAACATTTTTAGAACAACACAATAAATCCAAAGAATACACTTAAAAATCAATAAAGTGTTCCAAACTCATATAATAGTGTAAACTCATGGAACAACCTACCCGGCACTTTAAGACCTCCGTAATCATTGTGAAACCATAATCGCACCACCAAAATACCCTATAAATTAACTATCGAAAAAAAATCATCAATATTTCCCCCAAAAACACTAGATCAAACCCTCTTTAGGTCAAACAACCCATTGGAAAATAATAACTCAAGAAATATGGAGGAGAAACCCTAGAAAGAGTGGGAAATCATGAGAAAATAGGGTTACTTAATGATAACTTGAAGTCTCCACACCCAAACTACCCAAGGATTCAAGATTAATTGGTCTAAGAAATCTCAGAGGAGGATCCCATGGTTGAAAATCCAAAATCGAGAATATGGGAGGGTTTTTAGGGTAAAAATAAAGAGGGAATGAAGGTAAATTTCCAATTTTTAATGGCCTAGAAAAGTTGGATGGTTTAGCCGAACGGTTTGGAAAACCATGCAGAAAACATGTGTCCCTCATAATCCAAGATTAACATCCACATAGTTATCCCACATTGTTAGAAAAAGCATGTGCCAACCATGTCCCAACCATGTGGTTTCCCAATAAAAAATGACAATTAGCCACATTCTTACCTGGAGGAGGGTGTATGGTTTCCCCTAATTTTGTTTCAACCATGTGCCATATACCATCAGGACAAAAATCTCAATTTTCAAAAAAAAATCATGGGTAAAACCAAATAAAATTTAATGATTAAAATTGAAAAAAGGAATACCTCAAAACAAAATCTAGGATGTGACATTTATTATGGAAATTTGATTTTGAAAAAATAAGACAAAATCTAGTTTAAAAAATATACTTCATTTCACTTTAGAAAGAGATAATATTATTTAAAAATCATTCAATGTTTACATTTATCAATCAAATCCACAACTCCAAATATTTTTTCATAAGGGAAAATTAACCCCCATACATGTACACAAAATAGTATTCAAAATAATCTTATTTAAAATCATTTAAAAATAAAAAGAATAAAATATAAAATTATAATATGAACAAGTTAATTATAAACAAATATTCCAAAATTATAATAAAATAATCACAATTATATAGAATTATAGAAACACCCCTTAGTGAATAATACTCAATTAAGGAAACAACATTTATAAATATAAAACCATAACATAAGGACACTTCATGTGAAAACGTTATAACCCCAGAAAATGCATTACATAAAAACTTCCATGAATTAACAACAACAAAAATAGTTTCTCCTATGTGATTAAAAGGTTTTAAATTCATCGTTAAAATCATTATAAAAACGAAATATCTATTGAGTCCTTATTTATACCAGTATTAAACTAAAAAATAATAAATATCACAAATATATTAAAGTGCATTCCCAATATGAAATGAAAGTTTATTACAATCCAAAAATACTATGAATTTTAAAAAAATAAATCAATTTCACAGCCTATTTAAGTTTTAAACCCTAATTAAAAGATTAATACAATTTTTAACCAATATTTATTTTAAATCACAAATTTATTTATAAATAAAACTCACTCCCCTATTTTAAAGAAATTATCACTTTGAATTGTTATTTTTCAAATCAAATCACACTACCTTAGAAATTTTCCTTAGTATAGAATGTAATTCCAAAAAATTATTTCATTTTATAACAAAGCACTTGCTAAATACTCACAATTTTAGGAATGTAAATTGAAAATTTCACCCAATGATTTGATATTTTTCAAGAATATTTTTGAGGAGAATATGTTTTTTAAATACCCATTAATACTCATAAAATAATATTATCCAAAGAATTTATTAATTTATTCAAAATCAAAATATCTAGTTGATTTTATGTAAGAAAAATTTCCACTATCCAAATTTGATAAAATTACATAAATCAAACATTACCTAACATGTATACCATAAAATGTTTCAACTTATTAAAAAAATATTCATTTTATTAATGAACTTTACCTTTGATTTAGACACTATTATATTCCTTAACCCATAGGAACTTTTCCCATTTCCAAAATAAAAAATAATATAATATGTTTAAAACTATTTAATTAATATATTGAAAACTTCATTTTTACTCAAAAAGAAATTTTTTTGAAAAATAACAGTTTTTAAAACATATCATATGGATATAAACGTGTAACAAATATTATCCAACCTTTATTAAATAAGTTATAACCCATTAATAATTATCCAATAAAATTTTAAACACTAAAATTTATCTATTGCGATAGGTTTTGTCAATATACCTGTGAAAGACTAACTCACTTACCAAAAAACATCATTCAACACATGATTCTTTAAAAAGAGTACAAAATACAATCAATATAATTTGAAGTAAATAAGTATATATAAAATAAAAAAACAAACATAGTTATTTAATAACAAAATGTTTCAAAAAAAATTCACACAAAACAATACTCTAAAAATGAATCCATAATACACACACACACTTATATAAAAAATACACTATTCTATAAAATGAACCAGAAACCCATTTTATTATTAGGTCACCACTGGAATAAGTTTTATAATATTATATATAAAACTTATTAAATAGAATGTAAATTTATATATTCCCCATTCCATTTTTGATGTCATAATATAAACAAAAAAATCAAAATAAGAAAAAATCACGAGTTATACATCCAACAAGAAAAACCAACATGATATAAAACCTTTTAAAGTAATTTATATGAAATTTTTTTGATGTTATAAATAAAAATCAAACAACATTTTAAATTGTTTTTATATTACCACAACACATTGACTTTTCCATATCAATTATTTCACTTCATTACATTTTTCATTAAAATAAGTCATCATAACTCCTTTTCCCAATCATTATATATAACATAAGATTATTACCATTAAAATTTTAATAAAAAATGGGAAAAATTTCACTTTATATATATATATATATATTCCATGAAATAAATAAATTTTAAATTTGAAGAATAATTTAACTTTAACATCAGGATACAAAGTCTATAAAATTAAATATTAACTAACAAGAAAACCCAATCATATCATGTAAATCTAATAAAAATAGGACTCAGATGTGGTATAAAAAATCCAATTTCTATTTAAAAATATTTAATAAAATATTATGGAATCTTTTTTATAAAACATTCCAAAATACATCAATGGTTTTCTTTGATCATTGGAAATCCTCAAACAATTTTATTCTAATTAAAATCCTAATTTCACTTTCAAACACTATTAATGGTTTTAAAAACATATTATAAAATATCTCACTCACACATAACCTAGTTTTTGTATGTTAATAACTATATATCACATCAAAAAAAGAATATAACATATCAAATATATATATATATAACTCAATTCTTATAACACTAATAAATAAGAATAATTATCTTTAATCACACATAACAAAATGGTAAACAAATAATAGAATTTTATTGTTATAAAAAAAGTAAAACTTATTTTCTAAATTTTTTATCACTATACATGGTTTGGTCACATGAATTTAAAGACGATGCACCAACCATATAGGTTTCGTTTGAAGGTTTCTATAATAAGTAGCATGTCCTATACACAGTTTTTCAGACCATGAACCTAAATCAAGTTCATTAGGGTTTCATCACATTTTCACCATGAAATAAGGATTTTCCAAAAATATACATCATGAGATCTCTGTAGACCTCATATTATTAGAAACACATAGAAAAAAATCTTTATAAAATTTAATGATAAAGCTAAAATTCAAGTCATAATTATTAACCACCCTTAGAAACTCAAGGTTTAACATGAAGAAGAGTTTCCCAAACACTTTATTGTATGTACCTATTAAGCTCTAAAGAACCTATCTATTATTTACCATTACAAATAATATAAAAATTAGTCCCTAATACTATTTTTTATTGAAATATCCTAGATCAACCTTCGATTTCACCCAAGAAAACATGCCACAAGGCCTGATGTTTGTTCCCAATCACCACTAGATGATTACAATCACCAAGGCAATCTAATATAAATAATATGAATGAATTCACGCTCAATTTTCAATATATAAAGAAAAGGACTCAAACATAGAGTTTTTATATTTTAAATCCATACCATATAAAATAAAAAATCCATAATATGGTCTAAAAATATGGAATAATGAAATAGGATCCCAAAAGTAAATTACCAATTATAATTTAGAAAAACCCAATGGGATCTACATAGAGGGTATAATAAAAACAGAAAAATAAAGGAAATTAAATATTAAGTGGCACATATACATACCAAAATGTTAAAAAAGAGACCTATATTAACCCACCCAAAACATATCTGCATGAACCCTTGTAATAAACTAGTCATACTACCCTAAAACCCAAAAAAGGACATCTGCAATATACCACTAAAATAAGTGATAGTTTAACCTTTACTTATATCAGATAAAAAAGAACTTCATACACATGGGGGTGTATATAGTGTATGGGATAATGACCAATATTATTCCACCATGAAACTACATAAATAGTTTCATAATGTAAACCAATATCACTAGATTGAATATATTTATAAATTACTCTCTGTTTTATATTAGTATAAAACCAAATTATATTCAAACTTATTTTTGAAAACTAAAAAATTTTCAATGAAATAAAATCATTATACCTGATTGAAAATAAAAAGATTCTTATAAAATAAACATCACAAAATAAACTATTATAAAATAAAATAATGGAATAAACACATGCCTGAAACATCAAACAACATGGAGCTTTAACATTGGGTCAAATTATGGGGTAACTAAGAACCTCTATACAAATCAATTTCTAAACCTATAGTGAACATGATTTAATAGAACTTCACTTACCTATAACAAATCTAACTATAGTTTCCTATAGTTTGTGGTTACATTATTACATTGGTACTAGTTATAAATAATTTGATCCTTAAGTGTTGAATAGTTTAGTAGTCTAGGTAAACAAGATACATACTTAAATTTCACATTATAATTAAAAAAATAAAATACAACATTGTATTTTATTTGAGTACACCATTAGTTTATTTATAATATACCTACATATCAATCATAATACACTTCATAAAATTCTATATAAATGAAACATAAAAAGGGGTTAGCTATAATTCTTAGTAAGGGTTTGCATACAATAGAAGATACCGTGAATCATTAAGAATAAAAAAATATGGAAAGGTAAATAACTGAACACACATTCCATTTAAATAATATCTTAATCCCAAAATTCATCTATGGATAATATCATTTTGAAGATATCATGGATAATAAAAACTGAATTCTTAATGAAATAAATGCTTAAATATTGGATGACATGTTCTTAGGAACATGATACATCTATAATAAAGACCTTTCATAATATGTTTTAAACGTATAGGTAGAAAACCATTTAATTTGGCCAACTAATTTATCTCATGGGGCATACTGATGCATCTAGGGGATAACTAATTTTGGGCCCCACCCTTCACTATAGGTCCAAATCATTCCTCACATAACAAATGATCAATTTAATTCATGAATCAATATGCCTTATAATAAAATATTCATATTGAGTATATGATATATATTTATCAATATTTATTTACTTAATCAAATAAATTTATAATTAAACACAATATGTAAAAAATTTATAAAATTTAGGCAATAATCTTATCCATCATACAATATTATGGATTATGAAAAGATCAATATTGAATTATCAAAATTAAGTGAATGTTTCAAAGGATGGTTTCATTAAAACATATAATCGATGGTGAATAATTAAAATAAATGTTTTTTTATTGATTAATAAAATCACAATAAAAATATCATTAAAAACATTTTTGAAGAAAAATATCTTTTTTCACTAGAAATTCACTTTTAAAAGGAAACTATGCAAATATGAAGGAAAAAACTTTTCTTTGAAAATAAACTTTTAAACATGTAAATTAAGATTCAAATAATTATGGAATCATAAGGGAAGGAATATATTATTATGTTGTTTAAGTTAAAAAACATTAATTTCGTATTTTTGTTGAAAAAGTTACAATGCACCTAGTTTGGAAAATGAAAATAATATTACTTTTAAACTATTTTAAAAAAACATAGTTAAAAATGAATTTAAACAATTATATGAGAATATTAAAAAAGTTTTATAAAATACTATTATAAAACATGTAGATGGAAGTGAAATATTCCCCAGTGGGGACTTAAACATAAACAATCATGAATACTACAGATATTTTGAAATAACCCTTACCACTTGGGTATCTTCTGAATTGTAAGACCCATGATTAAAAATAATTCAAATGAAATTACAAATAAATTGAATACAAATAAATTCATGATATAATATATCAATGTAGCAATATATATACCAAAAAAAATAAATAAGGGGTGAATATGGAATATATCTCACAGAAGTAAAAGTGAGACAAGAAATTATTACATCATGTTTTCTTTTATTTGAAAGTGTTTTAACCTATTATGTAATAGTTTAAATAATGTTATTAATTTATAAAAACCACCATATTCATATATTTTATATCATAAATAATTCTTATGTTACATCTTACCACACATTCATTAATAATTTTTCATTATTACCATTGTTTCAAGTGTGGAGATGGTAAGCTGTATACAGACACATGCAGTGCTTTAGTTTTTTAGAGGATGGATAAAAGAAGTAATATGGTTGTATCATAATCCATATTACATATAATTATATATAATATACTAAAATTATTAATTTAGGATGGAAATAACACATTAATAGTAATTATAAGAATTAATAAATATGAAAGAGGTGGTAAAGATAATAACCTCTTCTTTGGTGGGATTCCTTTAGATCTCTTCTTAAGGGATAGAACAGATTTAACTAGGGGTAACAACTCTGACAAGGTGTTCTGAGATTGACTTAGGGTAACATGGTACACAAAAATAGGCCTTACTATACACCTAGTTTGACAATCCTAGGGGATATTCTTAGGATAATTCACATTTTATTTAAAACCCATTATAAAGGATTTAATTTTAAATACGTTCCTAAAAAAACCATGCTTATGTTTATGATATTAGACATGAAAATAATTTCAATTTATGTTAATTATTTTACTAGTTCGACATTATATATTACGATTCACAACCTAATTTAGTGTGTGGTATTATATATAAATGGTGCCTTTTGGAAGGAATAGAAACCACATTTATGGGCGTATTCTATGTTGGGATTTCTCTCCTATGCAAGATAATGATATCGGTATTGGAGTTGTGACTGGTTCTGAGAAAATAATAACTGTAATTGGACAAATGAATAAGGTTATGAATAATAACCTTATATATATGAAGCATCCTAATTCATAATGTGGAGTAGAAATGTTAGATTGATTTATGCAACAACATCCTCCATCATTCAATGGGACTACAAATAAGTTTGTAGTAGAGCAGTGGATAAGTTCTTTAGAGAAGTTATTTCTCACTTTGGGATATAATGAAAGGGATAAGGTTATCATTGTAGTTTACCATCTCTTTGAAGATTTAGATCAGTGGTTGTTGTTAATTCAAAACACAAAGAAGGAGAAAGAAATAGATGAAATTTAATGGAAGGGTTTAAAGGAAATTTTCCTAGAAAAATATTTTCCTCATGAACAATGATAAGATATGGAGAGGAAATTATTTAGTCTCATAATGAAAGGGGATTAAAATATTTAGAAGTATAAATCCATATTTACAAGGTTATAAAGGCATTCCACCGAATACATACATAATTTATTGATAAATATTCATTGATTATTTGATGGTTTAAAACCATTCCTCTAAAGGAAACTAGTCTCTCAATGTTTCTAATCATATGAAGATATTTTCTCATGTGCTAACAAGATAGAGAAAAAATTATTTAAATATTTTTACTTTAACGGAAAGCAAGAGAATAAGAGGGTTGAGGAGGATATAATGGATAAATGGAAGAATAAAAAGGGCATTTTCCAACATGTGATACATCTGGAAGGAAAAAACCTATTGAATTCTTAAAAGGAAAAGAAGTGTGCTACAACTGTGAAGAGAAAGGCCATAATACTGGTGATTGAAAGGGAAATGAAAGAAGTTATCAATGTTTAGTTCTATAATTTTAGGGAGATGAGACACAATGCTAACGATTTTCGAAAGCATCAAGGAAACTTTCCCTTAAAAATGCCAAGGGTGTAGGGCCAAACTTATGTGATCACAACAGTTAATGTTGAAATTCCTAATGATGTGCTGGTATGTACTTTAATTATTTTATCAAACTTAGATAATGATTTATTTGATTCCATATCATCACATTATATTATATCTTCCCAGTTTTCTAAGAAAATTATACATTTCGCTTTTGATTTAATAATGTATTTTTCAAAAAAAACTCCTAAGGGAAGTATCATCACAATAAAGATGTTTCGACCCATCACTTTTATAACACATAAACATGATTTATTTGTGGACCTTATCATCTTAACCATGATTGATTTTGATATAATAATCATTATGAATTGTCTTTTAAATTATGATGTGAAGATCTATTTCAGGAAGAATGAAGTTACTATTTTTTATCACAATGTAGAATACCTTATCTTTATACCATAAACATCATTATCTAGTTTTTATCAAGATCCATCCCTACTAGGTCATCTGAATTTAATTATTGGGGAATATGATAATGTAATATATATGGGTGGGAAAATAAATATTCAAAATTAGGATGTACATATTGTGAAAGAATATATTGATTTGTTTCTAGAGGATTGACCTAGACATCCTTTGGAGCGAGAAATTGAGTTTTATATAGATTTAATTTATGGTTCAAGGATTATAAAAAAACTTCTAATAAAATGGCCATAGATGAATTTGTGGAGCTGAAGAAACGACAGGAGGAGTTGAGTAATAAGGGGTTTATTCACCCTAGTGTTTCTCCATTGGGAGATCTTATTTTTTTATTAAGAAGAAAGATGGGTCTATGAGGCTGTGGATTGACTATAGGGAAATCAATGCTATTACGATAAAGGATATATATCCTCTTATAAAAATTGATGATTTATTTAATCAACTTCATAGATCCCACTATTTTTCGAAGATTGAACTTTTATTTTGATATCATCATTTGCATGTGATGAAGGAAGATTTTTGAAAGAAAACATTTTAAACTACGTATGGGCATTATGATTTTATAGTAATTCCTTTTGGACTGAATAAAGCACCCTATATTTTCATTGATCTAATGAATAGGATTTTCAAGGAATATAATGATGAATTTTTTTTTGTATTTATTGATGATATCTTGGTATACTTTAAAATCTATGAATATATTGAGAATCAATTTCACATTATTCTGAAAACTCTTAGAAAAAATGATTTATATGGGAATTTTAGAAAGTGTGGATTTTGGATTCAAAATTTTTCTTTTCTTGGCTATATTCTCTCTAAGGATATAATCTCAGTTGATCCTATGAATATAATGTTAGTTTATGAATGGACTACAAAAACAAACATAACTGAGGTACGTAGTTTTATTGGTTTAGAAGGTTATTATTAGTGTTTCGTTTAGAAATTTTCTCCATTAACTGACCGGTTAACCAAGATTACACTTAAAGGGGTTAATTTCATATGAAAAAAATATTGTGAAGAAGTTTTTGAAGAATTTGAGGGGAGATTATTGAATTCTCTAATCCTAAATCTACCATCAAGAAATGGTTGATTTGTGATTTATAGTGATGAATGAAATAAATAACTTGGATGTTTCCTTATGTAGAATTATATAGTTATTGCCTATGCATTAGGTAAATTAAACATTTATGAAAATAACTATTCAACTCATGATCTTGAGTAAGCAGTTATAATCTTTTCCCTAAATATATGGAGACACTATCTCTATGGAGAAATATGTGGGATATATACGGATCAAAAGATCTTGAAATATATCATATCACATAATGAACACAACATGAGGCCAAGGCAATGGCTCAAGCTACTCAAGGAATATGATTTTTCAATAAAATATCCCCCAGGAAAGGAAAAAAGGCAGCTAGTGCATTGAGAATGAAGGATCATGGATTTCTTAACTTAATGAGGGTTTCAGAGGACCTCGTGTACACAGATCTAGAAAATGTGGATATGGAAATTATCAAAGAAGGTGAATCATAATTATTTTTTCAATTAGATTCCCAACCATCTTTATTATAAAGGATTAAAATTCCAATGCCTGATGATGAGAATCTTCAAAAGAAAATTAAAGGTCAGAATGATGGTAAGTTGGTTAACTTCTTTTCTCAGGATTGAATTAAAAAATTTGGGAAGAGTCTTTGTTTTCCCTCTATACTTGAGCTAAATGGGGAGTTATTAGACGATTCCCATAGTTACAATTTATCTATACACCCTAGTATCACTACGATGCATAGAGATTTAAAGGAATATTTCTGGTGGGAAAACATGAAGGGGGAAATTACTAATTATGTATCAAGATGTTTAGTCTATCAGCAGGTGAAAGTTGAAATACAACATCCTAGATGAGTCTTACAACCTTATCATATTCTTATATATAAATGGAATGAAATCACAATGGATTTTTTTCACTGTATTACCGAAAACTCTATGAAATGATGTAATATCGGTAATTATTGACCAACTTACCAAATCTACGCATTTCCTCACTATAAAAGAGGATTTTACACAACATTTCCTTATAAATATCGATATTAATGATGTTTTAAGACTTCATGGAGAACCTCCCTCAATTGTTTATGATCACGATATATTATTTACATCAAAAAATTTGTAAAAGTCTCTAGAAAATATTGGATACTAAGATTATTTGAGTACTACTTATCACCCTCAAACAGATGGGAAATCAAAAAATAGGATCCAAATATTATAAGACATGTTGAGATCATGCTCACTTGATTTTCAAGGTATGTGGAATCATTATTTAACTTTGGTAGAGTTTTTCTACAACAATAGTTTCCATTTTATTATTAAATTGCACTATATGAAGCATTGTATAGAAAGAGATGTCATACCCAAGCATATTAGGATGAAGTTGGTGAAAGAAATCTTATAGGACCAGAGTTTGTGGGGGAAACAATAATGAAGGTAAATAATCTTCAAACACATAACAATGTAGCTCAAAGTAGGAAAAAGTGATATGATAGTAATAGAAGGGAATATTTGTAATTTCAATATGGAGATTATGTTTTTTTAAAGTATCTCTATGGAAGGGTGTTATAATATTTAGAAAGAAAGGGAAATAGAGCTCTAGGTACATTGGTACTTTTAAAAATCTAGAGAGTTGGAGTTGTGGCTTATCATATGGTGATGCCACCTAGCATTTATAAAGTGCACAAAGTGTTTCAGGACTCGTTCTTGAGAAAGTACATGCCAGAACCAACACATGTACTCACTTTTAAAGGTATCAAATTGGAACATGACTTTTCTTACTATGAAGAGGCTATCCAGATTCTTGATACTAAAGTACATGGGTTGAGTAATAAGAAAACTTTCCTAGTAAAGGTAATTTGTAATATTTATAAAATTGAATTTGTAGCATGGGATCCTAAGGAGATTATGATGAAGAGAAACCCAAATCTTTTTTTGAGGTGACATTTTGGAAATTCTATGGATGCAATTTTTATAGGGGGAAAATGTAATGACCCAAAATAATATCAATGGAATTTACTTTATTATGTTTAATTTATATAGTATGAATCATATAAAACCACATATAGAACACAACACAATATTTATAAATGAAGAATAAAATAAATAAGAGTAATTTCTAAAAGTTAGAAAACCTATACCAATGGAATAGTAACTTACCCTTAGAAATAGTAATATAACCCTTACGAATAGTAAATTGGAATAATGAATATTAGCCTCACCCATGAAAGTATAAATAAAATTTAGATATCTCATAATTGAAATTATTATATAATTATATCATATTAAAAGTAAGTGAATATTTTAAGAAAATAATATTTAAATGTAGGTAATTTTATAAGTCAAAATTATTTAATTAAAGTATTATAATTAATAAAATTATTTAAAAGAAAATTCATTTTCATAAAATGGATTCATAAATAAATATTTTGTTATCTTATGATTTTTGTATAATTTTATGAGACCTTAGTTAATTTTTTAAATTTTTATAAAAGCAGTTTTAAATTTAAAAACTACATTTTTCAAGTAAATAGTTATTTTACTTAAAAATTAAATTTTACATATTTAAAAAATTATTTTGATAAAATGGAGTCCATTTTGTTAATTCTAAACATTAAAAAATAGTTATGGTGAATTATTGGGACTTTTATCAAATATTGGAATTTTTAGTGAATAGTAAAATACTGTAATTTATAGTATAAATACCTTATAAGATTAATACAGTATTACATGAGTCATGGATGATGTAACCACCCTTGTTTTCAACTCACATTAAATTATTACTAAATTTAGTCACATGAATCAATAAAATTGTATTTCTTGAGTGAAATAATAAATTAATAAATTGAATAATGAGAAATCACCCCTCTCCTCCCCTATAAAAATCATCCATCACTCACTCTTCTCTTTGCCCCTATAAGACTTTAATCTTGTAAAATTTTTGCCTAAATAATTTTCCCTAGTATCTACCCATGTCCAGGAGCTCTTGGTCTTTCCAAAATACAAAAATCCATTTCCCTAAGGAGGTTCTCAAGAAGGATAATTCAAGAGATATACCATCCCTGTTTTTCTTTCATTTTTAATTTACTTTATTTTATTATCTTCTCCTAACTTACTCTGTAAAAATGATCATGATGACTCTATTACCACAGATATAATATAATTATATCGTGTTAATAGAAGAACCATAATCAATCCCCTTCCTCTCTCTCTTTTATTTTAAAAATGAAATCATCATCCGGGAGGTGCCGATATACAACTTTCATGGACTACTAACATTTTTTCTTTGATTTGTCTTTCAAGGATGGTCATGAAACCATTTTTATGGTTTAAATAGACTAAAATATATGTATTATGACCTATTTAATTTTCTAAAACTAGTATATATTCATAATACTAATTCATACAATAAAATAAGTTTGAGAGGATCAAAATACGGCAGTAATAATCTAAACTAGTATCAAGTGTGTTTTATCTAATAAATCATATTCATACAATAGTATAAAATGAATTATATAACCATTTAATCTTATGTATGTTCATTAATATCATATAAATTTAATCATGGAAAATTATACCCAATCCACATGAACTTCCATGATCATATACAAGTATATGAATCGTGAAATCCAAGGAAATGAATGCTCTTGAGAAATAAAATTGTATCTTATAACTCATCAAAAAAAGAAAAAAATGAAATTAATAAAATTATAATAAATAAAATACATGTTTATATGGTTATTAATTAATTAATTATTTAATTAATTTTATTTTATTATCCAGGAAATTATGCTCGATTGTTGAACACATTCAGACTTATGGTAAGTGTTTCTACCTAAACCTCTATTTTCTTTCGAGTTACACTTATTCTCTACTTACCTCAATGGAATTGTTAATTATTATTATTATTTAATCCTAAAAAATTATGTGTTATTTATATAAATAGATATACCAATCAAAGTTCTTATTTATTTTATGGGGATTTACATGTTTAAAAATGATCTCTAAAAAATTCTTCCCAATAAACAAACTCGATTCAAGGGCACTTATTGAATTATTAACTATTTTTTTATACAATATATAATATTTTATAAGCCACCATTATTTTTATAAAATATCATATTTTATTTTGAACAAAAATATTAGTTCACTTCTATTTTTAGACTAATATATTGTTCCAAAACAACTCTTCTTTTCAAAGTAAATGAGTATTTCTCTCGATAATTTCTCGATGATTTTATTAGAGTGTTTTCATTTTTTTCAACACTCTTGTTGATTATTATGTTAAATTGGGAGAAATATTTTATGATATCTTCCAAAATATTTTATTAAATTGTTTATAATATTTTGACTTTGTATCTGTTATTCACCTTATTTCTCATAATGGTTAGCGATTATGTCTACAGATTGGGGAAAGTTATTCACATTTCATATATATATATATTGTTTATGTTTAACCCCATTCATATGAGGAATTCATTGGAAATATTAAGTGATGAGTGGGTCCCACTATATCCCCTCTCTGCATCATTAGGTCTCACGAGGAGAAATAGATTTGTACTTGGTCGTGGCCTTTCCCATTTTCAGATATGGTTTTGGATGAGGACTTAATCATTTTTATTTGTCTTGTATGAGGCCTTGAAGATATGGTTTATATGTCCCAAATTGTTCATTACCTAAATATAAATCTAGTAATTGAAATTCCATGAGGTTTTTCTACTAGTAGAATACCATGGTTATGTTTTATTATGACATTATTTAATCAGCTTTTATTCCCACAATATTATGTTCAAGATTATGTTTTATTGAATTTGTACTTTTCATTATTCTACATACCATATTATTTAAACTTATGTTGTATTTCTTACCCTTACTAAGGATAAGATCTCACCCGTTTCTTAGGTTTTATTTTTCCAGGATATGAATAATTATATTAAGAATTACTTGCAAGGGTAATCTGGGGTTTTTTATGCTTCCAAATGAATTTCTATATTGTATTAAATTTAAAATTTTAATTTTGAACTAATGTATATATATTTTTATCCAAATATTCTAAACAATTTGGTCATTTAGATTGCTTCTTCCTTTTTTATATGTCAATGTAATGAAATAAGGCACTACCTCCAGCCAACTGGGGTTGGGGTCTTAACATTTATTCTAGGTATATTTGTTCCAGAACCAAATCCACCTGTAGTATTGATACAAGGATGTATTTCATAGAAAACGAACATAATATTTATCTTACCAAAAAATTATGATATTATTCTACACTTATCCTCAAATTTTATCATCAGGTTATATTTCCAAATCTATGTTTTACTAAATATAGGTCCCAAGGTTTCTATTAAACATCCTTTGATACTAACTATAGTGACCCTTATCCCAAAATCCCGGAGCCAGTGTCACACTACATTACATTGGAATAAGATATAAATAATCACATCTCCAAGGAAATAATAGTTTAGTAGTCTTGGTAAACTAGATACATACTTAATCCTTACATTACATTTGAATATTAAAATTACATCATAAATATTTTTTATAATAACTCAAATCTATATTTCATATCCCTATATATTAGTCATAGTAAACTTCATGGAGCCATGAGGGTAGGAAAAAAGTTAAGGCGACCTCAAATTATCAGTGCTTTTTAATTATAATAGAAGAAATAATGAATCATTAAGCATAATAAATATGGAATATTAAATAAAATAACAAAAATTCCATTTAAATAACCTAAATATCATAAAACATTACGCACAATCAATAAGAAAAGGTAAATAAGTAAACACATAGCTCATTTAAATAACTATATTATATGAATATATAAGTCATAATAAATATGTAAATGTAAATAACTGAGAACACATGACATTTAATCGATATATGATTATGAAATTCATCTAAAGATAATTTCATATTGAAAATTACTAGGATAGTAATAATTGAATACTAAATAGTAATAATTACATGAGGTGAAACTGATCTATTGGAAGCTGGTTTTGAAGTAAATTTTTTCTGCTATTGAGGATTCCTCCTCTGGTCAGATGGGATTCTGTGACAATAACATACAGGATTTCATTGTTTTGAAGAATCTTGATATTAATGGGAATTTTAAACTAGTTATGGGTTATTTTGAGGTGTTTTGGAAGCCCCCTTTTCATAATTGGATTAAAATCAATACTCATGGTTCTTCCAAAGGCAATCTTGGTCCATCGGAGTTCAGTGCTATTTTCCGAGACCATAATGATCATGTCTTGGGGTGTTGTATTTTCTTCTATAGTGTGTCCACCTCTCTTTAGGTGTTTATTCTTGGAATTATTAATATTATTTATTTTTTCAAAATGAATTCTAGAATATTCTTTGGTTGGAAAGTGACTCTTCCACCCTTGTGAATGCTATTAGAAAAGGAGTGTTGCATCTTTCATGGAGACTTATTTCCAAGTGGATGGAGTGCATGAACACACATATGATTCTCAGCTTCATCATCACTTATATCTTCTGGGAGTCCAATATAGTTGTGGATGGGATTTATAACATGGGTATTAGTGTTTCTCTCACTTGGTCAGATGAGCTCCCTATTGAGGTGTTATGTTTTAATGAAAAAGATTATAATAAGATCCCTAGTTTCTAACTTTTTTAATCTCTTTATATGAATAAATATCTTGGCCTCCTGTTCGTGGGACCCTTTAAAATAATAATTCAATACTGAATTAAGGTGATTCTTAAATATTGGATTCCATGTCTCCCAATTACATGGTAATTTTACCTTAATACCTTTCAAAATATGGTTTAAACCATACTGGGTAAAATCCCACTTAACTAAGGCTAGCCAACTTATTCATCCCATGAGACTATCGATGCATCAAGGGGAAATCTATAACTAGGTCACACTCGTGTCATACCTATTAAAAGCATTCCTTATATATAAAATAGTGTATTTTATTCATAAATAATGTGACTTATCATCAAGTATCCATATTGATTAAAGAATAAGTATTTATCAATATATCCCGAATTAATAAAATAACATTCAAAGTAAACATGATATATAAAAATGGTATACAGTTTAGGCAATAATAATATCCTTTATAAATAATGTGGATATTTAGGGAAAATTTAATGACCACAAAAATGAAACAAGGAAGTGAATATCGATACTATACCTGAAAAAAAATATCATATACCTTATAAATAAATAATAAGGATGATATCAAAACAAAATTTACCCACTATAGTAATAATGAAGTGTTGTTTTCATTGATAAATCAAATTACCATAAAAAGATCTTTAAAACTTTCTTGAGGAAAATATCTGTTTCATTTTAAATTTTTTTAAACCATTTAATTGAAAATCAGTTTTTTACAAAAATATTTAAAATAACTATTTAAACATTCAAAGGAATCTTAAAAGAAATGTCGGCCATGTTAGCAAGTAATTCCATACAATGCTATAAAAAACATTACTTTTGCTTGGTAAAAAGGAAAGGAAAGTACCTTTTTCCAAAACCGACAAGAGGATTCTGTTAAAAAAATTATAAAAATAAAAAAATGGTAGAAATATATTTTAATAAATAAATTCTAAAAGCTTAAAGAAAAAAAATTGATATTATTTTTATAAAACACAATTTTCTATGAAAACGGATTTCCATCCAAGAGATAACTAATGCAAGATTTTATTAAAACATTCTCTAAATAATTTTAAGTACCAAAGAAAGAAATTTTTTTACTATAACTTGAAAAAGATCATAAATAACCCATGGATAATAAAATATAAGGTTTTATAAAAAAATTATCATATAGTTTCCTTTAATTTACGTTTAATATTAAAAAATCCTAATTATAATGAGAATGTGAAATAAACCCTAAAAATGATCATAAAGAAGAATTGATAATTAGTAAATAGATCTACTATGAGTATCAATTATAAATTAAAATAAAAAATATAAATAAAACATAACATAATAAAAAATTAGTACCAATATAATATTATCATGACTAAATCAATTATATTTAGGTTTAATCCAATGAGTGAAAATTGAGTTATGAAATCCCTTACCTCTTGGTAACATTTTATATGCAACACTTAGATGAAATAATTCAAATTGAAAATTAAAATACCATGAATAATTAATTATTCATTATATTACATTTCAAATGGATATTCTATACACCATGTAAAAGAAATTATGCGCATAACAATGCAATATGCATCAATGAAATGAAATTGAGATGAAAACCCATACTTTACAATTTATTTTGATTCAACCAAATTTAAACTCTTTTATAGTGGTTTTAAACATGTTATTAACTTATTAAGAACCATATTAATATTTATTATATCTTATATGACCCTTTTATAATATCACATTACCCTCTTATTAATAATATTTCATTATTTTCATTGTTTCATGTGTTAATTACCGAGTTTTCTCTTGTGTGTTTTGTGATGAGAGATCTAGTTATTGGACATATTATATTATTATATAATATCTAGAATTAAAATAAGTTCATGATTATCATATTTTTAAATCAATTTTACTTCTAAAACCAATCATGAGTGATGGTTAAGAAAAATGAAGTATGTTACGGTCATGGAGATGGTTTGTCGTATGTACACATTAATAAAATTTTCTATTTTTCAATGATCATTATGGAAAAGTTTTAAGTAATATATTACCATTAAAATATGATAATGATATAATATAAACTATTTTATATTTTTATATATGTCATACATGTGGTGTGATGATTAAATGATAGTCACATCGCATCATGAAGGTGATAGTCCACACGTACATGAACTACGCTATCATCTTTACGTGACTGAAATGTAATGAAAACAATTATGTTTATTTTATTTTCATAATGATAAATATTTTATTAATATAATAATTATTTAATTTATATAACATAAAATCTCTAACTTTAACTTTATCATCTCCCATTTTAAATGTTAGATAAAGACGAATCACATCGCTTCATGAGGCGGTAGTCCGCCGTATACATAAGCGAAGTTATCGTGTCTCATATAGAGTGGAAGTTAAAAATATATATGTTATATAATTACTAATGAGGTATAAATATGTTATAAACATCATATATATATACACTTTATATATATCATCATACCCAACCTTGAGAGGTGGAAATAAAAAAACAAATCGCATCAGATCGTGAGGTAGTAGTTCGTCGTACACATGAATGGTGATTTCATAACCCATTTGATTGAATTGTGTATGGTTTCAGGTAATAAAATTACTATAAAAACATATTATTATATGTGAGATACTAATTTTATTATATCACACATTTTTAAAATAACTGATATATTTTGGTAAGGAAATAAAATGAAGACGCTTGTCAAAGAACATTACCTCTCCTTTGGGTATCTTCCTTTGGTTTTCACTAAATCCTTCCTAGGTTGGAATTATACCAATGATAATAATTGTAGGATATGGATAGAGATTGTTTTTTTTGATTTTTGAAATTATTTTCTGAACTAATGTTTTTTTAAGGTGTAAAGTTGGGATGATAGGGACTGGCCTTTTATAATTAAGGTGAGTGACACACCTTTTTTTTAAAGAGTGAATTCCACCCCCATTTTACTTCACGTCACCAAGACCCAATAATAGTAAATTCTTGATAATATAAGGTATAAGGTATAAATATTTCAATGAAATGGGTGTTTAATAATTTTATATCCCATTTTCCCCTTAAACGTAAAGTTTAATCCCTCTGTAATCTTTTTTTACTTTAATCGCTGTAATTAATTTTAACTACTTTATCTAATCACATTAATAAAATTTTAAGATAGAATTATTATAATTTATAAATTATTATAATTAAAAATATTTAATCCATTTTTTATGAATCAAATTAACATATGTGGGAAGATTTAATTAAAAATTAATCTCGTAGATGTGATGAGAAATCGAGTTTTTAAAGTGAAAATGTTCCAAAGTTTATAAAGTTTTTATATCTAAATTAAATATAAAAATAATTCCAATGAATTAGACTGGATTAATTGATATAAAATATACCAAATTTTACTTTAAACCCAACTAAAAATTATAATTTAAAATTATTAATTATTTAAACAAACAGGCGGTTTTCAATTAAAATTAAATATTTTTTACTATTCATGAAAAAATAAAACTTCTCAGAAAAATACCAAAAATTCACCCTAAGTTAAATTTTGTATTATTATTTCAAAAATGAAGTTTTTTTTTCATATAAATATTCAAAATAATTTAAAAAATAATTTTTAAATTATGTTTTCCAAACATGACTAAACCGCCTTTTATGAAAAATACAGTTTTTCTGAAAACATTTATTTTTCTTTTAATTGATTATTATTATTATTATTAATAAATAAATGTTTTTAAATGATATATTTTCATAATTTAGTTAATAATATTCATACCTTTAATTTTAATGTCTAGGTGATAACTATTATATTAAATAATTATTTTAAATTGGTGTTTGATAAAACTCAATCTTTCTTGTAACACAAGCTATCGAAGAAACTTGTTGTTTTATGTAACAAAAGATAAAATTAGTGTCACATGAATTATAAGCTATATAATGTATTGAATTTATTAAAAATATTAAATATATTGAAAATTTCCAGTATTTTATATTGTTTTCTACCTTTGGTGTTACGATTCAGACACACAATCAAATATGATGTTATTATTTTTAAATATTGGGATGTTACATTATCATCACCTTAAATAAATTGTGTCTTTACAATTTTTAAATTATATAGGTAGTAAACAGTATGATATTTTAAAATAACTTTATTGAAAAAACACATCATAAAGGGGTTAATAAAATATTCCCTAAATAAAAGAAAAAAGGGTAGTACAAAGGTCATCTAGAATAGTCACAAAACTATGCTCACAAGAATGAGAACATTAGTGGAAAATGAAGGTATAGATAAGCAGGAGAAGAATAAATATTTAAGGAGATCAATTGAGGTAATTGATCACAATAAAATTAATGTTCAGTGGAATGTTGAGGGCCTCAAAACCATAAATCTAATAGGTGTTAAGGGTCATTGATATGATGGTAAGAGGATAATATTTTATTTCAAGATATTTTTCCTAATGTTGAATAATTATTTTACAATATAATATTATAAGTAAATATACTTACCTGATATCTTTATATTTTATAAGAACAATTTCATTCTTTGGTTATGCTTCGATCAGTTACTCTATGAATGAATATCCACAAATGAATTTTTTATACCTGAGGTAAAAAAAATACTTTTAACAGATCGTAAAATACATATAATAGTGAAACAAATTTCTATCCATATAAAACTATTTTCGAAAACCAATATGATTAATATATTAATCACTAAACCTAAATATTAATACTACTGATTCATCATTAAGATTTATTTATCAAATTGTTTAACTAAAAAATGACATAGTTGCAAGGAAATTACATAGTCTCGTGGTAGGTGTGAAACTCTAATCTTCTTTCGGTCGTGGGTTCAAGTTCCATCTAATTTTTGGATGGGGCATGTTTTCACCCTACATTCATGTTTCCTTTTTTATAAAATATTTTAATATAATTCATATAAAGTTCTCAAAAATATGATTGAAATAATTCAAATAAAATTAATCATTAAATAACCTTTTTTCTATTATTTTCAACACAATTTACTTATTTATTTATAGATTTATTTACAAAGTCTTATAATATTATGTAACCATTATTATAATGTAATTTAAGATCATATAAACCCTAATAGATATTAATACCATTAAACATATTTTTATAAAATGTAAAGGCATTATTACAAAAATAGGGTTTCCACGTGAACATATTCTTGCCCTAAATATCATTAAAGTATCCTAAATATTGTGACATTAGAACCACATAAGACCTAAAAAAATGTGTTTAATAATTTCATCTTGTGAAAAATTTTAAACTCATCATGATGGTATTCATAACTCAAATGTTAATGAATATAAAATTTCTACAAAGATTTAACAGAATCCCTAGATGTTTCATGATTCTTATGACTAAAATAATATTAGTAAAAATAATTATACAATTTAATTCTTGAACTAAAATATATAAATATTGTAACCATTTTATTTCCACATATTTCCTCCCTAGGTATAGGATTTAACCTAGTTCATTCATTTTCACTATCTATTCTAATACATAATATTGGTTTGTAAAGAAAATGTGAATTATTTTAAGCATACCCCTCAAGTGTTTCAAACTAGGTGCACATTAAGGACCATTTTTGTATACCATGTAATACTTGATTCAATCATGAATCTAACTTTTGGAGTTATTAACCCCATTTACATCTTTTCTAGAACTATATCCACATGTAGTATCTAGATAGGGATGTATTGCAAGGAAAAACCACATAATATCTGTCTTACCAAAACATTAGGATGTACCTATATACTTATTATTATAATATATTATAGGGGTTTTTCACTAATATATGTCTTCCTAAATCTAGTTCCCAAGGTTTCTACTAAACTTCATTTAACACCAACTATTTTGACACTTTCCCTAAAAGCTCAGATCTGGTTTCGTACTACATTACATAGGCATTACATATAAGGGATCACATCCTGAATGGATGAATAGTTTAGTAAGATTGGTAAACTAGATAAATACTTGAGACATACGTTACATTTGAATATCAAATTTAAAATATATTTTTTTAGAATAACTATAGTCTATATTTTATATCACTACATATTAGTCATAGTAAATTTCAAGGAATCCTAAAGAAATGAAACAAAATAAGGGTGATCTCAAATGCTCTGTAAGTGTTATGTTTAGTGGAAGAAATAAAGAATCAATGAGCATAATTAATATGTAAAGGTAAATAACTGAACACTTATTCCATTTTAATAACATGGATATCATCATAAGATAAGTCAAAATCAATATGGAACAGTAAATAACTAAACACTCATTCCATTTAAATAACTTGATTGTATGAATAAACAAGTGAAAATCAATATTTCATAGTAAATAACTAAAAACTAATACTATTTAATCAATAAATTATAATTAAATTCATCTAAAGATAATTTCATAGTGAAAATATCCCGAATAGTTATTACTAAATTCTGAATGAAGGCAATGCTTAAATATTGGACTCCATGTTTCTCAGTTACATAGTACCTTTACTATCAATACCATTTACAATATGGTTTAAAATATACTTTTTAAAAACCCACTTAACTAAGGCTTTACAACTGATTCATCCCATGATACTGCTGATTCATCAAGGGGATATCTATAATTGGGCCCCGCCCATATGATACTATTCGAAAGCCTTCCTCATATATTTAATAATCGATTTAATTTATAAAAAATGTTCCTTGTCATCATGTATCCATATTGAGTAATGAGTACATATTATCAATATTTCTCTATTTATTCAAATAACATTAAAATTAAACATTGTATGATAAAGTGGTATATAATTTAAACAATAATCATATTCTTAATAAATAATGTAGATATTTTGGGGAAATTTAATGAACACAAAAATGAAACAAGTTAATATCAATACTATCTCTGGTCAAAATCATCATAAACCATCTAGAGAAATAATCAAGAAGGTATCAATACAATGTTTACCCACTAGAGTAATAATGGACTGTTTTTTTATTAATGAATATGAATTCTATAAAAATATCCGTACAAATATTGTTAAGAACGATATCATTTTAATTTTTTAAAAAAATTTGAAAATACATTTATTTGAAATTAAATGTTTTTAAAGAAAATATTCAAAAATAACCCTGTAAATTTTCAAAGGAATCTTAAAATAAATGATAGTCATTTCATTATATAATTATGTATATTCTATAAAGAAAATTCCTTTTCTATGGTAAAAAGTTTAATAAAGTGCCCTGTTCAGAAAGTGATAAGAAGATTCCTTTGAAAAAAATTTGTAAAAAGAAAGAATGGGTATTTTTTTTTAATAAATCATTTTTTAAATGTTAAAGAAAACATTTTTGAAAACATTTTTATAAAACACAATTTTTTATGTAAATGGATTTTCATCTGAAGAGATAAATTAATAATTATTCTATGAAAACATTTTATAAATAATTTTAAGTTACAAAGAGTGTGAAAATGGTACTATAACTTGAAAAAGTTCATGAATAATCAGAGTATAATAATGTTAAAGGGTTTATTAAATAATGATCATATAATTTCTATTAATGGAAATTCAATAATAAATAATCTCAATTAGAGTGATATTTTTGAATAAACCCTTAAAATTATCACAACATTAAAGTGAGAATTAATCAATTGATCGATTATGTGTATCAATTAATAATCCACATAGAATAATTGGAGATAAAAAATAATATAATAAAAAAAATTACACACATACTCATATAATGACTTAATCAATAGCATATATTTTTCCCCAATGAGTGGAAATTGTGTTAATAAATCCATTACCACGTGATAACATTTAATTAAAAACACCTTAAATGAAATAATTCAAATAAAAACATAAAATACTATGAATAAAGAATTATTAAAGATATTAAATTCCGATGGGATAGTATATACATGATATAAAATAAATTAGGTGAATAACAATACAATATGCCTCAATGAAAGTGACATGAAAACCCTTACCTTACTCTTACTTTTATTTGAACATGATTTAACACCTTGTATAATTGTTTTAAACATTTTTTTAACTTATTAAAGGAACATATTAATATTAATTATATCATATATTTTCCTTTTATAATATATTATTAACTATTTATCAATAATTTTTCGTTATTTTCCTTATTTTAGGTGTGAATTTCTACATTTTCTCATGTGTTTTTCATCATGAGATATCTGGTTATTTCATATATTATATTATTATATCATATATAAACTGATAATAAAGACTTAATTATCATATTTTTTTATTAATATTACTTTTATAACCAATAATTAATGATTTTTATGACTAATTAAGTATGTTATGATCATCGAGATGGTAGGTCGTATGTACGCATGAGTAACGCTTTCCATTTTTTCAATGATCATTATGGAAAAAGATTAAGTAATATATTAAAAATAAGTAATGATAATAATATCATATATATCATCTCATATACCTATATATTCCATCCATGTTGTTTGGGGATGAAAAGAGATTCACATCACTTTATGAAGGTGGTAGTCCACACGTACATGAATGATGTTATCATCTTTACGTCAGTGAATAGAAATGAAATAAAATGATGTATATTATCTTTAAACAATGATAAATATTTAATTAATATAATAATTATTTAATTTTTATCACATATAATCATTAAATTTAACTTTATCACCTTCCAGGTAAATATTTAGTGAATGATGAATCACATCACTTCGTGAGGCGGTAGTCCACCGTACACACGAGCGACGTTATTGTGTCTCCTATAGAATATAAGGTAAAAAAACATATGTGATATAGTGAATCAAAATATATAAATATGATATAAATATCATATATATACTTTATATCCACCTTAATACCCAACCATGAGAGGTGAAAAATTAAAAACAAATTACATCGGTTCGCGAGGCTGTAGTCCACCGTACACACAAACAATGATTTCATAACCCATTTTATGGAGGTATGTGTTTTTGAGGCTTTAAAATTATCATAAATACATATAATTATGATTAATATACTATTTTTATTATATCATCATGGTATTAAAGTAATTTAAGGATGTGGATAAGGAAATAATATGAAGTAACTTGTTGAAGAACATTACCTCTCCTTCGGGTATGTTCCTTTTGTTTGAACTAAAACCTTCCTAACTTTTATTTATACCAAAGATAAGACTTATATTATGAGTATGGGAAATATTAGAAAATATTGTTTCAGGTATTTTCCCAACCAATTGGTTTGAAGGTGTAAAGTAAAGAAGAGAGGGGGTCACCTATTATAAGTGGGGTGAGTGGCACACTTGTAACAGTTTTTAGAAGAGTGAATTCCACCCTTATTTCGATTCATGTCACCAGGCCCCAATAATGATCCATTATTTATAATAGAAGTTATAAGGGTAATATATGGCCATAAAATGGGGTTTTTACAAGTTTATAGATCACTTTCCCTTAAGTCTAATGTTCAATCCCTTGGTAATCTCATTTTGACCGTAATAGTCGTAATTAAATTTAATTTCATTCATAAATCACTTTGGTCATAAATTAAGTTGGAATTATTATACATTATAAATTATTATGATTCCAAAATAAGGAATCCATTTTAAAAAATTAATTTCACATAATTGGAAATTTTAAATTTAAAATTAATCCCGCTGAAATGATGAAAAACTTGGTTTTTAAAGTGAAAAAGTTCAAAAATTTACAAAATTTATAAATCTAAATTCAATATAAAAATGATTTTAAAGAACTAAATTAAATTAATTTATATAAAATTTTACCATTTATACTTTAAATCCAATTCAAAATATAATTTATCATTATGAATTGTTTAAATGAAAATGTTGTTTTAAATTATAATTCAGTATTTTTTACTATTCATCAAAAAATGAAACTTCTTAGAAAAATCAGAAACATTCACCCTAAGAAAATTTTTGGTATTATGAATTAAAATATTTTGTTTATTTTTTATATATATATTCTGAAATTTTTTAAAAATAATTTTAAATTTTATGTCTCAAGCACGACAAAATTTTCTTTTAGGAAAAATACAGTTTTTCCAAAAACAACTTTTTTTTAAATGATTATTATTATTATCTACAATCAAAAAATGTGTGTACACTGTATATTTTAGTAGGTTACTTAATAATATTCATACCCACTATTTTAACTACTAGGCTATAACTATCATATTAAATAATAATAATAGTATATTTTTGTTCAGTGAAACTCAAACAAGAATGTAATGTAAGCTATCAAAGAAACTTGTTATTGCATGTAACACAAGATAAACATATTTTTTCATGCATTAAAAGATATACAGTGTATTGAATTTATTTAAAATAATAAATATATCATAAATTATTTAAATTTTATGTTCCTTTATATGCTTGGTAATACACACTATCGAATTTGATGTTATTATTTTAAAATCACAAGGTGTTACATAGAAAATAAAATATTAAATTTAAAATAGATATTTCATATTATTCTTAAAATATCATAATGTTGAAACACTTATGAGTGGGATATATTATGAAAATATGACTTCTAATAGAGTGTGTACAACATATAAAAGACTCTTCTAACCTTATGGTGTAAAATCCATCACATATTTTGTTGTTTCTATGTCATATAATTAAACCCCTTGTAATGAACTAGCATAATTCATCCTAACCAGATACTCTATATAGAATAAAATGAATTATTGATCACTATAAGTTGTCATCATGTGAAAGGGTAATCAACTATACTCATTTTTAATGATTTTATACTATTTATAAATAATACAATGTAATGGATTTCTATTGGGAATCTTATATGCCCAATCCATATTCAAGATTAATCACACTTATGCATAACTGTATATTAATATGAAAAATCCAAACATTGTATAACATCAAAAATAATAAAAAATAAATTTTAAACCAAAAATCACACACAACCATTATCTTAAATGTAATCATAAGACACCTTATACATATAAGGATTTCTTTACATATATATAATAACCAAAACAAAATATAATGAAGATTAAAATAATTGAATAATTGATAAATCCATTTTCATAAACTCTAATATGTATAATAGAAAAAAAAACCATAATCACTCATATTATTGTTACAAGTTGTCAATATTCACTTATCACCTCCTTTATAACTTGACCATAGGAACAATACACCACCACATCAAAGTGAATATTTACATTTACTAGTATCATATAAAACTATTTTGACACACACAAACACACACACTAGAAGTGTCTATATAGGGGTGAGTACAAACTATAATAGGGTTCCTATGATGATTATGTACACTCTCTCTAAAATAAAAAAAATATTTTAGTTATTAATTTATAGAAATAAAAACACATACCCTTTTATAATTTCAGAGATCATTAAATTAAAAGGAGGATTTACCTAGAAGACCACATTTTAAAATAAAAGTAATATTAATATCATTAAAACCAAAATTAAAAATTTTATATGAATAAATCATACACACACACCACCATAGAATAAGACTCAAAACATGAAACCCCCCTAAGGGGTTACATATCTATAGTGTCTTAATGTAAATTTTTTTAAATGTAACAATTATACTATATGTAATGTGATTATACCTCTTCTCTCAGCTTGAATGATCAAGAAAACATTGTGTGCACCCACATGGTTTTCATGGATTGGACCTAACTATTTGAACAACTTATATAGATTTACCCTCTATTCCCAACCTACCCATGTGGTTTCAAAAAAAGAAAAAACCTAAATTATCTTAATAAAAACATCTCAAAATTATGAACATCTTTCATAGAAACAAAATATTCTCATTTATAAATAAAACCTTTCATTCCAATTATAATGGATATCCGAATTTAGAGTTTAAATGGATGCAAGTGGAATTGTATGTATTTCAACAAATCCAACAATGGAGTTTTAAAATATCAAAAATCCAACTAAATATATTTATTCCATAGAAAAAAATGTTTTAAATAAAGTATGAAACCTTCTATGTTTTCCAAAACCACAATAAAATAATTTGATATCATATTTTACTAGATTTCCTTCATAAAAAGAAAAAAAGAATTGTAACCCATAGGAAAATTTTAACACACCCTAAAACTATTTTAAAATAACATTTCAATCCAATTAAAACTTGTGGATATTCAAACATGGATTAATCAAGATTTAATGATTTAATTTCACATATATAAATTATAAAAATCCTATAAGAAAATTTTAATTTCTTGTATATATGTAAAATTTACATGAAAAAAATGTAATTGAAATCTTATATAAAGTGAAATTGATAAAGCATATAATTGAATTAATGAGGATTACAATGATTCAAGAAAATCATTACATAGAAAAAATAACAATGTATTGTTAATAGGAGTGAAAAATGAATAAAATCACCTAATGGGAATAAATAAACAGAATTAAATTCACTAATTAAAAAGAGACTAGGGTATTTTAAGATACCTATAAGTCCCAAAGCACAAAACCTCTAAATCATTTACCCCCAATATAAAACCTTAGCCCACAATGGTTAGATTAATAAACAAATATGAAATAAAATGATATATAAGAGTTAAAGGAAGTGATTTAGTGGTTCTAACATTGAAATATCATCAAATTTTAATGAAAAATCTTTAAGAGAGGCAAGGAGAAAGGGAAGGAATATTACTAGGATGGTTTTGGTAGAATCCCTAGTGAGAGGCGATAATTTTAGAGTTCGATTGATGCTAAATAGGTTTTTAAAATTATAAAAATTATATTTTAAATACAAATCATGACCTATTTACATGTTTTTCGAGACCATGTGAAAAACCTAGTGAAATTTAGAGAGCCCTTTTCCTACCCACGTGGTTCCCTTGAATGACTTACCAGACCGATTGCTTTAATCATTTAACTAGGTAAAACTTCCAATAATTTAAAATTTTGACATCAAACTCTAATAAAAATAGTAAAATAAATATATTATACTAACATATTTGGTTTTATAATTTCATAAACCATGCCAATCCCCCCCCCACAGAGTTACTATAATGATCCTTTATCATGAAATATATTTTTTTCCATAATTGTTGAATCTATATATTTCATGACATTCCCTTATATTCCCCAAAAGAATATGTGTAATTTTACGAGTCTATTTTTCAAAATGGTACTTGAGATAGAGGGAGTGACATGACCTCATGTGCACTTCCCCATATTCTAGGGGCCAGTTATTATTAGTGATGGTCTATTGATATTATGAGGAGATTATAATCTCTTTAAAATGAACATAATTAATATTGAAATCATTGGTAAACCATCAACCACAATAAATATAACTATAAAGATATTATCATTTTTATCCAACCATAACAAAACCCATCATATTCTATAATGAATGTGAACTACTTAATTTCATACAAGGGACCCATCGAGGGTAAGATCAAATGATGGGTTGATCATACACAAAATAGATCCAAAATATAAAAATGAATAGTTACATTTTAGGATCCACCAACTCTTGTCTCTTGATCCCACAATGTGACCAAACTCAACTATATATTTCAGGGAACTTTCCCTTTCCATCATCCCAGATCATGAAGTCTTCATGTCCAGTAGGGTGCATGTATTTTTTGTGAGTATAAAACAATAGGAAACCACCAGCGATGCCCCTAAATAACTCCATTCATATATGGGTTCATGCATACTATGATATGATTACAAAATAATCACATATATAATAATAAATATAGAATGGGGTACTAATTATCAACCCACATTAACAATCAGATAGGATCACGTGGTAGGCACAATCATTGATGGGTGAATCAATGGTGACAATTGTCCTTAAAAATTTTAGTTTCTCTATTTCATTTTTTAGCAAGGCCTTATTCAACTCACAACAACGCATAACTAAATAGGGAACATGACAAGTTGTTTAATGAAGTTGGAATATTTTAAAGATGAATATGTCTCTGATATATATTGGTTTTAATCCCACACACACATAGCTCTCATTTTATCATTGGGAAGTTGTTACAGATATGGGAATTACCTTGAACATACTACATTTTTTTTCCCTAACAAGACATTTACAACAAACACCAAACAAAAATAAAAATTCTAAAATTAATGATATCTAGTTTATGGGAATTACTCTAATGGAATATATTGATATGATCTTCTTACACATTACCTTATACAATAAGTCCTCAGCACTACTCCCATTTCATAATATTAATCTTGAATAGATATAGAATTATCAAAACTAACTAATCTTATTTCTTTTACCTCATATACTCTTCATATTCATAGAATATCATATATATAAATTTAATATGAAAACACATTAAACTCAACAAATTAATTATTCATCATTCCCGGTTATCCAATCAACATGTAAATTATTAATAATCAAGTCAATATTTAATCTCATTTAAAACATAGCCTTAATTCTCTAGTTGATAATTATAATTACATTTTTATCTCTCCATGATACATGTGTAAATATCTCAGCATACTCATGCAGTGTAATCTATTAATATAGTAAAGAACTTCCTCTAGAACATGTGATTCATTTAAGTTTGGTATTGTTTCAAATGGAACCTTCTTCCATGGAAAACTTATATAAAAAATTATTTCCACCTATGGAATATTATTTATTATGAATCATGGCATGACACTTATTATCCATGAAATTTTATCGATCCTCATTATATCTCAATGAATCTCATCTTGAATCATGTTGTAATCACAAGAATGTGATTTTTTAACATTTTAGAATAACATAGAATTTACTAGTTTAACTTCAATATATATCTTCTAAAAAACATTGGTCTTCTCAAATTAGGTAAGTAAAAAAAATTAATTATTTCTAAAAATTACTCATATGAATTTTCACTAAATTGGATTTAATCTTACGATCTAATAGGTGACTATTACAAATTGCATGGATTTTTTAATTTTTATTATACACACTCAAAATGACTCATATGAAACATAAAATGACTCTTAAAAACTACCAAATAAATATTTTGAATAATTTAGATGAACCTTATGAAACGAATCCCCTTATAATTTTTAGTTCTCACACTCTGAATGACTGTTTAAAACTGCCTAATGACTCCTACAAATTTTCAAATGACTCTTACAAAATCTATTCATTAAGAGGGAATTCCATAACCTATTGAAAAGAAGCTCCAAACCACTTCAAAAATCCTCACGGAATTTCCAATTACTCTAAAAAAATCCCTCAAAAAACATTAAACACCTCATAAACATGTTTTTACAACAAACACAACATCTTCCTCAAGTGGGTTTAACAATATCCTTTTTTGGATTTCTTATTAATACCAATACTATATATTTCAGAATTATTGACACATTACAACTAGAAAAGTATCTCCCAATATTTACATGAAGAATCTAAAATTTGAAGATATTTTCTACGTTTTATTGAAAATAAAGATAAAGAGATTTCAAAATAGGTGGTATCAACTTCTTCAAAGTAATGATCCCCTAAATAACCAACTATTAGTCTACTTGAGAAAGATCAATATAGAAACCAAGGGTAATAAATTTAGACATCAAATATTCCCATGATCAATTCACAAAATGTTACCAACAAAGAATATTATTTTTGGAAACAAGAAACAAATTTAAATCAATTTTCTATTCTCACTTATCAAATATATTAAAATAGTTCTAGAACCTGAAGGTTTTCCCACTCCAAATTGTTTCTCCCAATTTGTAAAACATAAAGAACAAGTAAAAGAGGGGAGGAAACTTAGAAACATAATTTAATGTTTTTATTGAATGTGATAAAAGAATATTTTTTATCTAATAATTTCAAAAGTCTCAATAAGAAGTGGTTTCATAAGAATGTTTGAAATTTTTTCCTTTGATGGAAAAAAATCTATCTATAAGATAACTAGAGCAACCTTTTATATTATGAAATGATATTTGATATAAAAAACCTTTAATATTTAGTGTTGATCTATTATTTTAGAAACTTTTATGACACTTTGGTCATCACAACCAATAACAAGTTGGTATCCACCCACAAAATTTATATCCCTATGTTGTGCTTTCATCGAGATCATCTATTTAATTGATTAGAATGATGAAATATATTTATCCTTCGTAAAAATTAATGTGAAAATGATTTTTATTAGATTTTCATGAAAAATATATTCTATAAGGAATGTATTATCCTCCAAGTGTGGAATTTATTTCATCAATGTTTCCTGGCCAATCATCATCATTATATCCTTGTAAGTCAACACCTTTCTATTTCTCATACAACAGAATAAAATCTGATGATTTTATAAAGTATATATAAAAAATTGATTCCATGAGATGTAAATATTTAGGATTTGATTGAAATATGTCATAAAGAGTGATAATATAGACAATATGAGTTCTGGAGGTAGTCAAGTACAAGATAATTCTAATCAATTTTCTGAATTCTTTCTCATTCGCACTTTTACCAGCATAATCTTCACTCAACTAGGTACCAACTTGAATAGATTATAAAACTCTTATAGATTATTCTTATGATAAATCATTTCAATAAATAATTGGCACATTATTCTTGAGAAATGAAAATATGACTATAATATTGAGTAATTTTAGACCTGAGAAAAAAATTATTTCTCCATACAAAGAAATTCCAAAATTCTTCTTCATTTTTGTGGAAAATAAATCACTTAGATTTTAATAATTACTATAAAGAATGATATCGTGAACATACGCAATAATAATGAGTGACATCATTTTGGTCTTCCTTACATTCAAATTTTTTTCAATATGTCCTTTCATTTAATCCACACCTCTAAGGTTCACATCCAGATTGAAATACCATGCTCTTAGAGCCAATTTTAACCATTAAATAACGTTCTTTAATCGCTAAACCATTTTACCATTGGTATCAAGAATGAAACCCTTAGGTTTTTTATTATATACTTCTTCACTTAGATTGTCATTTAGAAAATATGACTTCACTAAAATTTGAAACATTGGGAATATTTTTTGAGATGTAATTTTATGGGAAATTATCACTATTGCATGTGAGGAAAATGGATTAAATGTTTCATAAAAATCAATGAAATTAATTAATGGGTTCGACTTGAATATAAATTAGGATTTTTTTTTCTAGAAATGTCACTATAGCACTCCATGATTTTACTATATATTAATCTAATGTATTTGATAGTTGCCTCCAAAAATACACAAAACTAAAATGATCCATGATATATTGGAGAAATATTATTAAGTAAAACTATTAGAATAATAACTCCTCTATTAAATAAATAGATATTAATAAACTAAAAATGATTACATTTAGAGGATAATTAATTAATATTATTTAATATTAAAACTATTTTTCTTTCTCAAATAACTAGTTTTGTAAAGTTTTGAATATATTTTATATTCAAAACATTTAAAAATTTATCAACAAAAATTATTTTTATTTAAATATTTTATTTTCGTTTTTAAAAAATATTTTTAAAAAAATATAAAATTTAGTGAATTAAATTTATTTTTAAATTTTTCATATAAAAGTTATCTTATGATGAATTTTTTATATTTTTTTAAAAAGGTTGAATTTTTGGTGAATAGTGAAAAATAATGATTTTACAAATACTATCACTTTTATGAACATTTCAAAATAAAATAATGATTTTAAAGAATATAAAAAAAATTATATTAAAAATAATTATTTATAAATTTAAATAAATAATTTCAATATAAAATGTCAATTTATAACACCCATGATTAACATTTTTTGAAACATAAGTAAACTTTTACTCTAAAAAAACTATTTTTGGTGTGATTCTTTTAACTACGTATCTAAATTATGGAATTAAATTTTGGCTTATTGTAAAAGCCACATAAATCTTATTTTTTTAATAATAAACCAATTAATTTTATATAAATCTACAAAAATGACAATTCTTTCTTAATCGATATTTTTATGCATAAAGATACACTTTTATTAAAAAAAATTATGTGTTATGTATGCTAATATTAAAATTAATTTTTATCAATAATAGAAATTTTATTTGAAAACATTTATTTAAAATTTTTCATAATTATTTCAAAACAATTTGATAAGAAACATTCTATTTTTAGGTATTACAAGTGGATTACTTAGTTAAAAATTAGTTGCCACAAGAAAAAAGGTAAAAGTGAAAAATCTATGAGTAAAAGACTTAAAACATGCTAAAAAAAGTGTGAAAATGTATGTCTGACACTTGATCTACCTTACCCTTTCCCAAACGCTATTATTTTCCATTATTGGATCCACTTTAAATTTTAATAGTGACTTTACATTTTATATTATTATAAAAAATCTACTCTTATTCATTATAAAATGAGCTACCATCACTCCATATATCCTCACACCCATGCCTCATAGATTCAAGAAATATCTTCTAAAAAAACCCCAAAACTCATATAAACTTCTTATAGGTTCTTATATTCTCAAAATAGCAACTCTAAAATCCATAATCCAATTTGTAAATGAGATCTTCCTCGTAGTAAGGTAAAATTATCAACCACTCACTTTTTTAATTCATTTCCTTTCATTATTCTTATAACTCTTATTAATCTATTCTACCAATGTTGAAATAATTAAATCATTATTATATATATAAATAAATATTTTTATGTTTATTTCATATCCATTTTATACCTTCTTCTCAACCATTAGAAATAAAAAAAATGTCACTTATGTTACATGTGGACTACCGCCTCCATAAGTGTTATGACATGATTTACATAAATTCCATACATGGGTACCTAAAAATGGATATTAAATAAAAAAAATATTTGAAAAATTATTAAAATCATAAATATAGAAACAAATCCCCACCTTCATTATTTTCATGGGAAATGAGAGCATCTCACATGTGTATGTGCTGACTACCACCTCCATAAAAAAGTGTATTTTATTTTCATATAAACTTTTTATATTTATAAAAATATCATAAAATATGATTCATCACCATAAAAAAATAATATCCTTATCCATCTATAATAATGACAGTATTCTAAAGTAATCACTTTTCTAACCACACTCAGCCATCGATTTTGGAATGTTATTGTTGGGGTCAGTTTAACCACCTACGTGAAAAATGCTATAAATTTATTTCATGGATGAATATGAAAAGTTAACTAATGGTATTATTATACATAAATAAGAGAATAATATTTTTAAAAAAATATAGAAAATTTATATTAATATCTCACTTATTATTAATATAACTCCCTTTTGTTTGTTTAAAATTACCAAAAAAACGCCACCAATTTCATATTGAAGAACCATAACCAAAAAACTCATGAAATAAAATTAAAAATTTAGAAATAATTATAAAATATCTATTATATTTCCTTTTAGTGTCTCCATCACCATCTACCCATCTTCATTCTCTTCCTACTTCTCCCCTGGCGTTGATTTTCCACTTCATATTCTCTCCAGATCTGGTTTTTCCTTCCACTCTAATTTTTTCTCTCTAGGGATGCCAACAAGGGGTTTTCCCCTAATATTTATTTGATCTTCCTAGAATCTTTGGTTTGCTGCAGAAGTCATTGGATACTCAAAACCCACTCCGACCCCATGTTCCCATGTTCCTCTCCAGGTCATAGATGGAGCTTTGGCTTAATAGAGTTTTGGGTCATGTGTTATTCTGGAAGTCGATGGGTTTCATGGAACTCTCGGTCTTGTTCTACTCTATTTCTTTATTATTTTGGTTTTCTACTCCACAATGGAATTATTTGGAGCCCCCAGCCGCTCAACCCTACTCTGACCTTGAGTTCCTCGGTGCCTCTCCCAATAGGATTTGGAGCTGTGGATTCTCTGAGATTCTGGGAAGTGTGGTTTTTCAGATTTCAACCCAAATGCCTCTTGAGTTGGTATTATTATTTAAATTTGGTTTCTTTTTTGTCGTATTTTATTTTTGTTTCTTATTCAAAACATTTCTTGATGATTTGGATATTTAGAGATCATCTCTGTTTTCATTGATGGTTCTCAGTGGTGTTGGCTGCTGGTGTCGGTGGTGACTGTGAAGGTGGAGCAACACTGATATGGGGTTTTCAACTGGTTTTGGGACCTGGATAAAGGAATAAATGAGAACAATGTTATTATGGTGATGAAATAATTTGGTGGAAGGGATCTCCAACAATTTGACTTAAAGCAACAATAGGGTTATGATGGGACAAGGTTCATGAATCAAGGTGTTCAGGTGACGTTTGGTGGTATGTGGACCAAGACAGAATGATAGAGAATCATTAATTTTGAATTTTGATTTTCAATTTTGAATTTTGTTGTTTTGTTTTTTTTTTCTACATGTTTTTATGTGGGTTATTTCTAATCCTTAAAGCGGGTTCAAAATCAAATAAAAAAGGAATTTTCAGGTCAGGTGTTGAACTTAGTTTGAATACAAGCTAACGGTGTTTTTTCTCAATTTAATTTCTTTAAGAAATGCTTTTTAATGAACCAAATTTTGTTTAAATGGTGTGTATAGTAAATATTGGATATATTACATCATTAATTATATTTTCTTCATGTAATTTTCAGTTCAATTTCAATTTATCTCCTTTAATGAGGTTTTATTAAGACTCACTTAATCCATAAGGGGTTTTCATGACTCAACATCTTTTTTTGAGTAATAATTAATTCCATTTTAACTATTATTTTACAAGATGGTTTTTATTTATTATATAATGATATTATAATTCATTTAATCCGTATTTTCTTTGGAATTACATTGAAGATTTTTTTTCTTCAAAATTTTTGATGATATTAAGAATAGGTCCCATTCTCTAAAAATGAGAACTTTATATTTCATATTTATGTTCACTAATCATGAAAATGTTCACCTCTATTACTTTGGAATAAAAATATGTTTTATTTATATTGATATTATAATTTCACTTTACCACTTTCTAAATTAATGATTTATCAAACTCTTTACTATGTGGGTTTTAATAAAAGAATTTTAAAAATATTGAAAAGGTTTTTCCTCTCCGGATTACACATTTTATCCTCCAATTCACATTTATTTTGAAAAAATCATTATGTATTTTCCAAGACTAAATTATTAGGGATTACATTTAAAATTAAATTACTTTTAAAAGTTTTCACTTTACCTTTTTGTAAATTAATTTTTAATGTGACGTATAACTTCGTCTTTTGAGACTATGATAAAAACACTTTTTTAAATATTTTTCATTTTCCTTCATCACTATGAGAAATATTATTTGTGGAGGTTCATTTCCATGTTTTAAAATGATACTCAAAATTATTTTAATTCTTAATTATATTGAAAATAAAAGGAATTTTTTATATTTTTTAAAAGTATAAGTTTTATTAAATAAGAAATTCATGATTTTAAAAGGGATTTTAAAGGATTGTGTTTTAAAAAAAACTTTAGTGTTTTTATGAATTCACAAATAAGTTTTTGGAAATATATTTATATTATATCTTTTTTGGGAAAACTATTTTTGGTTTCAAATGGTTATTTTTAAAAAAAAATTATAAATTTCGAAGTATTTCATTTTAAAGAAAATAATTTATGGATTTTTCAAGAATTTCAAAAAGATATATTTATTCTTATTTTTCAAAGTAATTTGTATGATATTATTAAAAGTTACTTTTACATATATGTCATGAAATTTCAATTTTACTTATGAATCACTTGGTATATACTATTATGATACCATTTAACTTATTTATCATGATCATTTATGAAATATTCTATGTACGTAGTCCTAAAACCCTTAACTTTTCTATGGTTTAATTAATAAATATGTATATTTTCATGTTATTTTAAAACATATATGTATGTACGATTATTATGTGTTGTTTGGGCCTTATATAATGTACCAATGCATTGGGTAAAGTTTCACAACACATGATATAATAATAGGAATTGAGTAACGATTCTCGATACAATATGGGAAACTAGAAGCAATGCCTTATCCACTAGTAGAAATCAGAAGTAATGCATGATACTCTATAGGTAATGTGAATTAGTTACTGATCCACTATGGGAAACATGAATGAATTAATGATCGATTATGATAAGTAGGAAGTAATTCCTAATCCCCTTAGAGAAATATTAAGTGATGGATCATCCAATGAATTGTGATATCTAGGAATAATTTTTAGGACTATTTTATATGTTATATACCTATGATTAAGATCCATGGCTCATTATTATTATCATACACTCTTATTTCATGGAAAATTATTTTTCATTTGATATTACATTTCCCTGTATAATGAATTATAGATAACACTTATTATTCTATATTGTGTTAATAATATATTTATCCCTAATAATGTCTTCTAATATGTTTATGATCTAAACCTTGATGACATTTTGATAAGTTTTCTATTACGTAATTTTTGATCTCAAAATTTTCATTTGTTTCAATTCCCTATATTATAAAATGATTGTAACCTATAAGAAGTCTATAAGGTAGTCTAGTGTGGTTTTATTGGGGAGAAATATTAACAAGTATCATAATTTATTTAACTTATATAGATGATCCTAAAAGATATGAAACCTTCCATTATTAGGATATCATAGTTATTATAATATGTAATTAGTAACTTATGAAAAATTTGTAAAATAAATATATGTTTATCTTGAGTCATCATACTTGGTATCAAATCCAGTGTGTAAAGAATGTTCTTTTAGAATCAAAACTAGGAGTTCCTATTTGAGGAACCTTAGTTGGTCTCATAGAAAGGTTTAGTTATTTTTATGGATTTTTTTAAATATTTTTTTGGATTATGATGGTATATATTTAGTAAAAATATTAGTTGTGAGTTTAAGTATAGGGTAACATCCTGAAATTTTGGTGAAGTTTAGATTATGTTATTTATCTAGAAATTTAATCCCTATATGGGTACTAGAAAGCGGATGTGGTTATGGAATATATTCCCCTTAGGGTAATAAAGCTAAATAAGTCTCATTGAGTTTCAAATTGGTCTTCACTTAGTGCATAATTAGTGGGCCTAAGACTGCACACCAGTCTAAACACTCATGGTGGATATTCTTTGGTCAATCATATTCCCTTTACAAAATATTATGGAGGATTTAAATAAAATTTTAGAATGTAACTTATGAATAGTTAGGTTAGAAAACCTAATATGAAAATGAACATAGAAAACATAGGTTAAACCAAAAGAGTGATATGTTGATCAAATTATATTATAGTTGAATTGAAAATATCATATGTTGAAATGAGGGAGTATTTGGAGAAAAATATTAATATTGAGTTTTCTTATTTACATGATAATTTAATCTAATTATATTTTATATTACCATAACTATTTTGGTTATAGTATTTTGTTGAAAACAGGTTCATAAAAAGAAAACTGAGAAAGGTATGTCTCCAATAACTCTTACAACATTTAGATAGCTAGAGTTATATTAATAACAAGTGGATGAGAATATCATTATATGATTATTATAAAGGAAAACATGAGTTAAATAATATTACCTTTGATCGTGAGTTATAAATTATATCTTGAGTTATACCCTTACCTATTTTTATTTGTAATTGATAATTAATATTATGAGGGTGAAATTTAATTAAGTGGGGAGATTGTAATGCCCAAATATTTTACTACTTATATGTATAACGTGTTCGGTAGTTTTCACCAAATGAAAAAATAAAATAAAATTATCCATGTCATACTATATGAATTTATTATGAAAATTTTTAAAATAATAAATCCCATAACAAATAAGAATATATTACTCAAATAAAATTTCTTAAATTTAAAGGAAAAATATTATTAGGATTTTATATTAAAAGGGATAGTTATTTCCCAAATAAATTTTTTTAAGGGTTGTATATTTTTTAAATTTAACATTTTAAAAATATTATCATATATGAACTAATGTTTTAAAATTGATTAAATTATAAATTGATATGATGTAATATTAAGAACACTTAAATGAATCATTTTTCAATTAAAACATTTTTTATATGGTATTTTATTTCTAAAAAACTAAATAAAATGAATTTTAATTTTATGAAATTGGATTCATTTTTTAATTAATAATATAAAAGTTATCTTGGGATAATTTTTTAAAATTTTCCTAAAAAGGTTGAATTTTTTGTGAATAGTAAAAAATAGTGATTTTGCAAATACTATTACTTTTATGTCATTTTAATAATATAATAATGACATGAAAGTGTAAGAAAACAATTATATGATATATATATATATACTAAAATAAATCATTAAAAAATAAAAAATTTAATTTATAAAACCTATGTTTAGCATCTTTGAAACTTAAGTGAAATTTTACTTTAATAAAAACTATTTTTAGTCACATTATTTTAACTAAGTATCCCCAAAGTGGAATTCAGTTTTGGATTTTGTTTTGAAATAAAAATAAATCTTATTTGGATAATAATAATGTAATTAATTTCAAAAAAATAGAAGACATTGATATTTCAATCATAAACATATTTTTTCACCATAAAAATACAATTTTTCTAAAAATTATTATTATATATTATGTGTGCTAATATTAAAATTAATTTTTAACACTACTATAAATTTTATTTGAAAAAACGGATTTTATATTTGAACTTTTTAGGTCCAAATTATGTAATATGTCCTATTTTATTTTTTATAATTAAAAGTAAATTACTTTGGTAAAAAGTAGTTCACATGATAGAAACCAAAAATGAAAAATATGAAAAATATAAAAGTAAAATACTTAAAAAAAATTAAAAACATGTGTAAAAATGAATGGATGAGGCTTTCTCAGACTTACCCATTTTTTCACTCCATTATTTCCCATTTTTAGGTCCACTTGACCTTTGAATAATGAGTTTAACCTTTAAATTATTACAAAAAATGCATATCCTATCCAGTATAAAATGAGCCATCACCATTCTTATTTTCATCTCATCCCAAGCCTCATAAATTTTACCAAAATCTTCCCACATAACTCTAAACACTCATAGACACTTTATTGAGGGTTTTGAAATCTCAAAATGGAATAGACCAGCTTGGATACACTGGTACCCAGATACCATATCCATCTCTAACACAACCCAAAGGGTGTTACCTATCTCCATGGGTTAGAGAAAAGCCCTTGGAATTACATAAGAAGAAAAGGGAATGATTTTTACAAAATCATCTAGAAGATAAAATATATAATTTAGTATTCTCAGCACTCTAAAGGGAGAAAGTACCAGAATCAAATAGGGAAATTATCTCAAAGAGTGCACCATAAAAATACACAATATCTCCCAATATAAGGCTCAAAGATAAAACCAGGTAACAAGTGGATCAAATCTCCACTGATCACCTCCATAAACCTAGTTCCCAAGGATCAAGAACATCCACCACCTCTAAGTGGAACTTTTCCTTTTTCAAGACCTAGCATAAGATAATCCACAAATGCTCAAAGGAAAAGGTACAGTGTGCGCTTTAATGCCCACTAGGGTCTCACGAAGTGTTCCATAATCAACTAAATAAAAAATAAACCAAATATTAATTAAATTTAAATGAAAAAAATATATGGAATGAAATAAATATATTTTCAACAAAAACATGATTTCATAATCAAGTGATGAAAAGTATATCAAAACTGGATTAAATGGAAATTTAATATAAACCAATTATTAAAGAATATGGATTGAATAAAATTGTTCTATAAATAAATGGAATGTAATCATCCAAAAATTATATCATAGAACCATGTATCAATCATTATGGTATGTTTGTTTCTAGTAATAGGATCCTCACACTACTCATTATTGATCTCAACTCAATGTGTTCACAAGTCCCACAACTTAGACTTTCAGGACTCAACTCCCCATTAGGGAAAAATCAAGCCACAATATATTTATGTCAGTTTTTCATCATTAATGTTATTATAGGGGGTCATATCCTAGAATTATTTTTGTAATTACCCAATAAATACTCATGCAAACATGTGATTTATCCCATCAATAAATAAATCATGGGAAAATCAATCATTTCAAATCAGTTCAAAATATGATTTCCCAATTTTAGTTTCAACATTCCTTTTTTATTTCAAAAACCAAATCTCTGGTTTTCATAAATTCATGCATTTTAAAATCATATTTAAATTTAGGCCATTTATATAAAGCCAATTTTTAAATCAATCCATCAATTTTTGGAAAATCCACCCAATAATTTCTATTCCCTTGAAATTGTGGGTTTTTCAAAATCACCTTGGCTTTGTATAAATCAACATTCAATCATATCAAATATGAGATTTTAAATCATTTAAAAACCAGTTTCAAATCAATAATAAAATTAAAGGTTTTTATTTTAGGGTAAAATCATACAGAACCACCTACCATTTAATTTGCGATCAAATACACACCCATAATTGGAAAACACCATTGAAGAATGAAAGTGAAGAAGACCAACAAGGAAATATGAAATCAGAAAAATCAAGAAAAAAATTTGATTCAATTAGAAAACATGATATCATACCATTTACCAAGAAGTAAAGTGGATATAAGGAGACATCCAAAGCGAGGAGACTCACCGAAGTTGAAACACCAAACCAAAAAGTCTATACAAGAATAAATCACTCATTACACACATGAGGATGCATGTGATTATTATGAGGAGAAACTTTAGAATTACTAATTAAATCAAACATGAAGAACAAATAAATTAACAAGTCATGAGTAATTTCCATTATAAATTAGAAGTTTATGATATAAATTCATCAAGATTCACGTATGTAGAAAAATGAATCACCTCAGGTTAAAATGAACAGATAAATGAATTTATAGTGTAAGTTCATCATTTATGGAATAAATCAATTTGATCTATAATAAATTCTCAGGTATTATATCTTTCAAATTATTTACTTTATAAATCAAGGACTTGTAACATAAATTCAATCTACCATCGCTTCCCAGAAATAGAAGCCTGTAGAAACAACCAATAATATTAACTCCCCCTGAACCCAAAAAGGGTACCCTCTATAACATTTGACACATTTATACCAATACTTCATTAATTCAAAAAAACATACATAATATAATTTAGGTCATTTTTCCTAAAAAAATATATCAATCCTCAAAAGGTCTAAAATAAACCCAAACAAAAATTTAATGAAAATAATGGTAAATATGTACCTGAAAGAGGGTAACATGATGTTATTACTACCCCACCATAAACACTTTTTGTCCACAAAAATCTTTTCAATAAGTTTTTATATCCAATAGATGAGGCCAATCCTCTCTCAACAATTCATTATGTTCCTATGTCTCATGAAAATCAGAACCATGCTACCATAGCACAAAGATAAAATGTATCATCTTCAACAATGAACCTTTGTCTCAAAATTAAAAATACATACTTGATGCTTAGTCACAAATAAATTAGGCTCAAAATCAAGATATTCCCATAAAAGAACATGTGAAGGGTAAGAAATATAATTTTAAAACTATGATACATGGAAAAAACTATGGATATAATTCCACTATGCTGTAAGTTCTAAATGGTAGGCTACATTCCCCACTCACTCAACAATCTCAAAATAGCCAACAAACCTCGGTGTAATATTTCACTATTTTCAAAGGTATCACTGACCCAACCAAAGTGAAACTCTCATTAAAACCTAGTCAAAAACTAAAAACATTAATGGTCATCATTGATGACTAGAATAATATTTATATTGGTTTTATGGAATCATAATTTTCTAATGAATCGACTAAATATTCATCATTAACACTTGGAAAAAACTCTATCCAACCAAGGAAATTTCACCAATCACCAACCAACACATTATAAATCTATAAGGTCATACATAAACTACCTCAAAAGGATCCACTAGGATAGAGGACTTGTAATTATTATTATAATCAAACTCAACTAGTCCCAAATGGCCATCCTAGGAACTACTTAAGTCAAGAACCCTAGAATGTTGAATGTCCTTAAGAATTTATATAGCTTTATTTGTCCTTACATCAGTCTATGGGTGATATATTGTTATAAAATGGAAATGGTATCCCATGGTGTCCTAGAATCCTCTCTATAGTCAAGAAGTGAAATGGGGATCCCTATTAGGGACTATTTCATAAAGATCTCAATGAAATTTTATAATCTTCTATATACAGAGATGTCACAAGTCCTCAACATTGGCTGTATCTTGAATGGGTATAAATTTAGATGATTTTTTCAGTCTATCGATCACAACCCATATCACATTCTTCCACCAAGGGGTACAAAAAAATCTAACCACCAAATTCATAGAAATCTCATCCCACTTTCAATTTGGCACTGGAAGTTGCTGAAGGAAACTCAAAGGAATCTAGTGCTTAGCTTTGACCTGTTGGTAAGTATAATAATGGGATACAAGGTTAGCGATAACTCATATCATAATTGACCACCAAAATCATCACCATATAACATAGAATATTTTTTTTTTTCGAGGCTTCACCATCCATTGGAAATTATGGAAATCCCAAATGACAAACATTCTCATAGGAAAATGAAAAAATATATCGGTTCGAAACATATGATTCCATTGAAAGTAAACATCCACCTATAAATGGTCTCCCCACCATGAAGGGAGTCCCCAATTCCATGTATTTTATCATCAAACTATTGATCTATAATAATCATCTTGATAAGAGAGGATGTGAAATGAACACTCACCATAACAACATAAGACTCATTCTCATGGACTCGCAAACATAATTGAGCAAATAGATACATACAATTACACTCTCTTAGTGATTCTTTCATGGAATGGGTTAGAAATTTCTTACTCAATGCATCAACAATAAAATTCCCCTTACCAGGGGTATAGGTAAGGTTGAAATAAAAATATACATTTACTCTACACATTGCCTCTATAAAAGATTTAAATAATATTGGTAGAAGATATAACTCAATATTTTGTGGATAAAATAAATCGTAAACCATTACCAAAAAGATAATTCCAACAAATCTTAAGAGAATTCATTATAGGTGTGAACTTGAGATCATGGGTTAGATAATTCCTCTCATGTGGACTAAGCTTTATATAACTATAGGATACCATATGATCACACTATATAAGGATACAACCCAAATATGATCCCGATGAATCACAAAAGACCACATAGCCTAACATGGCCTCTAGAAGATTCCACACCTTTGCATAAGTGAAAATACATTTCATCTTAAAAAAAGAACTCTATAATTTCTCATCCCAAATGAACTTAATTCCATTACAATTGAGAGTGATCATAAGAGAATCCAAATTCAATAAATCTCTAATGAATCTACTTTAATAACCTACCAAATCCAAGTTTCTATGAATCTTAAAACCATTACATGGTACCTCTCATGTCATAACATTTTCACCTTATCAAGATAAAATAAAATATAGTATTATAATACTGTGTGTCCAAAAAAGATATATTCCTGAATATAGTAATTAAATTTTGAAATATTCCCATAAACTTCATGATTCTTGAAGGGTTCTAGAATTATCCCCAAATGACACGCAAAGTCCTACTTCTTCTGAGAATAAAATAATATGTTTTCCAAAAATACCAACACCAATGAGTGAAGGTCATCATGAAATATAATTTTCATCAAATACATAAAAAATATAGGATCATTGGTTAGAAAAAATTCCATAAAAAGATACTCATAATGGCCATAAAAACTCATGAATGTTGTATTTTAAAAGTTAAATTCTTTTATTCTCAACTGGTGATGATTAGATCAAAGATAAATCTTCAAAAAATTCTTTTTATATTTAAAATAGAAAAATATATATTCATTATATGTAAATGGATATTTTTTATTCATTGTAACTTGATTCAATTTCTAGTAGTCAACATAATCAAGAAGTTTCACATTAGGTTTCTTAGAAAAGATAATTGGTTCCACACAAGGTAACCCACTCAGATGTATGAAACCATTGTCTAAAAGATCATCTAACTAAGTATTTAACTCTTTCAACTCTACAACCACCATAATTTATTAAGGAATAGACATTGTTTGAGTTCCATTTACTAAATAAATTGAAACTACACCTCTCTTATAGGTGGAAAGCTAGAGAAATCTGAAGAAAAAACACCATGAAACTCGACAAAAACTTGAAGAAGATCATCACTCAAATAATATTTCTCCATTTTGAAATAAATAACTAATATCACCATGACCAACATTGGAAATTAAGTTCAAACGCTACTCGACCTCAAGTCTCATTCTTCCGAAAAGACACAACATACCCCATTAGACATAGTATAAGAGACCCATCAAACAAAACAGTCAATCTTGGACTTATGGGAAATCATATAATTCATCTTGAAAATGATATGAAAAGGTTTCATGTCATGAAATATAGAAATTTCATGTAATCTCAATATTTAATAATGATAAAACACAAGAAGGACATCAAACACCCTACTCTCTCTTCGATTTGAGGAGAATAATAATATCCATCACATAAGAAAAAATATATGTAGGAAGATTCAGTAAATTTACCACATCGGTAAATATAAATGAGTAAGATAAAACATTATCAAATAAAGCAGTCACTATATATGAATATATATTGATGTTTCCCCTAAAAGTTACTCGACCAACATCAGCTACCTATAAAGACTATTTCCACTTTATGAAGAATATTTGTTTTGGTTTATTGTGGGAAAATATCTGTAGTTATTGAAGCATCATATTGAACCAAATTAATATTAGGTGTTCATTATCCCATCCCATTATGAATAGTAAAAAATTAATGGAAATTCTTTTTAGATGTCCTGAGTGACTACACGAACTACAGATCTTGGGTGCCTCAATGTAAACCCATTTCAAATGCCCATCCTTTCCACACTAAAAGCAAATCATAGGTTCTATGTTAAGAAATATAGGTGTTTCAGGTGATTCTTTTTGTTGAGAAGAACCACGAGACTCATAAACATTCCTATTTCCTTTGAGGAAACACATATAATTTACACTGGGAAAAAGGGAAGTCCCATTAACCCCGATATACCATCCAGAGCATGCTTAAGCATCAACACTTTATCCAATGCATTTCTATAAGAAGAAATCTCTAGTAAGAATAATTGCTATCAGATATTAAGTTAAATACCCATCTCAAACCATCGATCCCTCATTTTCTCATTGGATAAAACCTCCAAAAAATGAATAGGCTCAACAGAATTGTTTTTATGTTGTGTCGTGGTCCTTTCACCATATTGAAGGTTGAGAAACTCTATAGATTTATCCAAGACCAAAAACAATGGATATAAATTATTAGTGAAAACAAATATAATTTATTTATACTCTAAAACCTCATGATTCGTTTCCTCCACCATCAAATCCCACTATCTCTTACCAAGTCCCTTAATCTTAAAGGTATCACATTGTACCTTTATTGCTTCTTGCATTTCCAAGGACACAAAATTAGTTATGTTTAATAAAAATCCTCAACCTCTTGAGGATCATTCGAACCCTTGAAATTTGGTGGTTTATTATGAAGAAACTCTTGATCATGATCTTTATATTTATCAATTTTTGATTCAACTAATAGATCCAAATGAAAAAAATTGCTGGTACGTGTCCTATATATTGGACAAGATGCACAACTACCTCAAAAAGATTCTGGTTGACAATAGGATTGTCGTGATTTATTTCACTTGAATCTTCCTCCTACCACCTATTCAAACATGTTCTTGGAGGCATGATGCTACACAATTCCAAAAAAACAATATTGAAATAATTATTAAGGATACAAAGATCATAAACTCAAATAAGATTCATAGTAATATCAATTCCATCAATAGGAATTCAATATTGGTATTTCAATATAATAGTACTAGATGTAGGGAAAATTATAGAAACTACATAAAAAAACATTTCCCAAATACCCATGATGACTTAAGGTTTCTTAAGATGATAGCTGGCTAGACACTCCCTCACAACTATCTCCTAAGTCCTATCAATCCTAGCTCCTTTTTTATAGGAAATACTAACTATATACTGATTTCTTAGAAATACACTATAACTAACCACCCTTTGATACCACTTTGTCATGAACCATATCACATACCCTGGTGCCCAATTACAGAGCCAGTTCTGACATAGCCCATAGGGAATTCCTAATCCCTATGGTCTAGTGACAATCAACTGGAATCACACAAAAATCACATGTTAATGATTTTTTCATAACAATGTTGAATATAATATATACAATTCAGTATGTTCAACACACTAAAGGTGGAATATTAATAGAATGAAATAGATAAAGTAGTACTCAAATATTATTCCATAAAAAGACATAATGGATACTAATATAAGGCTTAAAGATAAACCCATGTAACAAGTGGATAACATCTCCACCGGTCACTAGCATAACTCCAAGCCCCAATGATCAGGAACATCCACCACCTCCAAATGAAATTTTTTCTTTTTTTAGACCTTTCATAACATAATATATAAATATGAGCTATAAAATCTATTAGGGTCCCACCAAGTGTTCTATAATCAATTCCACAAAAATTAAACCAAATATGATTTCAATTTAAATAAAAAGAGGCATGTAATAAAATTTAAATATTTTCAATAAAATATTATTTAATAATCAAGTGATGTAAAATATATCAAAACTGTATTAAATGAAATTTTTTATATAAAACATTTATATAAATCAGTTAGCATGAAAAAAATAGTTCTATAAATTAAATTCGTGTAATCATAAAATCAAGTATATCATAAAACCGTGTATCAATCCATGTGGTACATTAGTGTATTGTATTAAGAGCCTCAAACTAATCATCAGTGATCTTATCTCAATCTGTGCACACATCCCATGACTTGGTCCATTGGGACTCAACTACCCATTAAAGAAAAAATCATACCACAATATTTTTATGTTAGTGTTATCATCATCAATCCAGTTCTAGGTGGTTATATACAAGAGTTATTTCCATAGTTACCCACTAAATACTTAGGATTTCTTGTGCTTAAGTCCAAAAATAAATCAATCATGTGAAAATTGAATTCAAATTCGTAAAAATGAAATATTACAATTCATTTTCAACATTCTTTTCTCTTTTCAAAAACCTAATCATTAGATTTCATCAATTCACGCATTTTCTAGAAATCTTTCAATTTAATCAATTCATCTAAAAATCAATTTCTAAATCAATCCATCATTTTCTTTCAAATCCATCCAATAATTTCAATTCTATTGAAATTAAGAGGTTTTCACAATCCCCATTCCTTTTTCAAAATCATCCATTAATCTTATAAAATAAAGGGTTTTAAATATTTTAAAAACTCATTTCTAATAAATCAATTAATTAATTGTTTTAATTGTTGGTAAAATTCTTATGGAACCACCTACCTTTTAATCAATGATCAAATTGATACTCACTATAGGGAAATGACAAATAATAATAAAGGTGAAAGTGATCAACAATGAAATCCTAGATCAAAAACTTCAATACCAAACCCTAATTAGATCAGAAAACATGATATCATACCACTTAAAATGAGGGGTAGTATAGAGAAGGGGAAAAAGATTGTGAGGATACTTGTCAGGGATCAAATTCCAAACTGATATGTCTGGAAGGGAAGAAATTAAACAATATGCATAGAAGGAGGCCTAGGGTTTTTTGTTTGTATCATCTATAGAATGCATAATGAAATTGGGATTAAAACACAAATAAAACCACTGCGAGTAAATATTTTATTTTGTGAATTATGGTTTTATAGCAAAAATTCATCAAGTTTAACATATTCATAAAAAGGAACCACTATGGACTAAAACATGATTCTTGATATATTTATGGATTAAGTTCTTATTTTACTACATAAATCGGTTTTCACCACAATCCATTCTCACATATTATCATCAATATAAAATTAATGTTATAAATTAAGGATTTATAGTGTAAATTATTTCTACATCCAGTTCCTAGAAATAAAATCTTGTAGAAACACCCAAAAACAATCAATCATTACAGACCCAAAAATGGAACCCTCTATAAACCTTAAATCATTAATATTTTTAATCTATTAACTCAAAAAAATATACATCCCATGAAATTAGGTCATTTTCCCTAAAATAACCTCTCCTTCCTCAAAATGCCCAAAACACTCCCAAAAAATGGGAATCAAGACAATATTTAATAAGTACCTGAAAGAAGGTAATGAGATGTTACACAAAATATAACCTCTCAATATTTAATAAAATTTTAAAAGGAGATCTTTCAAGGAGTTAGGTAAAATTCATAATCACTCCATTTTTTATTTTTTTCCTTTATTACTTATCTTACCTCCTCTAAATATAATCTACAAATTTTTAAATAATTAGATAACTATCATAATTATAATTAAATTTTTTTATGTTTATGTTACAACCATTTTCTATCTTCCTCCTAACTATTCGAGAAACAAAATTTTTTCTTGTGTTATGGGTGGACTACTGCCACCATAAGATACATGACCCATTTTTTTATAACCAATTTACTAAGAGGTTTTAAAAGGAGAATTTAAAAAATAAAAAACATATTTAAAGAAATATTAATATTCTAAAAATATAAACCAATTACTACATTTTTCCATTCTAAGGAAAATGAGAACGTTGCCCGTGTGTATTCGTAGACTACCACCTTCATGAAGTAGTGTATTTAAATTTTCATCTAGAATTTTTTCATATATAAAACCCCATTTAAAAATTATTCAAAAAATTTATCAAAAAAATATCATTATAATTTTTTAATAATTATATTATTCCAATGGAATCACTTTTTTAACCATACTCACCAATCAAATATTGCATGTTCTTATTGGGTTGATTTAACCAACTAGGTAAATAATGCTATAAACTTACATCATAGATTACTATGGAAAATTAACTACTCGTATTATTAGAAATAAATGAGAAAATAATATATTGTTTATGTGTCCAGAAAATTAATATTAATATTCAACTTTTTAATAATATACCATCATTTTGATCATTAAAATGTACCAAAATCGGCACACCACAAATTTCATCTCAAAGAAACATATCCAAAACAATCATTGAATGAAATTGAAAATTTATTAGTAATTATAGAAAATTTATTCGAGTACCTTAAAAAAATTATGAATTTGGAACATGGTACCAATTACTAGGGATCGACATGAACATTACAAAGTATGTGCAAAATAAATAAAATTACAAACATTCAATGATAAAAATAAACTATATTTAACTAGTAAATTTGTAATAAAAAATATAATTCAAGAATATATAAGGTAGTATATATTATTCATGTTATTAAATAAGGAATTTAGATAGTTATGTGTGTTATACATGAGGCTAGAGAACATTCAACTAAACGGGAATACAAGGTAATGGTGTTTCATCTCAATTTTCTTCCTCTAAGACATGTCTTTTATTAACCTAATTTATTATAAATAGTGTGTAGGTTGAATATTAGATATAGAATATCATAAATTTTATTTTATTACATCTATTTAAAGTTAGTTTTCAAGATCTCTCTTTTAAGAGGTTTTTGTTAAAATGTATCTTAAGTTGTAAGGGGTTTCTTAACTCAAATTCTTTTATTGAGTGATAATTATTTAGTTTTTGAATATGGTTTTACATTATGGTTTTATTATATTCTATGAAGATATTATAATGAATTTAAATATTTTCTAGGAAATCACATTAATTAATTTCTTTCCTAATGAAATTTTATTACGTTTATAATAATTCTCGTTCTTTCCAAATGAGATTTTTATCTTCTATATTTTTGTTCGCCCTTCAAATCAATGTTATTTATTACAATGAAATACGAATATATTTTATTTATAGTTATCTTAAAATTCATATTTAGCTATTTTTAAATGAATCATTGATCACTTTCTTTACTATACAGGTTCTAATAAAGGTACATTTAAAAATATTGAATTGGTCATTCCTTTATCGATTATACATTTTAACTTCTACTCTAAAATTCATTTCAAAAATACTTTATATATTCTCCAACAATAAATTATAGGATATTCATTTTAAAATTAAAGGGTTTCAAAATATCTCACTCTATGTTTTTTAAAATGACTTTTAAATGTGACTTGTAACTTTAACTTTTATGACAATAGTAAAAATGTTTTTTAAAAACTATTTTATGGTTTCCTTCACCAATATGAGCATTCATATTTGAAAAGACTATTTTACATTATTTAAAATGTTATTCCAAATAATTTTAATTTATTATTATTTTTAAAAGAAAAGGAAATGTTCTTATATTTTTTGAAATTAAAATTTTGATTAAAAAAAATCTTGATTCTAAAAGAAATTTTAAAGGCTTATGTTCTGATGAAATAATTCATCAGTGTTTTAATTTATTCTCAAATAAATTTTTGAAATGATATTTCTTTTTAATTCATTTTTCATAAACCCCCTTTTTTTAAACAGTAATTTTGAAATATTTTACCAAGCTAAAAGTATTTCATTTTAAAAAACATTTTAAAGGGGTTTTCAAGAATTTTGGAAAGGGTTGTTTTATCTTATTTTTCAAAGAGATTTATCAAGTAATAATAAAAGGGTATTTTACTTCTATAAAACATGTTTTTATGTTCCTTAGATATAATTGTGATATGTTCTTTTGATACCATCTACCTTCATTCTTAGGATCATACCTGAAATTTTCTACAAACATATTCATGAAATCATTTTTTTCCATGGGTTAATTAAGTTATATAAATGATTTATTATTATCTAGGTACATGTATGTATGGATGATTATTATTTGATTGGTGGTTACTATATAACCAGCCAATACAATGGGTTAATATTTACATTTCATGAGATTATAATGGGAAATGATTAATTATGCTCGATCTACTATGGAAAACATGAAATACTTCCCAATCCACTAAGGGAAACTTAAAGTAATGACTAACTCACTTTGGGAGACATGAAGTAATGCCTAATATAGTATGGGAAACATGAATTAATGGAAAATAATCTATGAGACACATGAAGTAATTCATGATACAATATGTGAAGTTGTATGTAATACCTGATCCACTAAGGGAAACAATAAGTGATGGCTCATACATTATGTTATTATATCTATAATTATTTTCATGCCTCTTTTCTATGTTTTAGTCCTATAATTATGCTTAATGGATCATATTTATTATTTATCCCTATTATGTATTGGTACATGTATTTCATTTTATATTACAGGTACTTCAATCAGGACTTATGAAAAACTCTTATTATTCCTTATTCTGTTAATAAAATATATCTCCATAATCATGTTTTCTTATATGATTATGATCCTACCCTTGATGAGATATGGGTAATTTTTCCCTTACTGGGTCTTTAATTTCACACCTTTCTTATGTTTCTATTCCCTGGGTTATGTAGATGAGTATAACCTATGATGAATCTATATGGAAGCCTAGTTTAGTTTGATTATAGATAAATTTTCACACGTATTATAAAATATTTTTATTTTATAATGATCTTAAAATACAATAAACATCTTATTCTTGGGATTGCATGATTATTTTGAGATATATTGATCAAAATATAAAAAAAAATTAAATTATATATTTTTATTACTTGTTTCATATCACTTGGTATCAAGTCATATGCATAAATTATGTATTGTTAGCACCAGACTTGGAAATGTGGGTCTATGGAACATCATTCACATTTTTTATTTATCTTGTTCTTAAAAACCCATTTTCCCTTATGATATTTTTATCATCGGGCCTGAGAATAAGATCCCAAGTTTTATTCTTGTTTATTTGTTATTGCAATTTATTTATTGCATTGATTAATTATTTATGTCAAAAGGATTCATCAGTTTGTGGTTTAACCCTTGAAAGTAGGCTAGAATAACATTATTCCATGATCATTCATCGTATTTTCACCCATTGATTCAGATAACCAATTATATTCACGACACTAAAATAATTCATTAATCATGTATTTGTTTTTAATGGTTTTCAAATATTGAACATCATCAATGGAATAATAAAAATTGACATCTCTATCTAAAATCAGTGTTCTTTGTTCAATATCCTTTGCGGGTTCATAATTGAAAACATCAACATAATCATACAACCTGACTAATTTTTTGATTTATTATTAATTATCAATTAATTTAAAATCATCATAGTAAGCTATATTCTTAGATTTTTTGTTTTATCACCTATAGAATATTTCATTTGATGCATAACCTTGGAAGATTCCATCTTTAACCTTTTATTCAAACTTACTGCCACTTCATCCATTCTTCATTATCAAATATAGAATCCCAAAAAGACTTACATGATTCAAATTTATATTATTTTTTATTGAAATTTTCTGTGGAGTCATGTCTGAATTGGTCCTCAAAAGAAATTTATTTTGAATTATTCCAACAGTTGTAATTTCAAACATCAAAAAATTTCTTGAGGTTTCATTCTCATAGAAAATGATTCTTTCTATATCAATAATATGCATGTTCTTAAATTTTTATACTCTATTAGTTTTAGGAGTATATGGTGCACTAAATTTTTTTCTAATTCTATGTTTATCTATATAATTTGAAAACTATTTTTTGGCATACCCAGTACCATTGTTTGACTTCAGTTTCTTCGAATAAACAATTGTTCTCTTTTCAAATAGCCTTTAAAAACGTTTAAACATGATTAATACTTGAGGTTTTTGATAAATACGTATAATTCATATCATTATTGTGAATTAATCAATAAAATTGATAAAATACTATTCTTCACTTATCAACTTTTTAGTAATGGGTCTACAAATGTCAGAGTGGACCACCTCTAGTGGTCTATTAGTTTGAATATCAACACCCTTGGGAATTTAGTTCATTATTTCCTATTTATCTTATATTATAAAAATTAGGATAGTTTATTCTTTTATAATTGGTATATTTATCATAGCTTCTTCTTTGATTAATTTCTTCATGTTCTTTTGGCCAAGATGACCAAGTCCTCTATAACGCAAGTTATTATCATCTTGTATGCTCATGTATTAATCTCTTTTGTATTCTCTAATCCAAAGTAGTTCATCTTGGTTTCTAAACCATCTTATTAACACTATTATATCTTTAAATCACTTTATAATACATCCATTATTTTTAAATATCATCGTAATGACCTGAAATTTTTTATACTATAGATTAATACCATCTCCATTAGTATGTGTCCCACACAATAATTAATTGAGGGAAAAACTGACTAAAAACCCATTAAATATTAAAATTACATGATGAATATAATCATTAGTACATTAGAAGATTATAATCAATTAAAATAATATTATAATTTTATTTTTATTTTATTAATATCGGTTTTAAAAGGATTCTTTTTGAAGAACCATTTAAAAATGGAATTTTATTTTAAATTAATAAATCAAATTGATCACAATCAAAAGTTTTTTATAATAGAATTTTTTTTATCTATATAGACTAGAATAATGAAAATAAATTATTTTTATATTTATATTAAATGAGATGAAAAACACATGAAGTTTAAAAAGGTTGCCTTTTTAATAATAGTAGTTTTTATTTATATATTGTATTTTTATTTAAAATCTAAATTTATAAATTTTAGAATTTCAATTTGAAAAAATCTCTTTCATTTTTATATTAAATTTTAAAATGTTATCATATGATGAATTTTTAATATTTTTCTAAAATAAATAATGTTTAGGTGAATAGTGAAAAATACCGATTTGGCTAATACCATTACTTGTATGAAATTATCCTAATACAAGAATGACATAAAAGTATTTTAAAATTTTTATAAAAAAATATATATTTATAAATTAAAGTAAATTCATTAAAAAAATTAAGTTGAATTTATAAAACCAATGTTTATCTTTTTGGAAAATTGATTAATATTTTTCTTTAAAAACTTTTTCTATTTACTTATAATAAAAATAACTTTTCATAATTCGTAAGAATTCAATATAACAAAATTTATTTTATATTTTATATAATAATATTAGTATTATGTAATAAGAACAATTTTGTTTTTAAGAATAAAATTATTATTATCACGATTAAATATAATGATCATCATAATGGTGAAAGGGTTATTTTTAAAAACAACAGTATTATTAATATTTTATAATTTATTATATAGTAAATTAAATTATTTTATTTATATAATTAATTTTATATTATTATATAACATTAATAAATATATATTATTATTCAGTTAATTGGAAATCAATACTAAATAATATTAATAACACCTAATAGAAAAAATATTATTTTTCTATAAAATAGTTTTCTATATATTAAATGAATAAATTTAAAATTTAATTTCATACTATTTAGAAACATAATTATATTACATGGATACTAAATTTAGTTTAATAACATAAAAACTATGTAATAATTGTTGAATTATATTTTTAATAAAAAGTAAATTACTTGTGTAAAAACTAGTTTCCAACGTAAAAATCAATAGGGTACAATGTAGAAATCAAGCTTTAAAAGGATTGATACATATTTTAAACAAGTTTGAAAATTCGTTTTTGGGAATTTTTCAACAATTTCCCACTTAGAAATGCATTATTTATCACTTTTTTAACCATTTATCATTAAATAGTTCCATTCCATTATTGAAAAATAATTGGTTTTCAAAAAATTTCATTTTTATTTACTTATAAAAGGGTATCACAATAGACCTTTTAGTGATCCCATTTAATCTATAAATTTCCTTGAAATCCTACTCAATATTCCTCAACTATAATTTCATTTCATTTCCTAAATACCCTGGCCACTTTAATTCTTCTTAATCCATTCATTCCATAGGATACTTTTAAGAGAAAGTTTATGGTCCCAACGTGAGTATTAATTAATCCTTAACCTTTTCATATTAATATTTCCATTAAAAATATATCATAAAAATAGTAATATAATATCCTAATTATCATAATAAAACTCAATTTTTATTATATTAATGGAATAACCATTGTTTATTCTTTTATATCCACTTCGAAAAAAATAACATCAGTCGTGTGTTTGTGGAGACTACCGCTGCCATGAACCGAAGTCTTCAATTTTTCAACACCAATTTTATTCACTAGTTATAATGAATAAATTGAATAATAAATATTTGATATAAAATTTAATTATGATTTTTATGAAAAAAATTATAATCTATATCCATTCCCTCTAATTCATTGGGAAATTAAAAACTTTATCTGGCGTTGTATGGACTACCACATTCGTGAAGTAACGTATATCATTTTCCATCAAGTTTCATTATTATTTATCAAATTATCTAATTATATGATTCAAAAACATAATAATATATAAATAATATAATTATTATTATGTAATAATTATATTATTCTAAAATAAACCACTTTAACAACCATAATCATCTATTAGTTATGGTTTTATCATGTTTAGGTTGGTCTAACCACCTACTTGAACAATGCTATAAAAGACTTTCATATATGAGTATGGGAACATAATTAATAATATTAATATATTTTAATAATCAATTAATTGTTATTTCATGGTTCTTGAAATTTAATATTATGTATTTAACTTATTATTAACATTTCATCTTTGATCGTTAACATTAACAAAATAATCCGACATCGATTCAATTTTCACACAAAATAACTAAAACACTTATGAAATGAGATAAGATATTTATAAATAAATATAATTTATCCATTATAGTATCATTAATTATCTATAATTTATTAAATTTATTTCAAAAAAAGTATATTAAAATCAATATCAATAATAATGCACTAAATAATTAAAATTTATAACACCCAGTTGTAAAAAAATAAATATAACTAACTAATATATTCATAATAAAGGATCATAAATGAATTATATAAAATTTAATTTATATTATTAAGGTTATAATATATAATATTAAGATATTTATTTCTATTATATATAATCTTCAAGTTCTTTCCACTAATAGGAAAAATAAGGTAATGGTTCTTTGTTTGAAACTTCAATTCATTGAGACATGTTTATGATATAAATTATGTTTTATTTTGTGTAGTGACCTTAATACCACATTTTCATTTTATATAATTATTATATTATATTTTATGATATTAAATTTCATATTCCATGTTATTTATCTAATAGGGTTTTGAATCAAAAGTTATAAATGTTGTAAATGTTTTTTCTAACTCAATTTCCTTTCCTTTAGTTACATGCATTTTTATTAAACTATATTATTCCAAGATTTATTGATTATACCTAATGAATAATTTTTAATGTGTTTACACTTTATTTCATTGGATTTTAAATTTATTCCTTATAACCACATTATCAAATGAATCTTACCTCAATTATCCTATTACTTGAAAGGGTTCTTTGTCTTAATTTCGATCTTTTAGAGACATGTTTCTTATTATGAAAAAAATTACTTTTATATTGTGTATATACTACAAATGTTTTATATTATATCATGAATTATCTTTTTTCATGGTATTCTAAGACCAATTTCAAGATATTTTTCCATAAATGGTTTTTATTTATACGATACTCAAGTCATAAGGATTCTTTTTCCAACCTCACTTTAAAATCTGGATCTCACAAATGTGATAAACCATTTATGGAATTTAAATAGTCATTATTTCCAATATCACAATCATTTTATTACCTTATGGTTATCCTTAGTGATAAATTTATCCTCTTTATCTTATTTTAAATTATAAAATCTATAATATTTGTAAGAGATGTGGCTTTCTACAATGGTATTTCTAATACAATAAAAAGTAAACTATCTCTCTCTTGTATTTTATCTTCGACTCCACATTATTTGGTTTGTTAATATATTTTTTTTGAAATTTTTAAAAGGTATTTTTCAAAGAAATTGATTTTGTTTTTAATTTTATAAAAATAAAAGCAGTTTAACATTTTATCTGGGCTAATTTTTGAAAAATAATATCTTTTATAATTTTCAAGTTAAGAAATATTTATGAAACCTTTTTCATTTTATATGAAACCTTATCTCTACATTTTCATGGTTTCTAAAAGAAATTATTTTTCTCCTAGTTTTAAAAAATATTTCTTTAAAAATTATTTCAAAATATGATGAATATTTCTTATTTGTAATGATATTTTTATGAAACTCTTAAAAATTATTTTTTATACAATTAATTATCCTTTGAAATATATTTTGATTGATCGATGATACTTTTCAAATGTTACAATCCAATTTATTTCTATGGATGGATTATATAATATTCTTTTCTACAAAATATATAATATATCACTGAATTATTATTTCTTAAATATCCCCAATGAATTGGAAAAACTTTTCTTCCAATATCTTTCCTTTGGGAATATCATATTATCAATTTAATGAATTGAATGATAATCACCTAGATTCCATACATCGATTCTGTAAGGACCTAACCCACTAGGGCCTACCTGGACAGTGGAAGGTTGATCCACTAATACCCTAATCCCACCTCCAATAATCCATGGATTGGAAACTAACACGTATTAGGTGTATCGCACACATGATAGGCCTTAATATGCAGTACCTACCCACACATCTCAATGAAACGGTGCAGATATAATAATACAACTTATAACAAAATAAATACATGCATCTATCCCACAATCAATGTATAAGAAAAGTTTAGGAAACATGAAAAAGAAAAAATATAGTCCCACATAAATTAATAAATGTTTCTAACTTTCTCAGTTTGAGGATAATTATTTCAAATTAAACCACCAGTACACACCTTGGTCTATCAAGATCACTAAGCTCCACCTGCTCCAGGTCCTCCCAATACTCCATTGAAAGGCCTATCATCTACAGAAGACAAAACATGTGTAGAAATATCCCATACATGGGGAGTCTAACAACAACCAGTAGGTGCCCCAAAAATCCAAAATAAAATGGTGAAGCTGAAAGGTAATAGTCCACTCGACCCCATTCCAGAGGAGGAAATTCAAGAGAGAGAGAACAAAAAATTACATATCAATTGATCCTTAGTTATAAATAATTATTCAACTCATATCCACATGTTATGTCAATAATGTTATGTGAAACCACTACTAGGACTCCTAGAAAAACCCAGATATACTCATATCATAATCCAAGCCTCATGGTCTCAACCATACGGCCTACCACATGATTTTACTCAATGATCAAGGGTATCACTCATCTAAGATTACTCACTCTATGAACCTACCCTCCCAGATGGAATTCATTTGAGATATCTCACTCATTTGTTAAAGCACTACCATCCCGGATAGAACATGTCCAATAGATCTCACTCATTGGGTATCAATAAGCTGAAGGTGTGTCTCCGTTATCCCTAATAGACTACATCTGAGAAAAAAATATCATCAGGTCTCAATATAAATAAATTTTCATTGTCACCTAGAAGATCATGATAATATTATAGGGGATCACACCCATGTCTAATGGGGAACTCCAAAAACCCTCTTAGAACCCAGAATATCTCAACACACAGATAGGGGATATCAACCATGACTACTAGGGGAAAACATGAACACAATATGAATATTCAGAGATTATAATTATTAGATGGGGGATCAAACCCAAGACTACTGGGTGATACCAAAACCCTACCGTGTCTCATAACCATGATTCAGGGATAAGGGATCACACTCAGGACTACAAAGATACTCTTCAAACTCAATTTAAATTTTTTCCACTGAGTATGGGATCGTATAGATGATGATGCCACACACCCTTCTAAAATATCTTGATAAGTATAATATCATGTGAATTATGATACCAAAACCCATATTGGGTTAACCTGCTAGATGAGGGATTGTATTCTTGTGTAGGATGGTTACACAAATACCATAAAATTCACCTAAGGAAGACTATATGATAGTGGATCCTCCTAATCCTCCTATAAGGATACAAAAACTCCATCCAAACACATATAGTAGAGGGGGTCACAATCCACTATGGATTACATAATACCACATTATACCCGCATAGGAACAACCCAAGGGAACCAACCTAATTAATACATGTCCATGCAATTCTGAGAGAATTTTCCTACTAGAATCACCTCATGTCGCATCTCTAACACAAAAATATGCCTACTATAATGTTCGTTGTGGAAAAATACTCGGTGTAGGCTACTCGTGGGTCTCCACCTTCTACTTGATGATTAAGATATGTGAGGGAGAAACAACTAAGTGAAATACATGATGTATACTCACAATACATAGTGTGTCTCTTGAAAATAGCCCCTATCCATACTCCCTCTTGAAACTTAGCATTTATATTAAGAATACATGGTGTGTATCCCATGTCACATAGCATATGATCTCATATAAACCCCAGGGAATTTCCTCTCTCACACAAGGTCTAGATGGCCATGTCACCATACATGACCTGTAACCTTGGTTTGTGGTATCTTCCACACGATTCGGCACAATATCGTGTCATTGTCCATGTTTGTGTGTCACAACCTTTTCCCATGTAATATAGTCATGTACTACCACATAGCCATATACCTAAACATGGGAATTATATACATTTCCTTGACTGCACAAACTTGGTTCACTACTTGGCGTGTACCCCTAATATATAGAATGAATCCCCAAAAGTTTAGCTTTTATGAATAAAAAGATCTCACAGTGTGTTCTCTTACACTACACATCATTTGATAGGTATATCCAAATGATATATACCTAATATCCTCACGAAACCCCTAATTTTCACATGAAACCCAAAAATCTTCCCCTGGGGGGGTCTTTAGAATTCGTAATGTGAATACAAAACCATAAAAAATTCATAAATTGGGGTCAGTGAATAAATCTCACAAATAATCCTACCTCTTACTGAAATGTCGAAGCTTTGGGTCTTATATGATGCCCAAGAGCTATTTCACCTTGATCTGGTGGTGATCTACATCAAAAATATGGTTTGGGGGAACCTCCTCAGCTCAATTAGGCCTCGAGTCATCTATCACACAAAGGGGGGTCATCACTCTCCTCTTCCATGCATGAAAACCAAATGGAGAGGGGTATATTAGTTTATTTATTTTAATGTAAACTAATATATCATTAACATGCCTGATCGTGCTCTCCCTCAACTGGGAACCTAATGCCAAAATAACTTTAGGTCACTCCTAGTGTAAAATGGGTATTATGGAATCAACCATAGTCTCATAATTCCAATTCATGACTCCAATCTATAGTTATTCAACATTTATAGAAAAAATTAATGTGTGTGATATAATATATTAATTATATCTTCACTGAGGATCTCTATGCCATAGAATTATTCACCAAATCAGTGCATGGATCTAGAAATATTCTTATAAATAATCCAAAAGTCTCATGAGGAAAAAAATGTTTCCACACTCTCCCCATATTTAGGATTTTTTCCCCAAAATGAAAAATCCTAGAAAGAATGGAGAAACTGAGCTCTCAATTGGGTTTCCCATGCTAGTGAGATCACTTGAGGGTTCTCATGTTATCTACAAATGTACATTCAAGGGAACCACAATCCATAAATGTTCATCTATGTTCATAACCCAAACACAACTGGGTACCTCAAAAGACCACTCCACACCCACCATCCAACTAAAATGAGGCCAAAATTGTGCACTGAAGAATATAAATGTCTCCTTGACTAAGATAGATGGAAAACACCAAGTACCTAGTCCCATTGTGGCCAAAGGTTTTGGTGATACACCACTTCACTAACCCAATGAAGATAAATACATAACCCAATAGCCCTTATATTCCCTTGGATAAACATCACCTTTAATATCCATCACTAACACAAACTCTAACCACATAATTTTTTCTCCTATTGGATCTGTATAGTACAATGGTGACCCTCAAGGACTCTCGAACATGGCTCGAATCATGCTATATAGATGGTAGAGTGACAACTGCACAACATCAACATGAAGACCTGAAGCATGTTCTCTGAAACAAAAATAGATAACAATAACTAGAAAAACAACCCCTCTCTAGGGTTTACTATTAAGGGAAATCAACCACATCGTCACCTCATCTTGCAACATGACTGGTTTCATCATCAAACCATGGATAGTCAACATAATCTTATCCTTAAAAAAATCCATCAAGAAGGTTCCCAATGGATATCCGATCACACAAGTCCTTGAAAATAAAATCTCAAAGTTATGATTCCCTTCCTCATTAAAAAATTTTAGGGGCTACCACCTTCAAATAGATACATTTCATGCCATCTATACCCATAAGGGTAATCTAAAAATAGGTCAATTGTATTGTTACCTCACCCAACAATAACAAATATAAACCTTACTATGAGCATCTGTTACTATGACCACTTCCTATGGTGGACCTCAAGCTAACATGGCTCTAATCTCTATCAAGACCACTATCAATCCCATGTCTAAGTACACATATCATAATAATTGGACCTTTAAAATTGATAAATCACTCTATGAGCACTCCAGAAGAAGATGATACTCTTGTAGCATGTTCAGAATTCATCCTCAAGTGGCTCACATGCGACTACGATGCTGAGAACATGAGGGTACCGATGAAGAATATTCCCCACAACTAATCTAGAAGGGGTGAAGGACCCAATACCATAGTCTCTAATTCATATCTTAGGTGAAATAATGGTTTCCAAAGTGTAAAAATTGGGTCTTACAAGGCCCTCAATTTGTGAACCTCTAATTGTACCACAGCTCATAAAGCTCAACAAGAGTCAATTGACATTCAGATTCAATTATTTGGGAAGTACTTGGGTTTCAGTCTATGAAAAAATTCTAACTCTCCATGGGGAGGCTAAACTAGAAATTCATATGGAATTCATCCACATCTCCACCACTACTATATAGAACCAAAATCTTATAGTACCACTACTACAAGGTTCATACTATCCATCTGATAAAAGATCAATGTATCAACCCACACATGAGATCATCATTATCGATCTGGGATCATTCCTCTAAATAGGAAGAAAAATAAATCCCACAATCTAGTAAAACTTTTACATCCACTGGAAGTAATCATTTGATCATGGATGGTAGGAAACCAATCCACAGTGAGGAATGCATCATAGGGTCTTCACCACTGCAAAAAGATTCTGTGTGAGGAACAATCCCCCAAATTTGGGTCACTAATGATAGAAGTTTATAGACTCCAATCCTATCTACAGGATCATTAAAGAATAATGGTAAAGAAAAAATACACAACTGGTATGACAAGGCATCAAACAAGGGCTACAATAAAGGAAATATGTCTCATGATTCAGTGATACTATTACTCGAATAGTAAGGGAACATGTTTTACCTCAAACTGACCTCAATCTTATAGGCCATAATCCCCTTATTAATGAAGAAAATCATTTCCCTTTCTCACCTATTCACCTCAAATAGGGACTTCTCTGACACCTAAACACTAACTTCCCTAAACACACAATTCAAAAGAACTAATACACCACACCTCAACACTATCCACCATGGACTGCACTTAATTTCCCACATGGTTAGTTTCACATCATAAGAACATGTCTCTATGGGGAATTCATCCATCCTTCAATTGAGTCTAAATCTACATTAAAAATCACAATCATAGGGCTCTACTAATTCCCTGTGTCACTATGGATAATCCTTCAGTAAGAAATGTCAATAAAATGGTATCTCACACCAGTATCTAACAATACTACTACAAAAGTATAAAGTACATAGATTTTACCTATAATAATCCTTGAAGCCTATAGTTTCTAGGCCTTTGGGACCTATATTTATCCTCACCACTATCAACTAGCTCCCTGAGCTTACTGCAGACCACCTAGGGGTTGTGGTGGAAAAAGATTGAATCGCCTTCCGCCTCCTGCTACTCTCCATGCTCCTTCTCCACATCAACCTTCTTACGGAACTCCTTTCTCCTATAAATGTCTCAACTATGTAATTATATCCATAATATCACTCTTATCATCATATTGGGTTAGAAAATATCATGTGATATGTTCCAATCCATCACAAGTGAAACATTGCCTCTCCCACAGCTGACTAGATGGAGTAAGAATCAGCCACATCTACCCTAATATTTCCTTCAATAGGCTAGGGGATGGTGATCAGTGTTGAGTAGTCATATCAAACACATCTGAGGACTTAGATAATGGTACCTCTATGCACACACCCACATACGTCTTAATGAAATAGTGTAGATATAATAATTCAAATTATATCAAAATGCATTCATACATTATCCCAAAATCATTATAAAACTAAAGAATTGAAATCATGAAAAGGTAAAAATAAAATTCCACCAGAAACTGATAAAAGATTCCAAAATACTTAGTATAAGGCTACTAATTTCAAATTAATCCACTAGTATACACCACAGTCTGTATAGAATCATAATCTATACCTTCTCTTGTTCCTCCCAGGTTTTCATTAAAATGCATATCTTCTACATAATAAACTACATGTTCTAGTAGATATCATGTAGGGGTGAGTATAAAAATACACGGTAGATACTTAAAAACATAAAATAAAATCGATAAACTAAAATGTAGTAGTTTACATGACCCTTATCCCAAGGAGGAAACCCAAGTGAGTGAGAAAAGAAACTCCATCTTAACTAATCCTTGACTATACACGACTAGTCATCTCATCTTCACATACTATGTAAATAAAGGTATGTGACACCAATAAAAGGACTCATAGAATAATCTAAATATAATCATATCAAAGTCTAAGCCTCATAGTCTCAACCATACATATTTATATAGGATTATACTTTTGGATCAAGGGTATCACTCATCCAGGAGTACTCCCTCCATGATCCCAACCATACAAAATAGAACTCTTTTTAGATATCTCACTCATTAGGTATAGATGTTTCATCCCAGATGGAACTTATTGAAGAGATCTCACTCATCATGTATCACTAAGACAATGTCAAGTACCTACCATCCCTGATGGATTATATCCATGAGAACAATATCATCAGGTATTTCCATAAAGAAACTATCACTTACACATAAGAGATCACGATACTCATCTAGGGTATCACACCCATGTCTTATAAGGGACTCTACAAACCATTTTTTAACCAAGAATATCTCAACACATAGATACGGGATCACACATTGGATCACAATGGGACACCATGAACCCAATCTGAAACTCTAGAGATCATAACACTTAGATAGGGGATCACATACAAGACCAATAAGGGACACTGAAAACCCTATCGGGTCTCATAACATTGATAAAAATATATGGTATCTCTCTCATAACAACTAGGAGTTACCTAAAACCCAATTCAAATCCATCCACCAAGTAGGGGATCATATAGGTGATGACGTTGCAAGCCCTACTGAAACTACCTGCTAAGTTGGGGATCGTATGCACGATGATACTGCAAACCCTACTACATTAACCTATGAGATTTGGGATTGTATCCCTATATAAGATAGTCAAGATGATACCATAAACACCACCTAGAGAATACTATATGATAGAGGATCCCTCCCAAGTCTCCTGAATGGATACATTAACTCCATATGAACTCATCATTTAGATGATATCATAATCTATTACTGAGGATTTAATTCCAAACTATACCCTCCTAGAAATGAACTATGGGATCAAAATTAGTTGATAATATTCCACATGAAAATGATAGAATCATCCTTCTAGAATCACCCCACGTCACATCTCTAATTCCAAAACAATGGCCACCATTTCATTAGACATGGAAAACTACTAAGGGTAAGAAACTCATAGGCCTCCACCTGAGTCCTGAAAATGGAGATGCATGGAGAAGAAACTGCTAAGGGGAGTACATGATGTGTACCCATAGTATATGGAATGAATCTTGAAACTAACCCCTATCCATGTCCCATCTTGGTCATTGGTGTGTGTATAGAGAATACATAGTATATACCCCATGTCACATGGTATATGGTCTCGTATGAACCCTAGAAAGTGTCCTCACCCACAGATGGCTCAGTTTTCCATGTCTCCATACATTAAGTGTACCCTTGGTACATGGTGTGTTACTTTTGGCACAACCCAATACTATGTCCTTGTCTATGTCCATGTGTCGCAAATTGTGCACATGTCATCTAGAAATGTACTACAAAATGACTATGCATCTTGCAACGGTAAGTGTGGCCATGTCCATGGATACATGGCCTCATCTCACTACATGGAATATACCCCTAGTTCATGGAATTTAGCCCCAAAAGTTTATCTTTCCCGAACCATAAGAACAAATGGTATGTTCTCCTTCATTACACGTTGTTTGATCAGGATTTCTGAATGGGGGATCCTTATGACCCTCCCAAAACCCCTGGTTTCCCCTTGAAACATGTATATCTACCCCCAAGGAATATCTAGTAGATTTAATAGGGCTATAAAACCATAAAACAACACCTAAAAGGGGGTTGAGATGTAAAGATCATGAATTCATCTACCTTATGGAAAAATTATGAATCTTCAGGTCGAACACAATGCCCAAGAGCTATTTCACCTTGATCTTATTGTAATATGTGTCAAAATGGGGTTCATATGTGCCTCTACTCCTTATTTTTTCCCTTGGTTCATCTCTCACACAAAGGTAATCATCGCTCTCCTCTTCCATTTGTGGGAACAAAATGGGGAGGGGGTATAATAGTTTATTTATTTTCAAATAAACTAATATATCATCAAAACACCCTTGAATTCTCACAATAAACTGGTCACTTGATGCAAAAATTATATCACACCTGGGGTAAAAACCACATTTTCAACTCAAAAAAGGTCTTATATTTCTAATTTGAGACTTCGATTGGGATTTTTCCCACATTTATAGAAGACAATACATGTTCTCGATACAATATATTAATTAAATCTTCACTAGGGATCTCTAGGACCAATAATTCTACACCAAATTATCACTTTTCTCGATAAATATTCATATAAATAAGAAAAAACAATAGTTATTACAGATTTATTATTATTGAATTAACTATATACCTTTTATTTTTATGGTTTAAATACCATATTCATTATTACCTTCATTGAAGGGTATTTGCCTAGAATTTTACTAAATATATTTTGATACATATTTATGTTTATCGAATTATGATTATTGATGCAATTATGAGTTATTTATTTATGTAATTCCATTTTAAAATCATGTAAAACACATATTATTCATATGGGTTTTCATGATATGTTGAAATGATAGATAACTTATGAAACACATATGTATGGATAATGATAGGTGGGGTTCTATATCGTTCTCCAATGCATTGGTGAAAATTTATATCTCATGTGATAATGATTCCTGTATATACCTAGAGTTTTTGCAACTAAAATTGTGGAAATACTTTGGATTTTTTCACAACATAAATGATGGATGTAATTGGATTTTTTAACAATGTGTTCCTACACTTATGTTTGTGCCTTAATTATATTTTTATTTTTATGGTATGGTATTCTCTCATGGATCTTGTTATTGACTCATGTTGCTATACTTTTTAAATTCATTTCTTATGTTATTACATGACTTACGACATGATTTATAATCTATTATTATTTTGGTATAACCTTCTTATGTATCTGAATTACACCCATATACTCATTGTATGCTAACTTATGATCTTTGATCGTCTTCTATTAAGTTTATCATTACTAGGAATTTGGGCTCATGTATTTATTATGTTTCCTTTAACTTATATTATGAATAAAAGTAATACTCATGATGTGTTTAGAATAGTATGTTGTATAGAGATATTTTGGGAGAAAGTGAATACTTTTTATGGATTAGGAAGTTTCTTATATAGTGGTAAAATATCAATTAGTTTAAAAGATACATGAGATTTTTTACTCAATGTTTTTTCCTTATTATTTTAAAATATGAACCTAAAATATCATGGAAATGTATTGCAATGAAAAATTTTTCTTAATTCATGTAATTGAGATGACCACATCTGTAGTGTTTCATAGTTGGTATCTGGTTAGGGTTTAAATAACTTTGGATATTATTATGTTATTGTTTGATGATAATTTATGAGTTATGAATGTTATCAAGGGATGATATGTTAAGTTCATAAATAATTTAAATGGTATAGAAAATACTTTATGTTATTTGATGTAATATTGAATATTTTAAGGATTGGGATATGATAACATTAATGAAAACCCAAGGGATAATACTATGTGTGTGAGAATATCCTAAATTTTTTGTAATGTAGATATTGTGTGGTTTTTCTAGAAATAATATCCCTATCCAAATAATAGAATTTAAATAAAGCTATAGAGAATATGAACCTAGGATTAATCACCCTGAAAAATGATGTTTGAGTATCTAATCAACCTTTAATTTAGTTCATGATGAGTGGTTCAAAGACAATACACTTTTCTAGACACTCTTGAGTGATATGCTTTGGTTAACTATATCATATTTATAAAATATTGTGAATTATTTGAGTATAATGTTAACTAATTAGGTTAGAGTACCGAATATTAAAATGACCATGTATAACCAATAATTGAATAGGTAGTTTCATAGGTTAAACTGAACATATCATATGTTAAAAATGAAGGTGTCATAGGGGAATAAATGTTTATATTTAGGTTTTCATATTCATATTATATATTCTACCAAGAACATTTTGGTTTTATTTTTTGGCTAAAACAAAATCATGAAAATGAATCTGATAAAGTTATGTATATAAAAAATACTATGTTTTATTAATTAATAAGGGATCATGATTAAATATATTATAATTTTAGTATATAAATGTTATGATGGAAAATGTGATTTTCCTAATCTTACCTAAGTCAGAAATGTTGATATCCTAAAAGAAAATATGTCTTGATATTCATGGATATTTTCATTAGTTAGTGATATTTCTATATGATATTCTATTATATTCTAAAATTTAGGATGATTATGTGAACCATTTAAGGATTATTGTAATATCCTATTACTTTTTTTCAGGTGTTTCCCTTCTATTTATTCATTTTTCTCTTTAATTATGTGTGTCATGGAAATCCTATGGATAGAGAGAATTTTTTTGGGAAAATGGCATTAATTCTTGAGATTTTTTTAATTAATGTATTTTTGGTATAAATGTGTTAATGGATTTGAAAATTTATTCCCATGTTTGGAGAATGTTTGGGGTGGTTTGAAGTTTTCTATTGAAACTGGATATTTTTCTATTTGTATAAGAAATACACTCCATGTAATATGATTACATGCCATGTAATGTCTTCTAGGTATAATTCATGAGTCTGGAGTATAACTTTAAAGGATTATATATTCTGTATTTGGTTCACATTGTGTATTATTAAAATTCATGCTTTTTTTAAAAGGTGATTCACTCTTTGACTTTTTGGCCTTCATGGATTATATGTTGTTTAATGGGATTACACACCATGTACTTCTCATAGATAGTTCTATTTTGGTACGGTATGATTTATTTTTTAGTCATTCATCCATGGGATGTTTTTTCCCAACCTAGAGGCTCTCATGGAATATTTTGGGGACCTTTATTCCTTTTAAATTACTTCATTTGGAGATTTATCTCCATTTTGGTTGGTTTTAACCTCTATGGGTAAGTATTCCTCATATTTCGTAATTTCCTTTGATTATAGTAGCATTGTTCCATTGAATTATTGTATTTATTTATCCATGATGATAATTATCTTATTATATTATAGATCCATGTTGAGATCTTCCTTAGGAGGCTTACCCTTGTGTTGGTTTTGGTAAGGCATACGAATTTCTTTGAGGTATGTTGTGATCCAACCTCTTCACTGACCCATTTTTTTAAATTGAATTGATTATGAAATGTCTCGATTGATTCTGGGGCCTTTATCATAATTATTTAGTTCTTCATTATTGGTGGATACCTTTTTGGGTATGTGTGACCTAATTTTGAGGTATGTGGTTTTGTCTCTAGACTATGTTTGGTAAACTGTATTTCTCTAGTTTTGATAAATTGTTTTATAATTCAAAGGGAATAATTTTTTGGTCGATTTTTATTTTTGGAAATGGGTTTTTGAAAAAATATAGTTTTCCACTTATTTTGATAAAAGGAAAATGTATTTTTAAATCATTTTTAAATGGATTTCAGAAATTATTTTCACCACATGATTTTGTTGAATTGGTTTAGAAAATAGAGATCATGGTGTTCCTTGAGTACTTAGTTGGAAGGATTATTAATAAGTATATTCCATTGTTACTATTAGGGGTTTTAATCATTGGGTTTTCACCTAGTTCCTAGCCTTATTGTTCTAGGGACGTGATAGACACTATTGTGGGGATCACTTTCTGTGGTGTTACTCTATTTCCTATATTTGAATCTTAAGTGTAGGTGATTGATTTTTGTTTGTTTATCTATGTTAGGGGGGTATAAGTGTCATGTTCATCTAGACCTAGTGTCATGATTTGTGTGATGTGACCAATTTGTTTGGATTGTACTATTTTAGCTTGTACTGCCATGGATTTGATATGATATATGATATATGATTTGGTTTGATTTGATATATCTTATTTTATATATTTATATGAAATGATTTGAAACTATTTTACCAAGATTTATTTGGAAATTTAGAAAAGGTAAAATAAAATTCTTTTTAATTATTTTGATATAAAAACTATAAATTTTTTAACATTCCATACCTTCCTTAAAGTTGAACATGTTTAGATTATTGTTTATATAATTATTATCAAATGGCTGGGTAGGTTCCTACATATCTTGTTATCTCACACCCTATACACCCATTCGGTAGTGTATAAACCTTTATATGTATTTTGATATAGGGAATGTCAAGGAACCACATTTGGGTGATGTTGTTTTTAGTTAGTAGTTTCCAAGTACCCTATGGTGACATCATGGGTGTTTTCCCACATCATCACATATAGTAGTAGGTCTCCTATGTAATTATCCTTAGATGATTGAACTTGTAAATTTGGATTTTCGGACATATTTTTGTTCTATCATTTTTACATTTTCTAATTTCAATTGTGGCATATTTTTTATTCTTTCATTATTCATATCTGTAATATATATTTATATATGAGTTTTTTTTACTTCAGGTTTGGAAAAATCATTCCCCTTAGTTCAGTTTGATGCTCGGGTGATAGTTCTCAACCCATGTAGATCAGGAATGCCCTTCGGATAAGTGGAAATTAGGGTTCGGTATTAGTTTTAGAGGGTATACGAGTGGGGGTTTTCATAGTTTGGTATCATAGATAAGAGATATGATTGTAAAGACTTGAGATATTAGTTATGGTGAGTATATGTCTGGATCTTATTGTGATGAGACTCATATTTCCTTGTGATGTTGGGATGTGTTTCATGTTTGTATTTTTTAAACATAATATCATTTTTTATGGATTTCTTGTTTGAATTGATATTTTTTTATTGCTTGACAATTTTTTCTATTTTAGTGTGAATGATTATTCATGTGAGACATCTTTCACAGGTTTCATAGGAGGGTACAGAAAATGATTCTCAATAGAATCCACTTACAAATTAGAATCTTATCAATATTATTGTGTAGAAAATTTATGTGATTGAACAGAATGTTGTGAAATTCCATAACATTATTGTTTATTTACCACCTAGAGATGTATTATATAGGGATCACTCATGGGATTTCTTGTGGATAATCCACTATCCATTAAAGGTATGAATGAACCTCAAGTGGACAAGGACTAGATTTATAATATCGATGAGATATTTAACTTCTTGGATACAACTAAGAGTATCAATGTGATGTTTATGCCATTCATACATGAGGGTCCCAGCAAGATATGATGGGATTCTATCATACAGGTGGATAGGTATGTGGTATTGTACTATAAGCATTTCAAGACTCTCTTCTTCCATCAGTTTTTTCTAAATCCAATAATAATGGTGAAGAATTTAAAGTTCCTCTCTTTACAAATGAGAGACAATTCAGTGTTAGCATACTCCAATTAGTTTTCTAAGATAGTACATTTTTCTCTAAAGTTATTAAATAATGACTAGCTGAAATCTCATAACTACCTCTATGATTTGCATCCAGATATAAAATCATAGGTATTTATGTTGATGATTTTTACGTATGTGTATATGGTAAACAAAGATATGATGGATGAGATGAATATGAAAAAAAAATTGGTTATTCTTTCCCGTCTCTTCCACATAATAGCAGCATCAGTTTCATGCAGTGGAAAAATAGGAAGTGTCAAGATTATAGGAGTTCTAGAGGTGGTTATCAATTAAAGTCCTCCTCTACACCCTTAGTTAAAACTGTAAGTGTCCCTCTAGATTATTATAAGTGTGGTAAGGTTGGACACACCCAACATTCTTGTGATTCAACAAAAAAGATATATAATTTTTCTGGATGTTATGGTCATCTTCATCATTTCTATAATGTTATTTCTATGACTTGATATATTCATGTAACATCAGATCCAAGGGATACTATAACATAGTCATATGCTTCAAGACTATAGTGCTCTAACCATAGGCCCCTGGATTTAAGCACCTTCATTAAGTATATGAGCTTATAGAAAAGGAAGATATGGGTCTAATGATAGTTAGAGGTACCATATTCACTGCATATTCAGTAGTAGTTACCTTATTTTACACTTCTACTTCAAACTCATTTATATCTGGCTATTTTGTTGATATACTTAAACCTCCAACAAATCTCATGTCTATTTTTATGGAGTTAGAAACATATGTTAGGAAGAGGAAAGAGTAGGGGTTTCAATGTCCTTCCAGTTTACTATCGATAGCTGATGTAGAGTTAGTCTAATATTTTCTCATTCTTGGTCCATATTTTTTTGACATCATCATCAAGATGGATTGGATTTTTTTCTCATCATGCTAAGGTTGACTGTCATCATTTCCATGTCTCATTTCATGCATCTAGTGGTATATCTAGTATCTTTCAGAGAGAGTGGGATCTGAGGTCTTGAAATGCAAGACCTTCCCACCTAGATCTCAGGTGTGTTTTGTCTGATATTTCTTGCATAAAGTTTCTTTCCACCCCGAATGGTTTATCTGGTCTTCCTCTTGATAGGGAGGTAGATTTTAAAATTAAATTGGTTATATTTATGTAACCTATTTTGATACCTTCTTATCATATGACACCATTGGAGATGAAATATCTTAGGATTCAGTTGTATGACTTATTGGTGAAGGGTTTTGTTCACCCTAGTGTTTCTTCACGGGTATCCCTAGTTCCTTTACCAAGAAGAATGATAGTTCACTCCTATTATGTGTTGATTATTGGAAGCTGAACTAGGTGAATGTTAATAATAAGTATCATTTTACTCATTTGGGTGATTTTTTTATCGGTTAAAGGGGGGAAAGTGGTTTTTAAAGATTGATCTTTGGTTTGGATATCATTACATCAGATTTGGGGAGTTTGATATACTAAAGGAAGCTTTCAGAAGTAGGTATGGCCGTTATGAATATATAGTGATTCTCTTTGGTCTGACTAATGCTCCTACATTTTGTTGGATTTTATTAATTGGAAATTCCATTAGTATTTCAACCATTTTTTGTTGTGTTTATGGTTTATATTTTGGTTTATTTGATATATGATCATTAGAAAAAGAACAATTTGAGTTTGATACTCAAAATCTTGAAGACTCACTATTTTTATAGAGATATATTGAAATGAAATTTATGGATTCATGAAGTGAATTTATTAGTGTACATGATTTCTGATCATGGATTGTCAGTCGATCTTGAGAAGGTTAAGGATGTCTTATCATGTAGAGAACCATGTAACATCTTTGAGAATCGGATCTTTCTTGTTCTTACTGGATATTATCGACGGTTCATTAAGGATTTATCAAAGCTGGAATCAAATTTGGCTACACTTACTAGGAAAGGGGTGAATTTTATATGGGATGAAAAGTGTAATTCTTCTTTTGGTGGGCTAAAATGACTTCTAACATCAGCTCCTATTCTGATCCTACTTGGGCCTGATATGGGGTATGTAGTTTTCTTTGATGCTTTTGGTGATGGTTTGGGTTGTATTATTATATAGGATGATCATGTGGTGGATTAAATATCTTTTTAGATTCGACTTTATTAGTATAATTACTCCACTCATGATTTGGATCTTGTTTTGGATATGCATGTGCTAAAGTGTTCACGACACTAAATTTTTCAAAAAAGGACCACTATCTTTTATAACCATAAGTGCCTGAGCTATATATTTTCTCAAAAATTATTGAATATCATATATAGTAGGTGGGTGAAATACCTTCATACATTTGACTTTGATATCTCCTACTCCCTGAGAAAGATGAATGTCATTGCATGCTCTCTTAATAGAAATGTACCATCACAAGTTTTTCTAGAATCAAAGGAGGAGTGGAACCTGATGGGAATATTAGATTATATACACTTACATACTTTAGAATATGTTTCTGGTATGGTTATAACTAGTTTTTAGTTATCATCATATCTCCATGAGTCTATTCTGTAGAGTCAACAACAGGATGATGAGTTCATGGAAATTCAGGAAACACTTTATGGTGGAGTGACCATTTCAAGTTGGTCTCTATATTTAAATGGTATTCTCCATTTTTTGGATCGGGTTGTTATCCTATAATCTTTTAGGATCTCAAATTTTTTTGACTACCATAGTTCTTTGTGGTCCTTTCATGACCCCTACCCCAAAGTGCACCCCTTCCTAGGATGGTAATGTGATAATGGAGATGGTGGCTACTTAAGTCTCACCTTCAGTAGTCCCCATGTTGGTGACTAGCACTGATGGTATAATAAGTATACATATGGGAGGCATTACCCTCTAAGAGAACATGAAAAAATGAGATATTAGATAAATACACCAAAAAACACCTTCAAATACATATATATAAAGAAATCCCAAGATAAAGACTAAAATTTCATAGATTATTATAACAATTGAAAGGGAAACTATGAGTCCCAAAAAAGGTAAAAATATCAGTGAGCATAAATCTAAAACAACTTATGAAAAACCAAAAGCTAGTAATATCTAGCTCAGTCTCCACCCAACTCCTACTAACCTAAAAAATATTTTTTATATATATAGGGTGAGGATAGTATAATACTCAATAGGATCCTCCCCAGATCCTCTCATTCAAAATATAATGAAGTCATACTAAAACATAGTGAATAATGGTGAAAATAACTCTTCCCCTAAATTGGAATACAAAGTTACCATCCTCACCATGGATAAATCACACCAAGTATCACGTACAAAAGAGAATATAATATAGTAATAAAACATCTCAGGTACACCACTCCTACTTCCCCCCTGGTTTTCTACTCCACCCCAACATCGCACATCCATATCCATATCTCTCCAAAATAGGCCAGCCCGATGACACTGAGGAAAGGAATCAAGATATGAACCTTGCACAAAAAATAATTGCATCATCCCATAACAATTTAATAAATATAGTAACCAATTAATTTATATAAGCCACCATTTCCTATATGACATGTTTCAAACATCGAGTATTATACCTCAAGCCATCGCAACCTATATACCATGTAAGTACCTCAATACATCACATCCAATACCCATTATACCTATAATAATCCTTTAGATATTATATCTGATAATACATGTGTGAGTAATACAAAAAATCCATCACATCATATTACACACATATATGGTAAAACTAACCATCATGCGTACTATCATAAATAACTACCAAGAAAAAAGTGCAGATCCAGAGGGGATAGTCTGCCTTTTATCCTCTCACTGGGATGTTGGAGAAAACACCCTCAAAAAGTCCACTAGGTTTTAGTTTTTGGTATTTCCCAAATTTAACCATGTTTTTAGGGTTGAAGTGGTCTCTTGTAGTGTATATTGGGTTTCCTAATCCTAAAATACATAATATGTACCATAAGACATGTAAATTATATAGATTTTATTATATGAAGAAGAAAATTTTTTGTTAATTTTATATGGGTTTAAATGAGAACTAAGTGACCTATGTGAATTAAAATTATGATAATGGGTTGATCCTATTCTATTGAAAAGGTTTGATTAGATGAATTTCATTGTAGATTATTTCAATTACATTAACTCGAGAGGGATTCATCCAAAGAATTAGAAATAACCTCATCACTTACTGGTTAAGCACATTCACAAACACATGATAATCACCTATACACTTGGTGAATCATATTCATGAGCACTCTATGGTAAATGGTCTTATTGGAACATAAATATTGTAAAATAAAATTAAAAAAGAAGATGTAGAAGAAAACCATTGAATGAAAAACTAAAATAAAAAAATTATTAAACATAAACATAGTGAGAAATAACATCCAATATTACCCCTTTTTTATACCTTGGATTAAACCATAAGATTATTATAATTTATTTATTTCACTCTCTTTATAGAGGTGGGAAGTATACTCATGAGGGTGGAATTGAAGATGTAAAAACAAAAAAAAATAATGAACACTCCATCATTGTGTGAAGGATTTAACTATTCTATGAGTGAATAAATTCACACCTAAATGAAATGGTTTCTAAGTGTTAATAAAAATAAAAGAAAATGAAAAAGAATAATAGGTTTTATTAAGAGGATAAGGTGATTCAAATAACTTATAATTGAAATAATAACATTAAAAAGACAAAACAACATCATAACATTACAATGAAATAAAACATAAGAATCTTGTAAATAATTCACTAGAACTAACTTAAATAGGAATTTAAAAAGGCTTGGGTAAATATCACAATAGTACAAGTCTTTCCACATGGTTATGGTAGTCCTAGAGTGGTAGAAGGTTTGTGGAATGTGGAGTTTTACTCCCTTGATCTGAAATGGAAGCTAGATTGAAAGCCTCCAACAGATGTGTCCAAAGAAGCTTCTATATGGATAAATTTGTGTGGGATATATAATATGAATTTTAATCACCTGATTTACCCTAACATCCTATGAAATTTAATGACAATAGGATATTTTTTAATGATATGATTGAAATGGTGGACTGTTTTTCATGAAAATAAAATCTATCCAAGAATTTCATCTTCAACTGGGTTCACCAGGAACTCTATTAAAAAATTAGAATGATATCTTTACACTATTTAATGAAATATTTCCCATGATTTCCTTTATCTTTAGTTAAAATTTTAGCTACATTGGGAATGGATATATGCTCCTACAGTATTTTTATTGGGTTGTTGTCCATTTCACTTCTCCCAGAATGATCTTTGTTCAAGGACCATTTTAGTCATCTTCCCAATTGATTCTTTAGTATCTCCATAATGATAGAATGTTCCTCATATAATTTAATACCTAAATATGAAATATGAAAATAAAATAAAGTCTATTGGGTTTTTAAGGAGGTGTTCCAAAATGTACCATGTAATAGTGAATTTTAAGAAAGAATTACAATCATAATGTGAAATAATGTTCAATTTGTAAAATGAAAAAAATGTTGTTTATGAAAAAAAACAAATGGAAATTTTATATATTAAAATTTAATATTATCCTATTTCAGTTTCTAATCATACCCCCAACTTGAGTTTTTTGAGTCCTGATTAAAAAGTTTTTCAAAAATATGAACATTGAATTACCCCATTAAAAAACATTTTAATATACAATGATCACCAAAAGATGTCATACCATGAAATTATGAAACCCATAAACATCATTTTATACAAGATAGGTTCACTAGAATATCCCAATCCCAATCTCATTCAATTTTTCAAATTCATCTCCACATTTTTAGCAATTTCAATTAAGCATGAGGTTGTGTTGTGCATCCTAATAGACATGGGGGTTCATTTTTATTTATATGGGGGGACTATGAAAGCACTATATGGAATCAAATTTTAATATTAATATTAGTATTCATTTAATTTTTTTCCTTTTTTTGAAATATTTCCATTGTAATTGAAATTGAAATCAACCAAGTCAACCCCTATAGCAAGACTTTGCCGATGAATCCTAGGCTCAAATACCTTAGGGAACCAAGTGATGCTCACAAACTCTGAAGTCATCTGATGTGAAATCAATAAAAAATAAATTCGAATTACCAAAAATAGAGATATAATTCCCAACTATCAACTAGAAAAATGTGAATTCACAATCCCAAAGTGATAAAATCCACACAATAGGTCAATACATTTCCCTGTGTGCAATTTATTGTCTTTTTATTTACATTAATTTGATTATTTTTTTAATACTCATTATGAAATTAAAAATATCTATAAACCTATTTCATGTATTGTAAGACCCAATAACATAAACTAATTCCCCGAAATCTAAAGAATGTTCATTTTGAATCTTTTAATTAAATGGATGAAAATATAAATGATGAAAAATTACATTATATATCCACACATTCAAAATCTATGCTCATGAATATAAATATGGATTAAAATTAGAATCAAGGCTTGAAAAATTATATGATATTCAGTTTTAATGTTTTCAAAATATATTATCTTGTAAATGGTTTAAGAAAATTTTCCTTCTATTAAAAATCTTTTTCATTTCAATTTTTTTAAATGGTTGTTTTTTATACAAACAAATCAATATTTTTTCATTTCATCCCCCCCCCCACCAACTTAGAATAACATTCTCCCAAATTTTTTATGAAAATTAAATTTAGAAGGGGTATAGGTTCAGTAATCGGAGGGTAGTTCCAAAATAAAAATTCAAAATTAGAATCATGGAATGAAGTCACCTGGAGGTATACTGATAAAGTTCATGTCATAATAGATTGATTATTCAATATTTATGTCACTCATGGACTCCCCATAGTGGATGGTAGAATGGAATGGAATTATTTGTTGTAGTTGATTTAGGTTAGAGAAAAAAACATTGACATCAACAGTCCATGTTTCTCACACAAAAAACAAAGTAGAAATCATGGAAACCATGAAAGGGTCACTTAAATAAAAACATAAAAAGTAAAGAAAAAAATATACCTATGTATTTTGAAACTTCAAATCATGATTCAATGTACTAGTAATGGATAGGTTGCCTCCAGAAAAGCACTTTGTTTAATGTTTTTTTCTCTACATAGACCCCCCATCTTACCCAATACCAAATTTCAGCATCTTAATAATTATATTATTCACCAATTTCATTAAATCATGATTGAGTATCCATTATGGTTAGTGTGAAATTTTAGAAATTAATTCAATTAAAATAATTAATATACTAATGAATGGTCTAATCCCATGAATATCAAAAAGGGTTCATCATATTTCTTTTTTAATCTTGATTAAGACACTAAGGATAATTTTCTTATCGTTATCTTTGAGAGAGGATGAAATTATAATTAAAAGTTTTTCATTATCCCTTTTGAAGGAATACTTAGGAGAGGAATGATGGACCTTGAATTTGAGCATAGGCTAGATAACACTTTCAAACCTAGGTCGAGACATAAAATAAAAATAAGTATTATTTTCCAAATTTATCAATAGAATTTTTTCCTTTTGAACAGATGATTAATCCCCCAAATTTTCCAGATGAATGATAGGAATGGTTATGGACTTGAAGGTTCTAGATTCTCCCAATGGTTTAGTGATTAGTGGTTGTAAAAAATTTTCAATAGAGATATATTCATAAGATTCAATACTTAAAGACAAATTTACCCCTTGTGAATATATAAAATAACTCCCCATTTTATTTAAACACTCTTTAATAGTTCCCTCATGTTCCTTAGGTTGAATTTCAATATTCCCGAACTAATTTTCCTCATTATCATTCTCTAATTTCATAGATTCTGAAGTTTGTTCTTCAACATTTTCATTAAATTTTGATGCCTCTAATGGTTTTGGAATCATTAATTTAGGTTTTTCATTATTCTTCCCGCTCATGGAAATATTCTAATATATGAGTTGTTAATGTGAGGTTTTTTTTTGTTAAAATATTCTTATATCAATTATGAGGAAGGGAAATATTGAGTGGGATGGAGTTTAATAAATGTTTCAATTCTTTGTAGTTATACTCTCAAGGTTGAAACCTTAAAATTCATTCTCTCCGTTTGTTGATATAATTTCTCAAGTTATGGTAGTGGATCAGGATGGACAAGGGGTTGATCCAAATGATCTATTCTAGGAGTATAATTATACTATTGTAATTGCATAGGAGGATGTTCATATTGCCTTCGTTGGGATTGAAACTCATTTTAGGATGGAATGTATTGTGGATAATAGGAGTTCAAACATTGTGGTTGATTAGGTTACCAATGGAATATACTAGGATGGTGGTGAGGAACCCAACCCCCGAATCCCAGATTCGGTGCCTAAAACATGGTGTGTATTTTTTTTTATAAAAACATTCTGATCAAATTACACATCACATTCCATAATAGAGTATCTTCCGGGTTTAGGTTTTGGAAAACCAGATACAACAGATACATTTCTTCAAAATATTGATAAAGATAAGCTTCATAATGATTCCATCACAGAGAAGTACTCAAAGATTGAAAAACCTACTAACCTTATAAAGATAAATTAAAAAAGTAGGATGAGAAAAATAATGCCGAGTAAGGGGGTTTAAAACTAAATAATGATGTTATTTTTTAAGAAAACTCTTTAAAATAATTACAAAACATTTTCTGAAAAGGAAAAAAAATTCTTGAAGCACGTCAACAAATATTTTCAAAGGTTACATGAAAATTTTTTTAGGGAAAACTCTGACATAAGAATTAATATCTTTATTTAAAATCTATAGATAAAATACATATCAGATTTCACATACATATACAAAAAATTCATGGAATTCAACATAATCTAAAAATTGATCAAACTAATCTTAGGGTGACATGAAAGGATGGGGATACACATGAAATAATAATTTTTTAGAATTGACTATGTAACCACATAATGATTCACCTAACACTTATAATGCACTTCATGAAATGATAGCTGTAATATTAACTTCTGTATCAATGTTCTGATAATAAATGCTACACTTCCGTTATAAAAACAAGCTAAGTACATACTTTAAAATTCCATATACATTTATTACCATTATCATATTTAAAATATTCTTAACTAAGGGGTATTATACTAGTATAATAATCTCAAGGTTGGTTAATTTTTAAACACATATTGAGGAAATTCATAATTTCATAAAATCAAAACATTATATCACGGCCTTGTGCCAAGACCATACATAATCATTTTGTCAAGGCCTCGTGTCATAACCTAGTTTGTCTCATATGACCTTATGATGCATCAAGAGGCTATAACGGGCCACACCCATCACATAATCATTCCAATGCATTACTTATATGTCAAAAAAAATTATATAAAATTTTCCCATAGCACTTTGATTTATTATATTATTTCTTTTATTCAAAGTTTCCCATACCACTTCGAATAAGTAATTTATGTCTTTTATTCGAAGTGTCCCATTCCACTTTGAATAATTAAAATCTTAATCATTAAGATATTATAAGAGATAAGTTTCAATTTGAAATTATGTTCATATTCATAAATTAATCATGCATTAACCATAAAAATTATACGAAATATTTCATGGACACATAGACATACATTTGTACAAGTGCTGATAATTGGTGCACATAAAATAACTATTTGTTTGGTTTTGTAACATAAAATAATAAAACTTAAATTCAAAAACTATGGTTTCATGTTTTTTTAGGAATGTGTCACATGAAATAATTGTTTTATACATAAAAATACATGTTTTTTTTTGAATTTAAGATATATATCATTCAGATTTTCCATACACTGGTAAATAAGAGAACTAAGAAGATTAAACCGTAACCTTTAAAAACCAATAGCATTCATTGTGTAAGATTGTTCATGAATTGAAATATAATAAGTATAATTGTAAAACAATTATTTCATGTGAGGTATTCATGCTTCGAAAGATAATTAAACACAAATCACTACATGTGTTTATGCATGTATATATAATCATGTGTGTTGAACAAAATATTATTCCAACCCTCTATCCTAGTATTTATAAATTGGGAATTCATGCACATAAAGTCAATTACATTAACAAGGTGATGTATTCTTATAGAATTTTTAGGCACACAATAACAAAATAATATTTTTTTATTTTTTTGCAATATAAAATTACATCATGTGTATAGTATAAAATCATCACCAGGTTAATACCATCAAAACTTATTAAATAAATTAAGATAAGCATATATGTGATTATGGTTCTTATACATATATATGTGGGTTTTAAAATTATATAAAACTATATATAAACAAAGTGTATACTTGGGATTTTCACAACCAAAACAAGGTTTGATAAATCCTTAAATATTGTACACTACAAAAACATAATTTAATTACTAAAATCAGTTTTATGAAAACTTAATTCAGATTAAAATTAAAACCTATATGTATATATACATATAACCGTATAAACACATATATGTTTATATGGTCCAATTAAACAAAACAAAATAGAATCCCCGTATAATTTACATGCATTTAAGAACATAATTATAAAAACAAAAGGTCATCATTTGAAAATCATAAAAACCAGAAATTTTTTGTTTTATAAATAAACGCATATTCTTATATAGTTATATATATATAAATGGTTTAGTTGAAATAAAAAATAAAAAATAAGCCCTTACAAATTTTATATGCATCATAAACATAAATTAAATTATGGAAAACATCATTTAGAAAACCAGAAGTTGTTTGGGATTGAATGTTACATAACATTGTATATACACAATGTGTGCATATGGGGTGTGCATTACTAATTTTTTTTATTAAATCCATATAAGCATAAAATACCTTAAAAACATTAGTTACTCACTAACTCCATTCCTGTGAAAATTTAAAACAAGTTGGGATTGAAAACTATGTGTGTATATATATATACACATAACTTTATACACAAAAATTGTAAATAAGGGTTTGGAATATAGAAAAAAAATAAAAAAAATCCCTTACTTGAACCCAAAGGTTGGGTGGAGTCAAAAGAGGTTGGAGAAGAGTTGGGAGGAATAAAAACCATAAGTTTTATGGTTTCAAAGTAGGTTTATATAAATATTATATATATTTATATTTATATATATTATATATATATATTTATATATATATATACACCCTCTAGTTCAATCATAAAATACAAACAAAGACTCGAAAAAAACTCTTATAGGAGAGAACAAACACCCTTATCAAAGAAAATATTAAATAAATAAATCATTTGATAATGTATAATTATATATTTATATGTATATATATATATATTTATGTATATGTATATTATATATAATATACATGGGATCCAATGGGGTTCAATTTTAAAATAAAACCAAGTGTTTCGGTTTTGTGGAAAAGGAGAAAGAAGGGGGCCACAGATGGAGAAAATAGTTGTCAAGGGTTAAATATGATCAGTGGAGAAGAGTGTGATTTGACCTATTGCATTGGTGTGATGTGAGGAAGAACAAAAAGAAAAGTGAAAAAAATGTGGAAAAGGAATGGAAAGTTTGAACTGATCAAGGTTGTTTGGACGGATGAGGCAAGATTCGTGGGATAAAAATGGATGGATAGTTGAGATCAGACATGGATTAATCGGATGACTATAGAGGCTTCCATGGTTTTGAAAATAGATGGACGGTCGAGACCTCACGCATCAAGTTTTAATATCCCATATTATATCTCTATTAAAAAACTGCATCCCACATCGAAACAAGGAGTGATTTGGGACCTCCATAAAAACCGCGATGCCTCAACGATAGGGAAATGTACTCCCTTTTCCCTCCTTGGTACGACCTCGTACTAGTTCTCTTATGGGCATGCTCTTCTCACACCATATTCTAATGTGGATGCCTTCACAGTGGTTCTGCCTCAGTTCCTCCTTGCACCTCACATGGGCTTGCACTAGCGCCAGTACACGACTCGACATGCACCATGAAAGTGCTTCCTGAGGGTTCTCTGATCCTGAGGTTCTATGTGAGACACCCTCCAACCTTAAGGGAGTTGGCTTCAAGGCCACCCTTGGTTGAATGGGTACTCACCCATTTTTTTATAAAAAAAATCATTTTTTATTGAATATAAGAACATATTTATAATAATGTTTCCAAAATAGAATATAAATTCTTTCTTGTGGTTAAACTAGACTCCAAATACCATTGTTTTCATAAATTGTATACATTTTTAGATTTTAAAGAATCATAAGTTCAAAATCTAAATACAAAATTTAACTCCCATTAATACATGTCCTAAATTCCTTTTAACTCATTCTAAAAGAAAATGTCTTATATTTTAAAAATCCAACTATGAAATACATCCTCAATTTGAAACTATATTTTCTTTTAACTAAATATAACACTTTAAAAAAATTTAAATACTTAAAAAATATATTTGAAAAATATATATTTTTCTATAAGACAACTAATTATATTTCATTTCTATTAAAATATAAATAAGCATAGACTTTTAATACACATAGGGGTATTATTTTCAAACCTTACATTTACTTGAAAACATACATTTATTAACTAAAACCTTAATTTCAAAAAGACCATTAAAGTTCTTAAAGTACTTAAAATTATTAAGATACTTTAAATACTTAAAATATTTAAAATACTTATATACCTAAAATAATCAAAACAATCAAAATATTAATACTTAGTATACTTAAAATAATCACAATACTAATAATTAATAAAATATTATGATTTCAAAAATAAATATGTATGGGGTGTTGCAATATTTTTACCACAAAATAATTGTGTCCTTGCAATTCCATCCTACTCTTAAGCTTCCTAGCACCAAACCACAGACATCACCCCTAATGTCCCTAAAACATTTTTTAATCATTATTACTTAACAAAATTTGAATAAAAAATAGTATTTTATTTATACCTTCACCTGGTTTTCCATTGTTAGAGAATTTCCTAGTAAGTTCTTCTAGTTCGGTTGTTCCCCAAAACATTTTTAAACTCTGCAATTTCATTTTCCCATATACACCTTTCACATCTTGAGTAAAACACATGCAGGTAGTAGTAGGTACTCAAGAGGGTGTCATAGGATCTATAGAGTTCGAAGATATCATAACGAACTTGGTTTTGATATTCTAGTCAGACAGATTGGTTTTATAAAAACCAGATAATATAAATCCTCCCATACCTATTGAAACTCAAAACTTGGAACATATAGGATTCATGGGGGTCACTCGCCTCTGCAGCTTCTTGAAACTTCTTTAGGGCCAAATAAGCCGCATATAGGTTGAAATATAGGAAAAAGCCTTTGTAATACCTCTCTTTCTGAGTATAATACACAAATTTTTCTTGCAACATAATATAGTATACATGACTAGGTCCTTGGTGAAGTGGAAGGATATATGGGTTGTTTGACACCTGATAGAGGTGTTTGCAAGTTAGATGCAGGTTCATAAAAAGCTGGTATGATTCTGACCATGACATTCCAATTATGTTCACTATTAATTCGATTGGGAGAGACAATAGGTCTGTTGGTGAACCCTCACCTTCCATCTAAAAATTTTAAGAGAATGTTTTACTCAGTGAAACATAATAAATTTATTTTTTTTTCTATTCTTATTTTCCAAAATTTTCTAAATAGTTACTCTAATAGCATCTATGACGACACCGACCCAAAAATGAATCATGTATTTACCATAAAAATTAAACTAAAGACTGCATGGACACATAGATATACATTTTTACAGGTGATGATAATTAGTGCACATAAAATAATAATTTATTTGGGTTTCTCCCATAAAATAATAACACTTAAATTCAAAAACCCCTATTTTATGAAATTAAACATTTTATGTATAAAAATATAATTTTTTTTTTAATTTATGATAGATGTCATTCAAATTTTCCATACACTAATAAAGAGGAGAACTAAACAGATTAAATCATAACATTCAACCACTACTGAAATTTGTGATATTTACAATAGGCTATTTGTGATGGGATCCCGTCGCAAATAAGCTTTTGCAAAAGTATCTCATTTCAAATAACTCGTTGTAGAAAATGGCATCGCAAATAACTCTCTGATTATATACATTATATATAAATAAAATTTTTGCAATGGGCCCATCGTAAATTCTATTTAAAAATATATTTTTAAACTATTTGCGATGGGATCCTGTCGCAAAAGATCCCATCGCAAATAATAACCAAAAAAAAAATATTTATTTAAATTATAATTAATGAAAAAATAATATTAATATTATTAAAATAATAAAAAAAGAAAAAAAAATATTAAAATTCTCAATATTCTCAAAATAAATATAAAAATTTCATAAAATATTATTATTATTATTATTTGTAAAATAAAAACAACACTAAAAAATATAATACTAAAAAAAATTATTTTATAAAAAATTTATTAATGAAAAAATAATATTAATATTATTAAAATATTAAAAAATATTAAAATTCTCAGTATTCAAAAAAAATATAGAAAAACTCATAAAATATTTTTATTAGTTTTAGTAAAATAAACAAACATTAAAAAATATAACAGTAATAATAAATAATAAAACATTAAAAATAAAAAAAATTAAATTATGCAATATTCACACCAATATAAAAGACAAAAACTGAAAATAGTTTATATTACAACAAATCTTGAATTCAAATATTTTTAACATAAAAAATCACAGAGGGGGGTCATCTTCTAGAGGAGGTAGAGGTGCTGTAGAAGATGGTAAAGGAAACCCCATCCCAAAACTATGAGTCAGACATCGCATGTACTCCATCTACTCGTGATGCTGCTGCTGCCATCGACGTATCTCCTCATCGTGATGTTGCTGCTGCTGCTGCTGCTAACACATCTCATCATGCTGCTTCTGCAAACTCTCTATAAGCTTAGCCTGAGTTTGCAACTACTCCTGATATTATGAGGTTGAAGATGATTCCTCTCCCTGATCTCCTCTCGATCTGGATTACAACATCGTAGTAGTACCATAATAAGTACCATGAGTCACATGAGAGTCGATACCAACTACTCGACCCTTCTCGAATCCATACTGAGTCGGATACATCCATGCCGCCTCATCCAAATGGTGGGCACTAGTCTGATCAGTCACCTCATCTTGACTCCTAGCCTATGTCTGAGATGTCACAGCCTCACAAGGCTCCTTCAATTCTAATTTGAAACTAAAATTGTGAAAATATTATATGCAGTTAAATGTCAAAATGAAAAAAAATAATACTAACCATAATCTGACACTGGCGATCACCTCTAATCACTCCAGTGGCTGGATCACTGTACATCCTCCGATAAATGTTGTACTCTGTAATATCAGGATGCTGGAATACCTATAAAAATATAAAATAAATTGTTTATATTCAAATTTATATAAAATATTTAAAAAAGATACTTACTAGATGCACTTTATGCATACTGAATGTACGGCTACCAACTCAATGTGTCACCTCATGTATCCCCTGATTCTACTGACCCACCGAAGACCTCCTCTGAAATATACCACTCAACCAGTTTAAACATAATCCATCCCAAATGTGAGGTGAAATTTAATCTGGTCAGTGGGCTCTATATGACTCATCAAAATCTTTCACTCCTTCTTTCTTAATGGTAGAACTTCTCAAATTTTTCAAAAAAAGACAAAAAACGGTCATGCATAGATGCCTCTAATGCCGCATGGATAGCGTTGTGCATGCTATCATCGATGGGATGCCATAAACACTATAAATAATTTATAATATCAAGTTATTAATAACAAAATTTCAAAATAAATATAATTTATTTACGTACCATCCAATGATTCAACATGTCAATCTTCACATCAACGGGAATCTGTTCCCATGTGATCCATGGCTGAGAAAAATAATTGCACAAGATAGCACTCCCCTGTCCAACAGATACATGCGTAAAACTGTGAAAAAGAATACATAACCATAAAATTAGTATATATATAAATAAATTAATGAAAGCTAACTAAAATATACAGGTTATAAAACCTCTGTGTGCATGGATCGAAGCCCAGATGTGGATGTCGCTCATTTATTGGGTTAGGAATCATCAGTCATGCAAGACCGCGCTCACTTCGTGTACCCCCTAAACCACCAGTTGGATAAGGGTCAGATGATCCCAAATCCCCCTCATCAAAAGGTAGCTCAGACTCCTGTAACTCACGAAATAGATCAAGGTCCAAATGAAACACAAAATTATTATTGTTAGAAGATAGTTGAAAATAACTATTCTATATAGATATATATTAGTTATGATTATAACCAGCATTGAATTGTGTCAATGTTTACCTTCATCGTCATCTTCATATATGATGATGTCAATGTCTTCAGATTCATCCTCAGCATCATCAATATCTATATGAGTTCCAGTTTCATTACCTCTTTTCATTTCAAATTCATTTGTAACATCATTAACAACTTTGTCACCATTGAACCTTAATTGTGGGGTGTCATCAACAATATTCAAGTCACTTTTTGAAAAAGATGTATTTTGAGTAGTCTCTTGAAAAACTTCATTTCCTTCCAATTTAGTGGAACCAAATTCAGTTTGAGTAAACTAATTTTCCTGAGATTTCATTTTTATTATGCTCCACCAATCACCCAGGTCTCTTGAAGTAGTACAATACTTTGCGTAATAAATTTTATGGGCCTGTTGCGCCAATAAAAATGGTTCATTTACTACAAGAAGAATTTTATATTTAATATCGATGATTCCATGAGTCGGATGAACACACAAGCCTCTCTCGTTATCCAACCACCAACATTTAAACTTTTTTATGTAATTATATCCTAGATAACACATCTCAATAATTTCATCCAGAATAACGTAAAAGTCAACATCAGTTTATCTATGATGTGATCATCTCAAACACACTCCACTATTCATTTTTTTGATTCCCCATATGCACGTGTATGAAATCGAAAACCATTCACCACATATTCATTATAATATTTTACCATTTTGGATGGTGGGTTAATCAATATACATAGTCACTTATCAATTTTATCATCATTTTGAGACAACTAGAAATTTTTAAAACAATTATAAATATAATAAATAGTAAACTAAACTGATATTAAACCATCAATAATTTATGTTACCATATTTTGAAACCATTGACAAAAAATTTTGTGTCTGTGTTATTCAAGATAAGCTTCTATAATTTGTGAAAGTTGTTTCTCGATATGATTATTATATAACCTACAAATAAAATAAGTTTATATACTGTAACATAAATTATAGAATAACTGATAGAATCACTCACAGTACATATGATGTCATTTCTTCACAGTTGAGCAGAACATATATATGAGCTCTCTAATGTTCATCGTCTAAAATCCATCATTATTGAAATCCACCGAAGCCAAGATTTGGCTGATTAAAAACTGATAATTGATTTTCCATTTCATTATTAACATTTCCCTCATACTATCCCATGCAGTTTTGTTCTGAGGGATATTCAGATTCAAAATAGTGAGAGCAGAAAAAATAAATTTCTTCTTACAAAAAAGGTTTAGAAATTGATCCTTCAACTAATGCTTTATTGCATACTTTTTTCTTCAATTTCAACATGCATATCTCAAATGGGTACATCCATCGAAACTGTAATGGACCTCCATATTTAGCTTCCTGTGGAAAATGTAATATCAGATGTTTCATTGAGTCAATGAAAGTCGGCGGAAATATTTTTTCCAGTTTACATATAATTACAGCAACATCTTCTTCCAGTTTTCATAGTGTATCATAGTCTATTGTCACTGCACAAATGTCTCAAAAATAATATGATATGTCTATTATAGAATCCCAAATCATAGAATTCAAAAAACCTCTAAATCAAATCGACATAATTCTTTCCATTATAACAAGACTATCATGAATTTTTAATTCAGTAATATGGTCATTCTAAACACATCTGCCCAAATCGGAAGTATAGCCATCGGGATGTCTCAAATCTGCAATCCACTGACAAAATAATAATCAAATCTCTTTGGATAGTGTATAAGCTTCTTTTTTCTTCATTAATCTATGTGATCTGATATTTTCAAACAGTTCAAGTTCTGATTTCCTACAAATTTGGGAAAGATCTAATCATGCTTTTACAATATCTTTGGTCTTACCTAGTGTATCCAAAATTGTATGAAAAAAATTATCAAAACAGTTCTTCTCAATATGAATGGCACCCAATATATGGCGGACCAACAAATTAGACCAATATGGAAGATCCCAAAAAATGATCTGTTTTATCCAATTATGTTCTTTTCCAAAGCCATGAATTTACTTTTGGTTTACTATTGGCCCAAATGTGATTGGAGGTAATGAAAATAAAACTGATTTCAACTCTATACCTAATATCATTTTGGGAGCTTCATCCCTTTCAATTGTGCCTTTTCTAAAATGAGATTTTTTCCTTCGAAAAGGAATATCGGTTAGAAGAAATCTGCAATTGAAGTCAAAATAGTAAGGTTTTTTCAATTGATAAGAATAAAGGCTTTATTTTATTTCATATAGTAAGGATATGATTTTGGACCATGTGTACTCTGGCCAGATAACATGCTATATGCCGGAAAGTCACTAATCGTCCACATCAAGGTATCTTTTAATATGAAATTTTTTTTCGTAGCAACATCATATGTACTAACACGATTACTCCACAATGTATTTAACTCATAATTCAATAGTTTCAAATAAACATCAATATTCTTTTTCAAATGTCCTATGATTAATAAGATCAAAAATATATAGGGTTCCTTCATCAACATCTATGGAGGTAAATTGTACGAAGTTATAAAGATAGGCCAACATGAATACTGACTACCATAAGAACTAAACGGACAAAAACCATCAGTAGAAAGGCCTAATCGCATGTTTCTAGATTCTAAAGCCAAAGACGGATGCAGGTGGTCAAAATTTTTCCATGAATCACCATCAGATGGATGATTCTAGATTTTATGGGTTGAAATATTGGTTTTATTCCATGACATCATTGAAATTGTGTTCTGAGATATAAATAAACGTTGCAGCCTGGGGGTAGGGGAAAATATCTTAACTATTTTATAAGAATCGATACAGCCTTTCCTGGTTGAACTTCTCTATACCTCGATGGTCCACATATGGTACAACTATCCAATGACAAATTTTCACCAGAATATAAGATTCAACCATTTGTACATGCACGAATCTTCTGATAACTAAGGCCTAGATTACGAACCAACCTCTTGCTCTCATAGTAATTTGCATGAAACACATTTCCTTTAGGTAATAGTGTTTTAACCAAGGAAAATATATGATCAAAATAGTTATTTGACATTGAATTATCTGATTTAATAGCCATAAATTTTTTAACTACTTCTAATTTGCTTATCTTGCAACCAGGATATAATGCATCCCCAGGAGACCTCAACAACGCATAATATTCAGATGGTGCTAATTCAAGAGTTAAATTAATTTCATCTTGAGTTTCATTTTGGTGAATAGATGGACCTCCAACATCATGTACTAAATTTTGAAACCGTGATGGATCAAGAATCAAATTATTAGTATCTTATCTGGAACTGCGTTTACCGTATTGATACCAAAAAACACAATTTGGTTAAAAACCAAACAGAAAGAGATATCCCAAAACCTTGTTAAATGTGTCAAACATTCTCCGAGAACATTTTTTACAAGGACACTTAATTGGGCTTTCTGAAACATATTCTGGTTTTCATGATGCAAATGATAATAAATATTCAACACCCTCAATATATACAGGATTTAAACCAGAACTGTTAGGATTTCTGCCCTGATTTATCTAAGCATGATCATCTAATAATGACTGATGTTGAATTCCTTGTTCCATATTTTTCTAAAAAATATTAAATTATCACTGTTTTTGAATAATTTGAAATTATAAAAACACTGTCTGAAAAAAGAAGATAAATAATTATAACTACTTCTTAATAATTAACATTAATTTTGGGTGACATAATTTCCAGTGGATTGATGGCTACTCTTTTGTCTAACAGCTCATTTACTTGCAAATTTCTCTAACTGAAATCACAATGAAGAATCTGCTTGGAGGTACGCATATTCATTCTCATGCATACGATTATTTATAAGCGTACCTCCGAAAAAATTCATCATTGTGATTTTAGTGTGAGAAAGATACAAGTAAATGAGCTCTTGGACAAAATAGCCCTCTTTTTGTCGATGAATCGTCTTCTTGTAACTATCACTTCTTGAAAAAATTATGAAAAATTTGGTCCTACGAATGAATATTCAAACTCGTTCATACAATATTGGATATGCATATGTAGAAGCATACTTTTCATAATGTTTTGAGTTGCTGAAAGTTGAAAGAAGAAGATTCATCGAGCAAAAGGAGTGTCGTCAATCCACTTAAAATTGAGCCAAGTTATTAAAAGTTATTACAATTTATTGCAATTGGTATTATTCCTAATTATTTCTAATTATTCTTATTTATTCCCTGTTATAACTAATTATTACTAATTATTCCAATTTATTTTTATTTATTCCTATTTATTCTTATTTATTTATGTTTATTCTTGTTTGTTCCTATTTATTCCTATTTATTCATATTTATCCCTATTTTTTCCTATTTTTTCATATTTATTACTAGTTATTACTATTTATTCCTATTTATTCCTATTTATTCCTATTTATTCTTATTTATTCTTATTTATTCCTATTTATTCCTATTTATTTCTAATTATTCTTATTTATTTCTAATTATTCCTAATTAGTCCCAATTATTGCTATTTATTCGAATTTATTACTATGTATAATAAATTATTCCTATTTATTCCTAATTATTCCTAATTATTCATAAGTATTGCTAATTATTACTAACTATTCGTATTTATTTCTATTTATTCTTATTTATTCTTATTTATTGCTAAATATTCATAATTATTGCTAATTATTTTTAATTAATGCTAATTATTCATAATTATTTCTAATTATTCGTAATTATTATTATTTATTACTAATTATTGCAATTTATTACTAATTATTGCTATTTATTCCTATTTATTTCAATTTATTTATATTTATTGCTATTAATTCCTATTAATTTTTAATTATTACTATTTATTACTAATTATTACTATTTATTGCTAATTATTACTATTTATTGCTAATTATTACTATTTATTTCTAATTATTACTATTTATTTTTAATTATTACTATTTATTACTAATTATTTCTATTTATTACTAATTATTACTATTTATTACTAATTATTACTATTTATTCCTATTTATTTCTAATTATTAGTATTTATTACTAATTCTTCCAATTTATTACTAATTATTTCTATTTATTACTAATTATTCTTATTTATTACTAATTATTCATAATTGCTACTATTTATTTCTATTTATTCCTATTTATTTCGAATTATTAATATTTATTTCTTATTATTTGTATTTATTTATAGTTATTGCTATTTATTTCTAATTTTTCTATTTATTTCTAATGGTTGCTATTTATTCCTAATTATTGCTAATTATTCCTATTAATTTCTAATTATTCCAATTTATTTCTAATTATTTCTAATTATTCCTATTTATTTCTAATTATTCCTATTTATGTCAAATTATTACTAATTAATTCTATTTATTGCTCATTATTCATATTTGTTGTTTATTATTCCTATTTTTTGCTAATTATTCATATTTATTGTGGATTATTACTATTTATGACCATTTATTTGGAATTATTCGTATTTATTACTAATTATTGCTATTTATTACTAATTATTGATAATTATTACTAATTATTGTTATTTATTAATAATTATTGCTGTTTATTACTAATTATTGCTATTTATTACTAATTATTCGTAATTATTCGTAATTATTGTTATTTATTACAAATTATTACTATTTATTACTAATTATTTCTATTTATTACAAATTATTCCTAATTATTCTTATTTTTTACTAATTACTTCTATTTATTACTAATTATTTCTATTTATTACTAATTATTCCTAGTTATTACTAATTATTCCTATTTATTACTAATTATTCTTATTTATTACTAAGTATTCCTGTTTATTACTTTTTATTCATATTATTACTATTTATTTATAATTATTAGTATTTATTGTTATTTGTTACTAATTTTTCTTATTTAGTACTATTTATTTCTAATTATTGTTATTTATTACTATTTATTCATATTTATTACTAATTATTGTAATTTATTACTAATTATAGCTAATTTTACTAATTATTGCTATTTATTACTAATTGTTGCAATTTATTACTAATTATTGCTATTTATTACTAATTATTGCTATTTATTGTTATTTATTTCTAATTATTTCTATTTATTACTAATTATTGGTATTTATTACTAATTATTCATAATTATTCTTATTTATTCATATTTATTCATATTTATTACTAATTATTCCTATTCATTACTAATTATTTCTATTTATTACTAATTATTTCTATTTATTACTAATTATTTCTCTTTATTACTAATTATTCTTATTTATTACAAATTATTCCAATTTATTACTAATTATTCTTATTTATTACGATTTATTTATAATTATTACTATTTATTCTTAATTACGACTATTTATCCCTATTTTTTTCTATTTATTACTATTTATTGCTATTTATTACTATTTATTTCTAACTTTTTCTATTTATTCCTAATTATTACTATTTATTACTATTTATTACAAATGATTCCTATTTATCACTAATTATTCCTATTTATTACTAATTATTCATATTTATTACCAATTATTCCTATTTATTACTAATTATTCCTATTTATTGCAAATTATTTCGATTTATTACTAATTATTCCTATTTATTACAAATTATTGCTATTTATAACTAATTATTACTATTTATTACTAATTATTACTATTTATTACTAATTATTCTAATTTATTACTAATTATTTCTATTTATTACTAATTATTTAAAATGAGTACTCAGAATTTCAATTTATTATTACAAATAAATACTGATAAAAAAACAATTTAAATCTAATTTAATTACAACTAATAAAAAATAATTAAAATTAACATCAAAAAAATTAAATAAATACTAAATTAAATAAAATATAAATACCTTTAAACTTGATCTCCTATTGATGTTGATGGATTCACAAATTTTTTGTGAAAAAAAACTACATCACCCAAATTTTCTCTCTGAAAATAGAGTTTTGAGAGAGAGGGAGAGAGAGTAAGAAATGAGAGGTGGATTTAAAAAAACAGATGAGGTTATATGTAGGTTAGATTATTTAAGACGGGGCTATTTGCGACAGGCTACCCGTCGCAAAATCCTTCACCCGCATTAATTACGGTCAGCGGTTAAAAGAGTTTGTGTGACGGGACCCATCGCAAAAGCTACCTCTCGACACACTATTTGCTACGGGAGAACATCCCGTCGCAAAAACCTATTTACCACTATCAGGAATTTGCGACGGGACCCGTCGCAAATACCCTCAGACCGGCGCACTATTTGCAACGGGGGAATACCCCCCGTCACAAATAACCTTCCTGCGGGTTACTGTGCAAACTGCACCAAACCTTTTGCGATGGAACCCCAAATCCCGTCGTAAATAACCAAATATTTGAGATGGGGATTCTACCGGTCACAAATAGCCCGTCGCAAAAAGATATTTTTCTCGTAGTGAACAACCAATAGCATTCATTATGTCATAGTCTTGATGAATTGAAATATAATATGTATAATTTTAAAATAATTATTTCATGCGAGGTATTCATGCAAAAGAAGATAATTAAACACATATCATTACATGTGTTTATGCATGTATATATAATCATGTGTATTGAACAAAATATTTTTCCAATCCTCTATCCTAGTATTTATAAATTGGGAATGCATGCATGTAAAGTCAATTTCATTAAAAAGGTGATGCCTTCTTTTAGAATTTTTAGGCACAGAATAACAAAAAAATGTTTTTTTATTATTTTCCAATATAAAATTACATCATGTGTATTGTATAAATTCATCACCAAGTTAGTACCATCAAAACTTCTTATATAAATTAAGACATGCATATATTTGATTGTGGTTCTTATAAATATATATGTGGGTTTGAAAATTATATAAAACAATATATAAAAAAACTGTATTCATGGGATTTGCACAACCAAAACAAGGTTTGATGAATCGTTATAAATATTGTACACTACAAAAACATAATTTAATTACTAAAATCAGTTTTATAAAAATCTAATTCAGATTATTATTACAACCTATATGTATATATACATATAACCGTATATACACATATATGTTTATATGGTCCAATTAAACAAAACAAAATAGAATCCGTACATGATTTAAATGGATTTAAGAACATCATTTTAAAAACAAAAGGCCATCATTCGAAAATCATAAAAATTAGAATTGGTTTGTTTCATAAACAAACACATATATATATATTCTTATATATATATATATATGTATATAAATGGTTTAATCGAACACAATGTAAAAAAAAGCCCTTACAAATTTTATACACATCATAAACATATATTAAATTCTGGAAAACATCAATTATAAAACCAGAAGTTGTTTGGGATTGAAAGTTACATAACACCATATAAACACAAAGTGTCTATATGGGGTGTGTACAGATAAAAAGAAATTTATTAAATCCACACAAGCATCATTTACCTTAAAAAATATAGCTACTCACTAATGCCATTCCTATAAAATTTTAAAACAGGTTGGGATTTAAAAGTATCTTGTGTGTATATATATATACATAATCATATACACATAAGTTATAAATAAGAGTTTCACATATAGAAAACAAATCAAAATAATCCCTTACATGAACTCAAAGGTTGAGTGGAGTCGAGTAGAGGTTGGAGAGGAGTTGGGAAGAAGAAAACCCATAAGTTTTAGGGGTGAAAAGTAGGTTTATATAAACCATGTGTATATATATATATTTTTTATACACACTCTGGTTAATCATAAACTATAAAAAAAGACTCGAATAAGAATCATGTAGGAGATAACAAACACCTTAATCAAAGAAAATCTTAAATAAATCAATATTTTTATAATGTATAATTATATATATATATATATATTATGGAAAACTTACATGGGATAAAAAGGGGTTTGGTTTTAAAATAAAACCAAGTGTGTGGGTCTATGGAAAAGGAGAAAGAAGGGGGATACAGAGGGAGAAAAGAGGTGTCATGGATTAAAGAGAAGCATTAGAGGAGAGTGCGACATGAACCGGTTCACTGGTACAACGCGAGAAGAATAAGAAGAAAATGGAAGGAAATATGGAAACAAAATGAACGCTCTAGATCGATCGAGGCTGATCGAACGGCTAAGGTGAGATATGTGGGATTAAAAATGGTTGGACGGTCTAGATCAGTCACGGATTGATCAGGCGGCTATATAGGACTCTGCGGTTTTAAAAAACAGATGGATGTTCATGATCTCATGCGATGAGATTGAATGGCCCAGATTATATCTCCATTGAAAAACTGTGCCCCACATCAAAACGAGGATGAATTTGGGACCTCCATATAAATCTCGATGCCTCAGCGATAAGGAAATAAATTACCTTACCACTCCTCGGTACCACCCTGTATCGATTCTGTTGTGGGCGTGCTCTGCGCTCACCATATGCCACCGGGTCACCCAGTATGGTGGAACCACATCAATTCCTCCTTGCACCCCATGTGGTCATGCACTAATGTCGGTGTGTGACTTGACATAAACCATGCATGTGCTACCCAAGGGTTCTCTGGCCTCAAGGTTCTATATGAGATACCCTCTGAGCTTGAGGGCTTGTCCTTCAAGGCCGCCTTCAGTTGGATGGGTACGCACCAATTTTTTTTAAAAACAAAACATCATTTTTTATTAAACATAAGAACATATTTATAAAATTGTTTCAAAAACATAATATATTTTCTTTCTTGTGGTTCAACTAAAGTCCAAATACAATTATTTTCATAAGTTGTATAAATTTTTAGATTTTAAAGCATCATAAGTTCAAAATCTAAATACAACATTTAACTTCTATTAAGACATGTCATAAATTAATTTTAACTCATTCTAAAAGAAAAGTGTTATATTTTTAAAATCCAAATATGAAATACATCCCCAATTTAAAACCATATTTTTTTAACTAAAGATTACATTTTAATAAATTTAAATCATTTAAAAAAAATATTTAAAACATGCATATTTTTCTATATAAAAACTGATTACATTTTATTTCTATTTAAAGATAAATAAGTATACAATTTTAATTCATATAGGGGTATTCTTTCAAAACATTAAATTTACTTGAAAACATATATTTATTAACTAAAACCTTACTTTAACCCCCTCCCTTAAAGTTCTTAAAGTACATAAAATAATTAAGATAATTTAAATACTTAGAATATTTAAAACGCTTATACATTTATAATACTAAAAAAAATACTAAAACTTCATATACTTAAAATAATCAAAATACTAATAATTAACAAAATATTATTATTATAAAAATAATTTTTTTTGGGAAATTACAACTGTCGTTTTACATCACACTTGGTACGGGTTGATCAATGTTGGGAGAGGTTCCCTATATTTGAGTTTGATCAAAATGGATTCCCATATAAGTGAAATTGGGGGTGGAAATGGAGAATTTGGGTGAGAAAAGGATTCTAGTGTCTATGATAACTTACTTAGGACCCTGTAAATGGAACCAAAATTTGGCCTCACCCAAATTTACTTCAGTTTTTAGGGTGGAAGCGGTCTCTTGTAGTGTACCTTGGGTTGTCAAATCCTTAGAGAACTAAGAAGAAACCTACAAACACGTACATTCTATGGATTGTTTTTTGTTTTGAAGCTACCAGATTTGAGTTTATTTTAGGTGTGTTTAAATGAGAACTATGAGCCCTATGTGAATTTAAATCATGATAATGGGTTGATCCTATGATATTGAAAAGGGTTTATTGGATGAATTTCATTCTAAAATATTTATATATTATTAACTTGAGAAGGATTCATCCAATGAATTAAAAATAACCTTGTAATATACTAGTTAAACACCTTAAAAAACATATGATAATCACCTCTACACTTGGATTATCATTTTCATGAACACCCCATGGTAAAGGATATTATTATAACAAAAAGGTGGGATTATAAAATTCAACAAGGAAGAGGAATAAGAAAATAATTGAATGAGAAAACTAAATAAAAGAAATTTTTAAAAATTAATATAGTGATAAATAAAATCCAATCCTTCAACTTTCTACTCCCTCAGATAAACCCATAATAGGGTTATCCCTCCATTTATTTCATGATCACAATATAAGAGGGAAGTAGACACATGAGGGAGGAATTAAAGAAGTAAAAATAACAAAATAATGAACACTCCACCGTTGTGTGAAAGATTTCTCTCATCACTCTATAAATAAATTCATACATTAATGAAATAGTATCACGGTGTTAATAAAAAGATAAAAAATGAGAAGAAGAAGAAGAATTTTTATTAAGATTATAAGGTAATTTAAATAACATGTAATTAAAATAAGAACATTACAAATAAAACATCGAAGCATAACATTATAATGAAACACAAAAAATAATCCTATAAATACTTCATCACATATAACTTAAATAAGAATTTCAAGAGACTTCAAATGATATTCTAACATTCCACATCTTCCCACTTTATTATGGTAGGCCTAAGTTGGATTAAAGTTTATGGAATGTGTAATTTTACACACATGACCTAAAATGGAATCCACCTTGCATTCCTCTGAAATATTTTTCCAAATGAGAATCTATATGGATGAATTTTTATGGCCTATATTATAAGAAGTTAAATCACTAAATATATCCTAATACACTATAAAATTTAAGACTAATTGTATATTTTTTTGAGTTATGATCAAAATTGTTGGCTATTTCTTGGGAAACATAATTTATCCTATAATTTCATCTTCAAATTGGGCCTCCTGAAACTTCATTAAAAAATCTGAATGAGTTCTTTCCTCAATTTAATGAAATGTCTTATATTATTTCCACTATCTTCAGTTAAAATTTTAGCTTCTTTTGAATTTTATATTTTCCACTATAGTATTTTTATTGGGTTGTTTTCCAGTTTACTATGCCAATAATATTCTTGGCTTAAATCCCACAATGTTCATCTTTCCAATTGATTATTCAGTTTCTCCAAAATGAAAAAATTTTCCTCATAGCATGTGAAACATAAAAATGAATTATGAAAATAAGGTCAATACTATTTGATGTTTTAGGAGGTGTTAAAATATATACCATGAAATAGTGAATTTTAAGAATGAATTACAATCATAATGTGAAATAATGATCAATTTTTTAAATGAATTAAAACTGTTGTTTATGAATAATGAAGCACATGACAATGATATATATTAACATGAAATATTATCCTTTTTCAATGGATAATCATTTTCCCTAACCAACATGGGTGGGGTAGCATATGTAATCATATAACATACATAATATAATATATCACAAAATCACACTATAAGAATAACAAATTATTAGACTCAACTACAACTAACTTTTCTCAGACTCTCGAATACCACTACTAAGACCAAATATCCTATAAGCACACAAGAATTTAAAAAGATAAATTAATTCATTCTTTACTATTTATCATTTCCTTCCATTAATTAATTATTTAACCACTAACTAACCATTCTAATTATTCCAAATTACATTATATCAATTATCAGAGTAAAATTCATACCCTCCAGGCATAATCCAAATAGAGTCTAAAATTTCTAAATATTTAGATCATTCCATCTTTTTTATTTCATCAAAAACAACCCCATGGGTTAAGAATTATTTATTAATCACTAGAATCATTCAATAATCTAGATACTCTAGGAAAACCATCCTATGAATCCACTAAGAGGAAACATGAAACTAAGAAAATAAAAATACCTCAAGTAGTGGGGAAAGGAATATAGATAAAAAAAGAAACCTGGATATCAACTACTAAGCATATTCACAAGAGAGAATACCATTTAGTATAATATCCAATGTTAAAACCACATTTAACCCATTCCATCATCTCCAATTCAATCCTCAACACCCATATACTTATCTTGATGCATTCTTCTATCATAGGCATAAAATGCTTCCACATCATCTAGGCCTTCCTGGCCACATCACATCAATCATCCCAAGATCATCCATCCCAAGATCATATCATATCTAGGCCTCACCTCCCCATATCACATCACATAGAGAATATCACATTCAAATAATATCACCAATGAATAAAAAAAAGAATATCCAACAACAAGGTAATCTTGTCCATAAGAACAAGTCTCCCAACCTTCAAACATAAACGAGATCTCGTGGATCTAAACTCAATGCACTCGGTCTTCTCAATAAGATGGCCATCTCAGGACCTAGTAAATATCATTATCAAATAACTAGTTTTTATTCCATTGTGAATTATATGATTAATTATTCATATATTCTAACTACAAACAACCTAAGGCATCAAGATACCACAAACATGCCTCTTTTTTAATTATTCTTAAGATAATTAATTATCAATTAATTATGGATTTACTTTATTTATAAATTTTAACATACCATTATAATTATAATAACGTGATAACAAATAATATCATATATATCATAATATCAATAAAATAAAGAGGCAAACAACTATCACTATATAAAGAAACAACAACGACATGTGATCACAATCCAATTCTTTAATTTGGTTCAATAAATTATTTGGTTAATTACCTTTCCATCAAAAGTGTTAAACCATGATCAGTTTTTTCTTTCAACTAAAAAAATAAGAGAATCAATGAATCCCCTACATCAAAGGTGTCAAAATTATTTTCATGAAAATAGACCAACATTACGGATCATCAATCACCTATCCCATGAAGAAACTACAATCTCTTCATAATGTCATGTCACAAAGTCACCAACAACAATGAAGAAACATCATTAAAATATCATAGGTCAAGATCCATAGCATGGAATGAAGAAATAGTAGGTAATAAGACCAATTAAGAAGAATAATCTAGATAATGAAGAAGGATCACACCTTGGATCACCATGGATCAAAGATGGATGATAAGGACTGATCCCCATTAAAGGAATCATAAAATAGCATAAAATAGGTCCGCTAGATCACCTAGAATCAAGAGAAGGGGTGTATGGTTTGAGAAATCCCAATTCGTTGCACATTTTATAAGCATACGTCATATATCATTTAAACGGTGTGTATATTTTACACGTTGTAAGAATGTCAAGTTTTTGAATTCCACCAAAAAATGTGTCACCTCAAGGAATTTTAAATTGAATTAATAAACGTCGTGAAAATACTCACAAAAGTTGTGAAACTCACTTAAATGGAGTGTAAAGATTATTTGGTGTGTAATATCCCTATTTCCATATTTTTTAACTGAACCATTCGAGGCTCACAATAGGACTCCTTCGAGCACCAGTAGTCTCGAAAATCTGAAAAGGGTTGGTCGGCATGGATTTGGGCCCTTACATTAGATACCTCTTTTAACGACCCAAAATTCTATCAATGGAAATATCCTTCTTATAATTATGCTATATCTTATAAATGAAATAAAATCACATAGAGGACAAAATATAAATTTTATAAATAAATAATGAATGGAATAATAGGTATTTTAAAAAGTTAAGAAACCTATACCAATAGAATAGTAACTTTACCTTTGGAATAGTAATGTGACCATTAGGAATAGTAATCCAGCAAATGGAATAGCAACCTCATCGATAAAAGTATAAATAAAATTGAGCCATCTTATAAATGAGAATATGATATAAATATATCATAGTATACATAATTAAATATTTTAAAAATCATTAATTAAGTTTTGGAAATTTTATAAAACATAATTTTTTATAATTAATAAAATTATTTAAAAGAACATTTATTTTCATAAAATATATTCATAAATTAGTATTTTTATCTTATGATTATAGGAAAATTTTATGATACCTTAATAAGTTTTTTAAATTGTTATAAAATCAGTTATAATTTTAAAACCAATATTTTTCAAGAAAATTATGATTTTAATTAAAAATTAAATTTCTCATATTTAGAAAATTATTTTCATAAAATTGAGTTCATTTTTAAATTCTACATGTATAAAAATGGTTAGGGTTAATTTATTGGATTTTTTTAAAATGCTTGAATTTTTTGATTTTTTTAAAATGCTTGAATTTTTTGTGAATAGTAAGATATGGTAATTTATGGTATATACATCTATTACTATTACTAAAGAATGTGGTTACAATCCACATTTCACCTCCTTCATTCCTATTTCCCTCCATTTTTCTATTCTCTGCAAACCCTCTTATCCCACAATTCATGTCTCGGCCTCCACCTCTCCCTTTTTCTCGACCTCCTTACCACCCCCTCCCCCTCCCCTCCCACTCCCCCTTACGCCTTCCTTCCTCCACCTCCACCTCCCTTCCTCTGTCTCCCTCTTTCTACCTTCTACCTCTGACTTCACCTCAACCTCTACCTCTACCTCCTTGCATCCACCACTTTTCCTCCTCTCTATCTCCACCTATGCCTCCACCTCTGGTCCCTCCCTTACCTATCCATAATCCCTAATTTATGTGGGTTTCCTCATTTACCAACCAACTCATTCTTCTCGGGCCATTCCTTTGTATCTTCTTTGACTTTTTGTAAGACCACTACTATGTATAGGTTAAAAACTATTCATTACACTTTTCAATGATATCAATATTCAGTAACTACATCAAAATTTAGTTCACTTCAAAATCTATTAATGTTCGCCTGATTTTAAATTTCATCACAACTCTTAAATATAAACTATGAAATTTAGTTTTTAATGTTTATTTGGACTATAAAATTGAATTTAATATCTTCAGTGGTTCCAAAATATCCCTCTACAAGCCCTAGATTCTATTAGAAGGCCTTTGGATTGGTGTATCTGATATTGGAATTCTTATGTGAGGAATTTTTTTAGTTTATTATATTATCATGCTCGAATTTGACTATGTTATACTATCTACTATAATATACTGTAATTTTTTAATGTCTATTATTATACATTATCATTTAATACTTTTTACTATTATACACTATCATTTAATATTATCTATTATTATACACTATCCACTTAATGTTCTTTCTATAGTTATACACTATTTTTTTATATTGGGTGCTGATGATATTTATTAATTACAATATTGGGCTTACCCATTTTATTTTCTTGATTTGATAGTAATAAATCATAGACTATAATTTTTTAATACTTTGTTGATTTATTATCTATCCCATCTACTAAAATGTACAATAATAAATGGTAAGGTCCTTCATCTGTTATCTTTCCAATCTATTGTTATATCTCACTAAAATAAACAAGAATATATTAATTAATACATTAACTAAAATATATACAAATATATTGTGTTTATTGTAAGCTATTTACCACTATATTTTAATAAATAAACTTTATTTAATGAAATATATATAAATTTCCTCATCCATCATACATACTATAGAATATGCATCCATATTCATGTGTCACCATATCTTTTTAGTAATGAGAAACTAACTTCAGTTGCTTCCACTAGAGTAACACCAATAGAATAGGATAATTATCAATCCAACCAAAAATTTAGAGACCATTTGTCACTTCCCTACACCAAAATATCTTTTTTTTAAATATTATAACATATATTATATATTTATAAATTTATGATCATGAATTTCATTATTTTCATGAACCAAATAGCTATAAATATTCTTAATATATTCTATCATTAAATACTCCAGGAAAATATTAATTTTCATATTTATCAATACAAAAATTTTCATGTATATTCATTAATTAATAAAACTATTTCCATGTGAAATTTAATTTTAGTATTTATTAATATAATTATTATTGTATATATTCATTAATTAGTAAAATTAATTCCATGAATTTTTATGGAACTTTCCATATATATTAATTAATATTTTTTTAATAACACTAGATAATACATTGGATTATACAGTTAATAATTTTCATTTTATAATCAATGATTTATGATTTAATTATTATATTTTGATCCCATTATCATTATTTCATAATCACTCTATATTTTTACAAAAAAAGTGATGTAGTACATATTATTTTATTTGATGATTGTTTATTGAAGTTATATGATTGTTATTTATGATTTATTTTTTTAATGACTCAGTATTTTACTTTTATATTATGAATTTTATAATTAATATATTTTTTAATAATAGATCTGTAGTTTATTTATGGATTATGAGGCTTATCCATGAGGGAGTATGAAACCAATATGATGAATAAGAAAATGATTCATACGAAAAAAAGATGATGTTATCCAACAATTTAAATTGGATTCACATCATTTATACAATAATACAAGATAAAAACCATTCACTTAGTAAATTCATGACTTTCTTTAAATTATCATCATTCATGTTTGATGAAAATTATGTTTAATAATTCAGATATTCCTCAAATAAAAATCATTAATTCTTTTTGGAAAATAATTTAATGTTCTTATATATTATATTCCCCCCTCCTAAATTATTTCTTTTACCACTTCTATCCTTTAACATGCCCCTTAGATAATATTATTGGTCGCCTATAGTGGTTTGATTTTTGGATTACATAATTATAACTATTTCTATGTGTTAGTCCTAAATTTCATAGTTTATAAAAAACATGTAATTATATAATTTAGATTCAATTATACATGAAATATTTTAATGTAATAAGTTTAAATACTTAAATAAAAACATTATACATCCATTAGATAATGAAATAGTATTTCAATTTTAGAATTATAAGAGGAAAATTAATCCTTGATCATGTTGTGGATAAATATTTTATAATTTTTGGTATTTTTTGTTTCATTTAACCATGTTCGATAAAAAATGACATATATTTATAATTTTACAATTCTATCACTTTACATCGTGATACAAATATTGTAAAGTAATATAAATCTTCAAAACACCAAAATTATAACATTTTGTAATTATAAAAAACATTAGTTTCATTTAAATTTCAATTATTAATAAATAAATATTTGAATTACTATATCTATATATCTCATGCTTTAATTAATTTCATCTTTACATGTGCATTTTTTCTTTAGTATTAAAAATTCATTTTTGAGTAAAAATCAGTTTTTTTATAATAATTTTTTTGGATTTACAAATAGGATGTTGGAGTTATAGAGACAGGGTCTAGAAATACACATGTCTTCACATTTACTATTCTATAATTCCATGTAAAAGTAAAATTGAAAACAAAACTCATATTTTAGGAATCCTTTTGTGGGTTCTTATTATTACTTCACTGAGAATATTTCAATTTAGGTATAAGTTTTTTAACATTTGAATGAAATTGGAGTTGAAGTATTTTATGTTAATGATACAAAGAAATTTATTGTATTCTTTTAAAATCCATAACCATTATTTATTCTAGATATGTTTCATTGAAGGAATTAATTTTAATACCCTTACACACATGCTACTATTTGGTTTCATATTTTTTCTAACTTTTTAAATGCATAGATTTAATCACTGTGGATTTTTCACTCACTTATATTATATTTTAATTCCATGTTAACTATCTATTATTTTAATATCATGTTTTCATTACATTTTTACAATTTATTCTTTTAATTTTTTTAATTCATACTCAATAGATTCTTTTTAAAAATAAAAAAACTAATCTTGTGTGATTGCACAGGGGGAAATACTAGTTATAAATTAAATACATTATCCCGTGAGTCATGGATGATATAAGAACCATGATCTAGAACTCTCATTTATTATTTAATATATTTAGTGATAATGTTCACACTATTCATAGTATTGATCCAAAATAATAATATAATGTATAAAATAATGAGAAAACACATCTATCCTCCACTATAAATACCACTCCTCACCACCTCTTCTCCCCACACCTTCCAAGAATTAAACCCTGTCCAAATTCTACCGAATAATCATCTTGATACCATCCCCCATGTCTAGGATCCTTTTTTCTCAACAAAATACCAAGACCAATTTCCCTATGGAGTTTCTCAAGGAGGATAATTCAATATGATATTAAAGTGAAGAAAGCATTCAGACATAAGGTAAGGGGATTCTCAAACCCAATTACTTTATTTGGTTTATTCTCTCGTACATGGTATGAATATTAATATTATGTTATTCAAAATTCACTTCCCCTTTATTTTCTTGGATATAAACATTTCCAATATGATTTGATGAAAATTAAAAAGTTTTTTTTAAAAGAACTATTTTGTATAAAAGAACACACATTTTTTAATTATCTTGAAATTAATTCTTATTCACTGAATATTTATGATTCTTATACCAATTATGTGATTACCTTTTTCTTTTGGGAACCTCAGTGTTTATTCTTGAATGTATGCTTTATGTAATTATCATGAAACCCATTTCTTTTCCAAGGGTTATTTTATATCCATGATTGGTAAACATTCTATGTGGCTTGCATTATTATGTAAATATTATGATGTGATGGGTGTGCCTTGAATTATATATCCCTCCAAGGCATTGGGTAATGTGATGTATCTTGTGAGGTAATGTGCAATATTCATGAACATGATGTTATCATTGTTCATAATGGTGATGATATGAATATGCACATATTTTATCCCTAAACATGATGATATCTTTACTCACAACTATGTGTGGTATTTGACTACTAAAACACAATGTTTCTTTTTTATCCATTATCATATTCCATTATTTTATCTAATTCTTCATCTGATGATTATGATGATAATCCCATTCTTATGTTATGATGATTATGATTATGTTCAACCATGTTATATTGATTCATTTTCTTATATATCCTCTTACCAGGATTTTAGATCACCCCATTAATTGATTTATATCCTCAAGTGATTACTTAAACTTGTGATAAAACAATATCCACTGAGAATCTAGATAATGATTAATTAAAAAAATTATGTTTTATTATGTAAATGTTATTTTTTGTCCTAATTTTCCCTAGATTCTAAACCTTTAGTTCCCATTTTTGTAACACTTATATTGTTTATCTTTAAAATGATGTAACAGTAATGTAAGAAAAATAGGGTTTCTATAGTTGGTATCAAAGCGTGGTTGAGTTAATTTAGGTATTAGTATTAGAGAACCTTAGTGGAAACCATTATTATGAGGCTAAGTATTGAAATCACCCAAGAAGATTTGCTTTAGAAAAAATATAACCATATAGATCCCACAATATATGACTTTAATATTAATTGAATAAAGGAATAATTTATTTATTCTTGGATTGTTGACTTATTTCTTTTTCAAACCTTTTCTAATTTAGAAAATTGTGGGAAGGAGGTGAAACCAGACCAACAATTTGTGTGAGGGAAATGTAGAGATTTCCCAAACAAGAGCCCCAATGCATTGGGAGGTGGAGTTAAAATTTTCATAGTCATTATTACCTATATATATTGGCCTATTAATAATAACCTGAATAATGTGATACTTCCTTATTCAATTAAGAGGGAGAAACTACATATTAATTCTTTTAAGATGCAACTACCATTGACATTTAGTGGATCTTCTGATCCAGTCATTGTAAAATAGTGGGTCAAATAAATGGAAAATATCTTTACTATTATTAATTATTGTAATATGGTTAAAGTGACTATGGTTATTTATAATCTAGATAGAGAGGCCGGTCAATGGTGGGAATTGATTAAGAACAACAATCCAACGAATAAAATTGAAGAGATTGAGTGGGAAGACTTTAAGATAATTTTACTTAACAATTATTTCCATTGGAATATTTGTGAAAAGATATAGAGAGAATTCATATATATGAATAAAGAGGAAGGGGAATTTATCATGAACAACAACAAAAATTTCACAAGTATTTCATGGTACGCTTTAGTTTTTTGTTATAAAAAATGATATAAAAATTGATAGATTCCTTAGTGGTTTAAAACCACACTTCTGAAAGGATCTACTATTAGAGACATTGAGAGTTATGAAGAAGTCGTTAGATGTGCTCTAAATGTGGAGATGTAATTTAGAAAATTTTCCCATGTTTATGGAGAAAGTAAAAAAATGATAGAGTTTTAATATAGAGGATCTAATAAAAAATGTATAAAGAAAACTCAACCACTGACATGTTAAAAATGTGGGAAGAAGCACCATTGGAATTACCTCAAAGGGATGGGGAAATTATTCATGTAGGCGGGGAGAAGGCCAGCAAGGTCATGAATGTCAAAGATACATGAGAAAGAAAGACAATGTTGTGGAGGAAAGAAGAGCACAACCCATGGTTCAATGCTTCAACTGTAGAGAGAAAAGGAACTATGAAATACAGTGCACTATACCTTCACTCCTTGAGGGTAATCAATATCAAAAACCACCAAATCCAAAGGAGAAAGGTAAATCTTATTCAATCACTACTACTGATGTGGAGGCCGAAAAAAAGTGATGATAGGTACATAGGATATTAATTCCAGAATAGTAAACGTAGTATTTGATTTTGGTTCTACACATTCTTTCATATCTTGCAATTTTAGAAGAATAATTCAAACACCACCTCAAAATGTGGAGGTTGAGTTATTTGTGAGAATATAAAATAGTCAAATTCTTGTATCCAAAGTATATAACTCCTCATAGGTTAATTTATATGGAATTAAAGTCCCAAAAAGTCTTGTATTACTTCCTTAGGTATTTTTTTAATTCTATATTAGTCATGGATTGACTATCTTTATAAAAATCCAACATCAAATATCAGAAACAGATATCAATCTTCACATCTAGAGGCATCCACTAGTTTTTTAAAAGTGTATGGAAGATCATGAATCTCCTTCAGAATCCTATTCTCAAGTGTGGATGTTATTTCCCTATGAAGAGGAATATCTAGCTCAAATGACTAAGACAAAGGAGAGAATCATGATCCAAGACATGCTCAGGGTAAGGGACTATACTGATGTGTTCCTTGAATAATTTTCTATAATTCCTCCTAACTAAGAGCTTGAGTTCTCAATTGATATTTTTCATGGATATCTCCCTATATCAAAGACATCATATAGAATGGAACCACTTATTTGGAGGAACTAAATAAGTAGTTACAAGAGAATCTAGACATGAGTTTTATATACCCGAGTTATTCACTATGGGGTGCACTAGTCCTCTTTATCAAGAAGAAGGACAGATAAATGTGCTTCTAAATTGATTATAATGAGCTAAAAAAATCTAGATAAAGAACAAGTATCCCCTTTCACAAATAGATGAATTGTTCTATCAACAGTATTGGACCATGTATTTCTCTAAGGTGGACCTTTGGTTGGGATATCACTAATTAAAGGTGAGGAAGGAAGATATTCCCAAGACAACCTTTGGAATGAGGTATGGACACTATGAGTTCATAGTGATGTATTTCAACCTCACTAATGCTCCATAAATATCCATGGACATAATGAATATGGTCTTTAGAGATTACCTCAACAAGTTTTTCGTAGTATGTATAAATGATATTCTGATATACTCCAATAGAAAGAAGGAACATGGGAGTATTTGGATACAGTGATAAAGACCTTGCGAATGGAGAATATATAATAAAAGTATAGTAAATGTGAGTTCTAGATGGAGGAAGTATCAATATTGGGGCATGTTATCACTAGTGAATGAATATATGTGGACCCTTCCAAGAAAAAGGATTTTGAAGAGTGGCTGAAGAAAACATCTATAATGGAGATCCACAGTTTCCATGGTCTAGATAGGTATTACTGGTGATTTGTGAATAAATTCACACCATTTTCAAACCCGCTATCCAAGATAATTGAGAAGTTAGAATATTTTTTTGACTAGTGAATGTGAAGACTACTTTAAAGAGTTAAAAATTAGGCTTATCACAGCTCCATTAATCACACTTCCAAAAAGTGAGGAAATCTTTGTGGTAAACAAAGATGGTTCAAAGGGATTAGGTGGTGTAAAAAAGATAAACTGATAAACTGATATTCTACACCTTAAGGAATTTGAAAATTCTTGAGAAAAAATTTTGCACACATGATCTATAGTTGGCATATGTGATCTTCACATTGAATACATGGTAGAATTATCTCTATGGGGAAAACTGTGAAATATATAATAATCATAAGATCCTAAAATATATATTCTCATGGAAGGGTCTTAATATACACTAGTGAATATGGTTAGAGTTCAACAAGGATCAGGACTTAATAATCCACTATTATCTTGGTAAGGAAAATAAAGTGGTGAATTCTCTAAGTAGAAAGGATCCTGCAACATAATAAATTATGAGAATTAATAAGGATCTAATGTTCTTAAATATTAAAAGGATGGACACGAGAATCATTAAGGAAGGAACATCACCAGTCCTTTCTTAAATTATGTATCAACCATCCCTCATAGAAAAATAAGATATACACAAAGAAATAATGTGGAAATTCAGAAGAGGATGGAAACTCTTAGAAAAGAGATATCATCAGAGTTAAAAAATGACGAGGAAGGAGTTATAAGATTTGGGTCATGACTATGTTTACTATATAATACAATGATAAATAAGGATCTTCTGAATGACGTGCATATATCAACCTCTTCTATTAATTGAGGGATCAAAAATATTTTTCGAGATATCTAAGATAACTATCGGTGAGGAAATATGAAAATGGATATCACTGAATATACATCAAATTGCTTGGTATATCAAAAAGTGAAGGTTGAAAGCAAAAAGTCTAAGAGGATAATGTAACCATTACCCATACCAACACGAAAATGAAAAAACATCACCATAGACTTTGTCACCAGATTTCTGAAAAAATCCTCGTGGAACAATTCTATATGCGTTATTGTAGATCATCTTACAAAGACGTATCACTTTATCTCAATTTAATAGGACTTCCCATTAGATCAAATTTCATAGATATACATCAAAGAAGTGGTAAGGATGAATAGAGTACCACTATCAATTATATCTAACAGTGATCTGAGATTCACCTATATATTCTGGGAAAGTCTCCAACAGGCTCTAAACGCTAAGTGGAACATCATTATAGCTTATTATCCTCAAACCGATGGCCAATCTGAATAGAAAATTCAAAAACTAGAAGAAATGTTTAGTGCATGTTCTTTGGACATAAAAGGAAGATAGAACCAACATCTGCCTCTGGTTGAGTTCTCTTACAAAAATATTTTCCACTCGGTCATCAAAATGGATCCATACAACGAATTTTATGGGAAGAGATACAGATCACCATCATGTTGGGATGAGGTTAGTAAATGTAAATTTTTGGAACCTAAGATACTCAAATAAATGGTGGAAAAGGTAAAACCCATTGAACAACGCATCAAGGTAGCCCAAATTTGATAGAATACCTATATAGACAATCATTGAAGAGACCTATATTTTGAGTTTGGAGACATGGTATTCCTCCACATATCTCTATAGAAGAGGATCACAATATTTGGTAAGAAGATAAAGATAAGTCCTAGGTACATCAGATACTTCAAGATTCTTGATTATGTTAGAGTTGTGGCCTATCAAATAGCACATACACCAACTATGTCTGAAGTACATGATGTATTCTGTGTATCCCTCTTGAGGAAGTCTATCTTGGATACCTCACATGTAATGAATCCAAAGGTAGTACTATTAGAAAATGATCTCTCTTACGAGGAGCAGTCAATGAAATTCTTTGATCATAGGGATAAATTTATACACAAAAATACTACTCGCTTGGTAAAAGTACTGTAGAGATACCATAAATATGAAAAGGCAATATGGGAACCGAAGTAAGTGGTGAAGGATAAGTACCCTCACATATTTTCAACTTAGAATTTAAAATGAAATTTTGACAGAGAAATTTCATAAGTGGGAAGAATGTAATGACAAAAAATTTAATCAATGTAAATTCCCTTCTTATAAATATTCCATATAGTATAAATCACATGAAATCACATATAGGACACAATATAAAATTTATAAATTAAAACTGAATGGAATAATAGGTATTTCTAGAATTTAAGGAACCTATATCAATGGAATAGTAACTTGAAATTTGTAATAGTAATGTGACCATTAGGAATAGTAATACATCCAATATAATAATAACATAATATATGTAAGTATAAATAATATTTATTTATCTTATAAATAAAAATATGATATAAATATATTATAGCATAAGTTGTTAAATATTTTAAAAATTACTAATTAAGTGTTGGAGTTTTTATAAAAAATAAATGTTTTTTTATAATTTTATAATTAATATAATTATTTAAAAGAAAATTTATTTTCATAAAGTATATTCCTAAATTAATATTTTTTTTTCTTATTATTATAGAATAATTTTATGAGCCCTTAATAAAATTTTCAAAGTGTTATAAAATTAGTTATATTTTTAAAATCTAATTTTTTTAATAAATGTTAATTTTAATTAAAAATAAAATTTATCTTATTTGAAAAATTATTTTTATAAAATGTAGTTAATTTTTGAATTCAACACACCAAAAAAAATTTGGGTTAATTTTTGGTATATTTATGAAATACTTGAATTTTTTGTGAATAGAAAAATGCGACAATTTACAGTATATATACATTATAAATTAAAATCACGATTCCTTGAGTTATGGATGATGTAAGCATTATAATCTCAAACTATCCTTAATTATTTAATATATATAGTTATAATTTTCGAACTATTCAAATTCTTGATCCAAAATAATTAACTAATGAATAAAATAACGAGAAAACACCCCTCTTCTACCCTATACATACCACCCCTCACCACCTCTTCTCCTCACATCGTACAAGCTTTTATCCTTGTAAAAATTCCATCTAATACTATTTACAATACCCTCCCCTAGGTCTAGGATCCATTAATATCAACAAAATACCAAAATCAATTTCCCTAAGGGGTTTTTCAAGGAGGAGAATTCATATCGATATTAAAGTGAAGAAAGCATTAATTCATAAGGTAAGGGGATTCTCGAACCTAATTACTTTATTTGGATTATTATATCTTCCATGGTATGAATGTTAATATTATGTTCTTAAAAATTAATTTCCCTTTTTTCTAGGATATACATTTTTTCAATCTTATTTTACGAAAAAACAAAATATTTTTCCAAAATAACTCTTATTTCTAAAAAACACACTTTTTTACTTCTCTTGAGATTTTTTCTTCTTCACTAAAGATTGATGATTATTATACCAAGTATATTATTACTTTTTTATTTTTTTAATCTCAAATTTTATTCAGGATTTTATGCTTTATGATATTCTAATTAACCCATTTCCTTTCTATGGGTTATTTTATGTCCAAGATTGATAAACATTCCAAGTGGAAAACATGATTATGTAAATGTTATGATTTAACGGGTGCACCCAGAATTATATAGCACTCCAATACATTGGGAAATGTAATTTATTTCATGAGATAATGTATAATATTCATGGACATCATTCTATAATTATTCACAATGATGATCCTATGATTTCACACATATGTTATGTTTGAACATGATGCAAGCTTTGTTCAAAACAATGTGTGGTATTTGACCACTAAGACATGATGTTTCATTTTTATTCATTGACATATTCAATTATTTTAGATAATTATTCCTCTCACTATTATGATGATGATCCCATGATTATGTAATTATGATGATGATTATGCTCACCCATATTATATTGATTTATGTTCTTATCTATCCTCGTATTGGGATTTTATCTCAGCCCATTCCTTAATGTATATCCTCAAGTGATTACTTGTACTAAGGAGAACACAAGGGCCACTAATAACCTAGATAATAAGGAATTAAATAATGTTTATATTTTTTTATGTATATGTTATATTTGGTTTTAATTTTTCCAAGACACTAAACCTTTGGATCCTGGTTTGGGAACTCTATTATATTGTTTATCTTTAAAATAATGTAATAATAATAAAAGTAAAGTAGGATCATTGTACCTTTAAAAACATTCTCATCCTTGGGAATCCAAAACCAAAACAAAGAGAAATTAACATTGGTTCATCCTAACAACCACCCCATCATATACCTCTCAAAGATCTCGCTACCATACGAGCTCAACCACCTCATCAGAGGAACAGTTTTTAACCACAAAAAAACAATAGTCATCTCCTAGACACTATCTTGTGGGAGATACCTATCAAATGAGAGTAAATTCACAAAAAAACTAGATTAAAATAGGTCATAAACCAAAAATTTCTGCATATACAATATAATAACATTACAATAGAAGAACTAAACAACAAATAGCTTGAGGTACTGAGTGTGCATCTGCAACTCATGTTATGAGTACTCTCCTCCATTCCACTATACTACCACAAGACATTAACTATAAGAATATAATTCCCATGAGACACCGTATAATGGCAGTCTTATATCTCCATAGGCCTCTCCTGGAAGGTCACGTCATCATAAACATCGATCTCACCCCCATCGATGAAATGAGAGTCATCATGAAGATAACAACGTAGATGCGACATGTGAAAAACATTGTGTATTCATATCAAATAAGGGTGAAGTGATTTTTAATAAACCAAAACTCTAACATTATATCACACCTAAAAAGGCCCAAAAACCAAGGGATAAATATTACTCCTATGGACAAACCTTCACTCCCCACCAAGAGGAGTCAATGTTAGGAACACATGATCTCCAATGTCGAACTCCATAGGTCTCCTCCTATAGTCGACATAGGATTTATAATGATCCTACAATACCTTCATCCTCTCCTAAATTACTTGTACCATCTCTTCCATAATCTATACATGTTCTGACCTGATAACTGTTTCATATCCGTCCCTAGTCCAACACAACAAAGAATGGAAAGGTCCAGAGTAAAAATCTTCTAACACAGTATACCAATGGTGGTGTAGAGAATATTATTATTAGAAAACTTTACCAAGGTCATGTGTCTCATAAAAGAATCTCAAAAATTCATAACACAAGATTGAAACATGTATTCAAGAGTCTGGATGATCCTCTCTATTTTACTATATTTTTTTGGATGAAAATAATTTATAAGGAATAAATGAGAGCCAAAATCATACTGGAGACCTCTCCACACCTTGGATATAAATTAAGGATCTCAATTTGATATGATCATCCATTGCAATCCATGGAGTCATGCCACCTACTCTAGATACAACCTCAATAAAACCTCTACTAATCTCAACTTCATGATCACAATAATGTGGGATGATTCTATCAAACAATCCACTATCAACCATATAAATTCATAGCCTTCATGATCTTGAGGTAAAATAGTAACAAAGTCCATCAATATCTCCTCCTACTTCTGTTAGGGAACATATAATTACTGGAGTAAACCACTAGGAACATGGTGCTCAACCTTCACCTTCTGTAAGACCAAACATCATGAAAAAACACTAACATTTTATGATTAAACCTATGAAAACAAAAATAACCTCTCAAATATTTGTAAATCCTTTTCACTTCATGATTTACCACCAAGGTGATCCATGTAACTCATAGAGAATCATATCACATATCACTGAAGGATTGAAAATAAATCCCTATAATGACAACTGGTTCTTTCCATCCTTATACCAACCAATAGGGAAATATCCAAAAAAAAACTTAACATCTCTAGACCTCCACCTCAGAATCCCTTAGCTAGGACTCTTCCACCTACTACACCAAATATGACTACACCATCATCTAGAAAATATAGCCCCTACCTTCAACCTCTCCCATATCTAGATTCATCATCGAGAGTTCTTCCATCACTCTATAGGAATCTCTATATTCACACACAATATCACTACATGACATCCTAATCAAAGCATCTAACACAACATTTTTATTGTTTGTAATATAAAAAATATTTAAGTCATAATACTACAAGATTCTAGTCCACCAACACTAACATATGTTCATGTCATGCAAGTAGAAGACATATTTCAAGATCTTATTATCGATAAAAACCAAAAAATGTTCACTGATGAGGTAATGTCACCACAAATTCCAAGTAAACACAATTGTACCCAAAAAAGATCATTGGTGGAGTAGTTACTCTCATGGGGATGTAACTTCTGGGACCCATAAGGAATAACTAATCTCTTCTGCATCATAACATAGCTCAATCAAAGACATGAAGTGTCATAAAAAGAAACAAAATAAACTCTTTCTGCTAGTATATAAAGGATTGGGGTGTTGAACAACTTTTTCTTCATGTACTATAATTTTAACTAACACAGGTGATTCCACAATAATTAATGATCCTTCCTAGTCAAATCTATAAAAGAAGTCACAACCTGAGAGAAATCGGCTACAAACATCCTGTAATAGCCATCAAGGCCAAGGAATCTATACACCTACACCACTGTCTTGGGGACCTCCTAATAAAAAACCACCTCAATCTTTGAATTATCCATAGCTACTCCTAGATATGAAATTAAATCCCCCTATAAATTGACTTCATGAGCCCAAAATTAACACATCAAAAACATCCCAAATAGATTATCACAACAAGTAACTCCCAAAATAGTATGCAGATGCCCTACATACTCCACCTCTGACATGGATTATATAAGGATGTCATTGATGAGAACCACCATGAAATTATTCATGAACTCTCTAAACATTGTGTTAATTAACCCCATGAACATTAATAGACAATTCTTCACACCAAACAGAAACAAAAAAACTCATAATTCCCATGACAGCAACATAAATAAGTTTTCTAAACATCCTCATCCTTCACTCACATATAATGATATCCTAACTACATATAAATCTTTTTGAAATAACTTTCTCCCTTAATTTTATTGAATAAATCATCAATCCATGGAAGATGATAGAAGTTCTTCATTATCACTTGGTTCAAGCGACGATAATCTATACAAAGACAAAAAAAATCCATCAGCCTTCTTCACAAACAAAACTAGTTCACCCTAAGGTGACACACTAGGCTGAATTAAACCTCACTATAATAGATCATCGAGATGTACTCTTATCTCTTGTAACTCATAAGGCTCGATCCTATATCAATACATCGAGATAGGATACATTCCAGGCTATAGCTTGATCCCAAACTTGAACTTTCATCGAGGAGATAATTCTAAAACCTCATCTAAAAAAACATCAGGGTACTCTTCAACACCCCTAGGAAACACATACTATTGAACATCTAATGAACTTTCCATCAAATCTTACATTAAAGATGATAAGGATAGAATACATGTCTAACAAATCTAAGGGTCTCTCTCACCAACAAACACCGATGGATCCCCATCAGAATCATAGAACATGACCTTACTCTTGAAGAAATCCACAACATCCCCCACCAAATTAAAAAAAAAATACATGCTGAGGGTCATTTCATATGGATTTATTCATAAACATAAGAAATCTCCCCAAGAGTGGTGTTTCCACAACACTATCTCACAGTCTCTACATACTCTATACAAGTCATCTTGAACTCTAACTAGCGGAGTCAACACTAAGGAAATTGTAAGCCTATATATATAAATTCCCAAAGCATGGATAAGGGAAGGTGATATAAATGAGGGTATCGATCCTAATTCAAAAAAAGAATATACCCCTATAGAAAACAAGAAAAGGGTACATGAAATGATTTCTATCTCTCCTGGTGCTATAAATTCTAAAGCATGAAGCTAACCATGACCTGATCCATAGCCTCTCTGACCCTACAGACAACCACCACCATGGATGCACTATGTTATCTATGGATTAAGAGCATATCATGGTTGTACTCTGCCTTCCCCGTCTCCTCTATACTGATCCAAAACTAGAACACCTTGTTTCTTCTACCTTGACTAAAACTTCCTCAAAGGAGGAACCTGAAGTGGAAGACATGGAACATGCTAACTGCAAAGAATGTTTGGGAACTCTCACTACCGATGAACTAGGTATCTAAAAGAAGAACTCATGTATTATACCTTAGAATATGTATGAAATCCACCACCCCTAGATATATGAGAAGATGAGGGCCAGGACCTATCCATAGATAATCGAAAAATCGTTTGTCCTGATAACTAGGAACCTGAAACCACAACTCTTCATTATAAGAAATCATAAATCCTCCCCTCTTATTATGATCCAGTTTTGGATAGCATCTTCTTAATAACCTCTACTCTCACTATAACTTCAAGATACATCTTCATCATAAATGGGGTGACCTGGGATTGAATATCTAGACATAAAGCCTCCTAAAAATTCCTCTACCTAGCCACTTTATCTATAAATGGGTCTGAATTATACCATAGAATGGCCTTGAAATGGATCTCAAACTCTCTGTCACTAGAAATCCCTTATCAAAGGGTAAGAAGATCCTAGTGACTGGCCACATTCACAGGAACTCTACTTGAAACTAGTCTTAAAACTTATCCTTTGATAATGCCAACTCCTATAGATCCTTGAGGAATAAGAAACACCACTACCTCGCTACTCCATTAAAAATCATCACATCCAAAGAAACCCAGTTCTCCTTATGGGAATGGATCAAACTAAAATCTATATCAACCTTATACAACTAATATTATGTGAATGAATTTGAAATAGTTCCCTCATAATTATATAGACTTTGGAACTAAAACTCTTGGAGTTTCATCTTATATATGTCGCTTTCATCGACCTCTATGCTATGGCGATCTGATGGCACATCCTGTTGACCATATTCACCACAAACATGACTAGGAGGTCAATATAGAGCCATTAATACAAAAAAATTAGACTCCTAAACCTATAATATCGAATACTTAACAATAAATAATTAATTATTATCTTTTTAAAGTTTAACGTATCCCAAGGTCTACCCATTTGAAACTAAGGTGAAAAGAAGAATGATGCATGATCCCTTCTTAGGTCTTCTTTCTAAAAGTAGTATTACTTCATTTAGTAGGATTAGTAAACTTAAATGTTTGTGAATCAGACCACCGTGATCCCTAACTACCCATGTCTCATCTAGTCACTTGTGTTTACATTTCTTACTAAACTTAGATGACGCCATTACCCTACCAACCCAGGAAACCTCAACTGTTTCTAACTCCAAACCCCATCATGTCCCTCAACCTAAATCATTGATGCCACTCTGTCATGGATCCCTCACCCACTTGTTTTCCCCTCTTAGGCTGATAAGGAGAGAAGGGTGATGGTGACTACTCAAGCCCCTCCTCCAATAGGATTTAGTTTTGTGACTAGAACTAAGAGTATATGGGAGGCATTACCCTCTAAGAGAACATACACAAGAGAGAGAAAACATAGATGAACCAAAAAAACCTTTTCAAACATATATATAAAGAAATAGCAATTGAAAACATTTAATTTCATACAAAACTATTACAACAGAATGGGAAAGTACAAGTAAAAATACGGTAAAAATGGTAGTGACCACGAATCCCAAACAAATATTGAAAAACCGTCAACTAGTAATGTTATCTTGATCTCCATCCTACTATAGATGACCTGAAAATAGTTCATATATATGTGGGGTGAAAAATATAGTATACTAAGTAGGATCCCCATTGGATAATCTTGTGAAAAAGATAAAGGAAGCATGCTAAATCATAGTGAACAATGGTGAAACTAACTCATCACCTAAAAAGGTATACTAGGTTCATAGCCACACCATGGATAACTCTCACCAAGTATTGCATAAAATTGAGCATATAATATAGTAATGAAAATCAATGGTACCTCACTCCCTCTTACACATAGGTTTTAAGCTCTACCCCAACATTGCATGTCCTGATCCATCTCACTCCAAAATAGGCCATCCCAAAGACACTTAGTCAATGCATTACACCATAAACCACACACAGCACATCATCACATCATCCCATATCACATCACCATATATAGTAACCAATTAGTTTTCTAAAGACAAGACAGTATGTATGATGTGTATCAAACATCATGTATTATACCACAATCCATCATAGTACATACATCGAGTAAGTACCTCAAGTCATCACATCTTATAACCTTTATACCTATAATAATCATTTGTATAATATATATGATAATAATTTTGTGTGAAATAACAACAATACATTATATCACTCTACACACATATATGGTAAATATAATATCCATGCATACCATCACAAATAACTACCAACATAAGAGAGTGGGGCCAAATGGGGCAGTGATCCATCCATCCCCCACTAGGATTTTGGGGAAAACACCCTCCCAGAGTCCACTTTGTATCATTTTTTCTAACCTAAATGGGTGGATTTGCATATAAAATCATAAAATATATAATATATAATATATCTCAAAACCACGCTATGGGAATAACCTATTATTAGACTCAACTTCATCTAACGTCACTCAGAATTCTGACTGCCACTTCTAAGACCAGATATCCTATAAGCACACAAGCATTTGAAAGAGCTATATTAATTAATTATTTAATTTATATAATTTACTCAAATTAATTATTTAATTAAAAATTAATTAAAAATAACATAATTAAATGTTAAATTACATTAACAATAAGAGTAAAGTCTATTACCTCTTGGCATAATCCAAACTAAGTCCACAATTTCTCAGGATTAACATATTTTCAACATTTTCATTATATCAAGACCAAACCCATGGGTTAAGAATTATTTATTCAATATTAGAATCATTCCATAATCCAGGTACTCTAAGAAAACAATCATAATCTACCAATAAGAAGGAATATACAACCAATAACATCTAATTGCCTCAAGTATTGGGGAATGGAATACATATAAAATAAGAAACCCAACCATCATCCATTAAACAGATTCACATGTGAGAATCCTATATCTCAGCATAATAGAAATGGGTAAGCAAAGATTATACATGTTCCATTATCTATGGTTCCATAAATGACACCCACATTCATATATCAAAGCATCTCTCCATCCTAAGCATCAACTACTACCATATCATCACTTCCTCCCCCACCAACATCACATCAACCATCCCAGAATCATCTATCCCAAGAAAATATCACATCTAAGCCTCCTCGCCCCATATCAAATCACATTTCAAAGCTCAAATATATATCATATAACAAAATAATCAGAAAATAAAAAATCATAGATAACAAGGAAATCTAGGCCCTAAAAACAAGGCGTCCAGCCTTTACACATAAATGCGTTATCACCTCTCTATACTCAAGGCACTCATCCTTCTCAAGAAGATGAGAAACTCAGTCCCAAAAAAATATCTTTATCATACAAACCATTTTTATTACATCTTGAATTAACCAATTCATTATTCACAGGTTTTATCTTTGGGAAACCTAATGAATCAAGCTACAATAAGCTATCAAAATCCAAACATGCTTTTAGCATTAAAACCAGTTTTATCAAACTGTGAGAAGAACCATTCTCAATTAACATGTTTTTTATTTATTTTTATAAAAAAGAATTATCATTCATTACATTCTTCTTAAATTACATTAAAACATGGAAGATCATGTTTAATTAATCATATAAATTTCATTAATTTGATCATCACCAAAATACAACAATCATCGGATTGTAAACATTTCTATCATTTAATTATTCTTAAGACAATTGATTATCATTTAATTCCATATTTAAGATCTTCATCAACTTTGAAATGTCATTATAATCATTAGAACAAACTAACAAATATTTTCATATATGTCACACTATCTATAAAATTTAGAGGCAAATCTCTATCATAGTATAAAGTAGCAATATCGGCATGTGGTCACAATCCAATTATTTAATATAGTTAAATAAATTATTAGGTTAATTTAATTTCCATCTAAAAGGATAAACCATGGTCAATTTAGGATTGAAAATAAATAAAATAATAGAATAAAAAATATTCTACCTCAAAGGCATCAAAGTTCTTTGCATGAGAATGAACCAACGTTATGAATCTATAATCACCTCTCCCAAAAGAAAACTATGATCTCCTAAAGACCACATGTCACAAATGCACCGAAAATAAAAATGAAACCTCTTTAGAATAGTGAATATCAAGTTAAATAGCATGGTGAGAAGAAATGGGAGGAAACAAGACAAATTATGGGGAACCCACTAGATAATGAAGAAGGATCACACCTTGGATCACCACATATTGAAGATAAAGTCCAAGAATTGATCCATAATGAAGGAATCTCAAAATATTTGAAGGCAGGTCTGGGGGATTTCATGGAATTTAGAGAAGGGGAATAGATTTTGAGAACTACTGAGCAGAGTCACCTTTTATAATCATGTTGAATAGGTTATTTACATGACATGTAAAGCTTATATATCATGAAAATATTGAGTTTTTAACATCTGTAAAAAAACACATCATCTTGAGGAATTTAAACTAAAAATAATACACATTATGAAAAGCCTCCTCCAAGACATGAAACTCAATTACATGGTGTGTAAAGATTACATGGAATGTAATCACCAGGTTTCCGTCTTTCTTTAGATGAACCCCCCAGACACACTATGGGCCTCCCCCGAACACCATAGACCTCAGAAACATGAAATGGGATGTTCAAAACGGATATAGGTCCTTACAGGGTTGTTCATCTAGGAACAATGGAGATGTATTATGATATAATATAGTGATTCTGTTGGTTAGGTATGAAAAATTATATGGCATACTATATGTCCCTTTGTTACACCTACTAATAGAAAATGGAAAAGAATCTAAAACCCTCTAGTATACTCCAGCCTTGTATGGTGATAGTTTGGAAATGAGATGTGTTATATATGAATTTTTTTCATTGGATTACCATAGAATCCCTTAGAAAGTAATTCTATCTATGTGGTGATTGATAAATTTATAGGGTTAGCTCATTTCATTCAAAATAGCGACACAAAAAAAGTTAAAGATCAGGCTAAGATATATGTGAAGTATATTCTGAGGTTACATAGGGTTTCTTTTTTACATTCTTTTAGATAGTGATACCAGGTTTACCAAGAGATTCTAGAGGAGTCTCTAGGAGGTTATGGGGACTCAGGTTATGATGATTACAACTTACCATCCATGGATTGGCAGTTAGATGAAGTGCACTATTCCAATCGTAGAGGATATGATTCATGAATACATCATGGGTTTTGGTTCATCTTGGGATATCCATATAGAAATGATAAAGCTTTATTATAATAATAGTTATTAGTCATTGATAAAAATGGATGCTTTTGTGGCTCTGTATGACTACCTATTCTGGTCACCTCATTATTGGGAAGAAGTGGGTGAATCATCTTTGATGGGACCAAGTGTTTTTCAAGAGACTCCAGTGATTATTTAAGATATATGTTATCATATTTTTATAGTTAAAAGTATAAAAAATCATTTTTGGATCAGTGGAATCATCCTTTTTAGTTTTCCATACGTGACCAGGTTTTCTTGAAATTTTCCCCACAGTTGGGCCAGCGTTGGCTTGCTAATTAAGGAAAGTTGGATTTGAGATTTTTTAGACCATTTGAGGGTACTAATTAGCTTGGGTAAGTTTCTTTTTGTTTGAATTTTAGGTTTAGTTGATGCTAATTCATGATTTTTTCCACATATCATAGCTTAGGAAATACCATATTATTCCCTCTAATAACCTATGTTGGTATGATATTGAGTTATAGCTAGACAATTTTAATTATATAACATCCAGTTGAGATCATTGAATCTCAAGTGAAATCCTTCTCTGTGTAGTCAATTTCATTGTTCATACTGTTATGGTGGAATATAGAAGATTCTCACTAGACATGGGAGCATGAGTCATTAGTGATGGTGTAGTAGACTCACATCTTTTTTGGACTTCATTCTTTCAAATGACTTCCTAGGGATGAACATTATTTTGCTGGAATGTTTGTAACATCCCGTTACCTAATTTTAAGTGTTTCCCTTCTCTTTATTTGTTTTAATCTTTAATTGGGTGTTCCATGGGACTCACAAGTAAAGAGATAATTTTCATAGAAAAATGAACAAAAGTTTGGGGATGTATGTTTGTTTTAATTAATGGAATCCAGGCATAAATGTTTTAATTTATTTGTATACTTATTCCCATGTTTGATGAAATTACGAGGTAGTTTGGAGTTTTATATTGAAAACTAAAAAAAATTTAGTCTACAGGATAAATACAAATAGTGTAATGGGATTTCATTACATTTAATGACTTCCGAAAATAATCTATAAGTCTAGTGAATAATGTAAAGGATAATATTTCATATATTTTGTTCATAGAATATCATTTTAAATTCAGTTTTTTGTAAAAAATAGACACATTTATAATAATTTTCATCCTTCATGGATTATATGACATTTTATGCGATTATTATCCATGTAATTCTTATAGATTTTTTTTTTCCATTTAAGTGATTTTTTTATTCATTCATCTACATGCCCTTTTTATCTTAACCTAGAGGCTCTATGGGGTGATTTTAGGGAACTTAGATCCTGCTGAATTTCTTCATTTAGTGATTTATCTCCTTTTCAATTAGTTTACATCTCTCTCAGTGTGTAATCCTCTCATTCTTTCATTTCTTTTGATCATGAAATTTCTATTGTGTTGTGTTATCAGATATTTCTTTCTGTGATGATAATTCTATTGTTCTATTCTATATCAACCATGAGATCTTACATTATAGACTTACCCTTGCATTAGTTTTGGTGTGGCATGTGAGTTTCTTTGAGGTATATTGTGATCCTTCTTCTTCACTAACCCTTTTTTTTAAATTGAATCGATTTTGAGATGTTTGGATTGATTCTAGGGCCTCTATTATTGTCGTTGAGTTCTACCTTTTTATTGGATCCTATTGTAGGCATGTGCGAACAAATTTTGAGGTTGTTGGTTCCATATCTAGAATATGTTGGATAAATTAATTGATTTGGTTTTGATAAATTATTTTATAAATGAAATGTCATAATTTTATGATCTATTTGTGTGTGTAGAAATTGGGTTTTGATAAAGATGGTTTTCCCTTATTTTTGAAAATGGAAAATCTATTTTCAAATAATTTTGAAATAGATTTCTTAAATGGTATTCAAATAATTATTTTTGATGATTTGGTTTGGAAAATAGAGCACATGAGAATCCTTGGGTACTTAGATGGAAGGATTATTAATCGGACTCATATGTTGATACTTTTGGGGGGTTCACTCAGGGGGTGTTCTCCTACTCCCTGGGACTTTTTCCTAGTGTATTGATAGATACTATTAGAAGATTCACTTTTTAGGGTGTTCTTATACTTCTTATATTCGATGAATATGTATAGGAACTTGATGTGCTCGAGACTATCTAAGTTGGGGTTATGAGTGTCATATCTATCCTCACCTAGTGTGATCCTTTGTGTGATGTGCCATTCCTTTTGTCTTGTACTATTTTCGCTTTTACTTCCATGTATTTGATAAGATATATGTTATATTAATTTTTTTGATTTGATATATCTTCTTTGATATATTTATATGAAATTATTTGAAACTATTTTACTTGGAATTATTTGGAAATTTGGAAAAAGGGTAATTTAAATGTTTTTCCATGGGTTTGAAATAAAAATTGTAAACTATTTATCATGCCTTATTTTTTAAAAAGATAAGAAAGCTCATATTACTATACAGAGGCCTGTTAGGGATTACCTAGGTGGGATCCTACTGATCTCATTTGCTCATAATCTATGGACCCCTTCAATAGTGCAAAGAACATTGTTTTACTTTTCAGAAATGGAATGGAAAGGTACCATAATGAGGTGGTGAGGTTTTTAATTAGCTATTTTTAGGTAGCTTATGTTGATATGGTGGGAGTTTTCCCACACTATCACATGGAATAGTTAGTCTCCTATTTAGTTATCCTTAGATGATATGAATTTTAATTCAGGATTTTCGGACTAATTTGGGTTGTATCATTTTCTGTTGTTTCTTTCAGTCATGGCATATATTTTCTTCTTCCCCTATTTCACCATGTTTTATATATATTTCATGTTGTTGTTTTAGGTTGTGTGAAATCCTTCCATCTGGTTGTTTGATACCCAGGTTCTAGTTGCCTACTTGTGGGGATCAGGAATTCCCTTTGGGTATTTGGAAATTCAGTTCGAGTACCAGTTTGAGAGGGTATTTGGGTCGGGTTCATCATAATTATTCTTCAGTGGTTTTGATCTAATGGTTTGGAAAAATATATTAAATGGTATCAATAACCTCAAAAGGCGATTTTATGAAAATGTTATATTTTCAAGGATAACTATTGAAGAACACATGATTGATGTATGAATAAATATCAGGTCTAATAAATTTTCATTTTTGAGGTGATAATGGGTTGATTGATTTTGAAAAACATGAGTTATATAGTATTTATTTCCATGAAATTTAGTATTGATTTAATTAAAAAGTGATCCATTATATTTTTAGTGAATTTCATGTCATTTTTGTATTATGATATTTATTTACTAATGTGGGACTATATGAACCAGTTCTTAATACATGCGAGGGTTAAAATATATTTATTTTTGGATGATTTTTTAATTTTTTTTTGTTTAATGTCTTAGAGATTAAAATGGTTCTGGGAAAGGTATTGTATAGAGAATATATGATTATGGTATATTCATAATGGGGTATATGATTTTATGAATGATTAATGTTATTTGAGAAATTATAAGTAAATTAATATAAACTAAGTGAGAAAGGTAGATTGTATATTTGAAGTTATACTCAGGATAATGAATTTATTAATAATATCCTCAGCTACTTTCATTAGTGAGAAATAATTAAAATTTACCTGACTCAATTTATTTAAGGAGTGTAAAATGTAATAACCTTAGATTTTAGACCATTTAAATTAATACTAGATTTAATAGAATGTGTCACATGAAGCACCAAACTAACAAAACACCCAAATAAAATGAACCATGAAATATTAAAATTATTTAAATAATATAATCATTAGTTGATTAAAATATAATTATAAATTAAAATTACTACATATTATAGTATTTATTTGATTAATATTTTGAAAAAGGATGACATTCGAAGAACTATTGAAATAAATGTACTGTATTTTATATTAATAAATTAAATTGGTCATAGTTAAAAGTTTATTATGTTAGGTAATATTTATATATATAAACTAATATTTCAACATTTAATTATTTAAAAATTTATATGAAATAATATTAAATACACTAGAAGTTTAAAAGGTTCATTTTTTAATAAAATTTGTTTATCATTGTATATTGAATTTTTATTTAAAAGATAAATTTATAAATTTAAAAAATTTAATTTGAAAAATAACTTCATTTTTGTATTGAACATTTAAATATTAACTTAGGATGAATTTTTTGGATTTTTATAAACTAATAAATTTTTATGTAATAGTGAAAAAATACTGATTTTCCTAATACTGTAACTTTTTTGAAATTATCATAATAAAAAAAATATTAAAATAATTTTAAAACTTTTTTTAAAAAATATTTTTATAAATTAAAATAAATCATTTAAAACACTATATTTAATTTTTAAAACCAAAATATATTGTTTTGGAAACTTGAGTAATATTTTACTCTAAAAATTATTTTTTTCATGAATATTAAAAATTAGTTTTGATCACATAGAGAAATTTAAAAAATATATTTCCTATTTTAGATCATTATTTTCATATTATTTAATCATATAATTCTTTTTTTATCCTGAAAAGTATGGTTACTAAAATTAAAGTTAATGACCATAATAATGGTGAAAGGGTTATTTTCAAAGAATTATTTTATTAATATTGTGTAATTTATTATTTTATAAATTAAATTAAATTATTTTATATTATGTTTAAATAATTATAAATATATATTTTCTCCCATTTAATCTGTAATCAATACTAAATAATATTAAGAATGTTGAGTTTTTTCATTTATTAAATATTTTAAACTAAAAGTTAATTAGATATTATTTGGAAATTGAATTAGAATATATTCATAATAAATTTAGTTTCATAATATAATTTTTTTTAATAATGGTTACATTTTATTTTTAATAAAATACTAATTATTTTGGTAAAAACTAATTACTAAGGTAAAAACCAAAATGGTAAAATGAAAAAAAAAACATGTAGTAAGAGGCTTAAAAAATGTTTAAAACATGTGTTAAAATAATTTTTAGAGTTTTTATCAACTTTATATCACCAAAAATCCATTATTTCTCACTTTTGGATCTGTTTTCCCTTGAATAGTGTGATTATATTATTCAAAAATATTGGGTATTCACAAAATTGCCTCTTTCTTCACTTATAAAAGGGGATCACTTTCACCCATTAAATTATCCTCTTTACCTTATAAATTTCTTTGAAAACCTAAAAAATATATTCCTCTCCTATAAGTACTTTCACTTTCAACACCCCTTGGTCACTAGAAGTTATCGAAATCCCTTCATTTCCATGGATATTTTCAAGAGAAATTTTAGGGTCCTAACATGAGTATTACTTAATCTTTTACCTTTTCTTCTTAATATTTCCATTCAAAACATATCCTAACCATAGTAATATAATAACCTTAGTATATTTATTACAATTAATTGTTACTATACTAATATAACAATAATTATTTGTTCATTCTCGTCCACTTACGAAAATAAAATAATATCAATTGTGCATTTGTGTGGACTACTGCCTCCACGAAGAGACATCATTCATTTTTCACAATCAGTTATCTATGTTGGATATAAGGTTTGAATTTAAGAATAAAATGTATTTATATAACATAATTATTATTATTAATAGAAAAATGATATTCCAGCTAGATTCCATAGCATTTTTGGGAAATGAAAATGTTAACCGTGTGTTGGGTGAACTACCACATCCATGAAGTAATAACTATTTTTTATCTAGTTTCTATATTATTTATTAAAATATTTATTAAAACTATTAAAACACTTACAAATATTTAAATAATATCATTATTCTTCTTTAATAATTATATTATAATGAAATAAACCACTTTGATAACTATAATCATCTATTAATTATGGTATGTTCATGTTTGGGTCGATCAAACCACCTACTTAAACAATGATATAAAACACTAACATGGATGACTAGGATAAGTTAAATAATTATATTATTATTTATTAATAAAATATTACTTTTTTATGTTTTTATAATTGTTATATTAAGTATTTAACTTGTTATGAAAATGTCATCTTTGATCACTAAAATTACCGAAATAAGACAACACTGATTCAAATTTCATAAAAAATAACAAAAACACTTGTTGAATGAGAGAAGAGATTTATAAATAAACATAAGTTATATATTATATTACCTTTAATTATCTAGGTGTTACGATCTAAATATAAAATAACGGGTACCAAAATCGATATCATAAATCTTGCATTGGTAAACAAATAAACTACAACTAAGTAATATATTAATAAAAAAGGATCATAAATGAAGTGTATAAAAAGTTAATGTATATGTATAAGTTTATTAAATATAATATTAATATATTTATGTTATTTATATAGGAACTTATAGTGCATTTGACTAAGTGAAGAAACAAGGTAGGGGTTCTTTATCTAAAATTTTAATTCCTTGATATATGTTTATGTTGTACTACATGTTTTATTTTGTATGGTTAACCTCATTCCCAATTTCAATTTTATATAATGATTCAATTATATTTAATGTTATTAAATTTTTTATTCAAGGTTATTTATCAGATGAGTTTTGATTGAAATGTAACAAAAGTTTTAATGTTTTTTGCTAACCCAATTTCCTAGCATTGAGTTACAAGTTTTCTTATTGAACTCTATTGATCCATGTCTAAATAATGAATATTTTTATAATGAATTTACAATTCTTTTAATTCTTCCTTATAACCTCATTATAAAATTATTTTTACCACAATGACCATGTTACTTGAAAGGGTATCTTGGTCTCAATTCCTATTTCTTACAACATACTTCTTTTTATAAATGAAGTTAATTTTATATGCTATATATAATACCTATTTTTTATTATATTAGGAATTATTTATTTTCATTGTATTTTAAGTAAAATTTTAAGATATTTCTCATTCATTTTTTTTATTTAACTTATAAAAAAGTCATAGGGTTTCATTTTCCAACCTCATTTAAAATTCAAGATCTCTCAAATCTGATAACCCATTCGGGGAATTTATATAACCTTTATTTAAATTGTCAAAATTATTTTCTTCTCCTATGGTTATACATGGTTATCTTTGTTTCCTATTTTTCATATTTGAAATTGTAATTTCTATAATCATTTTAAGCGATGTGGTTTTCAAAAAATGAATTTTTAATATAATAAGAAATAAACTCTTTTTTCACTTGTATTTTATCTTCAACTCCACATTTTTTTGATGTCCCAATATTTTTTTAATATTTAAAATATTTTAAGATAAAATCAATATAAAATTTCATATAGGGGATATTTTCAGCAAAATAATATCTTTGAGCATTTCTGAGGGAACATATTTTTCCATTGCCTTTGTTATTTTATATGAAACTTTATCTATACATTATAAGGGTTTCTAAAATAATTATTTTATATTTGTTTTATAAAGTATTTCTTTTAAAATTATTTCAAATGGTCAGGGATATTATTTATTTAGAGAGTTATTTTTTCCAAAACTCCTAAAACATAGTTCATATAAGTCATTGTCCTTTAACATATCATATGCCTAATCAAGTTTATTATTAAAATGTTTCCATACACATTATTTATATAGTTGTATTATTTAATGTTATTTTATATCAAATATATGATTAATTACTACCTTTATATTTCCTATACATCTAATATTAATATTTGTAACTTTTTATCTAATGAATTTTCTTTGTGAATGCCAAGTTTTCTATTTCATTGATTGAAAGGTGTTCACCTAGATGTCACAAATAAAATCATTGATAAAAAATCATTTTCTTAAACATATAAACATTATCTATATAGTTTAAATAACATATTCTTTATTATCTTCATTGAAGGGAATATCTTTAGGCACCGATTTATTTGCTAGGGGTTTATCATGTTACGGTTATTTTTGGAATTATGAATTTTTTCTTTATGTGATTCCATTTGAAAAGTATATAAAACTCATTTTATTACCATATATTTTTATGATATTTTCAAGTGATTGATATCTTATGGCACACATATGTATGGATGGTGTCACTGGGGTCCTATATCATCATTTCATTCATTGATTAAGGATTTATATCTCATGAGATAAGGATGTATATATATAATTTAATTTTTTTCACAACTAATATGGTCAAAAAAATTATATTTTTTCAAAAAATAATGTGTATATATACCTTGATTTTCTCACAATGTTTTCCTGTGCTTATGTTTTTGCCATATTTTTTTACTTATTCTTATGACTATGTTATACTCTCATGGAACATATTTATTTAATCATGTTTCCATAATATTTTATTAATTTATTATGATATTCCACACATTGTGATATTATTTATGATATATTATTTCTTTGGAATAACTATCTTATGTTTTCTGATTGTACCCATATTCTCATTTTATTCTCATTTATGATCTTTAACTATCTTCGTTTATGTTTACTACCCTTATTGATAATTTTGAGATCACCACATTATCATGTTTCTATTTCCCAAGTTTATTAAGTAAAGTAATATGTATTATATTACTATAAGAGTATCATATGTTTATAATTTTTAGGAGATGTTTAATACTTGGTATGGATTAAGAATTTATTTATATTGAGCCAAAAAATTTCCATTAGTTAAAAATACATGAGTTTTTTAGTTAATATTTTCTATTAATTCAAAAAAAATACAATAAAAAAAGTTTATGGGAATTTATTTTAATCCAATATTTTATTTATATCATGTAATTAAGACTTTCATTTACATGGGGTGTTGATCACACCATTATTCACTGCTTTATTTCACTCTTACACCACTATTTTAAACTGGTTTTTTATTTGAAGTTAAAATTTTAATAAAAAATTAACTTCCCATATTATTAAATAATTTCATTTTTACCACTTTAAAAAAGGGAAATTAAACTAGTTTTGGTGATTTTATTGTAGGAGGAGGTGGTTTGGAGGGATGAATATTTTCCAAAAAGAAAATGGGACAAACTGCATTGAATCCCAAGGAAACATGTCCACTGTTTTGCATAGTTCGAGAAATATGTGACAAAACATGGTCTGAAATTTTGTGGAAGGATCCAAAACTTAATGGGATACATCTTTTATGAAGGAACCCAATCCTAATTTGGAAATTTGGTGGCCCATCCGAACAGATCTGTCCAAGACACTAAATCTATACGAAGTCAAAAGTGGTGTGTTTTGTTTAGTCCATATCTTGAGATGTAAGATACAAAATGATTCCAAACATTCTGTGGAGATATTAAATAGGTTTTTAAATATATTTTTTTAGTTTTTTTTTCAAATATAGATAATTCCATTTAACAACTGAAAACTGAGATACAAGTGGTATGACCAAAACTGGGTGCCCAAAACCACTTTCCATTTTGGAAATAAAAAGGCACCATGCGCACCTCATTTGCAAGTTAGACTAGGTGAGGTAAGTGCTGTATAATTTAAGATTCATCATATTCCTTTAATCCCCTTTCAGGTTCTATATCTCTATATCCTCATAGGTATAGGTGAAATGATTAAGGAGATCCACCCGAGCTTCCTCCTCCTCTCAATGTCAGGATAAACAGTGGGCGTTCGTTGTGAGGGAGCTACACACATGTCAAGGGAGATATGATGTATATATTAGCTACTATATTGGAGTAATTTGGGTGTTAAAACATTTTATTTTATTTATCTGACATTATTTTATATTTTAAATCTTTTTTTAATGCATATGAATGTTATGCTTCTAATTTCTAACTAGTCAGTGTGAAGTTTTGAGTGTGTGACTTGTGTTGTTCTGATTGGAAAAAACAAGAACCATTTTCTTACCCTACTTCTTGAGATTTAAATATTTTTTAATCTATTATTCCATTCATAAGTTTTGGACCTTGTAAATATTATTTTTATGTCAAGGTTTGGTTCTTCAAGCATTGAAATAAAATATTAGAAATTAATCGGGATTCCAATTAATTTCAACCAAATAAATACTTCAAAAATAAATAAATATATAATACAAATTAACTTTAAATATTTTTGGTGAAATCACAATAGTCCCTTTGTCTCATATTTTCAAAATCAATTTGGTTTGTCAACTATTAAACTATTTAAATTAAGTTACTTTCTTAAAACAGTTTTCAAAACCACCCCCAATTTTAATACTTTTTATTAAAAATAAACACATTAAACCTATCAATGATCCTTGAGATATGACCTAGGGTATTCTCTAGACTCTAAAATAATCTTTAAATTATAATAAATTTGACTTTTTATAAAAAAACTTCTAAATTTTGGTGTCATTGTCAGGGAGTGCTTTGATTTTTAGTGTGTGTTTTATAATATTTTTTGTAAATTTTGTAAATATTTACTTGTTTTATCTTATACCTTTAACTATATTGTTGTGTTATGATTTATTTCTTGTGTTGGTTCTATTCAAAACTTCTTCTAATTCTATATATTTACCCCATTTCAAACCTGAACTAGAGAGGAACCTATGTTAGTGACACCGAGACGCATAAGAGAACCCTTTGAAGGAGGACGCACAAACCATTGAAACTCTTCTGGACCCTTCTTTGTATTTTGGAACCCATATTAAAAATAAAATAAACTTGAATAATATGGATGAGAATAACCATACAGTAAAAGAACTATCCTCACCTGATGTTGAGATCCATCCTGCATACATTCAAATACAAGGCAATACACCTAATTTTGAACTAACATTAGGTTTAATCCACTTATTACCTAGATTCCATGGACTCAATGGACAAGATTCACATAAGAACATAATATAATTTCATATAGTGTGTTCTACATTAAAACCTAAATTTTTTTATGAAGAACAAATAATGATTAGGGAATCTTTTTTTTCATTAAAAGAAACTACAAAATATTGTCTTTACTATGATAAATAACCAATTAATGGTTGGGTAGACATAAAACTACTTTTTCTTGAAAACTATTTCTTAGTGTCTCAAACTGAAACAATATTAAAAGAAATATATAGTATAATACAATCAAAAGGGGAAACACTTCATAAATACTGGGAAATATTTAAGAGTCTTTGTTCTGGTTTCCCACACCACCAAATAAGTGATCAACTTTTAATATAATATTTTTATGATGTTTTGATTCATGTTGATTAAAATACGATTGATGTTGGTTCACATGGTTTACTAGTTGATAAAACCCCAATTTCTATATGAACCCTAATTGATAAAATGGCACTAAGAAATCAATAATTTATTTCAAGGTTTAGTGTACCCATTTGAGGTTTCCATGGGGTGAAATGTACTGAGTTATAAAAGAAGGTGGAGAAGAAGTTTGAAGAGGTAAGTACCCTTAAAAAAATGTATCTTTCCCAATGGAAATCCCAATATCCTTCTCCCATAAATTGTGGTATATGTTATTCTAACACCCACTATTCTGATTAATGCCACCAATTGATAGAAACTTATGTGAGTTCTGAGGCAATATTTCTAGTATTCCCCTATAACCGACCATTTAGGGAAGAAACTTACTATCCATCCAAACCTAATTTGAATGAAAACCAAGTGTATAAGAAAGGTGTATTCAAACCAACCTCAACAACCATGGAACCAATCAAGGCAGAGTAGTCATCCACCACCACCCAAAAATCCTCAACCGAAACAAAGGCCTTTCTGACAACCCCCTCCAAAACCTAATCCTAGCCTATAATAAATGATGAAACAAATGGTGTACAATAATATCTAATTAAAAAAACAACCCAATATTCCATTCAAAACCAAAAACCCCAATTAGTCTAACTAGCCAAATCAGTTTAGGAAATCCAAAGTCATGGGTCGGGTAAACTACCACCTCAAACACTAGTCAAAACTAGGGATAAGAGAAATGTTAGTTATATTACCCTTATAAGTATAAATCAACTTAAAATATAAATTAACCATCCTTTAGAGTCATCCACTCATGAGTAAAACACCATCCCAATCATTGAAATTAGTCCAAATATTGAAAAACCTTATCCTGAGAGAAGCCCTTCCAAAGGAAAGAGTGTGTCTATTGATGAGTCTCCTAGCGCAGCCATTCCTATTCTATTTCCCCAAAGGTCCACCCAACCAATAAAACAACAAGAATCTGATCTTGACAAATAAATCTTGGAAACTTTCAAAAAAGTGCATGTTAACATCCCCTTAATCAATGTCATGAAGAAAATTCCAAGATACGCCAAGGTTATGAATGATATGTGTACACACCAAAGGATACATTGAGGAGATTAGAAGGTAAACATGTGGGGGGGGGGTTATTAAAATTGATATAACCATCACTTCCCACCAAATAAAATGATCTAGGAACATTCTCAATTTTGTGCAATATACGGGAATATTCCTTTTCCAATGCTATGCTTGATTCAGGTTCTTCTATAAATGTGATGTCTCACTCTATTTACTCTTCATTGTAGGTCAGGGAACTAAATCCCACTATAATTGTTGTTCAATTAGAAAATCAGAGTATAGAACACCCTTTTGGTGTTTTAGAGGATGTTCTTGTGAGGGTGGAAATTCTATTTTTTCCTTCTGATTTTTATGTGCTTAAAATGGAAGATAATATGATGAATGGAAATTCATTGATTATATTAGAGAGAACATTCCTAAAAATTAGAAAACCATAATTATTGTCCACAATGGTATATTATCTATAGATTTTGGTGGTGACATTATTTACTTAGGCATCCTTTTATGTCATGAAGCACCCTTTGGAAGAACATTCCTCTCTCTCTCTGTTAACTCTATAGATATACTCCCATCCCCTAAAAAATCTTCTTTTCATTCCCTTGATCCCCTTTCTGAGTTTTATTCATTGATTGAAATTCTAGGAAATTAATCATGCATATAATGTTGTATCGGTCTAGAAAAATTTAATGCATGTTTGTTAATTGATAATTTCTTGAACACTAAATATCCCATGAGCATCTATGATACTGGTAAGCTTATAAAATCTCACTTCTCATTTGATGATGTTATCACTGAGTAGTTATATGAGATTATTGACCTTCCACTTTCATATTCCCTTCTATCAATCCAAAATCCACCTAAATTGTAACTAAAACAACTACTTCAAGATTTAAAATATTCTTATCTTGTGAATAGAAACAAGCTACCTTTCATCATTGCTATTTCACTCCCTCTAGAGCAAAAATTGTGACTGGTTAAACTTTTGAGGGGGCATAAACAAGCATTGGTATGGACACTTGGTGAAATTTCTGGAATTATCCCAACAATTTTTACACATAATATATTATTAAATAATGAGGCTAAACCAGTGTGGCGGGAACAATGATGACTGAACCCAAACCTCTTAGATGTTTTTAAAAAGGTGGTAACATAATTATTGGCTACTATAATCATTTACCCCATCTCTGATAGCCAATGGGTCATTCTAGTGTAAGTGGTTCCCAAAAAACTAACTTAACGATAATTAAAAATGAAAACAATGAATTGGTTCCAACTCGTATACAAAATAGTTGGTGTGTCAGTATAGACTATCGTCGACTAAACCAACATACTAGGAATGACCACCTCACATAGTCGTTCATTTACCAAATTATAGAGAGGCTAGCAGAGAAGTCCCATTATGGTTTTCATAATAGGTATTCTTGATACTTTCAGATCCTTATTTCTCTCGAGGATTAGGTAAAGGCAACCCTCCCTTTCCCCTTTGACACATTTTCATATAGAAGGATTCCATTTGGTATGTGCAATGCTCCTGATACTTTCCAGCGATTCATGTTTAGTATTTTTAGATTACCTATATAATTTCATGGAAGTATTCATGAATGATTTCACTATGTATGGATCCTCCTTTGATGAATGTTTCATTAGTTTTTGTTTTTTTCCTGAGTCGGTCTATGGAAAAGAATCTCGTATCATATTATGAGAAATGTCATTCCATGGTGTGACATGGTATAGTATTGGGACATGTATTTTATGGGGATGGTATCCAAGTCATTAAATCAAAAGTGGGTGTAATTTCTTACCTACCATTACCAAAAAATCTATGGGATGTACAGTCTTTCCTATGTCATGCTAGATTTTACCATTGTTTCACTCATGAATTTAGTAATATTCCACTCCCCCACTCCTTATTGATCCAAAAAAGGAATTTATTTTGAATAATGAATGATAGGAAGCTTTTGAAAATTTAAAATGGAGTATCATATCACCCCCGATAATCCAACCTCCTCAATGGGAGTTACCATTTGAGATTATGTGCAATGCATCCAACTATACAGTTGGGGAAGTCTTATCACAAAGGGTTGATCGAGCTCCACATGTCATTGCATATTCCTCACATACATTGGACGCTACCCAATAAAACTACACCAAAAGTTAAAAATAATTTATTTCCATTGTGTTTTCCTTGGATAAATTCAGATCATACCTTTTAGGGTCTAAAATCGTTGTGTTCTCAGATCAGGTAGCCCTCTGATATCTCCTTAATAAACCGGAAGCCAAACCACATATCATTCACTGGATTCTCCTCCTTTAGAATTTCTATCTAGAAATTAGGGATAAAATAAAGTAGAGAATGTGGTGGTTGACCATATCAGTAGGATCCACCAATTGTCGAACATTGACGCATCCCCCTATATTCCCATAAATGACATGTTTCTAGATAAAAAATTGTACCGAGTGCAAAATGATATACATTGGTATGCTGAAATTGTAAATTATTTGGTAGCATCTTGCCTTCCTACTGATTAAAAAAACCAGGTTGGCCATATAAAAAATGAGCCTCATTGGTACATTTAGGATGACCCCTACCTTTGGTTCACATGTAGGGATCATGTCCTAAGGCATTGTGTTCCCGAAAGCAAGTTTTAGTCTGTCCTTAGGTTCTTTGACACTCTTACTTGAGGGGGGCCACTTTGGTTCCCAACAGACTACTCGTAAGGTCCTCGATTATGGTCTTCTTTGGCTAACATTTTTTCAGGATGCCAATGACTTCTGTTAATATTGTCCCTGTTGTCAGAGAATGGGGAATATCTCAAAAATAAATTAAATTTGATAAAAACCCTTACTCGTTCTTGATAGTTTTTATGTTGGGGGAATTGACTTTATTGGAACATTCCTCAATTCATTTGGGAACTTATACATTATTCTGGATGCTGATTATGTTTCAAAATGGGTAGATGCATGAGCCACAATGATAGATAATTCCATGATAGTTGTGGATTTTTTGAAAACCCAAAATTTATATAGGATTGGATTACCTAGGTTCATCATCATGGTTCTCATTTTTGCAACTAAACAATGAATCGTTTTTACATCAGTATGGGGTCAGGCATCGAGTGTCTACTGCATATCACCCACAAACCAATCACTACGGGAAAAAGGAATTTCTGCGAAGGGAATAAATCTCGTCGTAAAAGGGTCGTCCAAGAGGCTATTTGCGACGGGGGTAACCACCCATCGCAAATAACAAATTATTTGCGACGGGATTTCATCTCCCATTGGAAAAGGTTGGGCGTGAATAACGCGCCAAACCGCGCGAAGCCGTGTGAGGGTAATTTGCGACGATGAGATCCCACCGTTGCAAATACTTCACTATTTGCGACGAGGCCCGTCACAAATACTCGGTGGTGGTTAATAGCTTTTTGCGACAGGATGTCGTCCCATCGCAAAAGGTGTGTCGGCAGGGACTATTTGCGACGGGTCCCTTCGCAAATAAATTTTTAATCGCCGACAGTAATTAATGCAGGCGTAGGTATATGCGACGGGACTCATCGCAAAAGATACTATTTGTGACGGGATACCCGTCGCAAATAATCTAACCTATATATATCCCCATCTATTTTTCCTCTCATTACCCTGAATTCTTAGATCTTGTTTCTCTCTGAACTTTGATTTTAGAGGGAGTGTTTTTCTAAGTAAATTTTTTTGTTCACAAGGAAGTTGTGAATCCGTCTACATCGATAGAAAAACAAGCTTAAAGGTATTTATGTTTTATTTAATTTATTATTTATTTCATTTTTTATGTTAATTTTTATTATCGTTGATTAGTTGTAATTAAATTAAATATAATTATTTTGTCATGGGTGTTTATTTGTACTAATAATTAGTAATAAGTATTAATAATTATTAATAAATAGTAGTAAAAAGTAATAATGAGTAATAGATAGTAGTAATGAGTAATAAATAGTAATAATTAGTAATAAATAGTACTAAATTGTCATAAATAGTAATTAATTGTAATAATTAGTAATAAATTGTAATAATTAGTAATAAATTGTAATAATTAGTAACAAATTGTAATAATTAGTAATAAATTGTAATAATTAGTAATAAATTGTTATAATTAGTAATAAATTGTAATAATTAGTAATAAATTGTAATATTTAATAATAAATAGAAATAAATTCCTAATAATTAGTAATAAATTGTAATAAATTGTAATAAATTGTAATAATTAGTAATAAATTGTAATAATTAGTAATAAGTTGCAATAATTAGTAATAAATTGTAATAATTAGTAATAAATTGTGATAATTAGTATTAAATTGTAATAATTAGTAATAAATTGTAATGATTAGTAATAAATTGTAATAATTACTAAAAAATTGTAATAATTAGTAATAAATTGAAATAAATTGTAATAATTACTAATAAATTGTAATAATTAGTAATAAATTGTAATAATTAGTAATAAATTGTAATAATTAGTAATAAATTGTACTAATTAGAAATAAATCGCACTAATTAGTAATAATTATAGTAATTAGTAATAAATTGTAATAATTAGAAATAAATTGTAATAATTGCTAATAAATTGTAATAATTAGTAATAAATTGTAATAATTAGTAATAAATTGTAATAATTAGTAATAAATTGTAATAATTAGTAATAAATTGTAATAATTAGTAATAAATTGTAATAATTAGTAATAAATTGTAATAATTAGTAATAAATTGTAATAATTAGTAATAAATTGTAATAGTTAGTAATAAATTGTAATATTTAGTAATAAATTGTAATATTTTGTCATAAATTGTAATATTTTTTAATAAATTGTAATATTTAGTAATAAATTGTAATAATTAGTAATAAATTGTAATAATTAGTAATAAATTATAATAATTAGTAATAAATTGTAATATTTAGTAATAAATTGTAATATTTAGTAATAAATTGTAATATTTAGTAATAAATTGTAATATTTAGTAATTAATTCTAATAAATTGTAATAAATTGTCATAAATTATAATAATTAGTAATAACTTGTAATAATTAGTAATAATTTGTAATAATTTCTAATAAATTGTAATAATTAGTAATAAATTGTAATAATTAGTAATAAATTGTAAAAATTAGTAATAGATTGTAATAAATATTAATAAATTGTAATAATTAGTAATAACTTGTAATAATTAGTAATAAATTATAATAATTAGTAATAAATTGTAATAATTAGTAATAAATTTTAATAATTTCTAATAAATTGTAATAATTAGTAATAAAATGTACTAATTAGTAATAAATTATAATAATTACTAATAAATTGCACCAATTAGTAATAAATTGTAATAATTACTAATAAATTGTAATAATTTACTAATAAATTGTAAAAATTAGTAATAAATTGTAATAATTAATAATAAATTGTAATAATTAGTAATAATTAGTAATAAATTGTAATAATTAGTAATAAACGATAATAATTAGTAATAAACTGTAATAATTAGTAATAAACTGTAATAATTATTAATAAATTGTAATAATTAGTAATTAATTGAAATAATTAGTAATAACTTATAATAATTTGTAATAAATTGTAATATTTAGTAATAAATTGTAATATTAAGTAATAAATTGTAATATTAAGTAATAAGTTGTAATAATTAGTAATAAATTATAATATTTAGTAATAAATTGTAATAATTAGTAACAAATTGTAATAATTAGTAATAAATTGTAATAAATTGTAATATTTAGTAGTAATAAATATGAATACTTAGTAGTAAGAAATATGAATAATTAGTAATAAATATTAATAATTAGTAATAATTAGTAATAATTAGTAATAAATAGTAATAATTGGTAATAAATAGTAATAATTAGTTAGGAATAATTAGGAACAGTTAGGAATAGTTAGGAACATTTGAAATAAATTTTAATAAAATTTAATAAATTTTAATAACTTGGAACAATTTCAAGTGGATTGACAGCACTCCTTTTGCTTGATGAATTTTCTCCATTCAACTATCACCGACACAAAACATTATGAAAAATGTGCTTCTATATAGGCATATTCAAAATTTTATGCATGAGATTGGATATGCATTCGTAGGATCGTATTTTTATAATGTTTTCAGGCAGTGACAGTTGGAAAAAGATGATTCATCGATGAAAAGGGGGCTCTTTTTTCTGATGCCTCATTTACTTGCATCTTTCTCAGTGTGAGAAAGATGCAAGTAAATGAGCAGTCAGATAAAAGAGGAGCTGTCAATTCACTGTAAATTGTGTCACCTTTAATTAATGGTAATTATTACGAAGTAGTAGTAATTAATTATCTTCTTTTTTCAGATAGGGTTTTTATAATTTCAAATTATTCAAAAACAGTGATGATTTTATATTTTATAGAAAAATATGGAACAAGGAAGTTGACATCAGTCCTTATTAGATGATCGTTCTTAGATAAATCGGTACAAAAATCCAAATAGTTTTGGTTTAAGTCCTATATATATAGAGGGGGTTGAAGCTTTCTTAGCATTTGCATCATCAAAACCAAAATATGTTTCAGAAGGCACAATTAAGTGTCCTTGTAAAAAATGTACTCTGAGAACGTTTGACACATTTGACATAGTTGGGGGACATATCTTTCAGTTTGGTTTTCAACCAGATTATGTTTTTTGTTATCAACATGGTGAACATAGTTCCAGAGAAGATACTAATAACTTGATTCTAGATCTATCATGGTACCAAAATTTAGTACATGATGTTGTAGGTCCATCTGTTCAACAAACTAAAACTCACGATGATATTGATTCAACTCCTGAGTTGGCACCGTCTGAATTTTATGAGTTGTTGAGGTATGCTAAGGATGCATTATATCTTGGTTGCAAGATAAGAAAATTAGAAGCGGTTGAAAAATTTATGGTTATTAAATTCGATAATGCAATGTCAAACAACTGTTTTGATCAAATATTTTCTTTGGTTAAAACACTATTACCTGAAGGAAATGTGTTTCTTTCAAATTAATATGAGAGAAAGAGGTTGGTTCATCAGCTAGGCCTTAGTTATAGGAAGATTCATGAATATGAAAATGATTGCATCTTATATTCTGGTAAAAATGAGTCGTTGGATATTTGTCCCACATGTGGACAATTGAGGTATAAAGAATCTCAAATAGGGAATTCTGGATCAATTCTTGTAAAACAGTTGAGATATTTCCCCCTTACACCCAGGATGCAACATTTATTTATGTCTCATTACATTACGTTAATGATGTCATGGAACAAAACCAATATTTCAACCGGTAAAAGCTTGAATCATCCATCTGATGGTGATTCATGGAAGCATTTTGATCGTCTGCATCCGTCTTTTACTTTAGAATCCTGAAACATGTGATTGGGTCTTTCTACTGATGGTTTCTATCCGTTTGGTTCTTATAGTAGTCAGTATTCATGTTGACTTGTCTTTATAACTCTGTACAATCTACCTCCATAGATGTTGATGAAAGAGACCTATATCTTTTTGACCTTATTAATCTCAGGACATCCAAAAAAGAATATTGATGTTTATTTGAAACCATTGATTGATGAGTTAAATTCATTGTGGAGTAATGGTGCTCGTACATATGATGTTGCTACGAAACAAAATTTCACATTAAAAGCTGCATTGATGTGGACGATTACTGAATTTCCGATATATGGAAAGTTATCTGGCTGGAGTACACAAGGTCTGAAATCATGTCCTTACTGTATGAAAGACAACAAAGCTTTTATGCTTGTCAATGGAAAAAAAACCTTGGTATTTTGACTGTCATCGTAGATTTCTTCCAACCGATCATCCTTTTCGAAGAAACAAATCTCATTTCATAAAAGGCACAATTGAAAGGGATGAACCTCCAAAAATGATCTCAGGTACAAAGTCAAGGTTAGTTGTATTTTCATTAACTCCCATCACATTTGGGCCAATAGTAAACCAATAGAAAATTCATGGATTTGGGAAAGGGAATAATTGGATAAAAAGGAGCATTTTTTAGGATCTTCTATATTTGTATGATTTATCGGTTCGCCATATGTTCAATGTCATGCATATTGAGAAGAACTATTTTGATAATTTATTTCATACAGTTTTGGATACACCAGGTAAGACCAAAGATAATGTAAAAGCATGATTAGATATTGCCCAAATTTACAAATGACTGAAACTTAAACTATTTCAAAATGTCAGATCACAAAGGTTAATGAAGCTAAAAGCAGCTTATAAACTGTCTAAAGAGAGTCGCTTATTATTTTGTTAGTGGATTGCAGATTTGAGACTTCCAGAAGGCTATGCTTCCAATTTGGGCAGATGTGTTAAGAATGGTCATATTACTGGATTAAAAATTCATGATTGTAATGTTATAATGGAAAGAATTATGCCGATTGGATTTAGAGGTTAGTTGAATTCTATGATTTGGGATTCGATAACAGACATATCATATTTTTTTCGAGAAATTTGTGCAGTGACTAAAGACTACGATGCACTAAGAAAAATAGTAGAAGATTTTGTTGTCATTATATGTAAACTGGAAAAAATATTTCTGCCTTCTTTCTTTGAATCAATATAAAATATGATATTACATTTTCTAGATGAAGCTAAATGTGGAGGTCAAGTACAGTTTCGATGGATGTATCCATTCAAGAGATGCATGAAGAAATTAAAGAAAAAAGTGCGTAACAAAGCATCAGTTGAAGGCTCAATTGTTGAAGCTTATTTGCAAGAGGAAATATCTTTTTTCTACTCTCACTATTTTGAATCTGAATATCCCTCAAAACAAAACCGCATGGGATGGAATAAGGGAAATGTTAATTATGAAATGGACAATCAATTATCAATTTTTAATCATCCAAATCTTGGCTTCGGTGGAGTTCAAGAATGATTGATTTTAGATGATGAACATCACAGAGATCATACATATGTTTTTCTCAACTGTGAAGAAATGAAAACATATATACTATGAGTGATTCTATCACTTATTCTATAATTTCTATTACATTATGTAAACTTATTTTATTTTTAGGTTATATGATAACCATATCAAGTAACAACTTCCAAAATTATAGCAGCTTCTCTGGAAGAACGTAGACAAAAATAAATTTCTCAATGGTTTCAAAAACTGGTAACAGAAATTATTGATGGTTAAATATCAATTCAGTTTACTATTTATTATATTGATAATTGTTTTATAAATTTTTAGGTGTCTCAACATACTGAAAAAAATGATAAACGACTGTGTATATTGAATAACCCACCATCCAAAATGGTTAAATCTTATGATGCATATGTGGTGAATGGTTTTCTATTTCATACACGTGCATATGGGGAATCAAAAAAACAATGAATAGTGGTGTTTGTTTGAGAGGATCGCATCATAGAAAAACTGAAGTTGACTTTTATGGCATTCTGGATGAAATTATTAAGCTCTGTTATCTTGGACAGAATTACACAATAATGTTTAAATGTCGGTGGTTAGATACTGAGAGAGGCTTGCGTGTTCATCCGACTCATGGAATCATCGATATTAAATATAAAAGTCTTCTTATAGTAAATGAACAATTTTTACAACCTCAACAGGCACATCAAATTTATTACACAGAGTAATATGCTACTTCAAGATAACTGAGTGATTGTTGGAGCATAATAAAAATAAAATCTTAGGAAAATCAGTTTACTCGAATTGAATGTGGTTTCGCTGAAGTGGAAGGAATTGAAATTTTTCAAGAGACTACTCAAAATCTATCTTTTTCACAAAGAAACCTGAATATCGATGATAACACCCCACATTTAAGGTTTGATGGTGACGAAGATGTTAATGATGTTACAAATGAATTTGAAATGACAAGGTATGGTGAAAGTGAAACTCAAATGGATATTGATGATGCCGAGGAGGAATATGAAGACATTGACATCGTCAGAAATGAAGATGATGATGAAGGTGAACATTGATAAAGTTAAATGCTAGTTATGATCATAACTAATATATATCTATATATAATAGTTATTTTCAACTATCTACTAACAACAATTATTTTTTGTTTCACATGGACTCTAATCTATTACGTTGGATAGAGGAGGCTGAGATACCTTTGGATGAGGGGGGTGTGAGATCATCTGACCCTCATCCTACTGGTGATTCAAGAGGTACGTGGAGGGGGCGCGGTCTTGCACGACTGATGATTCCTCACCTTATCCCCGAGCGACGTCCACTTCTTGGCTTTGATACACGCACATGAAGGTATGGTAACCTGTATATTTTCTTTAGCTTTCATTAATTTTTTTATATATATACTAATTGTTTGATTATTTATTCTTTTTTCACAGTTTTGCGCATGTACTTGTTGGAGAAGGAAGTGCTATCTTGCGTAATTATTTTTCTCAGCCATGGATCACATGGGAACAGATTCCTGTTAATGTTTGGCTCAGCATGTAAAATCATTGGTTGGTACTTAAATAAATAATATTTAATTTAAAATTTATTTTGAAATTTATTTTGAAATTTATTTAGAAATTTATTTCATTAATAACTTGATATTATAAATTATTTGTAGGATTTATGGTATCTCATCGATGATAGAATGTGTGATGATATTCATGCAGCATGGGAGGTGGCTATGCGTGAGCATTTGTGTCAGTTTTTACACAATTTGAGAAAGACGGCCATTAAGAAAGCAGGAGAGATAGTATTTGATGAGTCCTGTAGAGCCCACTGACCAGATTACATTTCATCTTAAGTGTTTTATAGATTATGTGTACACTGGTTGGGTGGTGGATTTCAGAGGAGGTCTTCATTGGGTTGGCAGAACCGGGGGAGACAGGAGGTGAAACATTGTGTTGGTAGTCGTACATTTAGTACGCATAGAGAACATCAGGTAAGTATTTTTTTTAAATATTTTATAAAAATTTAAATATAACCAGTTTATTTTATATTCATATAGGCAATTGAGCATCCCGATATTATATATTTAGATGTTTATTAGAGGATGTATAGTGATCCAGCCACTAGAGAGATTAGAGGTGATCGCCTGCGTCAGATTGTGGTTAGTCTTATTTTTTTCAGTTTGACAATTAACTACATATAATATTTTCACAATTTTAATTTAAAATTGGAATTGAAGGAGTCATATGAGGTTGTGACCTCTCAGACACAGGCTGAGGGTCAGGACGAGGCGACTGATCAGACCAGTTCCCACCATTTCGACGAGGCGACATGGATGCAGGCGACTCAGTATGGCTTTGAGAAGGGTCGAGTAGTTGGTATCGACCCCCATGTGACTCCTGGTTCTTATTATGGTACTTCTGCGATGTCGAAGTCCAGCTCGAGAGGAGCTCATAGAGAGGCATCAACTTCTGCCTCACAGTATCAGGAGCAGTTCCGAGCTCTGAATGACCTTATTGAGAGTTTGCAAAAGAAGCAAGAAGAGATGCATCAGCAGTAGTAGCAACACGAGGAGGAGATGTGTTTATGGAAGTAGCAACATCATGAGAAGATGAAGTATAGGCACCCTCTGACTCGTAGTTTAGGGATGGAGTTTATTTCACCATCTCCTTCAGCTCCCCCACCTCCCCCAGAAGACGACCCCGCAGTGATTTTTTTGTCAAAAACATTTGAATTTAACATTTTTTGTAATTTGAACTATTTACAGTTACTGTCTTTTTTATCGGTGAAAATATTACATAATTTAATTTTTAATATTTTGTGATTTTTTTGTGAATATTGAGAGTTTTAATAATTTTTTTATTTTTTTATTATTCTAATAATATTAATATTATTGTTTCATTAATCATAATTTTATTAAATATATTTTTTCAGTATTATATTTTTTAATTTTTATTTATTTTAATAATAATAATAATAATAATATTTAATGATTTTTTATATTTGTGAATATTGAGAATTTTAATATTTTTTATTTTTTTATTATTTTAATAATATTAATATTATTGTTTCATTAATCATAATTTTATTAAATATATTTTTTCTGTATTATATTTTTTAATATTTTTTTATTTTACTAATAATAATAATAATAATTAATGATTTTTTTATATTTTTTTGTGAATATTGTTAATTTTATTATTTTTTATTATTTTTTATTATATAAATAATCTTAAAAATCATTTTTGAATAATCAAAATTTTATTAAATTTATTTTTTTTAAATTTATTTATTATTTGTGATGGGATCTGTTGTGACGGGATCCCGCCGCAAATAGCCAAAACAAATTTTTTAAAAGTATTTGCAACGGGATTAGGGGCCCCGTTGCAAAAATTATTTCTGATGGGCCTGTCGCATATAGTCTAAATAAATAATTTCAAAAAACTATTTATGATGGTATTACAGGCCCGTCGCAAAAAATTATTTGCGACGGGCCCATTGCAAAAATGTTTATATACATAAAGTATATAATCAGAGAATTATTCGCGACGATTAAGCTGCCCATCGCAAAAAATTACTATTTACGACAGGCCCATCGCAAATACTATTTTTTGCGATGTAGTTCTATGTGACGGGATATTTGCGATAGGACCCCGTCGCTAAAGATTATTTATGATGAGATCCCGTCATAAATAACCCATCGTGGATACATAAAATTCTAGTAGTGAATGGTCAATCCAAGGTGTCAAATAGAGAGGTAAAATAGATTCATGAAAAAACAGTTCTACCCAATAGAAAAGATTGGGCTCTTTGACTTGATGATTCATTATGGGCCAACTATACTTATTTTTAAACTTTCATTGTAATGTCACCTTATCGTCTTGTGTTTCGAAAGAGTTGTCACCTCCCTATTGATATTGAACATTGGGCCTACTGAGCCATAAACAATGAAATTATAATATTTATGGTGTAGGTGCTCAAAAAAAGTTGAAAAGTTATGAGTTAGAGGAAATGAGTAGAGATTCATATGATAACTCCATGATTTATAAGGATAAAACCAAGGTTTCTCATGATCATCTCTTCCTTCATCATCAATTCCACATTGGGAAGAAGGTCCTCATTTACAATGTAAGGATGAAGTTGCATCTAGTTAGGCATCATTCCCAATGGTTTGGCCCATATACTATTAATAATTTTTATCAATTTGGTGTTGTTCATGTTCATAATTAGTAAACCAAAAAAACCTTTATTGTCAATGAGAAGTGGTTTAAGCACTTTCATGAAGCCCTTTTAGAGTCCCCGATAGAAGAGTGCCAAGTTCAGGAAGCATTCTACCAATAACACTCACCATGTTTTATCCTTCCTTCCCACATTCTCTTTTTACAATAAAGACACTACATACTCTAGGTGTGGGGGGATTAGTACGTTCCTATGTTAGTTATGAATTTTCATCATATTTCTTATTTTTATCTTTTTAGCTTGTTAAATAGTATTGTCACATTCCCCCTATTTTCCTCCCTAATTTTTCTACTAAAAATGTTTTATGCCCACTTTATCATGGAAAATTATGTCTACTTAATCATGGAAGTAATTGTGAATTCGTGAGGAGTTTTCCTATTTCATATTATTTTAACATTCAGAAAACAAAAAACATTTGATGAAATGTGCATTTCTACAAAAATTCAACACTATAGTGTGACTTTCTCTTGAAATTTGGGTTTTTTCTCAATGATATAAATGGTTGTATCATTTTTAAACCTTTGAGAGAATGGTACCATTTTGTTTGTATTTTAGTGGAAAATTGTGTCACTTAATATCTCCACATATATTTTCACCCAACCATGAAGTGTGAAAATTTCTTACCTAATAGAAGGTAAATATAAGTTAGGTTGACTTTTCTCTACCTTCCAAAATTATTTTTCTATATTCCTTATCTGATATATTTCATTACTATACTATATTGACCTATGCATGTGTACTGGTTATCTGACAGTTTTGTTCTCTAAAAACCCAAAGAAACCAAACAAAAAACAAATAAACATTGAGGGGGGTTATGAAATGTACAAAATATAGGGATATCTCAGTCAGGAGATTATGGTTTTACTTTTAAGACTTCTTAAGTGATTGTGTTTTGAAATTTGATTGCATAGAATTTAGGTCAGGTTTGGTGGAAAGGATCATGTAAGCATAGAAATTTTAAGATAACTTATATTTACTCCATTTAAAGCGGAAAGAATAGAATAAAATAGTTTTCACAAAATTCATGGAGAATTAGTAACATGATTAAATTTTAAATTATTTTCTTTGATTGGTATCATTCTTCTCTAGTGATTTCATTCTGATACAATTTCTGAGACCTCTTTTTCCATGATCACAGAGAATAACTCTGCAGTGTGATTTTTGATTTGATTGCATTTCAATAAGGAATTAAATTTTCATTAAATGTTAGATCTTATTGAATTTGATAATATCTCCATGCATAGTTTTTTAAATTTTGAATTTCCCAAGAGTGAAAATTTTTAGGTGTGGGGGTGTGATTGCACTATGATTCACTCCATTATTTCACTCATACACCACTATTTTAAACAAGTTTTGTAATTAAAATTACAAATTTAATAACAAATTTCACTTCCCATGTGATTAAATAATTAAATTTTTGTCACTATAAATGGTAAATACTACTTTTTGGTGACTTTATTGTAGGATGAGGTGATTTGGAGGGCCAAATATGATCCATAAGGAAAATGGGTCAAACTGCATTGAATCCTAAGGAAGCCTTTCCCCCGTATTGAACATTTTGAGAAACTAGTGCCTCAAAATGGTCTTAAATTTTGTTTAAAGATATAAAACTTCATGGGATACAACTTTTATAAAGGAACCCAATCCCAATTCTTCTATAGGGTGGACCATCCAGACTGATCTGTTCAAGACACCGAATAAGCATGAAGTCAAAAGTGGTGTGTTGTGTTTCGTCTATATATTGAGCTTTAGGCCTCCAAATGAATCCAAACATTCATTGGATATATTAAAGAGGTGGTTAAAAAAATTAGTTTTTTTACAAGCCTGTATAATTCTATTTACCAACCAAAAATTGATATACAAGTGGTATGACCAAAACTGGGTGCCCAAAATTCCTTCCCATTTTTGATATAAAAAAGAACCATGGGAACCTCATTTTTATGTTGGAATAGGTGAGGTAAATGATGCCAAATTTAAGTTCTATTGGATTAATTTTATCACTTAGGAGTTTCTGGAGCTCCCTATCCTTATAACATGAGTTGAAATGATGAAACAGATCCACCCGAGCTTCCTTCTCCTCTCAATGTCCGGCTAAATGGTGGGCGTTCATTATGAGGGAGATGCACACATGTTAATAGAGTTTCTATGCATATATTATCTACTAGTTTTGAGTAATTTATTTTGTTAAAATATTTAATTCCATGTATCTTACATGATTTAATATTTGTATTCTTTTTTGATGCATGTGAATGTTATGATCTTAATTTCTAATCGTTCAGTGTGAGGTTTTGAGTGCGTGACTTGTGTTGTTTCAATTGGAAAACACAAGAAACCTTTTTTTATCCCCCTTCATGAGATTTAAATATGATTTGGAATATGTTATTCCATTCATAAGTGTTTATCTATTGCAATACAATTGTCCGGTCAATGTTTGGTTCTTCATGGATTCAAATAATATCATAGGAATTAATTGGGATTTTAATTAATTTCTACCAAATAATTACATCAAACCTAAATTAATCTCTAAGAAAAATGAACTTGAAATGTGTTTAGTGAAATTAAAAAACCCCTTAATCTCATATTTTTTAAAATAAACTTGGTCTTTCAACTATTAAACTCTTTAAAAAAAGTTTTTTTCTTGAAACTGTTATCAAAAGCACCCCCACTTTTAGAACATTTTATTAAAAGTACACACTCTAAACCTATCAAAGCTCCTTGAGAGATGAACTAGGGTCTTCTCTAGACTATAAAATATTATTTAAATAATAATAAATTTTATGTTTCATGTAAAATCATCCAATTGTCATAATCACCTCATATAGATTATCAGACAATTGTAATAAACTCAATAGGTTATTCCATCATCCATCAATGAGAAAAACATTATTGGGGATTATATAATTTGTCCCATTATTATCATTATAAAACATTTGATTATTAATGATATATCATTGTTAAAGATCATATCTCCATGTTCACATATTTTAATATTACTTTGGTTATTTTAATCACATGTCAAGTGGGAGGATAAAATATTATCCATAATCCATGGATTCTCAAATTTGCATGCCTCAAATGAAAATTTGACTAGAGTAGAATGTTTATTGAACTTAATATTAATATTAACCTTTATATATATCTATAAAATATTTATTTGAGTTTTTATAAATGTGAGACACTAATTTTAGGTGTTCCCTTCTTGATCACACATTTATAAACTTCTTCCAAAACCTCAAAGCTATTTTTTATATCAATATTCTTCCCAAGCTATTGGAACTTGTGATTTATTCTCATATTTTACTCCCCCCCCCCCCGCTTTATTCATGATCTCTTATTATAATAGGTAAAGAAATTTTATAGAGGGAATTTAAAGATTTGTGGCCAAACAAACCAAAACACCAATAATATCCTTTAAACTTTCATGATTGAAAAAATTTATATTATTCCACATGTTTATATTTGGATCATTTCTCATACTCTCAAGGATCTATTTTCAAATAACTCTTTAGAGAGTCTCTTATTTGTTCATTCAGTTTTGGAGTATATATTTCTCCATAATCATTATCTTTTTAGATATAATCATATTTTTCCTTTTATTTTCGATTTTAAGCATATTCATATTGTTTTTCCCTCTCAGTTATCCTAAAATCATGACATCATTATGAGATATGGAACTAGAATACTTACCTTTTTAAAGAATAAAATCTTGTAAAATAGAAATTATTGATGTTTATTTATTAGATAACTCACCTACTTCCATCATAGATCTTTTATACTAACAATTTAGATTTTTTATATACATATCAACTTTAATAGTCTTCATCTTCAACATATCTACCTCTTTATCTCTAAGGATGATAGTTGAAGTCCTTTCAACAATATTTTCCTTCTTTATATAAATATATTTTCTCATATTTAATCTTCAAGGTCTTAAAATATTTTAAATAAATATATTTCTATTTTTATCCCCTTGAATTTGAGAGTATCACAACTTCTCATTTCAAAATTGGTAAGAGTTCTATATAGTTCATTAATAGTGAAATAATAATGATCCTGGTCTCTAATAGTTGATATCTTTCTATAAAATTTTCTAGAAAACATATTACTAGTTTCATTATCATTGTATTATATTTCAGAGTTTCTCTAAATCCCCTAATAGATCTAACTATCACATTAACTAAGGTAAAATGATTCATCAACTGATTGACCTTTATGCATTTCAAAATCTTTGATTTTCTTCCTATAGATTTTCAACATATCTTCCTTAACCTTCTTATTCCCTTCATAAATAATATAGTGTTTTTTTCAAATCTCATGAGTAGTTTATAAATCCATATATTTTGAATATTTCTTCTCACTAAAAGGAAATAAAATGTTTTTATTACCTTCCCATCATTATCAACATTGTTCATTATAATTAAGTACTAGGTAGTAGTTTCCTTAAGAACTATGAAACCTTTAATAAAAAAATCATGAAAATTAAGAACCCAAGAGAGAAGTTAGGGAACCATCCAATCCTTCCAAATATCAAAAATTTTCCATCAAATTTAGATATCAATTTTTTATTGATATAGTTATGTAGATCTATAGTAAACTTACGTTAAATTTCAGAGAGTGAATCTACACTATGATATCAATTTATAGGATCACTTGAAAATAACTAAACATCATGTGGAGGGGGTTAATGTTATTAATTTTACTCAAAAACATTAATCTCTCTCCTAATTGTTTAGAAAATATATCTTTAACTTACAATGATGTGGAATTAAATTTGGAACACATAAAGTTTTTTAATGAGGTTTTCTTCTAATAAGGATGATTACATATTTTAGTCAATGATGGAGGATCATCTCTATTTCGGGCTCAAAAGAAGGTATATATCTAGGGGAATAAATCATCTTGTATAGATCCTACATAAGATATAAATTATAAAAACAAAATATATTTAAATTTGTATTTCAAAATGAAAAAATATTCAAAAAAATCTGAAATATCTTATCCAAAACAGACACTAAAAACCAAAGTGATCCTCAAAAATGGATCCAAAATTTGTCCCCATTGTTATGACATGTAAAATTAATTATGTTTTTAAAGTTTATTTATAGTATAATGAAGACACTATGTTATCTCTCCATGATATTTTACGTGTTTAAAATGTGTATTTCTAATAATTTTTTGAAAATAAAATTGGAAATAGGGGTTTTTAAAAATAGGTTAAAAATGAAAAGACTTAATTTAAAGAGTTTAATAGCTGTAAAAAATCTGGGGTCTTTAGGATAATTATAGAAGTTGGTAATTTCATGTTTACTATAAATATTTGTTAGTTCATTATTCTGAATAATTCACATGGGTTACTCAAATCCTTTGGTTTAGGGTTTTCAAGATCTTGATTCTCCTTTTTTCTCTTAAAATGATGTATAAAGAACCAACCCTTGACACGGAAATCATGTTGTAAAGATTTAAACCTCAAGCATGGATTGAAAACTACGGAATAATACTAAAATACCATTTATGTATGAACGAAAAATTATTCTTATGTTTTTAAATAAGAGCAACTCAAGATTCCCGCTAAAAATATCAACTCAATCAGTGTTGATATGAAAAGTGTTTCACTTGATTAAACCAAAAAAATGATTTAAAAGAAGAAGAGTGTAAAGTTAAAACATAAATGAGATGTTTCAATCAAAAAATAGTATAAGAACAAGTTTTAAAACTCCCTCTCAAAGTGTGTGAAACTCCTACAAAATAATCGCCCACCATTTATTCCTCCATCAATTGGATGAGGAGGCTCGGGTGGAACTGTTTGTTCATCCATATTCTCCCAATGAGGATAGGGGACTAAAAAACATATAATATGAGGAAATGAATAATTTGGGTCTAAAAAATGGCAGATATTTCCCCCTTATTGATCATACAAATGAGGTTCCAAGGTTCCAATTTATTGGAAATTTAGAAGGTGGTTTTGGTAACCCTTATTTCAAAATACCTCTTAGAGAATGGTTTTGGATGAGTAGATAGTATTATATCACTTTTGACAAAGCTAAAAAGTTTATCCCCACCTATTTACTATCATCACCAAACACTTTTCATCATTTAAAGGCCTAAATTCTGAGATATGGCAAAATTATTTAAGTGACTTTGAGACTATGAATAGTGAATATTTTCTCAAATGATCGGAAATTTTAGGCCTTATAATGGAAGAATTTTGATTTATAATCTTTTATATAAATTTATACAACATGGTTTTTCATTCACCCCCTAAATTCAAGCCAAATTGGATACATCTATTATCTAAACTATTCATTTTAGTGAACATGTAAGAATGGGATCTTTTGCAGTTTCACCCGTTTTGCTTGAATTTTATCAGGGGCTCTCCAAATAACCTCCACATACAATGTAAATATAAAAACAAGTGAAATTTACATTTAAAATAGTGATGAAAATTAAATAATTGAACCAAATTTGAATTTAAATTTGTTATTAAATTCGAAATTTACAATACAGAATTTGTTCCACACTATGGTATAAGGATGGAAAAGAATAGTGAATCACTTCACGGTCAATATATCTTTGTATTCACATAGATTTATTTCTTATTTATTAATTTAATAGTTTATAATTAACTTTAGGAAACACTTTAATGTCAAAATATTTTTAATAACCACCGGTGATGATCTAATTATGATTCTTGATGGAAATGTTCTATAAAAAATATTAAAATCAGATAGATCTAATCAATCATCTCATAAAAAATGTTAATACCCACTATGAAGGATTCACAAACTTTATCCTAATATAAAGTTAACCAGAATGGCCGACCAAATAGAATTTTAAATGTAGCTATTTTTATCAAAGATTTATAATTGTTGCATTATAATAATTTAACCAATGATAGTTGGTTCCCCCAAGATCCCCCAAAAACATATTTCATGCATGATGTATGTGTTATAAATTATATATATCCCTTTATATATAAACACTATCCTTATGTTCATATTCTATGATAAAATTTAAAAGCGATCCCATCTACTATTGAATACCATTCTATAATTGAGATTTGAAATATAGATCTCCATCAAAAAAGACAGTCGAAGATACATTGTACAATTTCCCAATATTTTATATGTATAAAATTTTAAGATCTACACTTTAATAATCTTCTTAATTAGAAGAAAATGAGATAATTTCTTCATACTATAAATGATAACCCCTATAAAATTCCTTCTATATGGATTTTTAGGTAAACTGATAATAACGTACAGGGATGCCTCTTCTCACTTCTAGATAAGAATATGTAAAGGATATAATATACCCATTAGATTTTGATGCCTATTCATCACTTATTTAAAAGTTATTTATTGAGAAGTATAATAAATATATACATATTCATTCTAAGACAATAATAATGATGATTAACATCATAATATATCTTGGTATAACCTTGATTAAAATACTATAGATAATGATGAAAGTCTTTTATAACAACCTATCTGAAAGAAAGGGGAGATAAAATATTATTTCCAAAATAAAAAAAATACAATAATAGAATGTGAATATTTACTATTTTTTCCCACCATTGAAGATTCCACTAGTATATTGAAATTCATGATTTTAATACTACTACTAAAAATTCATATTGAGGAGTGGATCGGTAATTTTTACATTTTATAAGATCATAAACTCCTCCCATTTTACCTTTAAATTAAAATATGTAAAGAGACTCATCAGTTTCTATTCAAAACTATAATCCTTACCTACATTGTCATCTTCTTACTGAGATATCTTGTAAAAAATATCCTTTTGTCAGGAGTATAAGTGATGTAGAACGAAAATGTATAAAGATATTACATATATAATATTATTTTTATATTTAACTATTTATATAAAAATATATTACTACAACTCTTATAATCAATGAAAATAGTGAATTTCTCACCAAATTGTATTATAACAAACAATTTAAAAAATGAATGAAAGTCACCAATTCATGATCTTAATTTAGGTAGTTAATTTCATGTTGTACAACAAGATATATCCATAAGAAACTGCCAGATTTTTTTCATGAAAACAAATCCTAATCCTATACCTAAATAAATAAAATAAATAACATAACCTTCTCCAGAATCTATATATATTATGATAGGGGATAACATTAATCTTCATTTAAAGTCGTCAAAATATTTTTGACATTTTTAACCCCATTTTATGTTTACCCCTTATTGGTAATAGTGGTCAAAAGAGATGATAACTTAGAGAATAATTTCACAAATCAAATATAATATCTTACCGAACTAATAAAACATCATATATTAAAGTAAATATTTATTGTATCCCAATACATCATAAATTCAATATATTTATAATAAACTAATATTCCCTTTTAAAAACCACATTCCCCAAGAATTTTACATCATGGATACAAAAATGAAACTTGGATTATTATTTGTAGAAGGGAAACTATTTAAGAATTCATAATACAATATCTAAAGGATTCTACTTTTATTCATAATAAACAATTTTTTCATGAATACCATGATAAACATGTAATGATATTTTTGAAAGGTTCAATTTATTAAATTCATGAAAAAATAAAAAAATATATAATACAAAAGTACATCACAAAATATTAAAAATTCTAATACATACTAAATAAAGAAAATATGGGATTGTTTTTCTCCTATATCCTCAACTGATGGTACATATACCTGATATTAATCGTTAAAATCCATATCACCCCTTCTAATTGATTGAATAGTTCATTGATATGGGTAAAATGAAACTTCTTCATAATATTCACTATGTTCATTTTAATATAATCAATACAAAGTTGTAAACTCCAATAATCATTATTTACAAATATCATTTAACATTTCCAATGTGACATACTTGGATTAATGAATACTTTATCCAAAAGGTATTTTAATTGAACATTTAACTTGTTAAATTCTGAAGCATATTTATGATATTAAAGTAAAGATATAGGTCTCATTCCTGTAATATGATCAATCAATAATTTTGTTTCTCTCATAAGTTGAAATCTCAATAAATAATCAGGGAAAGCATTAGGAAAATCACTTACAATAATTGGAATTCAATTCCCTAAATATACTTTAATGGATTCCATGATAATATATAAAAATTGACAAAAAAATCAATAAACTTGGGAAGAATAGGTATATCTTGACTTGAACTTGGATCTTATCCACCCTAAAATAGATAGGAACTTCCTTTAAAGGAAAAAAAATTACCCTTTAGTGATAAAAATCAACAGTATTTAAACTTAATCAAATAGCCTATTAAAAAAATAAATTCAAATATATCCATCTCAATGAAAAGTAAATACCAACAAATTTTAGTAACATAGATGTTATCATGCACGAGGGACATATAAATCCATACCCCCTTTTCTTTCTAGAAAGATTAATAATTTTCCAAACATGGGGAATTATTTCATATAGTATATTTAAAAAATACAATGATACTGAGAAAATAAAAGAGTGGGATACATCAATATAAAAAAATAAATTAAATAAAATATGATTTAATAAGAATAGAACTATTATATATCATAATTATAGCTTTATACTTAATAGGTGTATTGTCTACAATAAATAACATCCTAGATTCAGGTTGTATATTTGATTTACCATTGAATTGATATTAATTATGAATATGAATCTTTCCATGAAATGGTTCTCTCCTTCCTCTATTTTTTATAATGATTTATCATAGTTTTATAAGCATTATATTATAAATATGATCCATTAAAAATCCTATAACTAGTACCACTTCACTATTAATGATTTATTCAACAGTTCCTTTAAAGATGACATACACAACCACCTGAATGGTAGGCCTTTAGAGATTATTAATGAGAAGGTATAAAATTCCCTACCTTTCTACATTGATAACATTTAATAGATCTATTTTCCATAAGATAAACAGAAGTATACTAAGATGGTCACTTAAAGATAAAACTGATTCCCTATTTAAACACATCTCACTTACTCTTATTTCTATAAAATATATAATCACTACCACCAGGTGTAAAAAAATATCAACCATTAAATATTTTATTTCTTGGTATATATCCCCCATAAAGGCCTTATTTTCAAATTATAAATAATACATCATGTTTTCTATCTTCATAGCCTAAGGTTAATAATTTTGAGTAAACATGGTGTTCAAATGTTTCCAAGATATGTTATCATAAAATTTATCTTTCACTGATGATTCCCTCTATTTTTTGACTAGAAAAATTTAGTATAATGGAGAAATATGTCACCTTAAAAGGCTTAAGATATTAAATAAAATCAAATATTCCATTGATATTCTCTACCCACTCTTAAATAACTTGATTATATTTATCACCTTGTAAAGTGGGAGAGTTTTTCTTATGAAATTATGATCCTAGTATCTAACATGAGATGGGCCATGATCAACTCCTCTCTCTATATCATGGATAGTTCATAAAATAGTCACTATTATGTTATAATCAATAAGAGGATTTCCTTATGTAAAATAATCTTCCACTACCTCTTGAGGGTTTATTGGCACTTTCTAGGTGGAATAACTCTATAAGTTCATAAAATAAAAAATTATATTTAACATATTCAAAACATAAAATTAAAAAAACACCTTGAATAACATAAATCAATTAATAAGTTAATAAAATAACATAACCACATAATAAATCATCATAAAAATAGTATAAATATATCATAAAAACTCATAAATATCGTATAAAATCAGAAAAAGAAAAAACAGAACAAAAAATAAGGTTTTTATGCATGGAATGGTTTAGCTACAATATTTACACGTGTAGTCTGCAACTATTTGGTATCATTCCATACACCGCTAATTCTCTTTAAAATTTCCATTTTAAATCTTGTAATTTCATTAAAAAATACTTAAAATGTCAAGTTAATTAATAATTACAAAAAATTAAATTATATATATGCAAAACCAATGATTAAATGGAACACAAACTATAAATACACTTACTCTACTTCACATAGTAACTTTATGATTATTATTAAAATTATTTTCATGATGTTTTTTTCGAAATACCTCTTGATTTATAATAGTCTTACCTCATGTGTACATTTTTTCTAAAATAATCTATCTAAACCTGGTTACTTGGTACAATTTCTTAATGAACTAAGCTCATTAATCATAACCTTATACCTAATCATACCTTTTATAAGTCCTAAATAATGTTCTTTATCACCATATGCTAGGATCAAGTTCCAAGGGAATCAACTAAATGCATTGGGAATGATTTCAACATATTTAGAAACAATATAATGTATTATATTTATATTGGGAATCCAACATGGAAAATCCATATGTTGAAGTAATCACACATAAGAATAATAATTTTTAATATATGATATCCAAACATTGTATCATATTCAATCCAATATGAAAAAACTATAAATTATAAACAACCATCATCTCAAACATAATAATAATCCACCATATATTTATAAAGGGAGATAGATATAAATATCAATTAACCAAAATGAAATAAAATGAGGATTGTAATAGATGGATGTCTAATATAGTTGAGTTTATAAACTCAAAATTTTATAACCAGAAATGAAACCAAAACAACCGAACTCCATGCGATAAGAAATCAAATTTCACCTATCACTGACTCTATAAATTGATCGCAACAATGATATGAATCCACATTTAAGTATAACTTTAAATATATATCTATCATAATAACCCATGTATATATATATATACCAAAGTGTGTATTTAGGGAGTGAGTATAAAACCTAGAAGGATATATCCAAAGATTCTATGCACACCCACATAAATATGAAAACCAAAATTCTATTTTTTATATAAGATAAATGGATACACATATAATTTTATACTTTCAATTATATTAACATACAAATATGTAATTACCTTATATTGTGCCTTGGGATTCCTTGAGAGGGGAGTGGTGAATCAGGTTTTCAACTTTTACTTTTGTTTTAAAGGGATAATGTCCCCATATTGGTAAGAATAAAAAAACATGAATAATTGTAATGCACATTTACCAAAGACAAAATTGTAGAAATAAAACAAAACACAATGATTTTTAATTGGTTCGTTAACAAGGGATAGTCTAATGAGTATACATTGATGATGTGTTGGTTTTACTAGAATCCACTAAGCTTCAGTATTTTTTATTTTTATAATTTTTCTTCTATGGTCACTCAATGATAGGATCACTATAATTACAATGATTTTAGGGAATTTGAAATACCTACCTTAGGTCACTCATATCGACCCCCCCTTGATCACTTCTCTTAATAAAGTCTTCCACAATTTAACTACTTGAACTTCGCATCCACATTGTCACAAAAGTATGATTTGGTTTTAATAATAGAAACCAATATTTGATTCTCCAATGAACTCTATGTTCTACAAAAATACTTCGTTATAGTCTTTAAATAAAAAAAATCTAACAGAATCTACATCATTTGAATTAACTACATAGAACCCATTTCACAGTGTACTCAACCTCACAGACTATGTACTACCCTTCATAAACTACACTCTACACTTTCTAGACTAATTTCTTGAAAGATACCTATTTCAACCACATTATAAACCTTATGTACTCTATATATTCTTTTTTATACCATGATTTTTACTTTGAAAATTGATCCCCATGTTCTCACTATGAATTTCCTACTTTATAGGCAATTATTTCCTTACACAATCTTGTTATTACTCTATGAAACTCCATTAACTTCTATAACTTAAAATATATCCTTAATAAATTTATTATTTAGGTATTCATAGGAAAAATATACCCATGAAACTCAAAAATATTTGGAATTACTATTAAAAACTTTAAAGTTCCCTTCACATACTCCCTTCATAGTGATCACACCATGAGAATACATTTTAAACTATCCTTCATGGACCACCCAGTAGAAGTTCATATTATCTTCATGAAAAATAAAAAACTTCAACTTATGACTACATACTAACTTTTATTGGGATAAAAAACTCCACATTCTGACCATGTACTCCACTAGACCTCTTCTTGAAAACCTCGTTGTCATTATCTTTCTCTGTGACCTACATACCCACCACGTGGGATGTGAAATTTCCTACACAAGAACCACTACCACAAACTCATTACGAATGTCGTATAATGAAATAAATTCACTATATACTTGAATATGAGAGATATTGACTATAATATGAATGAAACCTTACCTATCCTTGAATAATTCTTGAAAATTCACCATAACTTCTAGTTTTTGAATCCAAAAATAATTTGAAAAATTAGAAAAAAACTCCATTGAACAATCTTGTTCAAATACTCCACTAAGATTCCATTATATAAAAGCCATATTTAAAGATATTCAAACTCCTTTGATCAACCTAGAAATGGATTTTTAATAAATTCAACATTAACATCAAACACTATCCCAAAACACAATGGTTCTTGCATTCTCCCCCTTTGGGTTTGTTAGAAATCCGAAGTGAAATTTAATGCCACACAACCATAATAAAGCACCATAGTTATTCATCTATCAATCTAATTTTACATTAGAAAATAATTATGTAGAAGACAAAATATTAATATAGTATCCTAGGCCTCATGTTAGACCACAAATCGTCTTCCGTTAAACCTTTTACTCGCCCTCAATTAGAGATTCCCAACACTGAAACCGCTCATTAAAAAACAATATATATATCCCATTGGAATTCTTCCATAAAATTTCACTAGAATTTACCCCCTTTGACAAAACCACAGAGAGGGGTACTTATGAACCTTCTAAATCTGAGGGAGGTGGTTGAATGATGAGGTTCAACTGATATTTCTCAAGTATATGTGTGACCAATGACTTATTATTGATGTTCGATACTTATTCATCTATTATTATAATTCCTTTCTCTAAATATTATTTAATAAACTGTTACATGATCTGAATAATATTTTTATGGTAGTATTTTAAAATATTTTTATTAAGATCAATTTCACTCATTTTACCACAAAACAAATAATTATCGGATGTTATACCTCTTCACCAATATCAACCACCTACTACATTATCCACAAAAGTTTAGTGAAATCCTTAGTCATTGAGATATATTATTCTTTTTTAGTACTTATTAAATTATAGTTTATTTTTTCTAAATTTGCCGGGAAATTTACTTATAATAAATAACACACCAACAATCAAGAATTTTTGATCCACCATTACTCTTTCCCCATCAGTATTAGAAAAAAGTGACAATTCATGAAAATTTACATCATTAAAGATATAGAAAAAAATTTGATCACCTTTGATATACCTCATGATTTTTTTGATGCTACTATATTCTCTTCCTTTGAATTACTCTATAAAATAGGCACTAAAAATGTTATAAAAACAATTTTTGGTAATATTTCACTCAAATACAACAAACTTCCAATTATTATAATATATAAGGTTGTAGCCATTAATTTCCCTTCCTTGTGATTCCCAATAGTTTTTAAAACTACAATTGAAGTTAAAATAGGTTTGGATTCATGAATTTTAAAATTCTTCAACAAATCTATTGTATATTTTCCTGAGAGATAAAAGTTTATTCTTTATTTTTTATCACTCACATCCCCCAAAAATATGTGATTTCACCCATTATAGACATTTCAAACTCTGATTTCATGTGATTAGATAACTTATCCATGTATTTTTCTTTCATACACCAAATAAGATATTATCCACATATAAAAAAACCATAAACTAGTATTCCTTACATGTATTTACATAGATATTATGGTAGCCAACAAAATTTTAAATTGTAGCTTGTTTATATATGAATCCAACTAAGAATACCATGATTATTGTGCCTACTTTAGACCATATAGATCATTCTTTACTCTAAATTTTTTTGTTTCATCACTTCTAATCAGAAATCCTAATGGTTTTTCAATATAAACTTCTTACTTAAGATCATTGTTTATGAATTACATTTTGATATCCATAAGATAAAATTTGTTCCATCAATAAATTTTCATAGACAATAAGATCCTGAAAAACGATAGTCAAACTAAGGGGGGAAATGTTCTTCAACATCAACTACTTTAATTTTTATAAAGCCTTTACACACCAAACACACCCTGTTTCTGATCACATTTCCATACTTGTCAATTTTTTTCTTGAATATCCACTTCATTCCAATCAAATTATATTTCTTGGTCTTTTAAAAATATCCTAAGTTAGATTTTATCAATATGATGTAATTGTTCATTCATGTATTTAACCCATGATTCATATTTTTTCACTTATGTGAATGAGTTTGGTTCCACCATGGAAAATATAGCCACATTCTCCAAACTCTTCATTATCTATGTTTGAGTTGGATTAAATAAGTCCCCAATAATGGTTGATGGATAAATTTTTATTCCTCTATTAATCCCCTTTGGGGAAGGATGACTTTATTTAGGAACAACCTCCTCTTATGATTTTTCCATTGACACATCATCAATTAATCAACTTTTCACAACTTCAAGATCTGTACTATTTTCATTTTCTTATTTTTCTTCATCAATGAAAAAATTAGTATTTGGGTCTCTATAATTATTCAAAAACTTTTCCTTAGTGACTTTGATGTCATTATTCTCCATGATTTTATTCATCCTCTTATTAAATAATTTATATGCCTTTGTCTTCTTTGACTAACCTAGAAACACTTCTTTATTAGCCACATCACAATACATTCTATAATTTCTTTCTTTTATTAAACTTTAGAATTTTATTTTAAAGACATAAAATTATTTCAATGTGGGGTTATATCTATTTCAAATTGCATAAAAATTCCTTTCCTCCCCTAGGTTAATAAATGCTCAATTTTGTATCTACACTAAAACTTTTACTACTTCATTACCATAGTTATGAAAGATTCTAATTTCAATAAGCATTGTCTTGGCCATATCATTCACATGATAATTCCTTTTTTCAACAACAACATTATTTTTTTGAGTAATCATAAAGGAATAATAATTTATAATTTCATGTTTTTTAAGGAGTTTTGAATTCAATTTATGTGTATTATATTCCATTATATGATCATAGGATCTTTATGGGGAAAATGGTTTCATTTTCCAATCATCTTAGATATCTCTTCATGCATACTTTTACTTCACTATTTAATTAAATTAACATGAAAAATTCCATTATAATATAGTAATAAATGAAAATAATGAAATTTATCTATCGATATGTGACAAATATATCCATTAAACCAAAAAAATTTGTGTGGAAAAGATCTAAAAAATTTGATTCCATCTTTTTTTTTATCACTAGGTATTTAGAACTATCTATTTATGAATTCAAACATAAAAAGTATTTTCATGATCTCATTTCATATTTTTAATATATACTTTTTCCTTTAACTTTTATAAATTCCCCATGATTTTTTGATTAATGTGTCCTAGATTATTGTTCCACAATCCTTTATCCTCTTAAACTATCAAGACACAAGTGTTTTTATTTATATCCACATGGTAAATATTATCTCTTATCCTCTAACAATTAATTAGAAAGTTACTATCATTACCTTTTATTGAGAATCCCATTAAGTTTAAGGTAGCCTAAATTACAAAGTAAAAAAGTTGACTCATACTTAGAAGATTAAAACATATAAAATCCATGTGGAGTACTTCTCTCTTCTTTAGTTCACTACCTTTAAATTGGGAATTTACACTTTGATTTTTTAAGATCCATTATTACTAAAAACACACTATTACATTAACTATTCCTTTCATGTTCTTTAGAATATTCTATTTTATAGTCATATGGGATGAGCAACCACAATTAGTTTCTACTTTTATTTGTAGTTTTAAGAGTGATTTCAAAGAGAATTTTCTTCTCTATATTCTTATTTTCCTTCCATGGGATACTTGTATTAGTTGAGAAATAATATAGAATCTTTTATTTATCTCTATCCCAAGTAGTATAGTTATACTCGTCTTATTCTTCCAATTGAGAGAATTTATTACTCAAATCATTCTTTTTGGTCTCTATAGTATTTTTTTATCTCAAACTCCCATGGTTGTAACCATTAATTCCACTCTACCTATAATCTATATATTTATACCCAAAATTAGATTAGTAAAAATAATATCCTGATAAGGAATTTCTTCTTTGTGAGGAATGATATGGCCTCATTCTTATTTATCAAATATTGGCCATCCCCCCCCCATATATCTCTTTTGCACTTCACAGTATGATATTGTATGGACAAGGAATCCATTTAATTACTATTTAATATAATGTAATATCTTATTTAATTTTTTCCTTCACATTACCCCGTCCTTCATAAAAATTAATATCTGTCATTCGTTAACATAATAGGATTTATGTTTATTTTATTACCTCTGATTTCCTTTAATGGGATTTATCTTTGTCTAAGAATTATGTACTTCAGATTTCAAAAAATTATGAACAAACTTCTTATAATATTTGTTTGAAACCATTATTGTTTCTTATTTTAATGATTCATCACATTTGAATCCCATTTTACCCAAAAACATAGGAATTTTTATCGTACATAGTGTTATTGAAACCTTCCAAGACTAAATTGAATCATTCTATTATCTCTCCATCTTTAAACATCCCAAATTTTAGATTCTTCTATGGATCAATTGATTTTATTTATAATTAAAATTTTTTCTTAGATAGTATCCTCCAATTATAAGGATTATACCTTATTTATTATCTATTTTACACAAGCATTAACAAATTCTATTTTTCAAAATTTAGTTTAAATTTCACAACATATAATGAATTTACAGGACTGGATAATTGATTATATAACTCTTTATATAGGTAATTAATATATTCTTTGATATAATACATATATTTGGAGAATTAATTTAGTATATTATTATTATTATTATTTTACTTTCTGTATAGATAATGTTCTTTGATATCTCTCTCAAGTTGTACCTCGAGATCTACACTATCTTTAGGTTGGTTTTATTCCTCATTTGTAGGTTCTTCTTTTTCAACTGTATTCATCATAGTACCTTTAACATAAAAAATAAACTATGTTTCCACTTCCTCTGAGTAGTATCTTTCATTATATTCCTCTTTCTAACAATGATAATATTTGGAAATAAATTTGAGAAGAGTATCCCAGTTTGAATTCACCTTTAAAATGAAATATCCTCTGAGTCTTTTGTATGAAATATTATTCACTTTATTTATCATTAAACATTATTGGATAAATTTCTATAATGTGATTAACTTTACTAAATATAATGCATGAAAATGGGATCTTATATTTTTATTTTCTTTCTTGAACTTTCTTTCCACAAAAGTGATAAATTATTCAATCATATATTGTTCATCATTAGCACCTTTAACATTGTCAATTTTTTTCCATTTATTTTAAATTAATTTCTTTATTTGATTGACCACATGTTCCTTCCAAATTTACTATAATTTCATAATAATTTAAGCACCTTATCATAAAATAAAGACACAACTTATATAGAAACCTAGTTTTAACATAAATGGATATTACATCAATTTTTTATGAGTATTCATTACATTACAAATACACATGCCCAAGGACCATAATATTTTAGTGCCCTGAGAAACTAGAAAATATAATCTTCTAACATGGTTAAATATCTTCAATGCGTCCTATTAAGATCTTCCCCTTTAGTACCCCAACTTTAAACCTTTCTTCATAAAATGGGGAAAAGAAACATAATAAAGGGTGAGCTCATATGCTTAGTAAGGGTAATTTAAAAGAGATATACAATCATAAAATTAACATAAGGGTATTATAACTTGATCCTAACATTTTAAAATGATACCCTACATATCAAATAATATAATCATGAATCATGCAATAAAAATTGGCAATTCATAACACATGATTCATGCGATAATCGAATTACATAATTCATTAGAGCATAACACTGGAATAAGATATATATATTTGTGGAATAGACAACATCATATAACATTAGAAACATGTATAAATAGAAACAAGTTCACTTATAAAGTTAAGGACATGAAATTAGGCCCTCGCATAAACTTATGTACATAAAACTAGTTCCACACATATCATTATAAACATGAAAGAGAAGTCCATGAATAACATTGTGAACATGTAATTAGGTTAATGCATAAAATTTTGAACATGTAATTAGGTTCACGCATAACATTGTGAACATGTAAATAGGTACATTAATAAAATTGTGAACAAGTAATCAGGTTCATGTATAACATATATACTCAAGATTTATCCATTTTTACCTAATGAATTTGAGGAAGATATAGGCCCCACTTGTCAGATAATGAAATCCTACATATATGTTCCACAAGATCCTAAAAAATCATCATATCATAACCCATGAACTGAAATTAGTTTCACCAACATTTCATCATATCAAAACTTATGAAAAAGAGATAGGTTTCATAATAATTTCATTATAGTATAACACATGAAAAGAATCATGTTTCGTAAGCATTTTCACATGGTATAACCCATGAAAGAGAAACTGGTTTCATAAACAACTTATCATCATATATATAAACCATTCATAGAGATAATAAGAATGGTATCCTTGGATTATTTCCCCAGTACGACATAAGTTACATAAAATGATGTCATCTTAGATGGAGAATAACATTAAAAAATCACTTGGAGTATTTCTTAAAGAAAATAACAATTCTTTGAAAATAACTTTTTAAAAAATAAAACATTTTCAAAACCACATTATTTTAAAACCACATTGAAAACATATAAAGTAATATTTAAAAAAAATTAAAATATTTTGTGAGGAAAATATCCTTTCCACTTCGGGAAACACTTTTTAAAACATTAAATATTTTCAAAACCTTTTTCTTTGAAAATAAAATTAAAAACTTATAATAGAATATTATAAAATAATTTTTAACACTTTAAAAAAAATAAAAAAAATATCAAAAATTATTTTCCTTGAAAAATTTATCAGAATATCATTTAAAATATTTTTAAATTTTTTATAAAACATTTTTTTGAAAGAACACATATTTCCAACTGAAGAGATAAATAATGCCATATTTTCTATAATTTTTTTTAATTTAATTAAGTACTAAATAGTGGGGAAATGGTACTATTACAGTAATATATAATTAATAACCATATTAGAATAAAATTCATGAGAATTATTTAGATATATATCATAATATTTCATCATTGGAAGCATAATCATAAACAATCCTGATAAACGATGAGAAAAAATTATTACCACTTTTGTAACCTTTAATCATAACCCCCATGAAATAATAACATAAAATGGAACATAAAATATCAGGAATATATATAAATTCATTATATTACATGTCAAAGGGGATTTATATACACCTAGTAAATTAATATAGATGCATAATATAATGTATGTCTCAAAGAAAGAAAATTGAGACCAAATCCATTACAGATTTGGTAACTATTAGATCGTAAAACCCATGAAATATAGATCCAAAAATGGATATGTAAATAAAAATAAATTTTATTATAATAATAATAAAATACATTCTTGTTCATTATATATACTACATAGAAGAAATAGGAAGTGAATATAGCATGTGGCTCACAAAAGTAAAAAAATGAGACGATAATCCCTTACTAATTAGGTAACTTTTGAATCATGAGATACATGAAATAGTAACATAAATTTAAACCTTTAATATTATTAAATAAATTAAATTCATGATATAACATCTCATATGGAATTATATACTACACAGAAAGAAATAAGTTCTGAATATGGCATAATTCTCACAGGAAAAAAGTGAGACTAAAAATCCACTTACCAAAAGTTATGACCTCCGCCAAACTCATTAAATACTAATTTATAATAAATATATGTTTTTTATAAATCCATTATATAACCATACTTATATATATAATATAATATATGATTTTATTATAACCTTTTATTACCCATTTACTAACAATTACATGTTAAAGTTATGTTTCAGGTAATAATCGCTTTGTTTTTCGTATATGTTTTGACTTGTTATTTTGTGTCCTCTTACTTAGATAATAGTATAATAATGTAAATACTTTGAAACATGATATAAAAACTATATATATTTATTATATATTAATTTATAATAATCCATGAAATTTGGTGATAGGAAATTAAATGCATAGTTCATGGAGATGGTAGGTCGTACGTACGCATGAATGCTATTTTTTCATTTATTAGTTCAGTTGAAAGAAAGAAAAATAAATGAAATATATTATCATCAAAGAATAATATTTATGTAATATATATCACAAATTTTTATTAAACTCATTCTTAATACATTCTATATGCATTGTGAATAAATCACATCACTTCGTGAGGTGGTAGTCCACCATACGCACGAACAAAGTTATCGTATTCCCCAAAAATGGAAAGCATGAAGGTATCTGTGATATAAAAATTAGATAATCATAATAAAATCATATATATCATATATATCATATATAAACAGTATTTACACCGTTATGACCATCCTTTAAATTTGATAATGGATAAACGAATGACATCGGTTCGCAAGGTGGAAGTTCACCGTACACACGAACGATGATTTCATAATCCATTTGATAGAAGTGTTTGAATTTTTAGGACATAGCATTAACCTAAAAAAATATTATTATATTTAATATAATAATTTTATTATATAATCATGGTACTATAATAATTTAAAGTGGTAGAGAAGGAAATAAATTAAAAATGATTTTAGAAGAACATTACCTCTTCTTCAGGTATCCTCATTAGGTTTTCACTAAAACCTTAAAATATTTTCTTTTATCCCAAAATAAATCTTTTATGATGAGTATAGGGAAGTTTAAAAGTTATTTATTTAGATTTTGGTTTGGTAAATGGCTTGAGATGTGTGAATTAGGGGAGAGATTTAGTGCCATATTATAGTTGAAGAGGAGTGACATTATTGTCAATACTCAAAAATTATTCCCTATTGGGAGGTATCCCTTACCTAATGTGGATAAAAAAATTAATTATAATGGATTTTATATTTTATGTGGTCAATAAATACCTCTAACACATAAAAATAAAATAATTTTTATAATTTTCTTCCTTAACTTATAAGTTTTTCTATTTTTTTCATTTTGGTTTTTATTAGGGTAAATAGTTTTCTAACCTGTGTAATTTTTCCAAAAAGCCAAAATTAAAGTGATACATATTATAAAATTTAGACCCAATTATTATAATATTTTATATAAAATTTAAAAAAATAAAAAAACCAATATTTTTTTAAAATTAATTCAATAGAAGCGCATGTAATGCGTTAAAACACTACTTTAACTCTAACCGCACATACAATGAAATTTCTATTTTAGGGTTAATATACCCATTATAAAAGAAAAATTGGTACATAAATGGACCTTATATTATATTTATTAACATTTGTAAATATCTTGGAATAACAAATTATTTTTATTTATTTCAAATCATTCAATAAAATATCATTTTTTATAAAATAACATTAATTTCAATTTTGATATTATTTATTTAATTTGAATTTAAAAATAATAAGAAAATAATTAAATTTAATATATTAATTTCAAACATATTTAAAATCATATATTCATCTAAAAAATTATTAAATAAAATAATTCATTCAATTTACCTAACTTTTAATATTTTTAGTATCATTTATTTCTGTTAACAATTAACAAAATAATTCTTATGTTGGTGCTTATTGAGAATTTATAGTAATTATTTAATCAATAAAATTTTAAAATAAATTATAATGATAAAAAACTCATTTAACTTTAAAAATAATATTTATAACCAAATGTATGATATTTTTCCCTGTCCCAAAGATTTATCAATATTAAAGGTAATGAAGCTTTCTTTTTTGTCTTTTTCTTTACTTAACATATTATATATGTCACATTCATGGAATAGTATCACACTAACTCATAAAAATTTATCATAAGGTTTTAGGGGTAGAAATATATCTATAAAATTGGTGTTTTACAAGTTTTTAGGTCATTTTACACCTTATACTATAAGTTTAACCACTATGTAAACTAGTTTTTAACAAAATCACTATAATTAATTTTAATTATTTTCACTAATAAATTAAAACCAAATTTAAGTTTTTATTATTAGAAATTATAAATAATTATAATTCTAAATATTAAATAGATTTTTATAAATTAAATTCATATAAGTGTTATAATTTAATTTAAATTTATTTCCATAGACAAAATGAGAAAGTTGGTTTTTAAAGTAAAAATGTTCAAAAGTTTATAATGTTTATATATCTAAATTCAATATTAAAATAAGTCCAACAAACTTAAATGGATTAATATATGTATAATTGAACTATTTTTACTTTTAAACTAATTAAAATATATTTTAACCTTATAAATTACTTTAAAAAAAGGCAGTTTTCAATTAAAATTATGTATTTTCACTATTCATTAAAAAATAAAACATCTCAAAAAAAATACCAAAAAATGATCATAAGATATGTTTTATATTATTAATTAAAAAATTATTTTTATTTTTTATAATAAATTTTTAAAAAGTGGTAAAATTTAATTTTAAATTATGTTCTCCAAACACGATTAAACAGTGTTTTAGAAACGATACTGTTTCTAGAAAACATTTTTTTCTTTTAAATGATTCTTATTTTATTTCTAATGAGTATATAGGTAAAAATGTGAAAAATATATATTATCATAATTTATTTAAGCCTAATTATTTCCTTCAGTCCAATGGATAGACGATAACAATCGTATTAAATAATTATATTAATAGTATATTATAGTTTGGTAAAATTTAGTATTGTGTGTAACACAAGCTATCAAAGGAGAACAGTATTACATGTAACATATGATAAACATAGTTTTGAAAATAAATAAAGCTTAACTTGGTGTATTTTTTGATTCAAGACATAAAATAATTATAATTTATTCAAAAAAATAATTCATAAAATGTATGGGTTTTACATTATACCCCCCTTAAAATTAATTTCACCCTCAAAATTTATTTGGGTCATAAAAGGATTAATAATTGAAAATTGATTTCAAAAAACTCACATCATAAAAATGTATACAAATACTTCTTATAAAAAGGGAAATATGGAAATATAACGATTACCCAAAGAAACTCATATTAATGTTTCCACATAGGAGAACATAAGTGGAAAGTGAAGATATAAACATGGAAGAAAATATTAAATAATTATAGAGAGTGATTGAGGCCACTGATCACAAGAAAATAAATTATCACTATAATATTAAGGGGATCAAAATAATAAATCTATTATGATCGAAAAAACCATCGGTTCATTAGAAATTAAGGTAATATAATAAAATTTTTGTTTCAATATCCTTATTCTAAAGATGAGGAATTATTTTACTCTCTAAGAATATAAGGAAATATAATTTAATGATGCATTTCTATTTCATAATCATAATTTTACCCTTTTTTTCTTCAATAAATTTCCAATTTTCCCTTTATTCTTAAGAAATAAATATATAGGAATGAATTGTTTTATGCCTGAAGCACTAAAATTCACTTTTAATGGATCTTAATATCGATAAAGAAGTGAAACGTATTTTTGACTATCTTTAACTATTTTCTAAAACCAATATGGTTATCACATATTATCCAATATACATAAATATTTATATAGTGAAGTAGTACATTAATCTGTAAAACCTTATTCAAATTTTAGCATAAACCATTTCGTAAATGGTTAACCTTATAACCCTTTTAAAAAATTAAAATCTAAAACTTGAGAAATAAAGTGACTAATGTTTTCAAAATCAATCTCCCATATATCATAAAATACCTCTTTATTTTCACATAGCCAACAAGTGAATACCTTCATCATGTATTATCTTCAAACATGGTAATAACTTGAATTACCATATAACCTTAATGAAAAAATCATTTGTACTCATTCCTTGAATAAAACCACAAATTATTGAATATGTTTCATATATCCAATAACTTTTTAAACTCCATAAATGATATCATAAACTACAATTTCAACAAATCCTTTTTCATTTTTGAGGTAATCATTACTATCCATTTTAGTTTATCTAAATAAACAGTCTCTTTATATAAAATATACGCCTTTTTTATTCATCTAGGACATATTAAGGGGTGCCTTCCAATAATAAAATTATAACATTTCCATTAAATCACTTTTATAGTCCATCAGCATTATTTAACATATTCATTTACATCCTTAATGAAAAAATTATATTGAACAATCCTTATATATTTCACAATTGATAAATTATTGAATACAAATAAATAGATATGTCAATACTTCCACTTAAATTATTAGCATGGAAATAGTAATTCCATGTTAAAGAAGTAAATTCTTGGGTCAAGGCATTGAGTTGTGTAATGACCATGTTCTCCATAGAAAATATATTGAACTCTTCAACAATTTTTCACTCTATGACCCCTTTTTTCATAGAGAGAACATCTTCCACTCCATTAGAGATATTCCATCAGGTTTTTTTATAACCTTATTGATAAGTAGTAATGTAAGTCTTCTTTCTGCTAAGTCCATTACCAAGTGAACTTTTATAAAATTCAATCTTCCTTTTATTTTATGTGTCAATAATATCACTAAATTTCATGTTGTTAATTATATATCATAGTAACTGATTAGGCATAATCATGTTATCTTTCTCTCCTGTTATCTTCAAATTTAGTTTACTATAGTTAAATAATTGTTAAAATTTTCAATTTTAACATGATTTATTCTAGTTCCATCCATTGACTAAAGTCAAAACATAGTTTGAGTAACACTAATCATAGTGAAAAATCACATAATCATGAAAAATCACTTATACGATGTCTAAATCATGAAAGCTTAATTTCAATACATGTCACCTTATGTTTTTCCTAGGTCATCCATAGTCATATTCTCTTTAAATAAGTCATGATGGTTCATATAGATTTTATAAATTTACAATGGATATCCCCTAGGAGTGTCAAACTAGGTGTGCATCAAGGCCCGTTGCTGTTCACTAGTTCCTAATTGAGTTAAGATTAATACAATATTATTAGGGTTATTACCCCTAGGTACATCTATGTCATATCCACATCCACTTGTAGTATCCATACATGGATGTATTTCTAGGAAACCACTTGCTCTATCCTTTACCAAAATTCTAAGACATTTTCCAAAACCCTGACTCATCCTTAGACTTATGATTAGAGACGTCCCGAGACATATCTATATAAATATCCCTAGATATCTCACTAAAGTTTTCTCATCCTATTTTTCAATGGTTTACTAAACCTTTCCTATGATACCTACTATAGAGACACGGGTTTAACATACATGGATATTACATTATTTTTTATAAATATTCATTAAAATTCAGAAAAAACATACTCTAGGACCGTAATTTTTTAGTTCCTTTGGAAAATTGGAAACATAGTATTCTCACTTGTAAAATGATCTTCAATATATCCCATTAATATTCTCTCATTTATTAATCCTACTTAAAAACATTCTTCATGACCTGGGGAATGGAAACAAAATAAATGGTGAGCTCAGATACTCAGTAAGGGTAAATAAAGGAGATACATAATAATAACATGATCATAATGGTATGAGAACATGGTCTTAACATTTTAAAACCTTTCCATGCATATCAAAGATCATAATAATGAATCATGGAAAAAATATTTGATGTGCATGAGACATTAATCATATTATAATCAAATAACATGAGTCATGAGAGAATAACATTATCATAAGACAAATATTTGGTGAATACACATCATAAAATAACATTGTGAACATGTATAAATAGAAAAATGCTCACTCATTAAGTTGAGGACATGAAATTAATCCCTCACATCAACCGATGGAAATGAAACCAGACCTGTGCATATCATTATGGACATAAAATATGGTCGATGCATAACATTATGAATATGTAATTAGGTTCACGCAAAACATTGTAAAAATGTAATCAGTTTCATGCATAACATTGTGAACATGTAATCAAGTTCACTCATAAAATTGTAAGCATTTAATCAGGTTGACACATAACATATATACTCATGAGTTATACATCATTACCCAATGTAATAGATGAATATATAAGTCTCACCCATGACATAATTAAATAATATATATATAACACAAGATGATAAATATTCATTATTTCATAAACCATGAAATAAAATGGGTTTGATAAACATTTTATCATATCACAACCTGTAAAAAAATAGATAGGTTTTATAATCATTTCATTGTAGTATAACCTATGAAAAGAAGTGGGTTTTATAAGCATTTTAACATGGTATAGCCCATGGAAGAGAAATAGGTTTTATAAAAAACATGTTATAAAACAAATTAAATATTAAGATAAAAAATAATAATGTTATCCTTGTATCATATCCTTATCCAAGTATAATTTACAACAAAGTATTTCATCTTATATGTAGAAGGATTTTTAAAGATCACTTGAGGCATTTTTTAACGAAACTAACCTTTCTTTGAAAATAATTTTTAAAAAATAAAAAGTTTTCAAACCCATTTTCTTTTAAAACCACATTAAAAACTTATAAATTTGTTTTTAAAAATCATTTAAAACATTTATTTATGAAAATAACCTTTCTTATTTCAAAAATTATTTTCAAAACATAAAACATTTTGAAAACATTTTTCTTTGAAATTAACCTTTAAAATTTATAAAAGATGATTTGAAAAACCATTTTTAAAAAAAATTAGAACATAATGAAAATTCGAAAATCCTATTCCTTTAAAATTTTATTAAAATATAATTTGAAACATTTTAAAAACATTTTAATAAAATATTTTTTTAAATAACATTGATTTCTGAACGAATAGAAAAATAAAGTCAGATTTTATTAAAAACATTTTCTTAATAATTTTAAGTACTAAAGAGTGTAAAAATGTTACCATTACATGAATATATTATTAATAACTAGATTATAAGAAAATTAATTCTAATTTTTGAGAGATAGATCAAAATATTTTATCATTGGAAGCATAATCATAAATAATCTCGATAAATGATGAGATAAAATTATTAAAACTTTGGTAACCTTGAATCATAGGATTCGTCAAGGAATGAAAAAATATGGAACATAATATATCATTAAGATAAATAAATTAATGATATTACATTTAAAATGGGATATGTATACACCTCGTAAAAGAATATATGTGTATAACATAACGTACGTCTCAAAGAATAAAAATTGAGACAAAAATACCTTATTGATTTGGTAACTATTGAACCATAAACCCCATGAAAGATAGATCATAAAATAGATATTGAAATTCCAATAAATTTGATTATAATCATCATAAAACACATTCATGGGTATTATATACACCACATATAAGAAATACATGGTGAATATAGCATTTATCTCACAAAAGTAAAAGGTGAGACGAAAATCCATTACTAATCGAGTGACTTTTGGATCCTGATATCAAGGAAAGAGTAACATAAATTGAAACATTTAATATAATTAAATAAATTATTTTAATTATATAACATTTATTAGGGTATTATATACACCATAAAAAATAAATTAGTGGTGAATATGTCATACGTCTCCCATAAATAAAAGTGAGGCTAGAAATCCCCTTACCTTAGGTATTGACTTCTGTTTTACTCATTCAAACATCTTATATAATCAATATAAATTATTATAAAAACATTATTTTAATATAATGATATATATCATATCATATATTATTTAATTATGAACTTTTAGTACCGATTTATTTATAATTCTATGTTAAAGTTACATTTTTGGTAATAACTACTTTGTTTTTTCCTTTGTGTTTAGACTTGTTATGTTGGGTCCTCTTAATTAGATAATGTTTTACTAATATAAAAAAATTTATCCATGATATAAAAATAATATATATTTTTTATATATTTATTTAGATTAATCCATAAAATTCAATGATAGTAAATGAAATACATCATTCTTGGAGATGGTAGGTCGTACATATGCATGAACGCTATTTAATCATTTTTTATTAGGTTGAAAGAAATAAAAGTAAATGAAATATATTACCATTAAATAATAATATTTATGTCATATATTTCACAAATATTTATTAAACCCATCAATAATATATTCCATGTATATCATGAAAAACTCACATCACTTCGTGTGGTGGTACTCCATCGTACACACGAACAAAGTTATCGTATTACTAAGAAATGGAAAGGAATGAAGGTATATGTGATTTAAAAATTAAATAATTACAATAACATAATATATATAATATATATCGCATATAAATAGTATGTCAATCATAATAACCAACCTTGAAAGGTGGTAATGTAAAATTGAATGACATCCGCTCGCGTGATGATAGTCTGTCATACACACAAACAATGATTTCATAACCCATTTGATGGAAGTTTGTGAATTTACAGTTATTACCCTTAACATATAAACAACTTTGTATATTTAAGATACTTATTTTATTTTATAATCATGTTATAATAAAAATTTAAGGATTTGGATAAGGAAATAAAATAGAAACTCTTTTATAAGAACATTACCTATTCTTCGGGTATCCACATTAAGTTTCCACTAAAACCTTATAAAGATGAATAATACCGAAAATAATTCTTCTATTATGATATTATGGAATTTTTGAAGTTTTTTTTGATGTTTTTTTTGAGCCAAATGGAATGAGAACTGTGAAGAAGGTGGGAGTGAGAGCCCTTTTATAGTTGAGGAGGAGTGGTATTATTATAAATACTCAAAAATATTCACTATTGGGAGCTCTCCCTTAACTCAGGTGAAATCAAAATTATACAATAATTTATGGTATAAATGGTTTTTTATAATTTTCTTTTTTAACTTCTATTTTTCCCAATTTTTCATTTTGGATTTTTTTAATGTGACTAATTTTATATCTTGGGTAATTTATCCATTAGGAATAAATTAAAGTGATAAATATAATAAAATTTAAACCCACTGATTCTAAAATATCATAGCTAATTTAAACAATAAAAATCCCCTATTTGAAATAAATTAATTCAACAGAAGCACACATATTGCACAAAAAAACTACTTTAACCCTTACCACGCTAACTAAGTTTTAACTATTTAAGGGGAAATATATAAGTTATAAAAGATAAATTGGAACATATATATTTTATTTATTAAAATTTACAAATCACTTGTAAAAATATCATATTTTTCGTAATTTAAAATCATTTAATAAAATATCTTTTTTTATAAAATGATATTAATGTCAATTTTGACATTATTTATTTAATTTGAATTTGAAAATATCATGAAAATAATTAAATTTAAATATATTAAGTTCAAACCTATTAAACATGATATATTAATTTAAAAAATTAATGGAAGACAATAATTCATTGAATTTAGCTCACTTTTAATATATTTCGTATCATTTGTTTTAGTTAATTATTAACTAAAAAATTCATGTGTTGGAGTTTCATAAGTATTTAAAGTAATTATTTAATATATAAAAAATTATAATAAATTATCATTACAAAAAAAATTCATTTAACTTTAAAAATAATACTTCTAACTGAACATGTGATGTTTTTCCCAATCCCAAATCTTTATCAATATTAAAGCTAAGGAAGGTCCCTTTTTGTCTTTTTATTTACTTAACTTATTATAAAGGTCACTTTTATGTAATAGTATATAAATAACTCATAAAAATAGATAATAATTTTTTAATGGTCTAAATAGTTCCATAAAAGTTATGTTTAAGAAGTTGGTAGGTCATTTTACACCTTACATCCTAAGTTTAACCACTAAGAAAACATGTTTTAATCTTAATCTCTATAATTAATTTTAGTTGTTTTCAATGATCACATTGGAAAAAAATTATGTTTGACCTAATATAAATTATAAATTAATTTAACTATAAATATTTAATCCATTTATACAATTTTAATTCACATTAATGGTTGAATTTAATTAAAAAAATTTCTTACAGACGTGACAAAAAAGTGTGTTTTTAAAGTGAAAATGTTCAAAAGTTTACAATGTTTTTATATAGATTTTTAATTTTAAAATGCATAAAAATACCTCAATTAGATTAATTGATTTTTAATTTAACTACTTTTTCTTTATAAATAATTCATAATATAGTTCAACATTATAAATTATTTAATAAAAAGGCAGTTTTCAATTGAAATTCATTATTTTTCACTATTCATAAAAAATAAAACATCTCAAAAAAATACCAAAAAATCACCCGAACATAATTTTTATGTTATGATTTCAAAAATGAAGTTTATTTTTCCAAATAAATATTATAAAATTGTAAAATTTTAATTTTAAATTATACTTGCCAAGTATGATTAAACTGTCTTTTAGGAAGGATGTTGTTTTTGAGATAAAATTTATTTTTCTTTTAAATGATTATTATTTTATTTATAATAAATAGATAAGTAAAAATCATATGAAAACTATAGCTTTTCATGATTTAGGTAATCCTATTAATTATCATCATTCCAATTTCTTGGATATAATGATTATATTAAATAAAAATATTAATAGTTTATTATAGTTTGGTAAAACTAAGTCTTGCATGTAACACAAGTTATCGAAGGAACTCAGTATTGTGTGTAACATAAGCCAAATGTATTTTTGTGTGTACCAAAATCTAAAATCATTGTTTCATGTAGTTTAATATTTACTTTTTTTGTTTAAATAAAGTTTAACTTCGTGTGGCGTGCAATGTATGCCATCAAATAATATTTATTTATTCGAAAAAAATAATTCTTAAAAATTTGGGGTGTTACAACATAGACATATCCCTTTATTCAAGAACAAAAACTCTATAGTTATACTCGATTAGTAGTCACCATGATATTTTCTATACAATATCAATATCCTTAATTTTTTCACTATGTCCTCAAATCACTCTAACAACTTCAGCGATTCTGTTAAAGAAACTATCAACATTTTCATCTTAAAAAAAATTAGATCATTAAACATGTTGTGTAACACTCATAACTTATCTTCATTCAATTTACTAAAAACTTCATAAATATAATAAAAAATTTCACACATTTATTTGGAACTATTTTATCTCAACACATTCATATAAATCATATTTGATTGGGATCGAGATAGATCATTTTGAGATTTAGAGTCATTATTTGAGATTTTTTTTCAACTTTTCCATCAATTATTCTATCACATCACTGACTATTTTCTATGAAAGTGGGAATATTTGAAATATATAAAAAGGTATTAAATATACTCACTCATATTTTTTCAATTATGATATTTTTTCCATCAAATATATGAAATCCATTGACAGTAAAAAAAATTATCTATGAGGATAAACTTTAGAAGATTGATTTAACACTATAAACCATAGCTTTGATACCTCTTGTAATAACCTAAGACTCCATGATATATGATTTGTTAATTTTTGTGTCAATATTTTTCCTTTATTTATAATAATATAGTCCCTATATTTGTAGGAACTCATTAAACCTTTCTGATTATACTATATGTTCACTAAATAAAAAAATGAAAAAATAAACCATAACATAAATATTTTTACCTAGATCACACTAAAATTCTTTTCAAAGACGCATAAACTAATTATGTTTCAATTTTACCTGAATCAACTAATTATTGGTAAATTTTTGGATTATAGTTATTTGGATATGGTCACTCTATTTCTGATGCACTACCTTTACAATGAATTTAGGGAAAGTTCATTGCCTCCCTCAAGTCACTCTCATCAACTCACCCTTTCTCACCAATTTGAGTACATTATTCATTTTTTAATGAATTGAATTTATCCTTCACATTTTTAAAAAATTATGATTTTACTTTCATTATAAAATAATAAATCTTATGCTCCAATGAACTCTATGATCTCTTAAGATACATGTTAGTGATATTTATGTGAAAATACCTACTAAAATTTGTCTTATGTAATGTAACCATGAAGAAACCAGTCCAAAATATACTCAACCTCATGGTATTCTTAATTACCTTTTCATACCATTATCTATACATTGTGAACATGTCCCTATATACTCACTATGCGGTTCCTACTTCATGAAAAATTATTACATTACTTAATATTTTTATTTCACTCTAGAGATTCCTTAACATAATTAACATTCAATTGATCCTTAATTAAAGTATTATTAAAGAATTTATAGGAAAATAACCCCATTAAAATTTCAAATACTTGTAATTTCTATTCAACCCTTTCAAATTTTCCTTCACGTACTCCCTTTACAGTGTGTCCAATGTGAACATCCATCGCAAACTGTCCTTCCTGGACCACCCAAGAAAACCTTGTACTAAATTCATGGTCAAAAAATAATCTTCACCATTCAAATATATAATGTCTTTTTTAGAAGAAAAATAAATCCACCTTCTGATGGCATACTCCACTAGTCATCCACTAGAAAACCACATGTTCGTGTGCTTTCTCCCTAAGCTACACACCGACCACATGGGCCACGAACATCCCAATGTGTGAACCCATACCATAAACCCCATATTCATTCCACATACTTGAATATTTTAACCGCATAATTGATTACAAATATAACCTTCCATAACCTTGAATTCTTCACAAAACTTCACCATAACCTCTATTTTTTCAACCTAAAAAATTAGAAATCACTGAAAAATAATACCATTGAAAAACTTATTCAAATACTCCAATGGGGTTTCATTATCTAAAAATATTATTCTATGATCTTCCAAATACTTTTATAAAACTATAAATTAACATTCAAAAAACAAAAACATAGCATTAAAAACCCTCCAACTATACCTTGGTTCCAACACCTTAAAAACCGATTGTTATAATAGAAATTACTAAAATAATTTTAAAACTAAAATTGAGAAGAATATATATATAAATAATACACAAAACACTTTAGAGTAATACCCAAATAAATAAAACCCCATCCTGTTCTGATCAATTATAGGGTCCTAAAATATACATCCATTAAATGGAACTACCCTGCTAAAAATGAAATAATCTTACCTTCTCTACAGACTTGAATGGTCTAAGAATGGTTAGGGGCACCCACATAACATAAAAAATCTATTCCTGACTGTTGGAAGAACTTATGTCAAGGTACCCAACAAGTCCCATCTACCAATGAGGTTTCAATGAAAAAAAAAATTTAATCATCTCATTACAATCAAACATCTCGCAATCATAAATTCACTTTATAGAGAAAGGCTCTTATCATTTATAAAAAAACATATCACATTACAATTATAACATATAACCACATTTAGAGTTTAACTAAATGTAAGGAGTTTCACATATATTTCTATAATATCAATAACGGTGTTCAAAAATATCAAAATGTATTAAATAATATTTATTTATAGCCAAACTAATCTTTAGAGAAACTATAAAACCTTCCAATTTTTTTATAAACACTTTCAAAATCATTTGATATCAAATTACAAAAAAAAACACCTTTACAAAAGGTCCAACAAATCTTTAAAACGTATAAATAGTTTTTAACACAACTTAAAACTACATTAAAGTCACTTTGATATTTATTAAACACTCATAGATATTGAAATAAGCAATAATAAAATTTTAATTATATTATTTCATGTATTAAAACCAAAAAACTTCTATAAGTGGTTTTGAATTTAAAAGATATGTGTAAAATTTTCATAAAAACTCATGTAACCAAAATCTAACAAAAAAAACTCTTCAAAATAAGATAAAAAAACATAAATAGACTTTAAATTAATTAACACAATGTGTGAATAATAGAAATAAATAATGATTTATGGAATGTAGTTGAATGGGTATAAATAAAAAAATGAGAATTAAATAATTAAGTCAAATACACAAAGAAAAAGGATATTTATGCCTTAGATGAGTCTAATAATTACTAAAATAACCCCCCCCCCCCAAATTAAGATATCCAAAATTCAAAACCCTAGGTCACCATGGCTTGATTAAGAAATAAAAATAGATGAATAATATGATGAATAGGGAAAAGAAAGGATTTAAGGGTTCTAACCTTGATGGATCACCAAATATTGTTGAAAAATCCAAGTGGGTGGAAAGAATAAAAGGATATCCAACTTCTATGATTATATTGTAAGACTTTTGAGTGAATATGGATAAAGTGAGAGGTGTATTAATGATAAATAGGGTACAAAAATAAAAATAAATATCTTTTTAAAATTAAGAATGCCTTGTCTGTATGGTTTACTAGACCATGAGACAATTTATAAAAATTTCACAAAACCTTTTCCCATCCTGTATGGTACCCTTGAACGATTCATCGGGCCTTGTTCCTTAATTGTTAAACTTTTAAAAAATTCCAAAAAATCAGATTTTAGCAAAAAATATAATAAGCTTAGTAAAATAAATAATAAATAAAATAATACATATTAGTGAAAACATGTGTGTCTCGCCCCTAAATCTCCAAGAACCATAAAAGTATAAATATTAACGGGGAAGAAGGATGAGAGTAAGAAAGAAAATTTAAAATTGAAGAAGTAAAAAAATAAGAATATAATGATTATACCTTATTCCTTACTGGATCACCCATGTAGTTTGAAGCGAAGAAGAGATGAGTTGGGCTTACTTAATCCCCTTCATGTGTGTTGGCCAAAATAGGGAAAAGGGGAGGGTCCTCCTTTATATCAAAATACTAATAAATATAACAATAATAATATTAATAATGAATATAATAATAATCTATAGTAGAAAGTGGGTTACAAATAAAATAAAAACAAACACACACTGAATTAGAAAACATGAATCAAACCCCCATAGATAGGCCCACATATAAATAATCTATTTTATCACAATTTCTAATATCCAAAAAACCCATGTTTAAAATAACCCAAAGGTCTATCTTTTTTCCCATGAATGGACCCATATAGAATGTTTTTAGGCCACAAATTCTTGGCATTCTCTATATGTATTCATGTTATCCATGCATACACATATCAATATCCATCTATGTTATTTTTTTACTACCACATAACTATAAGCCTCTCCATATCAAAGACCCACCCAAATAGATTTCAAGGAAGACCCATATATCATACCACATATATCAACCAAATCAATCCCATCTTCCACATCAACATTCCTTGATCACACCACCTACATTGATGATGTATGACCCAACAACCACATGTTATCATAAGATAAATGCTCACCCTTTTGACCTAAAATGTTATATTATAGTATTTATTATATTTTTTGATTTCTTTATCAATTTAAAATCCCAAAATCCGCCAAATTTATCCATACAACTAAATAAAATATTCTAAATTAATTCATGAAAGGAAAAAACTTAGATGAAAATACTATTATTTTTTTGGAAGCAGTATGAGGTAGAACTGCCAATGTGATGATGTGAAGAAAAAAAACTCAACTATAATTATATGAAATGGTTCATATGAACAAAAATAACAAAACAAACCATAATAATAATAATAATCCTTGTTTGGTTAATGTGATTACAAATAATAATGATAATGATAATGAAAATTATTATGATAATAATTGGAAATAGACTAACCTATGGAAATAAATCCCATGGATTCTATAATATATATATATAATGAACACACACTAGTGCATGGGAATATATTGGAATGGTTTAATCAATTAAATACTCATAAAAAGGAAAAATAAACAAAAATAAAAAAAAGTCTTCAATGAAAGGGTCCTAAGATACTGTAATAGTAACTCCAAACACTCTCATTCAAGCCATTCTTCCCCCTGTCAATCAATCTTGATAAACAAATATCATCATCCAACTTAGTATTATATTTATATTTGATATCATTATTAATGGATGTGATTAAATGGTACTTATCGCATTCCTTATCAGGACAGATCTTAGGTATCTTAGGTTTAAAATATGTACTAATATACTTAGTTAACATGATGCTTGGAAAATGTGTGTACTCCTCATGTTTCCTCCTCTTTGATGGAATGATTGTGAAGACCTCATGGTCAAATTATTCTTTCATATTGAAAGGGTATCCTTTAATGAGAATCCAATGAAATTTCCCATATTAGGGTTTAAGTATTATTCCTTGTTAGTAACACTAACCTAATTCTCAGTGATTCTACATGATTTAAAAGGTTCAACACTATGAAAATATATTTTAATAAGATTATAATCCTATTGAACCTTCCCCCTCAACCTATATTCAATCCTCAGTGAACGGATAGGGGATACTATGAATTTTTTCCAGAGTCCCTTACATTCATATCAATCTAACCAGAATGAGTAATTTGAATTTTATGAGCAATATAAATATAACCATACAAGGGGTGAGGTACCTCTAGAGCCCACCTCTTTGTAGATCTGTCTTTACCGTGATGAATAGAATTATAATCCTCAACATTTAGACAAAGTTTATAATTTAATATGTTCAAATTATTCTATTAATCCCCCTATTGATCTTGAATCTAATAATATCCATGAGGATCATGTTTCACTACCTCATGGAGACTATTTTTCTAGTAACTTTCTTGAATACACAGTTTTGATGTATACTGATCATCCATATGATAATAATTAGTTCTAGACTCACTCTAAGGGTCATCAAATTTCATTTCCTCCCTATACATAATTTTTTTATATTATCTGACCAACCTACCTCCACTGAGTTGATTACAAATCGACTGACCATACCTAATAACTATTTGTGTGTCATTATTTTAATCCTTCCTCTCCTATTTTTTATTACCTCTATTCATTCCCATGATTTAAGAACTTATACTATCATAAAACCCCCTCCACTGGTACCCATGCTTTTTTATTAGTGAATATGTGGATGAATCTCAAATCCAACCTCAAATAGGCCATTGGTTGGTGGATAGCACTTAGGGTATAGAATACATACAATTAGGAGGTATTAACCACTATATATAAATTTAAGGCAAATAGATAAGACGAGATGATCTCGTAAAATAGATAATATAAAAAATAAGGAATATTAATACATTAGTATAAATTTATATAGGATATAAAAAATTTGAAAATATCAAGAAAAAAATCTAGGTAGTGACCATGAACCCCAATAACTCCTAAACAACAAATTAGAGCTAGAAACACTCAACTCGATAAGAAATAACTTCTTACGGACATGAAAAATAGTTTATATTTATATAAATAAGGTCAGTATACATGTAAACTAAGTATGATCCTCCCTAAAACCTCCCATGAAAATTTGAGAGATTCATACTAAAGCCCAATTAATAAACAGTTGAAACTAACTTGTTACATAAATAGGTAAATTTATATCCCATCCTCACCATGTCCCACCAACCAAGTAACACCTACAAGTAATAATATCCATTTTAGAACATATATTTAAGAGAGTCCACTAGCTTCTACATCCCCATTGGTTTGTTTCTCCCATTCCCCAATGTCGAACATCTTGTGATACAATATCTTCCATATATGATGTTATCTTTTATGTGAGTTTCACCTCAACACTATCTACCCCAATTCTACGTATGTCCCAACATCATGTGTTGGAATAGATCCATATATTCATGTCATCACCTCATCATCATCATCTCATCCATAAGAAAGTATAATTTTGGAATCCATAACAACTCATATATCATTCACTATTCCATAAGCCACTATAACTTCAACATTCACACCCATGGGAAATAATAATCACCATAGTCAGAGACACGTATGAGCTAAAACCTCAAGACACTAAAGAACACACATGAATTTATAATGAAATTAGATCCATCATATCCCACATAAAAATATACCATATTCCTCAAGACATTATAACCTAAAATATGACTACACATGATGTTACATCCAAAGGTAAAGTGGGAAGAGGGTGAAGTTACCCATATATTCCATCACTAACATAGATGTTGAAGAAAACTCCCAGATTTGGGCATTATATTCGCACATGAGTAGGGTAGTGAAGTATATAAAATCATAAAATATAATGATATATTAGGAACATCCACACTAATAGAAACTACTTTTCCTTAGAATCAAATATATATATCATCACTCATAAAACCCAACTACCACTACTAAGGCCTAAGAAAATTAAATTCCATATATTCATGCAATCATTAATATAAAACATGTTTATTCATTTTCACTAGTACATTATCAATTTCCTTACATTCATTATTAAACCCATTACAATTATTAGATTAATCAATTTATTTCACTATAAGAAACCATGATTTACCATTACCATTTCAATTTCCATAATTCCATTCCATGATCCATAGATAATTACTTTCTACCATCACATAGATTCTATTATTTAAAATTTATAATATCAATTATTATCCCATGAGTTTATTAATTAATTCATTTATCATTCTGTATATGGTTAATCTAGGACTCTTTCTAAGATACCATAAGGAGATACACTCACAGTGAATTAACCAAACTGTTGAAATAATATTTTAATCACAACAAATTTATATCCATAACAATGGACATAAAAATAACACATAAAGTAAACTAGGAAATCCTAAATCTTAAACCAAACTAACTAACTAACCAAAAATCAAAGAAACAATCTCACAATTTGAAATCCCATCTCTCAACCTATTCCATATATCCCAACATCTACCACACCTCAATGAAAAGGAAACCTATAATTACCTCTCTCAAGTTATTCCATTTATCCCAATCATAATAAACCATAGATATTATAAAAAATAAATTCAATAGAATCCTAAATCACACAAAGAAACAAATTATTTTTAGAATACCAACTCAAGCGGAAACCAAGTCTATAACTCCAAGGTGTTTGAACATTACAAAAAAGGATGGGCTTGAACAAACAAACCCATTTATCTCTAGAAAACACACTTTTTATTACTAAATTAAATTATTTGATTCACTATGAATATGTTTTAACAATAAAAAACATTATAACAATAGTTATCAGTGTCTATTAATCAACATAAATATGCTTCAAGAAATACTATTTTACTCTATAATTTTCAAGGAAGAAAAAAAATAATTGACATGAATCTTTCATTATTCAATTCATATTTTCCATATTTTTGTTTTTAACCAATTCCAAGAATATAAATCATTATAGTAACGTCAATAATTTCATAAAATAGATAGCATGTTTTCTAGAATACATTAATTGGAATCAACAACATGATATCAACACATGTGATCATAACACCCCTATGATTCATTCATATTATTGGTTACTATATTTAATAGGTTAATTCCACCATTACCCAAAGAAACTAAAGCATGATAATCTAAAAAATACACATAAAAAATATAAATTAATGAATTTTCTACATAAACTATAAGCTTCAATGATCTTTGTGAAAGAACAATTCCAAGAAGAGATGATCTCGAGGCATGAATCACATGAAAGGAACCTCAGTAATCTTGAAAACATCTATAACTATTATATATTGACCACAAGATCACCTAAAAATAACATTCTTACAACTAAAACCTTCTTTTCCCAAATTTAGAGATGAAAATAAAAAGAAAAGTGAAAAAACTCACCTGAGATGAATAATTCTCCATTCTAGGATGTTATAGATCAAATCCATTAAGGGGGGTTATGATTTCCAAAAATACACCCACAGATGCTGGTAGTTTGATAGAAAGTGAAGTGATTTGAGATAAATAAATGGGGCTAACATATTTATACTTTTATGTAAGAACATATGATCATGGTGTGATATACATCTTTACACATTCGTTTTTTGAGAAAATACTGATTTGTAGAGTGGCATCCATCATAACAACATGAAAAATCTATGTCCACTAAATATCTAGAATTCATGATGAAAATCCTTTAAATCCTACTCATTTAAATACCATACTAACTCTATAATCTGATTTACTAAAAGGAAGGTCACACTATAACCCACACCACTATACTACGACACACCTAAGACAGTGACACCCAAAAACTAGAACCTAGATTTCACATCATTATAGATATGAATTCCCTATAAAGATTATCCATGGAAGAAATTTCTCCACTTCCTTGAACACCTCATGTCATGAACAATCTTACCATGTCACAAAACCAACCTAAAATTATTCCTATCGTCTACAACTAAGCCTACACACCATGACCCACATCGTTATGAAACAACCTACCTACTACCAGAAAAAATTTGAATACCAAAATTATCTCCCTCCCCCTAAGTCCTCCCCTAAAATCCCCAACACCAAAAACTTGCAAATTAAGGGATATGGAAAATATTTTCCATTACATCATATACCTCTAATATATATCTAAACCTTTATAATTTAAAACAAAACTCGAGAAGGAAGGAAATAGGGGAACAAAACTACCACCCTATTAAAGGCTTGTCAAGGATCTCTCTGTATCAAGAACACAACTGGAACATCTGCAGTAAAAGGTATATAAACATAAAAAACACTAACCATATCATAAACCAAAAATTTTAAAACATATCACCTCAACCAAAAATGAAAAAAAAATCATGAAAAAATCATGAAATTGAGTGTTCATATATGAATTCCGCTTACATGTACTCTCCTCTAATCCACAGTACCACCACAAGACATGAACCAAAGGGATAAAATTACTACATAATATATTCTCCTGATGGTCTTGGATCTCAATTGAACACTCCTTGAAGGCCACATCATCTTCAACTTCAATATTTCCCTATTAAATGACATGTGAAACATCATGAAGATACCATCAAAGATGCAATGTATAGAACACATCATAAATCTGGCTCATTTACTGAAGAATGGATAACTAGTATGTAACTTCTCTAATATGTTCCAAAACCTAAAAAGGTTTAAAAAATCATGGAAAATAGTACTCCCATGAAAAAACCTCTATAGTACACAAGGAGGAGATACCCTCAAGAACACATGATCTCCAAAAAACTATATAGGTCTTCTTATTTTATTAGTATAAAACATATGATGATCCTTTACTAACTTTATCCACTCATAGCTCACTTCTATCTTCTCTATCATACTCTACACCATTTTCAATCCAACAATAGATGAATCCCCTAACTTAGTCCAGTACAACTAAGATCAACATATTTGAACATAAAATGATTTAATGGGTCTATACATATAATAGAGTGATGATTTTTATTGTAAAAAAGCTCAACCAATGGTAGGTGAATCACCAAATAACCTCCAAAACATAGAATGAAACTGCATAATATTTCCTACTAAGTATGGATAGTTCACTCTGTCTATTCAACCATATTTAAATAAAAATTAGTGATATGTTAGAATTTAGATCCAAATAACAATAGAGACATCTCCAAACTATGGAGGTGAACTATGGATTATGAAAAGATTTGATAATCTTCAAAACCCCATGAAGCCTCACCATCTCATCTAGAAACTACCATGATGAAAACTCTACTATGATTGATTCTGTAATCAATAAGAATTGAGGTAACTTCCTAAAGAAGTCCATGGTCACCCATATACTATCAAGAACTCCCTAAGATCGAGATAACTAGGTAATGAAGTTTATATACATATCCTATCACTTCTATTGGGGGATATAAAGTGGATGAAGAAACCCACCTGAAACAAGTTTCTCATCCTTCACTCTCTGTAAAACCAAACCTCAAGAGAAAAACTCTGTAGTTGATTCTTTCATGCCAGACCACCAAAAATGGACTCGAAATGCATGATAAATCTTATAAAAATCAGGGTGCACTATAAAAGAAAAACTATGGAACTCAAAAAGAACCACATCAAGCATTTTTGAATGTATTAAGACCTTCCCTTGAAACAAAACTTGATGTAATCCATCCTCATACCATCCATCAGGAGCATCACCATACAAAAATTGATCTCTCCAAAACTCCACCTATGAATCCCACGGTTGGGACTCCTCCACTAGCTGAACCAAAGATGACTACATAGTCATCTGATAAAGACAACTTCCCTCATATCAAGTATCATTATAGAGAGCTCCTCTGTCACCATCTAATATGACCAAACTTACACACAATATCACTACGTGACTTCCTTCTCAAGGCACCAGCCACAACATTCCCATTACCTTGTGTATAAGAAATATCGATGTCATAATCATATAATAATTTCATCCATAGATGTTAATGAAAATTCTAATTTCACTATGAGGATACATACCTAAATATCTTATGATTTTTGAAGAACATAAAGTGCTCACCAATGAGGTAATGCAGACACAACTCTTGAGAAAACACAACTAGAACAAGCTCCAATCATGGGATTCATATTTTCATTCATGATTCAATAACTACTAAGACGCATAGGGTATAACCACTCTCTAATAAATCTAAACATAACACAAGAAAAGATGTAAAGAATTATAATAAAAATCAACCTCAATGCCTAAATTTGAAAAATGAAGTACTAGGGAACTGATTAATTTGTCCTTCAAATACTCAAAAGATTACTAGTAGTGGTTAGTCCACATTAAATCCTAATCCTTATTAGTCAAAACTATTATAGGTGTCTCAATGTAAAAGAATTCGGGTATGAACCTCCAATAATAACTATAATTTCCAAAGAAACTCCATAGATTTGTAATATTCTTAGGGGATACCTAAGAAATAACCACCTTAATATTTAAATGATCCATGACTGCTCCTTGTTGAGACACAACAAGTATCAAGAAATGGACCTCAAGTGCTAACAAATCGCAAATTGGTAGCTCCTCAAATTGTGGATAAATCCAAAGATCTCCCAAAATATCTCATAGATGCTTTTCACACATTCCACTAAACATTGAGAATATAAGTATGTCATCGATAAACACCACCAAAGCCTAATCCATAAAAACATATAATGTAGTTTTTATTAGTCCCATGAACATGCATAGAGAATTCATAACACTGAAAAAAAATTACACTGAACTCATAATTATCATAATTAAATATAAAATAATTATTAAAAATATCTTTGCCTTCCCTCATATTTTATGATATCATTATCACAAATCAATTTCAATAACCCGTTATACCCATTTAAATGATAAAATAAATCATCAATTAATTGGAAATGATAGATTTTTTTCACTATTACATGGTTGAAGTGAAGATATTCGATACAAAAAAACATAATTTCAACTTCATTCATCACAAATAGAAATAGAACAACACAAATACGAACACTACGCTAAATAAATCCTCTCAAAAGAAGATAATTGATCTAAACTCGCCACTCCCACAACTCCAAATGACCAATCCTATATGAGTACATCGATATCAAAGAAACACCTGACTACAAATCTATCCAAATTCAATATCCCGTGGAGGGGGTAGTGAACTAACCACTTATAGATCAAAGTCATGGTATTCCACAATAACTATAGGAAACAAAATCAGCTAATCCTTCATAGAAGTCAAAATAATCCTAATCATCAAGGAGGACATGGAATAAATGATCCCCTGATCCATCCAAGGGTCCCACTTTGCATCAAACACAGCCTATTACCTATAAAAATCATAGAATATGAATCACTATCTTAATAAATCAATAATTTATTGCACCAAATATAGCCATACTATAAGACCCCAACCCTTCATAAAGGTGTGAGTTCATTTATTCTTTTATTGATCCATGTGTAAGGCCCTTGGATGGGTGTGTTTTCTTTAGAAACATAATCGTATTGGGGGGTTCAAATGGATTCTTAAGTGTTTGGGGATCCAAAAGAGGACAAGGCTGACACTAAGGTGGTTATAGTGACAACACCTAGCTGATACAATCCTACCATCTGGTCGGTGGAAAACCAATAGACCTACATGGGTATTAGACTCCCCAACCAATCGATAAGCCCAGTATCGACTAGCCAATAGTCCACCAGTTGACTGGGGGAGTCCAGTGGCTTCAATATGTCCTCTATGAGGCTTTTTAACTAATAGGGGATCCAATAATTTCATAGTGGTGACCACATTAACCTCTGAATCATGATTTTTCTCCCTCAAATGCCTAATAATAGCCTTTTATGTCCTCTTCTCCCACTCACTTGATCTTCAAGGATCTCCCTTAATCTTTGGTTGTTTTGGTTATTGTATCTTTTGATCAATATCTAGAGGTAATGTTATTATTCCTCTATATCCTATTTTACATTTTTTATTTTTCAAGTGATCTCTCACTTCTTTTAGCTAATATTCCATATTTTCAGGGATTTATTCTTATTTATCATTTCCTTCTATCTTTGACCAAACGAAAGGATGATACTAGACATGTGGACTATTGTAATTAAATGGAAGTTTGTCTTTAAATTTCAATCATAGTCACTTTTAATCATTCAAGTGAAAAGAAAATTAAAAGACTTATTCCTTTTTTATGAATTTAATTATTGTTTATCTAATGAAATGGTGAACTTTGATGGATATTCTTATGAAATAATGTGATAATTTGGAATAAAATTTATCGCAATATTGGTAATTTTTAAAATTTGATTTTAAATGGATAATAAGGGAATCCTAATTTAAATCAATGATGTTGAAATGGAATTTAAAAATCATTTATTATCATAAAATAAAACTTCAAACATTTTTATTCTCTTTTATAAAATTGTAGTATAAAATTATGAATTGATGTTAGCTAAATTCCTTAATAATAATCTTTTTTTGAATTGGAATTATGTGAATTATAAAACCTTGATATAACCTATTTTAAATTATGAATTATATGAATAAATATTAGTGTAATTGAATTGTTTAATAGTAAAAAAATTCCTTACATATCCAATGAATGAAATATGATTTGTAAAGTCTTGTGATAGCCTCTTGTTATACCAAGAATGAGATGTTTTAAATTATAATTTTAAAATGAATTAATGTTTTTGGATTATTTATGGAAATGGTAAAATGTGTTTTGAATTATATTAAAAAGTTAATGGAACCATCTTTGGGGTTATATTTATGATTTAAAGGTAAAATCCCTTGGGTATAGTTTTGATAATTTCTGAAAAAAATTATATATGATGTGGTCTATAATACTTTATACCTATGGTGTGATTTATGATACTTTATATAAAAAAACCCATTAGGTGTTCCATGATAATTTATATAGAAAATGACCTATGAGGTGGTCTATGATACTAAATAATGAAAATAACCTCATAGGTGGTGTTGAGTTGCTAAATGAAAATGCCCTCATAGCCAGTGTTCAACTACTAACTGAAAATATCCTCATAGGTAGTGTTGAGTTTCTAAAACAAAATTACCTCATAGATGGTCTTGAGTTACTATGGAAAAAAACTAAAATGATGGATGTGATATAATTTTTGGCACTATCCAAATGACATGCTTAGAGACACATCAACACTAATAGAAGAAGGTATGGTTGATCAGGGTAATTGACCTAAGGATCAATATTGGTTTTGATCGATCTCGAGTGTCATCATGAAACCCAAACATTGGTGGTTATTTTAATACTTTTAAATTTAATTGTTAAATAATTACAATTTTTTAATTACAACACCTATGCATGTAGTTTATTTCATTCTATTTATATTTTGTAATGTCCTTGGTGGTGGCCTATTGAGTTTTAATCACAGCCTTCTCAAAAAACCATGACACTTGTGTACCTTTAAAGATGATACTTGATTGTAGGTATTTTTTTGGGAAAGTCCAAATGCTTTATAATTAGTATACTTGGATGGAGATTGGGATATTGGAATTGGTCTAGGACTGAGGACCATTTTTAGAATTTTCCTAGATTTTACTTTTCAATTTTGGGTCTTAATTTATATAACTTAATATTAATGCAAGTATTTCCTAATATGTAGTGTACATATCAAATGTTATTACATGGTTTTTTTATTATTTTTTGGCACTTTCCCATGTGTTTGTTTTACTGATTATTTATCTAGATATTGTATATGATTTCCTTTAATTTTTTCATAGTTTTACACTAATATGTGGGTATGATTTCCACACCTTACCACCTTAAACCTATATTTCTAATTAATAGAATTTGGTGTATGTGTAGGTGTGCCTAAGGTACAATAGAAACCATTGGTTCAACCATAAATTTGTGGTATGGGGCAGTGGGACATTTTAAAGTGGCATTATAGAATCATTTTCTTTTTTTCTACTTAGGTATGTAGAGAGGAGAAGAATATTAAATTGGGACTTATAAAAAGAGATCATTCCTAGAAATAGAGAGCCCATAAATTAGAAAAATCTAAAGTTACTATGGGTATAATTTTTTGTTCTCGTAATTTTTTTATTATCATTGTATTATTTCACCTTGACTGATGCACTTGATTTATTAAGTAGTGGTTTATGGGTTTTTTACTCTTGGACCAACATGATAATTGTGTGTGCCTGTGTTCATTCATAACTATGGAAACATAAGATTTATATGTCATCCCTGTGTTTTATTTGAGTTTTATATTCTTTTTATTATTATCTTTTTGTGATTTATGTCAAAATAGTTATTAAATAGAAAAGGGTTTTGATTGCATAAAGTGCCAGCAACGATTTTTATAGTGTTTTCCCATATATTTATATGGTGGATTATTGTTTAAATAATCATTTAAATGGATAAAAGGCATTTTATGTGATCACTTGGATTTATTATTATGATTATTTAGCTAAATTAAATGTTAATTACAACTAATAGAGTATTTTTGTACATAACTTTTAATTGAAATTTAATTTAATTGGGTATCAGTTTAAAAATGGTTCTGGTTAAATTAAAAGGTTAAAATTAAGTCACATAATAATATTTATTTATTTTTATTTGACTTTTGCTATATAAAATGCCAACTATGTGTTATAAAGTTATTTACTCTATAAATTTTATTTAAAATTTCTTAAACAATTCACTTTTTATATAATACTATGGTTAAATAAAAATGAAAAGCATGAAATTGTGAGTCATGTATGTGTGATATGAACTATTTGTGTCTCTGATATTGACCCTGTGTTTGAGTTTTTATGGATTTTTAGGGAACACAAAGTCACAAGATTCCTATGATTCATGATGTAGGGAATAATAGGGCATTGCACCTATTATCATCTTCTATAAACTGTAATGTTTGGAACCTTGTTTTGAGGGGATTTGTGCCTTGGTGTGGGGTATAGTGTGTATGAATATACCATAATATGTAAAAAATGGGGCTAGTGAGAGAGCCTAGTTTTTGAGACCCTTATTGATGTACAATATGTTCCATAATAGATTTTTCACCTATGGAGACTTCATCTTAAACTATGACCTTTATGGGTTTTGATAAATTATGGTGTGTTTTGACCACATGTAACCCTCATGGGTTGTACCTATCTTGAGAGTGGGTGTGGTACATTATAAATAAAACTTTGTTGAGAACTTGTATTAAGTAAATGGGTCATTATATTTCATAAAGTTTTTTAAAAAAATAGTGTTGTTACCAATGACCCATGGGTTGTCTGGGTTATAACCTTTCAGTTAGGTGGGAATGTATTATGTTTTGGGGTGTGACCCTATTTTAGTAAGTTAATTTCTAGTTATTCTCAAAGGTAATCCATGGGAGGGGTTACCATAGTATTGTGGATTCCTTTATACCCATGAAGCATGGATAAATTCTCATACTGAGATCAGTATGCATGTAGTGCTACTGAGGGAGAGATGCAATTATGGTTGAGCTTTTAGAAATAGTGAGATGCATAGTACCTAGAGTGTTATTTATCAATATATTGGTATGTTTTATAAGGAAATATTATTATAATTATTTAACTTTTCAGTTTTATATTTCCCTTCAGGAGTGTAGTGGGATAATGAAATGTTTTTTTTTAGTTTTGGAGAGCCACTGATTGGTGGATAACCTTGTGTTTGACATGGCCATGGTGTTGATGGGATTGAGTATCAGGTGACACATGAGAGAAAACCTGATATTTAATGATGATATTGGAAATATGTGTTGGTAACATTTGGTTCTTGATGATTTCAAATAAGTGATAATCCATGTATGACCCACAGATCAAAGGAATTTGAAGAAATTATTATAGGCTAACTCTACTAAAAGCTCTAGATGAGAATTTGAAGTGTCCCTGAAGTATGGGATGATGTCAAGGAATTATCAAGTGTGATAAAATGACTGATTTGGGATGAACCTTAATGGAAACATCTGATGTTAATATGAAAAATTCATGAGTATAGATCAGGAGGAGTAACACACATGCAGTTACAATGAGATCCATTTAAAGAAATTCTATATAATTAGTATAAGGTGATCTAAATGGTGGGTAGTAAATCATAAGTAATTTATGGTTATGAACCTTATTATTGAGAAGGATGAACAATTTGAATTCTGGTTCATTGAGGGGATAATAGATGTACTCCCTTGAGGGGGGAGAATCATATCAGTCAAAAGTGTATAAACCTCGTGCTAGAAGGTTTAATGATTATTGATTGATTATTATTTTTCATACATACATTTTAGAGTGTTTTAATATATTATTATATACATTTAATTGATGAATATTTCTAATTTTGGAGTGAATTGACTTGTTTAATGTTTTATAGAAGGAAATGGTGAATTTGTGGAAAAAGGAATAAAAAGAGGTGGAAATAGGAGCTTAAAGACACTTCGTGATGTGAGAAAAGTGAAGTGGCATGACATCAGATTTTTGTAGATGGAGAAAGTTGGAAAACTGGAAAAAAATTATTACATGTCATGTGACACAATTACACATCATTACTTCATCATAAATGAAGGCCACCTATTAGACAATTCATAAAGTCAATACATGATGGGAAATATCATTACACATTGTGTAACCACATTACACGACATGGACTTTTTTTTGCACATGTTTTTGGAGAATAAATAAACTGAGATTTTCTAGATCTAAAGATTTAAGGATTACACGTCATGATTCCCAATTACACATCATGAAAGTAGTCAATGTTTCAAATCCGCATATGATATTTTCATAGATTTAAAATATGCAGAGGAAAATGCAGATTGAGATTACATAAAATGAAATCACATTACATGTCATGAAACCTATCAAGAAGAAACAATTTTAAACCTATAAATATAAGGCTTACCTTCTGCTATAAAAAAATTCCAGATCAATGATGGAGGACCACTACTGAATGAAGTCATACCTGCTACTTCGCCACTCTCTTTAGGATTCTCTATATTTATTTTTCCACACCAAAACATGGTTAGAAAGAGTGGGTGATTTATTTTTTTTTGTAGCATGCATGATGAATGGGGATTAAATGTGTGAGGTATTTTATATTTTAATGTATTTTATTTTGGGATTTCATGTTTTCTCTTCATTTGTATCTCGTTCCTAATTCTTCTTGCATGACCACTATGAGTGAGGTTGGGAATAGGGTTTAAGTTCATTATTTATTTGAGCATGACCATTGACTAGGTATAAAAATTACAATTGTTTAATGTGAGTTATAGGGATGAGATTTCTTCTATGGACATTGGTTTTTTCTTTGTCCTATGTTTAAAATATGTTTCAGGTTATCCATCCTTTACAGTCCTAAGTACCTATCCATGAGAAAAGTTGAGTTTTGGATGGAGTGAGTTTATCATGACCATTGAACTCTCTTTGACCTAATTCTAATGATTGCATGATTTTTAATTAATTATTTCATACCCTATAAACTCATGAACCTACATTCATTACTACCCAGAACCATTTTTATATTTTATTCTCCCACATTATTTACCAATCCAATGTTATCTAGGGTAGATTCAATTTATTTAAATCAAAAGTAGTTTAGGTATTTGTTATTTAATTTATATTTTCTCCAACCTTATCTCTTTGGGTTCAACCTCGGATTTATAACTCCCATACTACTCTATAGTTCAGACCTTTTTTGTTTTGTGTTTTTAAATTTTTAAATTTATTAACCCGGTGGAAATTAATGACGCCCGTAGGGCTATCAATGATACCAGTAATTGGAAGGTTGTGATGGAAATTGGATACTAGTATATAAGAGGACACAATTCTATCTAGGTTTCCTAGTTAATTCTATTTGTGAATTATGGTATGATACTATATAGATTCAAGGAATGGTCATCAGTCTTGAAATAAGATTGATCTAATTTGAGGGTAACCATATTGGAGATGTGTTAGTGCTCATGATCAGGAAAGATGACTGTTATTCCCAATTGATGATCTAATTGATGGATCACCTCGAGATTAGGTATGGAATTTAATATGGGTACTTGGTTGATCATGGTATTCCTTTCATAGTTAAGGAGTTGTGACAAATAATTTCAATAGTTTTTTGGTGGTGTAGGACAAGCCTTTCTAATATAGGTTGTTCAGAGGAGGTCAAACTAGTTAACTTATATGTAATTGGGTGTATTTGGTTTGGAAAAACACTAGTAATGTTTTTTTAGATTATACGGGTATATTATAGGGTTTAAAAAGTTATTTCAAAGGGAATCCAGTGAGTATGGGGCCTTGTATATGGGTGGTTAATACACATATAAGTCGGCTCAAAATTGGGGATGATGTGCAATATCGATGTTTGACTGGTGTTAGTGAGAATGTAGGAATACCACAATAATTTTATCTTGATAAGTAAGTCCAATGGTTAAGATTATACCATGTATAGACTGAGTGTGTGGATTTTTTTTGATCAGTTCAAAAAATGTTGAAAGTGATGTAACAACGAACCCAGCTAGGGAGTAGATTTTGTTTTATGCTATTGGTTGAATATAGGTGGCTGAACTAGGGAGAAATGGAATATACTTAAGTATAGTATTGGTTGGTGGGTTTTTGTATGACCGATAATTTGGGGATACATATACGGGGTGATGGTAAGATGATATAAAAAGATGTGTTTATCGAGAAGAAGGATTTCAAGGTATCTAAGTCTGTAAAAATCACTTTCCTAGTGTGTCATGCCAATGTGAATATTGAGGCAATGCCTCAGGTTCAAATAGTCTCAGGAGTGAGACAGTGGGTTCTAAAAAGTATGGACATATAAAAAAACCTATTTTGACCAATGGTGTAAATGAGTGGGGCATGGTGTTGGTAAGTTGGAATTCATAAATACCATTGTTAATGATCATCATAAGATTTTAATTATAATTTCCTTGACCTATGAGTGGTGAGTGCTTTATCTTTAATGTCTAGAATCTATTATTGTTGGCTTATGTGGGTGCCCCTGAGATTGGGAAACCACTAAGTTGAGAGTATTAGTGATGCTCGAATATACAACTTAAGGGAGAGTTGTTATATAGTGGAAAGGTTGTAATACCATGAACCATTATAAAGGTTTGGTTCCATTTAATTTTTATTGATCTGTATTCAAATTCCTTGGATGGTCATATTTCTTAAGAAAGGGAAGTGTATTAAGGGATTCCAAGGGATATTAGAAGTGTTTTGGGAGTTCATAAGAGGTTGGGGATTGCAATAAGGATATTACAGTGCCACCAACTAACTAGTGGTAAACAAGTATCCCTATATAGGGCATGGACACATCAACTAGTTTCTATCCCACTAGCTTACTGGTGGCCTTGAGGAGGCTTTTAAATGATAGTAAGCCACATAATTTCACTGGCCTGCCCCATTAACCCACAACTCGGAATTTTTCTCCTTCAAACATCCAATAAAATCCTTGTATTCACTTTCCTCCCTATACTTGTGTTAAATTATCACCCTTGATCATTGGTTTTTTAGGTTTTAAACACATGAAATTGAGATCTAGTTGTAATTTTATTAGTCATCTTCCTATTATTCTTCATTTGTTTTTCTATCAAGAAATCTCTCTGCGCTTTTAGAGAATATACCCTATTTTATGGGATTTTTTCTAGTCTCCAATTCCTTATATTTTAGGCCAAACTAAAGGACTATGCTAAATTTGTGGGCTCTTCTAAGTCTAAGATATGTCATCCTTAAATTTAACCTATAGTCTTGCTTAGTCTTTTAAGCACATTCTTTTTTCATTAATATCATCTTTGTCTTACATTGACCGAATTTAAATTAAATGATTCAATTGTGTTTTGTTTTTGTTAAACACCCATGTCAAAATGTTACGAACCCAAGTGAAAGGTAATTATAAGAGGAATAATTTGGTTATAAATTTTATTATTGTATGGATAATGAAATAGTGGATCTTGAGGAAGCTTCTTGAAAATTTATGTGAGACTTTGGAATAAAAAATTTCCCAATATTGTTAATTCTTAATCTATACCTTTAAATTGTTAATGAGGGAAAAATAATTTAAATCGATGATTGTCAAATGGAATTTCACAATAATCAATGATCATTAAATGAAATATCAATGCTTTTTATTATCTTTTATAAAATTCATGTATGAAATTATAAACAAATTTGGGATAAATTCCTTAATAATATAAAGTGAATTTTATGAATTGGAAAGACAAGAATTATAAATCCTTGATATAACCTTCTATTTTTAAAGAATGGTTGGGGTTGAAGCCTCATTTATTATTAAATAAAATTAAATACCTATTATAAATTATGAATGATTTGATAAAATTATAAGGGAATGGAATTTTTGAATATTAACATCGAACCTTGAGAAAAAAATGAATAATATTTTATTTGTAAAAGCTTATGATAGCCTATTGATAAACCAAGAATGATATTTTTTAAATTGTAATTGTAAAATGAATTTATTTTTGTGGATAATTTTTGGAAATTTAAAAAAATTGAATTATATTAAAAAGGGAATGGAAATTACCTTATGGGTGGTCTTGATGCTTTAATGGAAAATTCCCATAGGGGTAGTTTTGATACTTTATATAGAAAAATACCTATAAGGTGGTCCATGATAAATTATATAGAAAACACCCTATGTGGAAGACCATGATATATATCAGGTTATTGGGGGTACAATTACAATAAACATGCACACACCACACACATAGGCGGGAAAGGTGGTCCATAGACCCCCAAGGGATAGCCCACCCACCAATTCATGATACATTATACCAAAAATGAACTATTTGGTAGTCTGTGATAATTTATAAATAAAATTCCCTATGAGGTGGTCTATGATAATGAAAAATTAAAATTCACTCATAGGCATTGTTGAGTTACTAAATGAAAACACTCGAACAGGTGGTGTTGAGCTACTAAATTAAAATTTCCACATAGGTGGTGTTTAGTTGATATATAAAAATTACTTCATAGGTGGTATTGAGTTACTATGAAAAACACTCAAAATGGTGGTCATGATATTATGGTTTGCATAGTCCACATGACATTCTCAAAGACACCCTGACACTAGTCTAATCATAAGGAAAACAAAAATTTACCTACATAAATATTAAATGTTATTAGATGAATATTCATTATATAGCATTACGATCCATGATAGAACTATAAAGGTTTAGTTTCTTTGGAAACTTTGATAGATAAAAAATTGGTACATAAATGATCTGAATCATCCCCCATAAAGTTCTTTATAACTACCATCCTTCTTAAACAAATGATACATAAGACCTTTCTTCATATCCAAGGGAAAAAATATCAGAAAGGATGATATCAGATGCTTGGTAAGGGAAAATAAGGTAGATATCAATAAATGATAATATATAATCATATCATGAGAATATGGGTATGATAACATGATATTAACATTTGAAATTCATTCCCAATAATTCATAGATCATAATCATGAGTCATGTTATAAATCTTAATAGTTCATAAGACGTGAATCATAAATAAATCAAATATATTGAGAAATGTGATCATAACATTGGCATAAGTTCATGTCATAAAAGAGTGACATCATGTTTTGAAGAATCATAATCATATAAATTTAATTTTAAGGTTACCCACCAAGACATTGATCACATGTTAGGCTTGGGATAACCACCCATTTATATACTTCATGCTCTAGATAACCTCTCATGTACCATCTTTTGGGAATGGGATAACCTCCTATATGGGTGATTTTTGGCATGGTATAACCACCCATGTACTCTTTGATCTCATAAAACATTAATATTTTCCCAATAAATTCTTAGAATATAATTATTTACCCATAAAATAATCATAATCCATTCATATGTATGACATAAGATCATAAAAACATTTATCACTACATCAAAGATAAACCTATGGAAAAGAAAATAGATATCATCAATATTTCATCATAATAATCATAAAATATCTAGAGAAATGATAAATATGGGATCATAGGATCAAATTCCAAGTAAAACATAAGGAATATCAAATTTTATTGTTATAGATGAAAATACATTAAAAATATTACAAGAACATTTCTTGAGGAAAATACACTTTCTATTTTGAAATTAGTTATTTAAAAAATAAAAATTTCCAAAATATTAAGGAAAACATTTTATTTGAAAGGAAACATGAAAATGTTTAAATTAATATTCAAATAAAATCGAAGATATGATGGAGGTAAAATCTATTCATGTAATATATATTAAAACAATGATTCCATTCACATTTTTGGGAAAAAATCCAGAATACCTCATTCAAAAAACAAGAAAAATATTCCTTTAAAAAATTATAGAAGTATAAATATGGATAAAAATTATTTAATAAAATAATTTGGGAATGGTAAAAATAATTCCTCAAAACGGTTTAAATAAAATATTTATATAGAATAAAAATATTCCCACCTGAAGAGAGAAATAATGTTTATTTTCCTTGAAGACATTCTTCCAGACTCTTGCGTACTTAAAGAGAGGGAAATTAAAGAAAAAAAATTAATCTCTATAAATAACCAATGTAAAAGAAATTTTAAAAAATTTTGGAGATATATGTTAAATAATTTCATAATCATAAATTTAATCATAAATAATCCTTGTAAAAAAAGAGATTGTAATATAAAACCCTTACTGCTTTTGTAACTTTTCATTCATAACCCTTATGAGATAAATAAATTCAAATAAAACTTTAAACACCATAAACTAAGGATATTAATGATACAACATATAAAATGGGTAGTATATACACATAATAAAATAAAATTTGTGTATAATATAACATATTTCCCAAAGAAGACAATTTGAGATAATAAACCAATACAAATTTGAAAAGTTTTGAATAAAAATGAATTGGATGAAATATTTAGAATTGTAAATTTAAATAACATGAATTAATAAGGTTACATGATATTAAATTTCAAATTTTTATTATATAAACCTAATAAACTAAATAGGTTCCTAACATCAGACATGTCTTAATGAAATAATATTAAGATGAAGAACCATTACCTTATGTCTAAAATAATTATTAAGAGATATATACTCCTATATAATGAAATTATATTTATTATAATTCAATTTAAGAACCATTTAAAAACTTATAATATCATATATTATCTAACTATAATATTTCAACACCCATTTATTAATGATTCATTTATTAAAATACCTATTTTCTAGTGATAATTGTTTCATTTTTCATGTATGTTTCAGTTCAGAAGTTATGTTACTTTCACTTTTATCATGGTTTAATAATATAAAGAGTCTTAATATTATCATAATTATTATAAGTAATCATTATATACACTTTTATAACTATTCATATAAAGCATTTATGAAAAACGAATTACATCACTTCGTGGAGATGGTAGTTTCTGCATAAAGACATGTGATGTTTCCACTTTTTGATGGATAGAATGAACGAAAGGTAAATAATAATTTAAGTTTATAGAATAATTATTATATCATAAATATTATATATATATAATCTATCCTTACTATCATCTATTTAAAATTTAAATGAAAAATAAATCATATCACTTTATAGAGGTGGAAGTCCACATGTACACATGAGCAATATTATCATTTTTCAAAGGATGGGAAGGTAAAAAGGTAGATAAGATATTATAATTTAAGAAACATAATTATGTAATAAATATAATATTTAAACATTAAATTATTCATAATAACAAACCATGAAACATGATAATGAAAAATGAATCATATCACTACATGGAGGTGATAATCAATACATACTAACAAGTGATACTTTCATATCCCAATTTATGTAAAGGAGGTGGAAAATGTTTCTTACATCATCATAATAACATCTTAGTATATTTATTATACTGTATTAATCATGTTTCTAAGGATGTAACAGTATTATATAATGTGGAAGAATAAATAAAATTGAAAGAGTTTGGTTAAGATTTATACCACTTCTTTGAGAGACCTCCTTTGGATTACACCTTAAGCCTTGAAACATTGGTAATCGGATAATTATAGGGGAATAAGGATGAGTGTAATGAATATAGAAAGGATTTTGGGTAGTTATTTTTTGAACAATAAGGATTAATTTTTTTGAATAATTGAGGATAAAAGGTTCTCTTTTATGATGAGGGGAGGGACACACATGGAATTACTTAAAAGATTTCAATAATATAACATAAATTTCATGAGAAAGTTGAAAAAATGGAAAATAAATCAAATATAAGATAATATAAGGATTAAATACCTTTAAAAATTAATAATTAGACAATTTTATGTGTCATTTCTACCCTTATATTTATTTTAACGCTCAGTAAACCCGTTTTAACCTTAATCGTGGTAACAAACTTTTATTGTTTTTACTATTCATTATGATAAAAATTAAGTTCAACCAATTAAATTATATTAATTATGATTATTATAAATATTTAATCCATATTAATAGATTCAATTTCTATAGGTTTTTAATTTAATTGTTATAATTACACAAAACACAATGAAATCTTTTTTTAGAAAGATATATTTTAAGCATAAAACGGAATTTCCTTAAATTATTTCCCATATAAAACCCATAAAATTACTATTAAAATATTTGATTGAATATAATAAATATTTTTTTATTGAAAATATCAATCTATAAATATTAATTTAATTTATAAAGATAAAAATGTGTTTTGTGTATAAAAAAAATTATAAAAAAAATTGTTTTTAACCTAAAAAATAAACTTATACCAAAATAAATTATAATGATTTTTATTATTTAATTAGTTATATTATTTATAATTAAATAAGTATTATTTTATTTTAATTTAAAATTAATAACTTTATGAGGCTTCTAAATTACATGATTTAATGAAATGAAATGAAAATTTTACAAAAATCGGTATTTTTCACCATTTACAGAAAAAATAAATATTTTAGAAAAATCCTATAAAGTTACCCTAATATAATATTGACATGATTATTTAAAAAATTATATTCATTACCTAAAAATTAATTTCTACAAATAGTATAAATTTGTTATAATTTTTGTACACAGAATGGAATAAAATCCATTTTTGAAGAAAACATATTTTTTAAGCATAAAATTACTTTACAGAAAATTGAGTACTCATTTATTATGAATTAGTCAATAAATTTTAATTTTTTAAAACATTTATATATATTTTTCTTATTTTTGTTTATTACTATTTATACTATCCAATTTAACTTATAGGTTATAACTATCATATTAAAATAATATTATTTTTATCGTACAACATAGTTCACTTAAAGATCAATGATGTGTGTTAACTAAGATATTGAGAATAGTATTTTTTTAAATAAATTTTTTAGGTTTTAAAAATAAGATGTGGTTTATTTGGGATCACGTACCTAAGGATCTATGGTGGTTTTGACTAATCTTATGTGTCATCGTGGAGCCTAGACATTGGTGGTTATTTATATTCTTTTAAATTAAATTGTTAAATATATAAATTTTTTTAATTATATCACCTATGCATGATGTTTTTTATAGACTAGTTATATTTAGGGAAACCATTTTTAATGGCCTACTGAGTTATACTCACACTTTTTTCAGTCCACCATGGAACATGGGTAACTAAGAAGATGCAACATGATCATAGGTATAGGATTGGGCAAGGATATATGATTTATGATTGGATTAATAGGATGAATAATATGAAATTGGGACTGGTCCTACACTAATGAATATTTTTAAGGATTTTCCAAGTTTTTCCATTTAATTTTTAGGTTTTGGTGTATATGAATTTATGTTGATTTATTCCTTTCCTGACATGTATAATATAGTTCATTTATTATAACATGGTTTATTAATATTATTTATCAGTACTTTCCCGGGTGTTTATTTTGATACTTATTTTTCTAAATGGTGTATGTGATTTTATTTACTCCCAGTGTTATTTTACTATGATATGTTGATATATTCTTTATATTTTACAACCTTAGACCCATGTTTCTAGTTGGAAACCTTTGGCATATAGGGAGGTGTGTCTGAGGTATAGTTACGACCACTGATACAGGCACCAATTAGTGGTCTAGGGAGGAAAGATGTTACATAGTTTATACTAATGATAATGTCACATGATTGTATCAATAAAGATAGTAAATATCCTTAAGAACTATGTGTCCCTAGAATCAAATCACAATCCTTGCACACATCAAACATGATATATCAACCTCTAACTAGAATAGTCAATTTCAAGGGACCCGGAAGCATTTATAATTCATGCCCCAAAAAATGGACTAGGTCGGGTGAAATGAAGGAGTGTGTAACTCTTAAATCAAACAAGGAATACATCCAACTAAAATATAAGTAGATAATACCTCATACAATATCTAGATCACTTGGCACTATAAACTCTAAGGTATGCATCTGACCATTTCCTATTTCATGACCATTATGACCCTGATGGAAATCACCTCTAAAACCACAATCTACTCACTATCCCTAAGGTTGAGGGGAATCGTGATGCTTCCATATTTCTTCAATATCTCCTCTTAGATTATTTAACTCTAGAGAACCCTGTAATTGCTTTTACCTTAGGGAGTACTTCTATAATTCATGATCCTAAAGAGGGATTCCAGCTCTAAGTTGACTTCCATGGAAGGTCAAGAACTTGGGATTCCAATAGAAATAACCTCCATAAGATAAAAAAGCATTCCAAACCCCTTTTTGGGGTCCAAGAACTACCATGCCGAATGAAACAAGAGGAATGAGTCTGAAATCTACTCCCACTATCTATATCCTCAATTGAAAAAACAATAAAGAAATTATAGAAATAGAACTTCCCCATATAGAGGTCGGATGAATACCCTCCCATGATGATCAGGTCTTAGATTATACACTCTCGATAACCTTCTACCTCACCAACACATCATGATATATTGATAATAAGAACGAGGTGACATAGTGCTAGATATCTGGATGAAAATCCTTCTTGAAATGACTCTCCCATGACTCCTCATCTATAATAAGGCTATAACAATAACATCAAGTTTCTTATACAAGATATTGAACACCAACACACAGAATTTATCCTAGAAGAGTTTAAGGATCATCTGCTAACAAGATTCATTTATGATAAATGAAGTAATCTTGGACTAAAACAAATCACAAAACTTCTCTCATGAAATAACCGACTCCTCATAACACCCAATGAATAAGAATAACCCCTATTAAGTAAACCCACATAGCATCATCTTAGCCAATAAAACCCAGTTCTCTATACAAGTATGAATTGAACTAAAAGTAATCTTCACCTCCTCCAATTAAACCTCTATCTCTTAATATCAAATGAATCCCCCATATTCCTGTATACCCTAGAGATCATACTCTCATAGAATCCTTCTCCAATTGTTTTCATCATCTTATGCCATATAGCGATCTGTTGGAACATCTTGGTGAGCATCTTAAGAAAGATCCTAATGATGACATCGACCTATATCCATTCCTAAAAATGAAAAAAATTATATACTCATAAACCCAGAATGTGGAATTTTTGAGATTAATTAATTAATTCAATTTCAACCTAATTTCCATTATCTACCCAATTTAAACATAGGTGCATAAAATCATGATGAATGATCCTTACATATATCTATACCCCATAAATAGCATCACTTCATTTATCATATTCTTGAAACTGGAAAATCCTTGTTTTAGATCGTAGGGGGAGGCTTAAATACCCTTGTTATATTTGGTATCCCTTATTTACATCATGTACTAAGTTCAGATAATATTGTTGACCTACTAACCTATGAAATCTTCTCCAGAACATGTCTCCAAATTCCATCCTATCTCTCAACTATCAACTCTAATACCACTCTATCATAACCCCCTCCATAGGTACCCCTCCTAGGCCAATAGTGAATATAGGGATGACCCCTACATCCCAACTCCAATAGGACACGACTTAGAGAATAGAACCAAAGCTATAAAATATATAAAAATGGGATACACTACCATATATATATATAATGATAAGATATAATATGAGGTCCACCAATGAAATCAATAATATAAATAATAATAAATCCCAGTACATGAATGTAATGAAATACATAATAGAAACAACTTGTAAATAGGAAAAAGAAAAACCTAGGAAATGGAAATGAACTCTTAAAACTCTTGAACAACCACTCCAAGATATAAACATTTATCCCCATCACAAACTATCTCCTATGGACCTAAAAATATGTTTATATATATTCATATCATGAGAATACAAGTACACTCAGTATGATCTTCCCTAAAACCTTTCTTTCAAATGTATTATAAGTAAAATAAATCTCAGAGAATAAAAAAAAGAAACCAACTCATTATTTAAATAGAAAAAAACAGATCTCGTCCTCACCTAGGCTCTCTCACTAAGTAATTTATATAATTAAGAATATTTATATCATAACATATACATAAGAAACATACCCCACTTACACTTCCCTACAAGTTTTTCACTCTTATTCCCCAACATTGAATGTCATATGCTATAATCCCTTCTATATATCAAGTTATATCTGATTTGAGTTAGACCTAATCCTTACCCAATACTCACATAGGGACAAACATCTCTTGTTGGAATCTATAAACATATACATGTTGTCATCCCATCCTTATTATCTCATCCACAAATAGGTAAAAGTCTAGAAGACATTACAACTTATGTATTATGTTGTATACCAAAATCCACTATATACCATACATGCACACCCATGGTAAACCATATCCACAACATCTAGATAAAAGTATATGATAAAATCTTAAGCCACTATATACCACAAATAAATATATAACAAACCAAGATCCATCACAACTCATGTAGAAATAAAACCTATACCTAAATTTATTATAGCCTAAATATGATAACTCATCATAATACATCAAAAGTGATAGAAAGGAATAGGGTTAAGTCAATGATATATTCCATCACCAACCTAGATGTTGAGGAAAACACCCATACCTAAAACATTTGGGCACCAGATGTCTTCCCAACTTGGGAGGTGAAGCATATAAAATCATAAAATATAAGAATATATCACACAAAACCACACTAAGGGAAACTACCTAGCCTCAGACTCAACTATAGTTATAGTCACTCAGGACACCCAAAAACCACTAATAAGGTCTAAGGAAACTATATTCCATATATATAGAAAAGTCTCATGATTCAATATCTTTAACCATCATCACCCATAAATTAGAAATTTCTATTCATTCATTTTTTAACTCATTACAATTTTTGGTATATTAAATACATTTCATTACAATCAAAAATGATTTATAATTTACATTTCAATTTCTAGAATTCCATCCCATTCTCCTAAGATCATTTCTTTCAACCATCCCATAGTTTTAATTATTCAACAAATCTAGAAATAAGGCCCATCTGATGAGTTAATTTATTAATTTATATACCATTTCTTATCTGGGTACTATATGACTCATCCTAATCTACCACATGAAGATGTGATTATAGTTCATTAAGTTAACTAAACCAATAAGTTGGTAATCACAAAAAACAACCATTAAAAATCTATCAATCAAAATCAAACATCAAGCAAAATCAGTAAGGATAGATCTCAACCTGAGCTAACCAATCAACAACTAATATGAAAACCTCATTTTAGGAATTCTCAACTCTCAACCTATTCCATCAATCCCAAAATCAATCTAATATTAATGAAAAGGAATTAATAAATCCCCACTCTCAACTTATTCCATCTATCTGGACCATACCAAACCCCACACATCTTGCCATAGTAAGTCTCTACAATTCTAGACCAGGCCTAGAAAAAAGTATTTTTTTAACACAGAAACTCAAGAGTCATCTATAAATATAACTATTAGGAATTCAATCCTTACAAATAATGATCAACTCACACATACCTAAAAACTTATCTCAAAAAACCTTTTTATTAACAAATTGAAATAGCTGATTCATTATGTATAGGATTCAATAACAAAAAACCTATCAATAATAGCTATCAGTGAATAATAATCAAATATATACATGTTTCAAGCAATAATTTTATAATAAATGGATTTAAAGGAATAAAAGTAAACAATTAACATGTCTATTTAATTATAAAATTCATCATTACTAACTATATATTGTTAACCAATTATAAGCACATCAATCATACTAATAATAATAATCATAATAAGTAGATAGAAAAATATCTAGAAAATATCAAGGGGAATTAACAACATAGCATCATCTTATAGAACCACAACACCCCTATGATTATTTCTTAATCCCACTAATTATATTTCATAGGTTAGTTCCACCATTACCCAAAGAGAACAAAGAATTATAATCCCGCACATGCACATAAAACAAGGATAAGTAACAAATCATATGCTTTCAGGGGATGCTCCAATGATCATTACATTATCACAAAATAGATAAGTGATAATATCGAGGCAAGAATCATATGAAAAAAACCTCATCAATCTAAAACTTAGTAATATCAAGTCACTACTAACCACAACATCACCCAAATGGACAATTCCCATGGCCACATCCTTCTATGAGTAAATATAGAGAATAAAACAAGAAAAAAATAGGAGGAAACTCACCTCATATAGAAATTTATCAATCCTAAGAAGCTAGGGATAAAAACCCATTGAAGGTAGATCAAGAGTCTAAAAAACACCTTCAAATGCCAATTTTTTGAGATAAAGTGAAGGAATTTGAGAGAAATTGAGAAAATTATTAGATTTATACCTATATGAAAAAACTCATGTTTAATGTGTGATATACCATCTTCACACTGTGATTTTATAACAAAATACCGAGTCACCACATGACATCTATCACTACACCCAGACAGATCAATCTCTACCAAAATTACAGAATTTTCACCACAAATATCTCAAATTACATTCATTCAATGACCAGTCTAAATATTTAATTTCATTTAACCAATGAAATGTCCCACCATGAACCATAACATTGCATCAAAACATACATGAAATAAATACAACTAGAAATCAACCACCATATTTTATTTCACAATAGGCATGATCATTCCATGAATCACATATATGGAAAAACCTCACTACTTATAAAAACACCTTGTCCATTAATAATCCTACCACATCACAATACCAACATATAGAACAACCTTTATTCAATAACTAATCCCTCACTCCATGATCCACATGGTCACACTGTGACCTACCAGTTACTGGATTTAATTTTAATACTAAAAATGTCACCCACTCCCCAACTCCTCCGTCAATATCTTTAATATGAAAAACACCCAAAGTAATATACCATAAAAAATCCCTTACTAAGATAAAACTAGGTTTCCATTAAAATTATCATATCCATGTAAAAAAATATATAACCTAGAGTATAATTCATGTAATTTTTCATACACAAATCACAATAAAATTGTATCATTATGCATTGAAAGAGAAATTGTTACAATTATGGTCTTTCTAGGATCAACCTCTATTGGGAATCTAGTATAGTAACCAAAACAAACCTATACAGTATTCGTTTCTATCAAAACTAATATTTTAATTGAGTAAATTATGTCAGCAATGATATAAGAATTTTACATGACCCAATTGAGTCTATTAATTATATCCCAAACTTGAGAAAATGTATTTTTAACATTAAAGGGATCAAAATTAAAATTCTGTTCTTGAATCCAAAGGATTCCATGCTTGATCAAAACCTAACAAAAACACCATGCCTTCTTATTTAGGTCTTATAAAGGGATGGAAAACTATATGAAAACCCTTCCAGTTGAAACACACATCCAATTAGAAAATACCTTAATAGATGAAATCATACTTATCAAGTATTTGGTCTTCTATGAATTCACTCCTTTCAGAAGATAAATACATGAAAAAATTGAGTGATTTTATATCTCAAAATGTTTTTTAATGGAATCATAATTCACCACAACATATTCCATAGATCCTTTCTAGAAATCCCTACCATCATATTTAAAATAAATTATGAATCCCTGATCTAATAATGATATGAAATCAAGTTTATCTTTAGTTCTACCCCCATATCACACCAATGAATGATCGTCTATTAAGGGAGATGAGTTCTAGTGGAGTGGTCCATCCAACAGAGTGTTGACACCTAGACCCAGATCATAAGGAAAATCCATTACAAAGTCGCAACCCTAACCCACAAAATAACCATATCTTCCCACCCCATTAGTATCTACTCCCATATTAATAATAATGATGATAATGATAATAATAATAAAAAAATAGGTTAAGGAAGGATCTAAAAGAACCATAAAATAATAATAATAATAATAATAATAATAATAATAATAATTTTATTTAATGATTAAATACCCATTATGAAGAAAATATATTAAAAATTAAAATTGTATGAAATTATGAGTTTTAAATATACCATTTTCCATAATATTAATAAATTCATTTAAAACCACATACAACAAAACCTAAGGTTATATAATACAATTTTATTGAAAATACAATTAGATAAGATTTTTTTCTCCCTAAAATTATGGGTGATCATGAAGAGATAATTTAAATACATTGAAGCCATTGTGGATGAATCTCCCATTATAAACATGTTTAATTTTTTTAAAATATTGAATGACTAAAGTGGGATGACAATAAATCAAAACATTCATATTACCCCTTTTTCTATAATATGGATCATTGTAATTACTATATCTATCTTAGTTTGGAGTGTAAAATGTGCAACCATAAGGTTAATAAAATCATACAATGGATTCACCATCATAGTCCTAAAAGATAGCTCCACAAATAATATTTCTTGGATTACCATTCAAGGATCCATCATTGTTTAGCTTTATCCATAATAAAATTGGGGGTTTTAATGCATTGTTAATAGATCATTTATATTTCTTACAGTTTCCATTGATTTCTATAAAACTATAAATAGAATATTCTTTGATTGAGTTATCAAAAAATCCCATTTATAGACCATTTGATTCTTTTATAAAAGTAATTATGTGTATGAGGGAAACCCCAATGAAGAAATATTACCTTTATAAATTTTTTAATTATATCATTTTTATATATTCCAAAACACTTCATCAATAGAATAATTAAGAATATTCTTTTGGGGGATAGAGATATTGTGATTTCTAGAAATTTATAGCATGTATGTCATACAACCAAACTAAATACATGGAAATCCAAAAAATTAGTTATCATGGAATGAAAAATTCTTGAAATAGGGCTATGAATCCAAATATTCATTCATTTTAGTTTTATACCTATAAAAAACATAGATTAAATAGATTAAACCCAAAATATTATAGTCTTTTATAAATGGGAAATGATTTATGAAACAACCTAATGATGAAAAAAGTTATTTATTTCTTATTCTATGATTTCTAAATGTTTTGAGACCACTTAAAATATTGATTTTCCACTATTTATTATAGATATAATAGAGATTTATGGTGATCATTTCATTCCTCATAGGTTCCTAAACAAGGATATCATACATTAGAACAAATATATAGCTATAAATAACTCGTTTGATAATAATGAAGATATAATCAAATTGATTTTCCATTTATTTGTTGATTATAATATATAGATCGATAATAATTTTATATACCATATTGTTTACTGGGTGGACAATACAATTGTTATTCTATAATTGAATATATGATTTCATTTAAACCCAATACATTGAATGTAACATTAACTTTAGAATATGACTTTCTTTTTTTCTAGATGAATAGAGGAATAAAAATTTCAATGATTCGAAACCTTAAACATTCTAAGTATCTTTCTATTAAAAAAAATAGATTCTCAGATTTATTATTTATAAGTATCCATATAAATTATTCATTAAAAGCATCATTTAATTTATCTTTTCTCTTGATATATATTCCTCTTTCCTTGGTTGTTTTACAACTAAAGACATTAACATGAATGGAACTAAAGAATATTTTCACCCATTTAATGAAAGAATCACAAAAACCAAATTATTTGACAACCATTATGATAAATTCCCAAATCATAGTGTCAAAAAATTTCATTACATCAACTTTAAATAAAATATTCTCAGCTATATTAGTATTAATGGTAAGGATGATACATTCTAATGTAGTGATTGAAGGAACTAGGAACACATCAGTAGTGTGAAAGAAGGTGAAATTTAAAATTGTAACACCAAATTAGTCCTAAATTATGTGATTCTTGATAGAAATGCTTTATTCATCCCAAGTATCTTATAAAATGAATATTTTAATGAAAACAAAACCAAAATGGTACATTATTGTGACTGCACAATCCAAGTGATATCCTCTATTCTCTAAATCAGTATAGATTGACTGAATAGCCTGAAGGCCAAAATTTTTATTAATTTTAGATAAGCCCCCTTTTAAGGGTAAAGGGGGGGAGAAACCAGGACTTCAAGGACATCAAGAATTAACAAAAATCAAGAAATAAGGGGGTTTCAATCCAGAACAACGCTACGAAGGAGTGCTTCAACCCAGCATCAACATAATTAAGGAACACCTCTACCAAAGCATGGCTGTTCAGCAAGCAGTCTTGTGTAAGAGTGTATGGGCACGGTACCGATGGCTACGCCATACCCTCTCAATCTTTCAAGTCTGAAAAGTCATGCACGGTAAAGATGTCCAGCTCTATCCCCATCTGAAGCAAACCCTTGAAGAAAGTTTGGATTCCCCGATCAACCATCCAAATTCACCACCAGCAACCCAACCAAAGAGCAACCAAAAACACACCCAATCAAACATACACCCAGCTTCACTAAAACAGAACCTAGAAACAACAAACAGAAGCACCAAAATGAAATTACTCCCCCCTCCAATCCACTGGAACTCACTACAAGCACACCGGATCCCGCAAGGACTGACGTCGAGGCGGAATGAAATCCAACCGAAGCCGGATCTGCCGTTGCTGAACACGCCGACGCCGAGCACCCTGCAGTCGCGACGGAAACCCGAATAGGCAGAGCAAGCCGACAGTGAGTGTTGGGCCAATGATGATAGCCACAACGAGATCCCGAGGTCCCAGAAGGAGCCTTCACTAGGCCGCTCGGAGCCATAGCCGCGACGAGATCCCGAAGCCGGACCAGTCGGAGTCTCACGTCGATGCTGAGGTGAGAACCCGAATCCAGGGACGCCGAGGCCGACACTAGCGCACTTTAGAGACGACGAACACACCATAGCCGAGCCAAGGACCCTAAGCCGTAGCGAAGTCACCGTAGAGCGCATAGTGAAGCCGGACCAAGCAGATCTGTGACCCCAAGACGTCGATCCGAGAGGAGACCACTGTCGCCGAGGTCGGGCCATGCCGGAGGAGGGGAGGAGACGGATTGAAGGAAAACCCTAGGCTCGCAAGGGAGGGGGAAAATCCACCGCTCAGAGGCTCCATTTCGGATCGTTAAATCAGTATAGATTTAAGAAACTAAATTATATTACCTTTATATTGTAACACCCAGAAATTTTATGACAAAAATATTCTTTTTAATTTCATTAATGTCTTGTGTTATACGCTACACCAAAAGGAGCTTTCACAACACTCATCCCTGACGTGGCTTGCATTACACGTAATCGCGACCTTCCACGATAGAATGTGTTGTACGCAATACCATGTTTCGTTAAACAACGATATGTTATATAAACTAGCCGTTATGAATAGTAATACCCAATTTTTGAAATTTTTTAAATTTTATTTCTCAAAATGGACTTCATTTTTGGATTCGAAATATCAAAATTAGACTACGGTGAAATTTTTGTATTTTTCGGAAAACTTTCAATTTTTGATGAATAGTGAAAACTCTGGGTTACTATTTAAAAACAAACATTTTATTTAAATAATTATTTATTTTATTTAAATTTATTTATGGTCAAAATGGATAAATAATACCTATATAAGTTCAATTTAATTCATTGGAGTCATTTTATAATAATTTTAGATATATAAAAATTTTATTGAACTTTTCATTATCTTTTACCCACCTCCTGGGAGAATTTGCAAATTTACATAAAACATAATTTTACTGTTTTTCTGAATGTAATTTCAAAAATCTGAGAGACACGGTTGATTTCAGTAAGTAAAATGTGGTTCAATGAGACGAAAATAATTTTGGTGAATAGTAACTTTTTACTTTTATTTACCACGGTTAAAAGTAAATAGGGTAATTAAGGGTAAAAATGATATTATCATTACCCTAAAACATATCCTAATTCTATTGGATAAGTGTAATTCGACCAAAAACAACCTTAGGAATAAATTATGACCATTTAGACCCACTTGTATTAGATTAGGACATTTATTATTAATTTATTTAAAGAGGGGTTTAAATAGTTAAAAATAAAGTTTAATAACTAAATCATTTATAATATAGGGTTATACAGAAGATAAATTCGACTATAAATATTCATTAGAAAGATAAAAATATTTCATACATAATGGTATTTTATTTATAATTTTTAGACATTAAATAATTTAATTTATTTATGACATAATGATGATGCAATAATTATATTATTAATGAAATATTGACATAATTGATGTTATAAATACCCAAATAAATGTAATTTGAGAATTTTTATGAATTACAATAATTTTATATGTTAATATTACATGTTATTATGGATTTAATTAACTTTGTTCGAACTAATATTTCTGTTATGATTTTCACAAAAATCAATTACAAAATAGTGTCAAAATTGACATAAAATAGTTTTAAAAAAAATATTATATTATTAATTGTTATATTATTCCTAAACATCTAAGGTTCGGCCAAATGACTTATATAAGGTTATATATATTAATAATAAACAACTTGTGGTTCTTTTTCCTTGTTATAGTAAGTTTATTATCCTTATAGTGTAAGAAAACAAGAAGACACGGTAAAAGTTAAATTAGCTAACTTAAAGTTAAATCTAAATGATAAGGTTAAAATAGAAACCTAAACATGTCTAAATTAAATTGGATGAGAGTATTTTGACCCATACCCACCTTAGCTTCAAAATAAATCAATTTGGAGCTATTAAAAACTGATTATGACTTTATAATAAAATAATATTTATAGTTTTTTCTAAGGTTCCCCTCTCCTCCCTTATAAAAGGGCACCTCCTCCCGCTCTTCCTCACACCACTTTGAGCCTTCAAGCTCGGACAACCCATTACAAAATATCTTCTCCGCTTCCCTAGAAACATCTTATAGGTTCTGGTCTTCTTTAAAGACCAATCTTAGTGCCCTAAGAGGAGGTTTCAAAAAGGCGTATTGAAAGAAAAGGTAATATCCATTACTAATTCTTTCAACTTTATTTCTTATTCTACTTATTCTTCTTTAGTTGTTTCATTATGAAGTAATAAAATCAGTATCACTAATATACTGATATGTTATTATAAGTATGAAATAACCCTATTTCACCATCTATCCATCCTATGGAAAACGAAATCACCGCGCGTGCGTACGTACGGAATACCGTCTCCACGACGTGGTGTAATCTGTTTTCGACCACCACCTTACTTGGATGGGTATAATAGTGTAAATAAATAAATAAATATGAGTATTGAAAAGTGATATTGATTCTGAAATATTATACATACACTTCAATGCAAGTTCATGATCATGGGAATGACATCATCGCTCCTGCGTACGTACGGACTACCGTCTCCACGACGCGATGAGATTCATTCTCCATGTTAACCATTCATGAATGATTATAAAGTATATATAATAAGTAATCATGAAATATATGACATAATAATGATACTGGATTTATTTGTATATATATGTATGTCATCTACTTAATTTCATTCAATTCAATAACGAAACGAAAACTGCGTTCATGCGTACGTACGGCCTACCGTCTCCATGAACGGTGTATTTCATTTCATTTAATCGATCTATCATATATATATGTATATATTGAAATATATATTATATATAAATCGTTATTTACATTCTGGAATTAATTAAATCAGGATATAAGTAATAATATCAAGAACAACAAGTCCAAACACGTACGATAAATAAAACGATTTAACACAAAACACTGCTTTAACATTGAACTTACAAAAGAACAGGTAATATACAGTCATAAGTGAACCATATATGATATCATAATAATGAATATGATTCTGTAATAAGTCAATGACATTACTTAAATCATTATACAGGATTTTCAGAAACGTACGAAGCATATCGGACCTAAGGTAAGGGATAATTATTCCAATCTCGTTTCTTATCTAAGATTGTTTATTAGTAAGTATTAACTGGGGTTATGTTTATCATCCATGTCCATGTTTTCTCAAAATATTTTCATAAAATGTTTAATATTCTTCCTTATATGTTTAAAGTCATTTTTACCCCTTTTTGACTTTTACCACAAGGTACGGAAGGAATCTTTCTTTTACGATGTACTTTTTGACTTTTCCAGTAAAAGTACGAGGAGAATGTTTTTTTAACTTATACGGAGTGAACAGATTTTTACGGTTTCATAACGCCTCATTTTCATGAAGCTTCCTCCAAAATATTTTAATACTATTTTCTACAAAATCCTTTTCTTTTAAAATTGAATGAAATTTTGTGAAAAGAAAATGATTTTCAAGATGAAAGGATATTTTCCTCAAGAATTCATTTCAAGTGATTTATCAAAACCATTTTCCATCTAAGATGACATTATTTCATATGTGTATGTTTCAAGTATAATGTCTCTATGATTTACATGGTTTCACTTTTCTTATTATGAAATGATATCCATTTATTTTATATGGATTATGTGATGATGGGATTATGTTTTTGAAACTCATTCTATTCATTGGGTTATTATGAATGATGTATGTTTATTTTGTGGCACAAGTAAGAATGATTTCGTTATGAGATGGGTGGGACCTATATCTCCCTCTAATTCATTGGGTAAAGATTTATATCTCATGAGATAGACATGGCTGGAATGGTAAGTTAATCCGGTTCAGTGTTACCAGACTGAAACGAGGAGTAAACTCAATTCAGAAAGGGACTTTGTCCTCTAAGATTGTCTTGGCAGCAATTCCTTAGCTACTATGGAAATAATATCATGTGTTTAATGGTTTCCACAATTACATGCTTTATTCCCATGCTATTTTATCATGATTTATGTTCCCTTATTATATACGCCTTACGTAATTCCAAGATTCATGTCTTTGCTCAAGATTTTGATATTTAGATTTTATGTTCAAGTTTTTTCATTCAAATGTTTATGGATTGTTTTATGTTCTCTATTTTTACCCTTACTGGGCATTTGAGCTCACCCCTTTTATGTTTTCATTTCCCCAAGATATAAAGAAAGGTTTTAGGTAAGAAAAAAGGGGGAATATCTTTATGGGAGATGTTGAAGATCTTTCTCCATGATTAGAAGATTATATTCCGAGTTTCCAAAAACACTAAACTATTACGGTCCTTGTGTGTCTATTTATGTTATGTACTAAGTATTCCGCATAAGTAATGTAATTTCTATGTACGTCAAGCTTCGGGTCTCTATAGTTGGTATCAGAGGAAAGGTTTAGTCAACCTTTGGAAACTAGGATGCGAGAACTTTAGTGAGATCCCTAGAGATATTTCTAAGGTATTTCTAGGGATGTCCCTAAGGTTAAGTATAAGTATAGGTTATAACACTAGAATTACGGTATCCTAAGATGTTAGATATTGAAGGTACTCCCCCTTTATTATGTTGTTTTCCCTAGCATGATTTTTTCCTCTCACACTATTCTTTTTGGGTTTTAGACGATGGCTAGAACCCGAAGGAACCGTGTTGATCAATGTAATGGAAAATTCAATGATTGTCCTCTTGAAAAAACAAATGTTGTGGGATATGGAGGGCAAAATCTTATTGCTATACTTACACAAGCTATTAATCATTCTGGATTTCCAAATGAGCAGAGAAGGGAACAATATTCTATTTAGTCCTTTATGAGGCAACGTCCACCTTCTTTTAGTGGTTCTTCTGATCCACTTGTTGCTGAACAATGGATTAGTACCACTAAAAATATATTTTCAGTTCTTCAATTTTTTGAACATGATAAAGTCATCTTAGCAGTATATCGTTTGGAAGGTGAAGCTGATCAATGGTGGAATCTTATCAAGAATACGAGGCAAAGAGTTGAAATTGAGTCTATGTAATGGGACGAGTTCAAGAAATTATTTTCCAATAAGTACTTCCCTCATATTCTTCGAAAAAAGATGGAGAAAGAGTTTCTTGAACTAAATCAAAAGGATGATGAATCTGTTGGTATATACGAAGAATATTTTACAAGGCTTGCAAGGTATGCATCTGGCTTTATCATCCAACCCGAAAGTAAAGTTGATCGATTCTTTAGTGGCTTAAAACCAAATCTTCGAAGGGAATTAGCTATAAGAGACTTCAATGGCTATGAAGAAATTTTGTGTTGTGCTATCAAGGTAGAAATGGAAGTTGGTGTTACATATCCATCTCATGGTTTTGACAAGAAACAAAAGATGGAGTTCAAGGAGAAATCTCAGAATAATGGTGAAAATAAGATGAATGTTTCCTTATACTCAAAGTGTGGAAAGAAGAATGGTGGAGATTCTCTTAAAGGGACTAGAAAAAAAAATTTAGTGTGGAAAAGAAGGTCATCGAGCAGCTGAGTGTCGAAGTAATGGAAAAAGGGTTGCTAATGGTGTGAATAAAGAAAAGACTGCATAGAACGCACCACCAACACTTCAATGCTTCAAGTGCAATGAAATAGGGAATTATGCTAATAAATTCCCTAATCCAAGGGTTAATGATGATCGATATAAGAAACCACTTAAGGCAAAGGACAAATGTAAGTCACATGCGATCACTATTGGTGATGTGGAATATGACAACGATGTGGTGGAATGATTAAGTGTTTATGTAATGGGATTACAAAATAATGTTGTATATAGTATCATGGAATATTGGAATATTTATGTATTGGTATATTGTGGTTTTCAATTATTTTACGGCACCGATAACCATGGAAAGTGATTGAGATATTTTTGGAAATAAGATGATATGCGCATAATGAAGGGATAAGGAGAAAATGAAATGTTTGACAGTATTCATGAGCTCATGACTGATATAAGGAAATATTTATATCATGGTTTGAGTATATAGAATTTTGGGGTTTTGGTATGTGGAAAGAGTTAACTTTTGACAGCACTCATGTTTTCACTAAGAATTAATTTTTCAAGAGAAATCATGATTAAGGCCTTCGAATGTTTGTAATGTGACCAAAAGGACATATCTTATGATATATTAGGATCAATGATGGTATTAACGTGCTTGTTGTATGAAATCTCTGGTAATCGTTTTCACTATTTTATGAGAGTGGACTGTAGTATTATGGATAAGCCTAAAGATTGGAATGGATGATGTTGGACATAAGTTAGTATTATTTAGGGATAGAAGTTTTTTTCGATATTATTGATGGGATGTTATAGTAATGTAGTTTTAGAAAAAGGACAACCTGCAGGATGGGCGACAGCCCATCGCGTCAGACAAGGTTGGGGGAATCGAACCCACAACCGAAGTGCGACTGGCCTTTATCGCATACCACTAGCCTACAGGAAGTCCCTAGTTAGTAGAAACTAGTTTGATTTTATTAAGCGGTATGATATATGAAGTAGAAGATCATTTTTGGAATCATATACGATTAACCTCAACATAGATGGACTTATGTATATTTGATAACTTTTTCTAACCTTTTGTTTGAAACAGATGGAATGACACATCATTCTATCACATGATCTGTTAAAAATTCACAAATAACAAATTCAACTTCATTTATTTAAGAGATGAAGTGGAAATTGTTCAAAGCATGAACAACAGTGAGATTGTACCAAAATAAAGTAAGTATTTATTCTAATTCAAATTCTTCAACTTTAGGGAAATGATCTTGAAAACCAATAATGTTGTCCTAGTGCCCTTATATCTGATGAATCATATTGTACCCTAGATCATCACAAATTTATGGCTTTGTGATTGTTGGTTTTTTCATAGCCATGTTTTCTACCACTCTCCATCAGAACATGATGGTTAGATTTCTCTACCATATCCATATTTTTACCTATGTTCTCCTATGTGGAAACCCAGTGATTAGTTAATTTGGGTAACCATTACATTTCATACTTTAGTTTTTAAAGCCAAGTTTTGGTATTCCTTTTTACGATGTGGGTTTCTATTAAAGAAACTTTCGGGTAATAAACCATTTATAACTCTAACGAATTTCGAGGGCGAAATTCATTTTAAGGGGGGTAGAATGTAACACCCCGAGATTTTATGAAAAATATTCTTTTTAATTTCATTAATGTATTGTGTTGTACGCTACACCAAAAGGAGCTTGCACAAAACTCATCCCTGACTTGGCTTGCATTACACGCAATCGCGACCTTCCACGATAGCGTGTGTTGTACGCAATACCATGTTTCGTTAAACAACGATATGTTATATAAACTAGCCGTTATGAATAGTAATACCCAATTTTTGAAATTTTTTAAATTTTATTTTTCAAAATGGACTTCATTTTTGGATTCGGAATATTGAAATTAGCCTAGGGTGAAATTTTGGTATTTTTCTAAAAACTTTCAATTTTTGATGAATAGTGAAAACTCTGGGTTACTATTTAAAAACCAACTTTTTATTTAAATAATTACTTATTTTATTTAAATTTATTTTAGGTCAAAATTGATACATAATACCTATATAAGTTCAATGTAATTCATTGAAGTCATTTTATAATAATTTTAGATATATAAAAATTTTATTGAACTTTTCACCGTCTTTTACCCACCTCCTAGGAGAATTTTCAAATTTACATAAAACTTAATTTTACCATTTTTGTGAATGGAATTTCAAAAATCTGAGAGACACGGTTGATTTCAGTAAGTAAAATATGGTTCAATGAGACAAAAATAATTTTGGTGAATAGTAACTTTTTACTTTTATTTACCACGGTTAAAAGTAAATAGGGTAATTAAGGGTAAAAATTATATTATTATTACCCTAAAACATGTCCTAATTCTATTGGATTAGTGTAATTCGACCAAAAACAACCTTAGTAATAAAGTATGACCATTTAGGCCCACTTGGATTATATTAGGACATTTATTATTAATTTATTTAAAGAGGGGTTTAAATAGTTAAAAACAAAGTTTAATAACTAAATAATTTTTAATATAGGGTTATACATAAGATAATTTCGACTATAAATATTCATTAGAAAGATAAAAATATTTCATAAATAATGGTATTTTATTTATAATTTTTGGACATTAAATAATTTAATTTGTTTATGACACAATGATGATGCAGTAATTATATTATTAATGAAATATTGACATAATTGATGTTATAAATACCCAAATAAATGTAATTTGAGAATTTTTATGAATTACAATAATTTTCTATGTTAATATTACATGTTATTATAGATTTAATTAACTTTTTTAGAACTAATATTTCTGTTATGATTTTCACAAAAATCAATTACCAAATAGTGTCAAAATTGACGTAAAATAGTTTTTAAAACAAATATTATATTATTAATTGTTATTTTATTCCTAAAAATCTAGGGTTCGTCCAAATGACTTATATAAGGTTATATATATTAATAATAAACAACTTGGGGTTTTTTTTCCTTGTTATAGTAAGTTTATTAACCATATAGTGTAAGAAAACAAGAAGACACGGTAAAAGTTAAATTATCTAACTTAAAGTTAAATCTAAATGATAAGGTTAAAATAGAAACCTAAACATGTCTAAATTCAATTGGATGAGATTATTTATACCCATACCCACCTTACCTTTAAAATAAATCAATTTGGAGCTATTAAAAACCGAATATGACTTTATAATAAAATAATATTTTTAGTTTTTCTTATGGTGCCCCTCTCCTCCCTTATAAAAGGGAACCTCCTCCCTCTCTTCCTCACACCACTTTGAGCCTTCAATATCGGAAAACCCCTGAAAAATTCTCTTCTCCACTTCCCTAGAAACATCCTAGAGGTTCTGGTCTTCTTGAAAGACCAATATTAGTACCCTAAGAGCAGGTCTCAAAAAGGCGTATTGAAAGAAGAGGTAATATCTTTTACCGATTCTTTCAACTTTATTTCTTCTTCTACTTATTCTTCTTTAGTTGTTTCATTATGAAGTAATAAAATCAGTATCAATAATATACTTATATTTTATTATAAGTATGAAACAACCCTATTTCACCATCTATCCATCCTATGGAAAACGAAATCATCGCGCGTGCGTACGTACGGAATACCGTCTCCACACTATGGTGTAATCTGTTTTCAACCACCACCTTACTTGGATGGGTGTAATGGTGTAAATAAATAACTATATATGATAATTGCAAAGTGATATTGAATCTTAAATATTATACATACACTTTAATTCAATTCCACGATCATGGGAATGATATCATCGCTCCTGCGTACGTACGGACTACCGTCTCCACGACGCGATGAGATTCATTCTCCATGTTAACCATTCATGAATGATTATAAAGTATATATAATAAGTAATAATGAAATATATGAAATAATAATGATACTGGATTTATGTTTATATATATTTTTGTCATCTACATAATTTCATTCAATTCAATAAGGAAACAAAAATAGTGTTCATGCGTACGTACGACATACCGTCTCTATGAACGGTGTATTTCATTTCATTTAATCGATCTATCATATATATATGTATATACTGAAATATATATTATATATAAATCATGTTTTACATTCTGGAATTATGTAAATCAGGATATAATTAATAATGTCATGAACAAAAAGACCAAACACGTACGATAAATAAAACGATTTAACACAAAACGCTGCTTTAACATGGAACTTACAAAAGAACGGGTAATATAAAGTCATAAGTGAACCATATATGATATCATAACAATGAATATGATTCTGTAATAAGTCAATGACATTATTTAAATCATTATACAGGAGTTTCGGAAATGTACGAAGCATATCGGACTTAAGGTAAGGGATAATTATTCCAATCTTGTTTCTTATCTGAGATTGTTTATTAGTAAGTATTTACTGGAGTTATGTTTATCATCCATGTCCATGATTTCTCAAAATGTTTTCATAAAATGTTTAATATTCTTCCCTATATTTTTAATGTCATTTTACCCCTTTTTTACTTTTACCACAAGGTACGGAAGGAATCTTTCTTTTACAATGTACTTTTTGACATTTCCAGCAAAAGTACGAGGAGAATGTTTTTTAACTTATACGGCATGAACGGATTTTTACAGTTTCATAACGCCTCATTTTCATGAAGCTTCCTCCAAAATATTTCATGACTATTTTCAAAAAAATTCTTTTCTTTTAAAATTTAATGTCATTTTGTGAAAAGAAAATGATTTTCAATATGAAAGGATATTTTCCTCAAGAATTCATTTCAAGTGCTTTATCAAAACCATTTTCCATCTAAGATGACATTATTTCATATGTTTTTGTTTCAAGTATAATGTCTCTATGATTTACATGGCATTAATTTTCATATTATGAAATGATATCCATTTATTTTATATGGATTATGTGCTGATGGGATGATGTTTTTGAAACCCATTCTATTTGTTGGGTTATTATAAATGATGTATGTTTATTTTGTGGCACAAGTAAGAATGATTTCATTATGAGATGGGTGGGACCTATATATCCCTCCAATGCATTGGGTAAATAATTATATCTCATGAGATAGACATGGCTGGAATGGTAAGTTAATCTGGTTCAGTGTTACAGGACTAAAACAAGGAGTGAACTCGATTCAGAAAGGGACTTTGTCCACTAAGATTGTCTTGGCAGTAATGTCTTGGCTACTATGGAAATCATATCATATGCTTAATGGTTTCCAAAATTGCATGCTTTCTTCCCATGATATTTTATCATGATTGATGTTCCCTTATGATATATGCCTTATGTACTTACAAGATTCATGTCTTTGCTCAAGATTTTGATGTTTAGATTTTATGTTCAAGTTTTTGCATTCAAATGTTTATGGATTGTTTTATGTTCACTATGTTTACCCTTACTGGGCATTTGAGCTCACCCCTTTTATGTTTTCTTTTCCCCAGGATATAAAGAAAAGTTTTATGTAAGAAAAAAAAGGGGGAATATCTTTATGGGAGATGTTGAAGATCTTTCTCCACGATTAGAAGATTATATTCCGAGTTTCCAAAGACACTAAACTATTACAGTCCTTGTGTGTATATTTTTGTTATGTACTAAGTATTCCGCATAAGTAATGTAATGTCCATGTACATCAAGATTCGGGTCTCTACATATATCATCTATATGTTAACCAAAAATCCAAAAATGTAAATCTTTGATTTCCAGGTTCTATCACAAAAGATCAAATGAATTACAGTACACATATGATCAATATAATATCACATGATTGATCCTCAAAATTAGATCAATTCAATTTTGATTTTTATCTCTATATAATCTAGAGATAAGTGATAAGTATAGATTAAGACTCTAAAATTATTGAAATTATTTATAGCACAATTCATGGATAAAAATGAGCTTAAATGGTAATGGTAAACTTTCTAAAAATTAACTTAATCTCTTCGATAATTTATCCCTCTTAAACTAGACTAAAATTCCATGAAAGACTAAGTAAATGTGTTTTTCATTTCATTAACATTTCAACACTCCCTAGTGACATTAATAAATATAACTTCATGAACCATGATACATTAAATCAACTCATACATCCCATAATTATTTAATTAACTTTGAATGGTGTGATGTTCATCCAAAAAATAATAATTTCTTGCATTCACTTTTATAATTTAATAATATTTTGAAAACCTTGAAAAAAATCAATTTAATTTATTCAGAATGAAAATAGTTTAATTTAATTAATTAACTCACATTCATTCACTTGGCCACTCGATGGTCCCTACACATGGGGACTACATAATCATGAACTCTAATTATACTGAATCAGTGGAGCATATGAATACACTTTGGGTGTGACACTCTTAGCCTACATCCTGATAATAGTGATTCCAAATCATAGATCTATATCATTATTTAGAAACACATCACTGACTCTAAATATATGAGGATAAATTAAATCAATGAAAACCTCATAGGAAGATTACCATGTAATATAATACCTTTATCATGATATCTCCTCCAATTTGATTTCATTACATGTTTCATCAACCTATATGTATGAATCTCATTATTTGGATTCCTATAAATGATCTTTTTAATATAAAATCATGGCTATAGGCTTATCCAATAGTTTCATTTCCATAAAAGAACCTAAGATATCAACCACTATTAAAGAATTAAAAGAAAAAATCATTCCCCAACATATTCATTAATTTCATATCATTTATTAAACACCCATTATATCTAGTTTTCCCATAAATATATATCATAATGATTTATGAAATATATCAAATTCCATAACAAATTCTATGAATTAATGATAATCTTAAATTCTATAGATAATTACACACGTCAGCATATATGAACATCCAGTGAGACATATAACATGTAGATTTCATAATGGTAGGATAATTCAAACAAACTCCACTCTTATATAAAACAAAGATAAGAATTAATGAGAAGAAGACTTAATGTATTATGATCCCCCACCCCTCATAGTATGTATCATTTATGTCTAGTTAGATAATGTCATCTGACCATATAACATGTGTTTAAGAATATTTTATTAGAACTTCATGATTATCATCATAAAAGGGAACAACTATGAACTTTTAGTGTGATAAGTACTATGTGGAAATTATTACATTCAACTTCACACAAAAGAACAATCATGAAATGATAAGAAGTTTATCAATATTCAGCACTATGAATGTATAAGTAATCAAAAGTATAAGTTGGTTTTAGGGAACCAACTTTAAAAAACTACCATTTTCACTATATCCAACTACTGACAACTCTTAGTTTGCTAGCTCTCACATTATGCTTATGATTTTTCTAAGAAAAGGATTTAGTTAATGGTTTTGTCACATTTTCATTCATGGAAACTCCACTTACTATAATCTCACCCTTATGAGAAAAATTCCTTAATAGGTGATACTTTCAAAGTATATGATTCATCCATTGATGTGATATAGGCTCCTAGGTAAGAACCAATACTATAGTATTATCACAATACAGTTCAATAACATCTTTAACACTTAGAAACACACAAATATCTACGATGATGTTTTGTATCCACACTACTTACTTAGATAAATCAGAATCTATAATATACTTATAATCTACTATAGATTCGGTGACCATATATTTATTTAATCTTCTTTAACTCATAGCTCCTCCATTGAGAGTGAAAATATATATTAACTATGATTTTAGATTATCTTGATTTGTCTAGAAACTATCATCAATATATACCTTAATAACTAGTTCCCCATATATTCATACACTAGTAAAATATCCTAATTTTTCCTTATATACTTAAGGATAACCTTAGAAACTACCCAATAATATTCTCTTGGATCCTCTTGATATCTACCTGCCATGATAAATGAATAGGAAAAATCAAACCTAGTACATGAATTGACATACATGATTGAAGTTATTATAGAAGAATAAGGTAGTATACTTATCAAATCTCTCTCATCCTATACCCAAGGACACATTTTCTTAGAGAGAGATATACCATGTGACACTAGAACAAGTCCACTCTTAGATTATTCCATACTAAATTTTGTAAGTATCTTGTCAATGTATGTACCCAGACTTAGTGTAAGAAGCATATTATATATATCACATATGATCTCAATCCCTAGAATGTAGGCTGGTTCACCTAAGTCCTTCATGGATAAACATGTCTTCAACCACATAGTAACTAGTTATAACATTGATATATCATTTCCAATTAGTAATATGCCATTAAAATAAATGACAAGGAAAAAAATTGCATTCCCACTAATCCAATTATAGACATAAAGATCACATTCATTATTTATGAAACCAAATTATCTTATGACTTATTCAAAGTGAATTTTCCATGAAATGGATTATTTCTTCAACCTATAAATGTACATTTTCAACTTTTATACCATATGATAATTATATAGAGTCACAAAAAATTCCGGATATGTCCTATAGACATTTTCTTCTATATTCCCATTAAATTAGGCTATTTTGACATTCATACACCAAATATCATAGTCATCAAAAGATATTATGGAAAGAATAATTCTAATGAATCTCTTCATAGAAAATGGGAAAAAGGTTTCATAATATTATATGTCTTGATGTTGTTTAAACCCTTTAAACGTTATTCATTCTTTATACGTACTAACATTACCTTTCATGTCCATATTCTTCATGAATACAAATTTTTTCCAAATGAGATTTATATTTGTTGGAAGATTGAACAAAACCAAGACTTGGTTCAGATATATGGAATCCATCATATAATTCATATATTTTTTCCATCTTATAGCTTTTGAGATCTCTACATCCTCATTGTAGGATATAGTTTCATCATTCTTAACCAATAATGTGTCACAATACCCTAATACTATAAAACCATATCTATCTATTTATCTAAAATCTACGAAGATATTACATCATACTTGTGCCTCTAGAAAAACCTCTTTTATGGGAATCCTGTGGAATATGTTCCTATGAAAACTCCTATGCATCTTGAGCATTTAATTCATCAAATTCAATATTTCACAAAATATTCTTCTTGAAAATGTTATCCCTCTGTTTAAAAGTGGGATGTCAACAAACAATGATTCTTCTATATGAAGGGGTATACAATTAATATCCCATTTTTCCTTTCGATATCCTATAAAGATTCACTTCATGCCATGGGGTTATATGTTTTTACCTAAAGAAGCCTTAAAAATGCCTCACTCCCCCATACATGTAATTTCTACAATATAGATTTACTTACATACATTAACTTAAATGTTATACCATTTTTATTCTTGATTTATAACCAGATTTAGTATATGTACTATAGTATGTAATGTATATACCCAAAAATATAATGGAATATATGCATAACTCTTCATTAGCATCACTATTTCCAATAAAACTATGGTTACTTCTTTCACTAACAACATTCATTATGGTATATAATTAGGAGTGATTTGAGATATAATCCCATGCTCCCATATAAATTGGATAAACTTTTGGTTAAAATATTTTCCAACTTGATCGGATCAAAGCTTATTATATTCATAAAAAACTAATTATCTACTTAATTCTTGAACTCCTTAATTTTATGAAAATATTCACACTTATACCTCATTAATTAGACATACCCATATCTATATAAGTTATTAGTAAAAGTAATGAAGTTACAGTATCCATCTCTAGCTTCTATTGTATAAGGTTTGCAAACTTTTTTTTATCAATTATAGAATCTTTGTGTCCCTTTTACTCTTTCCACTTATAAGAGGTTTGATTATATTCCTTTTTAACTAATAAAGACATATATCAAGTGGTTTTAGTTCAAATGGGTCTAAATATACATATTAATAGAGATTTATCAAGAACTTCTCATTTACATGAACAAGTAAGTGGTCCATAACTGGATGTGAAATGGGTCCTAAAAACATCATCATTCATTGATTTCCAACATTTGGTTTTGTGTTACAATACATAAAGACCATTATTCATATGTGACATACCATAACATATGATATATTTATAAAATTTTCCACTATTATTTCCAAACATGATAATAAAATCATCCAAATCTAATATAGATATAGATATAATGTTTTTGGTAACACTAGGAAAAAAATAAAAATTCTTTGAAACCAAGATCATTCCCATTTGAAACATTATGTGGTAGTGTCCTATAGTTAAGGTAGCTAGTCTTGTGTGATTGGAAGCTCTAAGATCCACCTCTCCTCTAGAAACCATCCTGAATCTACTTGGTTCTCACATCTGGATATAGATATCGGTGACATAATATATATCCAACACTCAATTGGTAGATATATAAATATTTCTCTAGATAATGAACACAATTCAATCTTTCCTATTCATTTTCTATTGGGTGTGGCTATTATTCCATTTGACTAACATTCCACATGAAAAACACAAATCTACTTTTTCTTTACCTTGCCTTTTAATCTTCTTTTTCTTGGAAGGATGACACTCAGGGGCCTAAAACATAGAGTGTGTCTTGGGGAAATTTTCCATGTTCTTCTTATTATTCAATATAATGAATCTAGGTTTTATATGCCTCATATCCTTATCAACATATAGAATCATGCTAAGATGACCTGGGAGAGTTTTTTCACTATTTCTCATATTGTGATTCATAGTAAAACTAGAGAAGCTCTGAGGTAGTGAAGATAAAATGATATCTATGTGGAAATACTCTAGAAGATTAAATCCTAAGATGTCTAATCACTTAATATATCCAATCATCTTGACTACATGATCCCCAGCTAGTGCTAACTCTCAAAGTTTGAATGTGAATAGTGCCTTTGGAGATCTCATAATGTGCATGTCTTTCCCTCTCCTGATAAAGATCATGAAGATGGAAAAACATGATGTCTACATTATTATCATTATAAAAATTATGATACCCATTCAACATACTATATAACATGATACATTGTACATAAAATGCGTTATTGACATGTTTCTAGTAGACAATGTTCTTCTCCTCAATTGCCTCTTTAGAAAGCACTTTCTTTGGAACATGTGATTTTTTACACAAAGAATTTTTGAAATTTGAATAATATGATGCAAAAGTGATTGTAACACTCTTAGATATTTAAACCAGTGAGGATATTATCATTATACAATATCTATTACAGTGATAATTTCATTATTGTGTTACTTTTAGTTTTCTATAGCAAAATAAAATAGAGTTTAGAACTTTTTCTTGGTTATCAAAATGTGATATAATTAATTTTATTTATTAGTATACCACTATTTTATCAAATATCAATAAACCTAATATTGGCTTTAGAATATCTCATCACATGTATATTCTAGTGAAAAGTATCCATGATTCCTTTTTCATAATCTAGAAAAAGGCCAAGTAAATTACTTGAAGTTTTTTAGGTTGGTATAACTTGTCAATTGCATTAACTTGTAGCTCCTTGATATTTTGAGTGGACTCACCAATCTTGAAATCATGTATTATGATATCCTCAACACTTTCCCCAAAAAAAATTATTGGATAGAAAAAGTCCATTTCTCACCAAACATGTTTTGTTAAGTCAACCCTAAACATCCTTTAAAACTCCCTATGAATTGAAGTGCCCATACGAAGGCTAGGAAAACACTTCAATATAGTTTTTCTGTTCCAAATAATGTAATGGAAATTTATTATTGGAATAAAATTTCCATGAGTTATATTTATAATTTAATTTTAAATATACTTAATCTTATCCATTTATATGATTTTTAATATTATATGGATGGTATATAACCAATTAACCATTATCTAATAAAATAATATATACATAATCAATTTAGTTGTCTTATAGACTTAAATATGGCTCAATTTACAATGTATATTACTATGTGATCACACATACATATTTAACCGTGCATAAATAGTATCATTTAATGAAAAATTATTCATTTCTTATGTTTGAATGATTTTTAAATATTGTATGTGATCATATGGAATCAATGCTATGATGTAATTAACAATTTAATACAAACATAAATAAATAATGACATTATCCTAATTTTTTATCTATTAGTATATCCATCAAGTAAATAATGGATCAATCTATATCTTAGTGAAATACCTTGAGTCATCCCTGATTCATATTGTAATGCCTATAAAACACTGACATATTTAACTTGTTTAGTTTGTTGTTGGCTCTAAACTCAAACTAAATTGTCATGTATTCCCTAAATATTTATATTGTATACTCAAAATCTATTGAGGTTAACTTGGGATGTGAAAACATACATTTTATTACTAAAATGTGGATACAGAAGCCCATATACATTTAAAGAAAAATGTATAATATGAATACCACCAAAATTATAAATAACTATTAAATTTTAAAAGCTTAAATGAAATAATTAAATAAAATAAATAAATACCAAACATGCATGGCTCAATCATATTTCATGATCAATAAACATGAAATTATATTACATAATAAATATTAAAAATTCTAAAATTTATCTTAAGGGTAATTTTAATACAGTATCTCACTTTAAAACAAACTTAATAAATTATATATACATCCCATGACACCTATTTTTTTAGAAACATTCCAAACAATTAAATTTAATTCCTCAAATTTTATATGATTATTTAGGTCAATATGGACTCTAACTAGGTCCCATAAAGGGTAAAATGGGATTATGGTGGGCTTGTTGGATTAGGCGGGTCGGGTTTGGTCTGAACCGACCAAACCTAGGTCAGTTGACTCGACTGGATGTCATGTCATGGGTGGGTTTCACACCCCACCTATTGCATGTGTGGAAAATAAAGTTCACTACTGGTGGGCCACCAAATGTGTATAAAAAATACTACTTTTTAAGTAATAGATAGCACCTAAGGTGTTATCTTGTTGTCCACCATGCCCCCCAATAAATGGGGTAGGGATAATATATGTAAATCGCATGGTGACTTCAACCCAGCAAAATATATATTATTTTATATTTTATTTTTTATTATTCTATGGCATGAAGCGTACTCCCATGAATCTAACAACATCCATTCCCCTTCTCTAGAGACTCCTCTAGCCATAAATGGAACGTCATTGTCCGTTCCCCTTTTATTCATTCATAATATATATATATATATATATATATTATTTTAACCTATTCAATCTTAAATAGATTATAACTAGATCATTGAAACTATGATCCACATGCCATTAGTGAAGTTGGGACCATATTGAAACCCTATTTAATAATTCTATAAAAATTAATTGAAATTTTATCTTAAATAATGACATGATTGCTATCATATCAATGAATGACTTGAGAACATGGTGGAAGAATGAAAGTAGGTGAAGTTTAAAATTTTTAACACCAGATCAATCATAAGTTACTTGATTATATATAAAAAATATTTATTTATTCCAATGATCTCATGAAAATTTATTTATGTATTAAAATGAATCCAAAATGGTACTTCACTATGACAATGTGATCCCAGTGATATATTTCATTCTCCATATCAATGTATCTCAAAGAAACCAAATTATATTCCCAATATATTCTCCAAATAAGTACCATATATCCATGAACAGCATGAATTGATTATTAAGTTCTAGTAAAAAGATCAAAGGCCTTATAATTTTCATACAATTGTTAGAAGACCATATGATTTATCTGTTCTTGATATTTATCTATATAAAAGACTTAGAGAAGGGAAAAGTATATAAAAAGAATATTAAATTTTCAGAAATTATTTCTAGAAGTATATGTGACTCAAAAATAATCATAAATAGTAAGGTTTGACTTTATAAGATTTCACTTAAACCCTTGGATAAGTAAACCCTATTAAACTATCCCAAAAAGAAATGAATAACTAAGTAAAAGTACTATACATGTCACATAAATTTCACAACTCACCTGAAACCTTAATATATATCATGTAATAAACCACAATACATTTACTTATCAAAAACTTCCCATAAATATTTAATGAACCTTGAACAGTTCAACATTCATCTAGAAAAAAATACATTCTCATATTCACTTTTATAATTAAAATAATTTTTTATCAAACTGATAAAAAAATCAATTAATTTATTCAAAACAAGAATAATATAATTTAGTTAATTAAATTGTGATTGTTCACATGGATTCTCACTAGTTCCCACATGTGGGTCCCACTTCATCCTAAACTCCACTGCACCCAAATTAGTGGAGTTTGTGAATACACTTTGTGTATGAACCTCTAGGACACCATCTCAATAATAGTGATTCCAACTCATAGACCATTAGTGGATTCTAGAAACACATCATATACCCTAAATATATGAGTATAATTAATATCTATAATTATATCCTATGAATGCTTATCATGTAATATAATATCTTTGTCATGACATGTCCTTCAATTAGGTTGCATTACATGAGTCATGAACCTATATTCTTGAATCTCATTCTTTTACTTTCCAAAAATGAACTTTTTAATATACTTTCTTGGGAATGTACATATCAATCAATATAATTTCCATCAAATGTCTTAGGATATCAACCTACATTAAATAAAATAAGGTAAAAACCCTTCCTAAAATTATTTATTAATGTCATATCATTCATGATGCACTTAATGTATCCAAATTTTCCGTGAACATATGGTATCATGGTTTTTAAAATACATAAATTTATAAGAATCAAGATAAGAATTAATAATCATACAAAAGTTTAAGTATCATTAAAAATTTACGTAAATAATACCATCCAATAACACATATAACATTTTGATTTCCAATTGGAGGGTCAATTCTCATAGCCTCCTCTCTTTTAGATTTCCAAGGGTGAACTTTATGAGAAGAAGTATCAATGTATTATAATCTCCCTATCCCTAATAGACTATATCATTTGTGTCTAGTTATATGATTTCATCCAGCCATTGAACATTTATTTAAGAATACTATCATATCATTTTAAGTTTCTCATCATAGTAGAGAATTGTTATAACATTTTAGTGTGACATGTACTCTAAAGGCATTATCATATTCAATGTCACATATCAGAACAATCATGATATGAAAAAAAAATTATTAATATCCAAAAATATAAATATAAAACTGATCACAAGTAAAAGGCATTTGGTTCTAAATAACTATCTACAACAGTGATAAGGTAATCCTAAAAGTTCCTTGACTTGAATAAACCACATTGATTTGGGGAAACAACTTTGCTTGTAACCAGAGAAATATTCTAGAAATCATTTTTCTAATAATTTTATAAAGTGAGTTAGAAAGGTAAATATACCTAAAAAGGTTTCTTCACTTTCTTTGTAAACCTTGGGAATAAGGGTTATAAATTAGGATTTTATACCATTGGGTAGAAATCCATTTGGAAAGCACCCAATTACAAATATTTTGACATCTAATTAAATACAATTCTAAAATTATTGAATGAAAATATTGGTGAACCCATTAGGTCTTAGAAGATTATTTCTATTTAAAACTAAATATAACATCTTTAATCTCCAAATTACTAAGGAATTAGGTTAAAAATATTATATTTTTCATTTATAAGGATTGAAATAAATTCATTGCTAATTTAAATAAAAAACACACATCATAGATTAATATTTTTTTATAACAGTTAATAATATAATAATTAATAACACTTCTATATTATATGATATTTTAACCTACCTTGAGTTTATAAAATATCTTATTAACCTTGTTTGATTTTGAAATGATTTTAAATATGATGTATTCATATCCCCTTTGGTGATCCACCTAGCCCTAACCATTTTCAAAATAGAATTAGGTTTATTGATGATGTCCACTTCTTTATGAAATTATATATCTTCAAAGTCCCATAATATTGTTTCTATAGCATCCTAACCTAGATTCCAATTAAAAGTGCCCCGAGACGATGGAAATAAGACCTCAAACGTGCCTCCCGAGATGCCAAAGGGTGTCAACTAGTAGTGAGGACCTATGGTGTGTCTGTGGGGAGACTAGACCCTCATAGGTTAGAGTTTAGAATAAATATATATATATATATATATATAATAAGAAACAACAGAAGAATGCACTAAATGACCAGACTAGTAACCCATCATTATGGAATTAGTAATACTAAATAGATAACAGTGGAAATAAAAAATAATCTTCCAAGATAAATAAATAACTGGTGGAAGATAAATAAATATTAGATACAAAATAATGACGATGATATGTCATGTAACTATACAAAAGTGTGCATGTGGAACAGGGGATACATGCATATAACGCATACTAGAAAAATATAAAAAAAGGAAAAACCCCCATACTGCAATCATCTCAAGCATAGGATCAATCCTCTTCCCCCATAATTCATTATAATCTTGTTAGTAAAACATCATTAGCTGGTCGCTACCCTTTATCTACACTTGAAATCAAAAATTATTCTTGGGTACCGAAGGTATCCCATGCAGGCTGTGAGATATAATCCCAACAAGCCACCACCAACAGTGTCTAGAAAAATCCATTTCATGGAATATAAATGAGAAGTGTTCTGCTTTAGCCTAAGATGGATTTTTGATCCATGGAAACCTATAAAAGTGGAATGGTGAATACATGGTCCAACATAAATTTTGTAACACGTGTGGATGGAACCCAAGATTTTGATTTGGTCTGGTTATCATGTCCCTATAATATCAATCAAGAATGATAAAAATTTAAATATGAGGCATCACATATATGAAATAAATCAATCCATCAAATCCAATGCAACATCCTATTCCCATCCAATGTGATCTATATGGATTCCCAAGGGTCGTTAACAGATCCTTTGATATAACCAATAACACTAATTATATCCAATTAAAATTTTAATGGAGTCACCCATATCACTCATGGATTGGTGAAATTTGAGTTCATACTAGGTATCTCACATAGGGGAATGAGTATCACCTAAGTCATGGCATAGACATCTTGCCAATGAGTCTGTCCATGGTTTCTCTCATAGGGAACCGGTGTCACCCACAAGTATAAGTAATCTACCTAGAAATCCAATCTATAGAAAGTCAGTGGTCACTCCGAGAACATCAATTAGAACCAATCCATGAATGGTGAGTCCATCCATGATGTTCTTAAGTAAGGACTCATGTTTGCTCCTTGCCTGTGATAATTTAAGGCATAAAATTTATGTTCACATGTCCTTAATAAGAATTTCAATATCACATACTGAATAAGCTAGCTGAATCACTTTAATTCAATACAAATAACTAGGGAATATAAAAACCAGTAACAATCATAATCATTTCATCCAATCCATGAAATTACGGATTAAGGAATTAGACAAGAGAGATTTCAAAGTTTAGATTATAATAATCACAAAACACTAACCCTAAGGCACATGGCCTATATCATGAGCAATGAGGTATGAACATAATAATTACACTAAAGGGAACAATAAAATTTCCTACAATTAATATCAATTAAATTTATATATTAAATACATTTAACAAATGTGGAACACACACACATGGTGGTTAAAAACTCAAGTAATGGGCAAGTAGGTCGTTCAAGGAGGGCACACGCAAAGGGAGGCTTCAAATGTTCAAAACAACCCAAGGATGGTTTTCATAATAGGGTAAGGTCCTAAAAGGAATTAGAAACCAATTTGATTAATTTATTTAACATATTTGAGCAGTCACTAGAATGTTCTGGTGTGTTACACAATGGTGAACCCATTGTAAATAAATAAAACAAACAAGAAAGACCTAGACCACATACCTTAGTGTAGTAACACTCCACTCATATATTTTAAAATCTTGAATCAAGATAGAATGAGATTTACTAAATAAATCATCCAATGACATGAAAATAGGTAAAAATTGGTTGCACCTAAATTGTTCAACAAAGTATGGAAGCAAGGAGAAATAGAAGCAATTGTAGTGTAGATCTAACCTCTATTATTCTGCTACTTCTGATGGTGAGAGATTTTGATGAAAAATTTATGAGATATCAAGAAACCTTTGGAGGAGAAGAACATAACTCATGAATGGGAGAGGATGAGGAACCTATTAGAGAAAGATGGAGGAAGAAGAGGGGTCTGAATATTTGGTTCATTAAGGGTAAAATAGTAATTTTACCCACACAGACAAGGGCACATGGTTTGGCTGAATGATTGGCCAAATGGTTCAACAACCATGTGAATGGCCTCTTTCTAGGAGTCTTAAAGCACCAAACAAAAATGATACTTGGGTCGCATGGTTGCAAAAAAATCGTGTGGCCCCAAGAACCCCACTACCTCATGCCACACAATTAGGGAAACCATGAGGGATGGGATGCATGGTTTCTACAAACTATATAGCCTAGGATTCCTTTTCAAACATTAGGACTCTGATTATGAACGAGCCCTAGACACCCATGATACCTCCTTGATTTCCTTAGGAATCATTATTTAGTCCAAAAATATGAATTAAAAAAACTAATGGTTTATAGCTTTGATAAATGTTGGGATGTTACGAACTCCCCCCCCCCCCAAGATGAATCATCCCCGAGTTTCCCTTTCAAGGGTGATAAAATACCTTCGGAGAATATTTCCTTCCACAAAGAATCAACATCAGCCTCTCTCTTCCAAGTATCATCATGAATGCATTCGTGATTCCATAGAACTTGGACTAGAGGTATTGACCTATCTCAAAGAGCCTTCATTTTCTAATCAACAATACACATCAGATGATACTTGAAGGATACATCCACCTCTACCTCAATATCCTCAGGTTCAAACAAATGAGATGGTCCATCATGATACTAATAAAGTTTTGATACATGAAATAAATTTTGAATGACATGATTCCTTTTAGGTAACAGCAACTGATAGTCTACTGGCCCGACTCGCCCCACTATCTCGAAAGTTATAACATAATGAGATGATAACTTGTCGTGTCTCTAAATTTGTTTGTGACCCAATCTAAGAAATACTAGCAAAAAGACACAATGTCCCACCTAGAACTTTACAGGTCTATGATGATGATTAGTATAAGACTTCTTCCTGTACTGAGTTGTAGTCATACTCTTATGAATTAGATGAACTTTCTCTAAAGTCTCTTGAATAAGATGAGGACCAAATAGAGTTGTCTAACCTACCTATAATAATCACAAAGATGAACAACATGTCTTGATGTAATGGGACTCATATGGAGCCATCATAATTTTTTCATACATGTTTTTTGGTTAGGAAAACTCAACTAGAAGAATATTTTTTTTCCATGAACCTCTAAAATCTAGGATGAAGGCCCAAATCATATCCTCTAACACTTATATCATCTTCTCCAAATTCCCATCGGTCTGAGGGTTATATGTTATACTCAAGTAAACCTAGGAATTTAGTTCCTTCTACAACTTTTTCTAGAACCCTGAGGTAAACCAGGAATCTTTGTACGGCATGATAGAACTGAGAACACCACGATGGTGCACTATCTCCAGGATATATTGCCTCCCAATCTCATCAACTGATAAGGCCCCCTCAATTTTTAGGAAGTGTACAAACTTGTTCAACCTATAAAAAATCACCCAAACTTCATCACAACATCGAGGGGATATTGGAAATTATATCATGAAATCTATGGTGACATTTTTATATTTCCACTAAGGAATGGATAGAGGATGTTGAAGTACAATAGGTTACTGGTGTTCTAACTTCACCTGTTGATAAGTGGAGCACCGAGTGATGAAACATACTATTTGCCTCTTCATACCTAGATAGAAGTATTGAAAACACATGTCTCGGTACATATTGGTAATTCCAAGATGAACTTCCCAAAAAGAGGCATGATATTCCCATATCAAAACTTCCCATATATCAATGGTCACCCAAACATTCCTATGGAATATTAGGGTCTCATTTGAATCAATAACCCAACCAGGAGGTGGGTTATCACCTAAAACACTCTCCCTCAAGATGAGGCCCTTAGAATCAGATAGTCCTCTCATTCAGACTTACTCCAGAAGGGGGGATTTCATTACTAGAGCTTCTAAAATAGGTTTTCCTCACTATTCCTAGACCCCAAAATTCATCTCATAGAATAGAGTTATCGACTGCCACTCACTACTGGCCTCCCTAATACCTTGTGTCTGAATTTTCCTTCTTAAGGAATCATCCCCATCATTACCCTTTCTAGATGTATATCTTTGAAAAGGGAATTCCCAGGGGTGGCCTTTTCGAACCCTCTACACCCAGGAACCACCCTCCCCACGAAGAGTTCATCTGGAGAATCCTTAGCTAAGAAGGAGTCATTGCTATCCAAGATGATAGAGAATCCCATGGGGTAACACCTAGCTCAGTGATGGTTCAACATAGAAATCTGTTAGATACTTGAAGTGCACACTTCTTCCCACCCAGTGGGACACAGAGTGACCTGACAATATGAGCGGTACATGGGAGGTGGAAATTTCCACAAGGGCGGGCTCCCAGGAATCAAACCCCAGACCTCACCAAACACCATTGTTATGGACCTGAACCACCTACCACTATGCCACTATCGAAGTGGCCATTACCCATTCTAGGTGTATAAGAAAGCTCAAAATCAAACGTTCGAAGGTATTCAACCCACCTACACTACCTCATATTAAAGTATCACTATGTAGAGATGTATTTAAGGATTTTGTGATATGTTTAAATAATGAGCCTCCCACCCAATAGGTAGTTCCTCCAACAACACAAAGCATGGACCATGGAAGACAGCTTAAGTCCATGTATATGGTAATTCTTCTCATGAGGTCTTATATGGAAAGACCCATACACTAAAACTTGATCACCCTGCATCAAAACAACACCTAGACCAATCCCTAAAGAATCAAAGCAAACATTATAGCCTCTCCCAACTCTAGAAGAATCAGGATTAGTGATGAATACATTAATCCCTTTAACTCTTGAAAAGTTTTCTCACAAGCTTCAGTCTACTTTAATTTCACACACTTACTGGTCAATCCTATAATATGTACTTCCAGGTATGAGAAATCATGTATGAATCACCTATAATATTCATCCATCCCCAAGAAACTACATATGTCAATCACATTCTTGGGATTCTCCCAAGAAACCACAGTGATCACCTTCTCTAGGTCAATAGATACAAATGCCTTAGATATGATATGACCAAATAAGTGAACCTTACTGATCCAAAAGTTGTATTTGGTGAGATTCACATATAGATAGTTCTCTGTTAGTGTACTCATCATGATATCAAGATGGTTATCATGGTCATTTATAGTGTGTGAATACACTAAGATGTTTTCTATGAGGACCAACTTAAAGGAATCAATATATGGGTGGAAAACCTGATTCATCATATCCATAAATATTTTTGGCACATTCTTCAGACCGAATGACATAACCAAATACTCATACACGTTGTACCAACTTCGTAACATGGTACATGGTATGTATTGTCAAGAACTAGGACTGGTCTCTATTTGACCCGGTCCGTAGAAAGGATTGAGGGGAATTTCCAATCCCCACAGGCTAGCACAAGTGCTCGGGTATCAAAAATAATATGAGGGAACGATTTACCCGAAATAATAAACACAAACAACCAACAATAAAAATAACTAAAACTGAAAACAAAAAACCAAACAGGACCTTAGAACGATTCAGATTTAAAGGTTTATAACTTGAACCAACATCCAAAAATAAATTACATCAAAGGAAAAAATAAAACTCGAACTCAAACCTCCATGAAATAAGAAAGGCCACATCCCCAATCAACCAACACCAACCTACACGAGAAGACCATCAGCAACCCAAACCACCATCACTAAGAATGATGCCTCAACCTGGGATACACACAAAGAACAAGGTCTAAATACACCCAAAGGTGTATATAGGGTGTGAGCCAAGAGCCCAATAGGATACCAACCAATAAAAATATTCCATGTAGGAAATCCATTTTCAAACCACTTTCTTGACAAATTCTTCTTAAAGATAGTTTTTCACCATTTGTACAATTAAATGAATTGTTTTCACCACTTATAAAATACAACCAAGTGACGTAAAGCAGGCTTACACCAAAAACCTATCTCATTTCATATAAACATACTAATTTAAAAATAGACACATATTCAACTCTTCCAAACTACTATTTTTGTTCCACCTAAATAATTCAATAAATCATTTAAACTATTTATGAAATCATTTCAAGAAAAACCATAATAAATTACACCAAAAACAACATGATTCTATATAGAAACGTCACTTTAAAACAAAATGCACAACATAACCATAGCAAAACATCTTTTCCATTATTAAAACAATTTTCAATTCAATTTGAAAAGTGAACAACAATCTTAACATGCCAATTGAACACACTTTTCATTAAAAATATCATTTCCAACCCATTTGCACCTTAAGTGATTTTGAAAACATGATTAGCACCAAATATCCAACCCATAAAACATTTTCACGAAACATCATTCAAAATAACACACCCAAAACCTAATCATTTTTCTTTATAAAACTCATCCACACCCCATAAACATGCCAAAAAACATATAAATGCTTTTTTCACCATAAAATTAAATCATAGAACATAGTTATAAATTTAAATAAATATATTAAATTCATCTAATAACATTAGGGCATGGAATCACCTACCTCACATGAAGATACTTTTGAAAAATGTCACAAAAACACATCCTCACCTCATTTTCACCATGAAGAAGCAAAGAGGATCCCTAACCAAGTAGATCGAACCCATAATCTAAATCATTAACCCCAAAATAGGACCCAATACCTGCTACAAAAATGAGACCTCAAAGAAAAATGGAGAAGAAGCATACCCAGAGGGAAGCGCGTATGTATGAGGAGATCAGGGCACCAAGCTTGGTGCGTTGCGCATGGAAGGAGGCCAGCCAATGGGGTTGGATGGCCAGGATGTGGGGCACGATGACAATTGGATGGCTGGGGAGTAGGGTAGCGTGACATGGGAGGGAGGAGGGAGATGGGATTGTGACAATGGGTGTCCGGGGGAGAGGTAGGAGCAGCACACTAGGGTTGGGAGAGGGAGATGGAAGTGTTGGCCAAGAGAGGGGGGAGGACCTATACGCATGATGGAAAAAGGGGGAAGAAATGGAGAGGGAAGAAAAAAAGATAGAAAAGAGAGAAAAGATAAAAATAAAATAAAATAAAATAAGATATAGAACACAAAAAATGGTCCTAAATAACCTAAAACCATACTAATTATTATTATTATTATTATTATTATTATTATAATAATAATAACTTAATAATATATCAACCACATTAATAATAAGAATAACATTCTTAAATAATTACAAAATCATCATTATTATTAAAATAAATATCAATCCTTCTTAGTTTACTTATTTTTTTTATTTTGTGTTGGATTTATTATTCCTCTTGTTAATTAACTAATTGATTATAATTTATGGAAATAATAGTAATAATAAAATTAATGGTATTAATAATTCTATACTAACAGAAATAATAAAAGTGGTAATAACATAATATAATATTAAAAATAGTATTAGTAATTATAATATTTATAAAAACATAATAAAATTTATATTCTTAACACTAATAATAAATATAATATTTTCAAAAAATATTATTATTGTTATTAAAATAATTCCATAAATTTTATTACACTTCATAATTAATTTTATTTCCATTTTATTATTCATCTTATTTTACTTTCCCCTCATTTATTTCATTTCACTTCATTTATTTATCTTGAACGTCGGGCAGGTCGTGTGTTGAACCGAGCAAGGTTGCACGGTGACCCGGGCAACGCCGCGTGGCTTCGACCACAATGCGGTGAACACTATCAAGGCCAAAACATTCCTTTTTAAATAAGAACCTGAAAATTTAAGATGAGCTTCAATTCAAACTACCTAATGCTAAGAAAATTAATGGAATAAATAATTTAAAATTGGTGGGTGTGATAATTCTACCCACCATAGAGCTTTCCATCCCCAAAAAATCCACAACTAAGGTTGAACCCCAAAGTAGAACCAATACCCCCTTAAGGATCAATGGGGGTCTCTATGAAAAACAAGTAAAAAGAGGCCAATGCATCGTGCTTAGGGAAAGTGACTTAAATGAAAACCTTAAGAAACTCATATAAAGACTATCCACTATGTTTCACCCACCCCAAATAGTTAGAGCACCTCTAGTTGATTGATTAAGGAAAGGAACTCTCGCACCCATGGAAATCAACTTGATAAACTAAAACACCCACTAAAACTCCTCAAACACCATTGAATGAAAACCAAACCATTTGACTGGAATGAACAAACAAGACCAACCACGTCTAAGGAACACTCTTATCACCTACCACCAAGTCATCTCTAGGAACAGAACTAAAAGTTCAACATGGGAAAGACCGAAGGAGATACCCGCCATTAAGAACCTACCAACACCTGATACAAGACTAGAAAACCAACATGGGGAGGACCGGGCAGACTCCCCACCATTATAAAAAATTCCAACACCAATTCATTCCAGAGACATTTGAGCAAGACCCACTATGGGTCTCTCCACCATTAGAACTGACAGAAGATAAATAAACATTGAAAATTTCCTGACGGTGATCAAACACCCAACCACAAGGGGCAGGGTGGGTAGGTCCCAACTACCCGGGTGTTAAAACCATAGACAAAGACAAACCAACATCTCCACATACCTGTATGAGAAATAATCAAAATTGAGACCGATTTACCCTAATAGACCCCATAAGGACCACTAAAAGAGTTTACATTCGATGGGACTCAACCACTGGGACTTTAAGGTAATGATACGACCATGCCTCCTCATAACCATAGGAAACCTCATGCACCCAAATGGTTCGTTTGGAATGGAACAACTATAAAAAAACGTTTTAAACATATTTCACCTTTAATATAGATGACAAAAATATGTTCAAGGTCCCATACACACCTATGGTTTCGGGCCATAAGCTAGCTTCACTCCGAGGCCAATGGATGGAACCCTGATGTTCAAAGAATCTCCTAACTCACATTCATTCATCAAAGACTCCCGAACAGAGCTTCTCCTTTTTGGTGCCTCACACAACCACACCGCAATTGATACAACACCAACAAACACAACATACCGCGACATCCAAGAGGATGAAAAACACTCCCTTTTGAATAGAAAAATTAGAACTCCCAAAGAGGATAACACACTCTAATGAAAACTTGGATTCCTAAAGGATTATATGAAATCCACTATTTCACGTGAAAGAGAAATCACACTGCAAGACGTCCCAAAACATTACCCATGCGACCAATGAAAGTACTAAAAATCCTTTCAAGACACTGGTCGACACTGATAACTCTGAACCACCCTCACCCTTCTTGGCTAGAATTCCTTTCACCGTTTTGAGGCTAGACCTTTAGACACAATTGTGTTAAACTTCATACTTGATGGCCCAGAAAACTCAAAGATACCAAAACCCCCTTCAACTCCTCTCACATCTTATATCCCGCTAGGAGAGGTTCCACTTAACCATAAAGGTAAAAATGGACATACTTAGCACTTACACTCAAAAAGGAAAGTCCTTACTTTGATCAACTGGAGGGTTGGCCAACAAAAAATTGCCTGTGGCCGCACTTCAATCGCATGTTCACACTTTATGGAGGTGAACAATAGTAAAGAAAGAAAACCATAAACCCAATCAAAATGGTCCAATGGCCAAGACATACCTCAAAAGAACACTAAATGTGTGGGGGAAACCACTACAAGGGCTTCCTAAATCACTTTTCAAAATAATCCACTAACCACACACTTTCACACCAACTTACCGATAAGAATTAAAACTCAAGACACAATTTATTCAAAGAGGATTCTCAGCTCGAAACTCCTCGCATAGAACATTCCCAAAATACAAGGAAACACCAAACAATCACCGGTTATTAAAACACCAAATTTTTCTTTATCATAACTTTTTGAAAATAAACAAAGATGGTGGGTTTCACAAACACCAATGGTGTCCCATGGACCTCACACATGCATGTTTTCGTGCCAAATTGGGCACCCACCTCATGTCCATCCAGTCACTCATCCACTCGCACCATAGACCATTTCTCTTTCTATATATAAGCCTAAATGTGGTTTCCCATGAGAACACTAACGATCAAACCAGACCTTTCCATTTTTCAAAACCAAAACATTCAACCCACACTTTTCAAAACTTATACATCAGTTTCTCTTTAAATCACTTCATTTCAAAACATTTTCCAAGAAAAAACCATTTTTACTTAAAAACCATATGTCCATGATTCCAAAACAAAGATACGAGCAATGATGGAAGATGTAACTAGTGTCAGTGGGTGACTGGGACATATGGTTGGTGGCCATATTCTAATCACACCAACCTCATAGAGAGTATTCTAGGACAACATCCTTGACTCTACATGGCTTTCTAGGCCCTGTGAGCTCACTGAGACCACCAACCCTACTCTCTTTTCATATCCCCAAAAACAAGATTAAGCACAAGGACCAAAGACTCAGAAAAACCTCAACATTCCCTGGTAACCCAAGTCCTTCCACAAGGTGTGCTAGCTAGGAACCTTGCTCATATCTAGTACATCGAGTCCAAAAAAACATAGATTTGGTATATCATGACTCTTTCCCAATAAACAAGAACCAAAAGAGCATAACCTCCTCTGTTATAATTTTGTCATGAACCAAGTCGGGTCACCATCTGAATCAGTCCGCGGTAAAGCCTGTGGGGTATTCCCAATACCCACAGGCTGACACAAGTACCTGGGTATCAAAAATAATATGAGGGAACGATTTACCCGAAATAATAAACACTAACAACCAACAATATAAATAACTAAAACAGAAAAAATAAAACCAAACAGGACCTTAATGAATTTCAAATTAAAATGTTCATAACTTGAACCAACATCCAAAAATAAACGACAACAGAGGAAAACTAAAACTCTAACTCAAACCTCCAAGCAACAAGAGAGGACACATCCCCAGGCCACCTACACTAACCTGCATGAGAAGACCATCAAAAACCCAAACCACCATCACTAAGTACGATGCCTCAACCTAGGATACATAAAGAACAAGGTCTACATACACCCAAAGGTGTATGTAGGGTGTGAGCCAAGAGCCCAGTAGGATACCACCCAATAAAAATATTCCATATATGAAATCCATTTTCGAACAACTTTCTTAACAAATTCTTCTTAAAACTAGTTTTTCACCACTTGTATAATTAAATGAATCGTTTTCACCACTTATAAAATGCTACTAAGTGATGCAAAGAAGGTTTACACCAAAAACTGTCTCATTTCATATAAATATACTACTTTAAAAATAAACACATATTCAACTCTTCCAAAATACTACTTTCACAACACTTAAATAATTCAATAAATCATTTAAACTATTTGTGAAACCATTTTAAGAGAAACTAAGAATACTTTACAACAACAAAAACTTGATTCCATATAGAAATGTCACTTGAAAACTAAATGCACAAGATAACCATATCAAAACATGTTTTCCATTATTCAAACAATTTTAAATTAAATTTCAAAAGTGAACAACAAGATTAACATGCCAAGGGAACACACTTTTCATTAAAAACCTCATTTCTAACCCATTCTCATCTTATGTGATTTTGAAAATGTGATTCGCACCCAAAATCTAACCTACAAAACATTTTCATGAAACATCATGTTAAATCACACACCCAAAACCTAATAAATTTTCTTTGTAAAACCCATTCCCGCCACATAAACATTCCAAACAGCTTAGAAATACTTTTCTCACCACACAATTAAATCATAGAACATATTTATAAATTCAAATAAATATATTAAATTCATCTAATAACTTTAGGTCATGGAACCACCTACCACACATGAAGATCCTTCTGGAAAATGGCGCAAAAACATATCCTCACCTCATTTTCCCACAAAAAAGTATAGAGGATCCCTAACCAAGGATATGAAACCCATAAACAAAATAATTAACCCCCAAATCAGACCCAATACCCACTAGATAACTAAGACCTCTATTAAAAATAATGAAGGATCTTACCCGGAGGGAAGCATCTGCACTAGAGGAGAGTGGGCCACTGAGCTTGGTGCATCACACATGGGTAGAGGCAAGTCGGTGGGGTTGGCTGGCCAGGATGTGGGGCATGACGGAAACTAGCCAATTGGGGAGTAGGGTGGCACAACATAGGAGGGAGGAGGGAGATGGTGGTGCGACAATAGGTGTTCGGGGGAGAGGTAGGGGCGGCGCGCTAGGGTTGGGAGAGGGAGGTGGAAGATTCATCCAAGAGAGGGGGAGGACCTACATGCATGACGAGAAGAGGGGGGAGGAAGAGAGAGAGAATAAAAAAAGAGAGAAAATAGAAAAAATAGAACTCTAAAAAAAGGGTCTTAAATCACCTAAAAACTTACTAATAATAATAATAACAACTTAATAATAGGTCAACAATATTAGTAATAAGAATAGTATTCTAAAATAATAATTACAACATTATTTTTATTAAAACAAATCCCAATCAATCTTATTTGACGTTTTTTATTTTTCATTTTCTTTATTAATTCTCTCATTAAATAACTAATTGATTATAATTTATGGCAATAATAAAAATAATAAAATTAATGATATTAATAATTATATAGTAACAAAAATAATAAAAGTGAAAATAACTTAATATAATATTAATAATAATATTAGTAATTATAATATTAATAACAACTTAATAAAATTTATATTCTTAACACTAATAATAATAATAATATTTTCAAACAATATTATTATTGTCATTAATATAATTATGTAAATTTCATTACACTTATTATTTTATTTTATTTCCATTTTATTATTCATCTTATTTTAATTTCCCCTCATTTCTTTAATTTCACTTCATTTATTTGTCTAGAACGTTGGGCAGTTCTTGGGGTGAACTGAGCAAGGTTCGCTCGGTGACCTGGGTGAGGCCGCATGGCTTTGACCATGGTGCGTTGAATGCCGTCAAGGAAAAAATGTGTGTTTTTAAATAATAACTCAAAAATTTAAGCTAGGGTTCAACCCAAACTACTCGATTCTAAAAAAAATAATGGAATAAATAATTTAAAAGTAGAAGGTATGACATGTATGATGGTCTCACATGAAACTAATGATAGCCTGACCTCAAATTGATCTTGGAAAACACCATTTCTATTATGAGCTGGTAGTATAGGTTGTTTATAGATGATAGTGGATACCAATTATTTACCATAAGATGGTTTAGTTAGTTCTAATCTACATATAATCTAATGGTATCATCCACCTTCTTGGTGAAAAGGATACATGATCCCCATGGTGAGGTGCAGGGTAGGATAAAACCCTCTACCTCTAGATCTTAAATCTAGTTTTTTGAGTTACTATATCTCTATAGGTTTCAACATATATAGAGGAATGGAAACAAGTTTCAAACCTAGAACAAGCTCAATAGTTAACTCAACCTCTCTCTCAGGATGTAAACTAGAAAAATCATCATGGAAGACATCCATGAAATGATCAAAAACTAGAAGTAATTTCACAAACATGCATCCCCTAATCACTCATATGGAGACTCACCATCTAAGATTTCACTCTGACTAGCCTAGTAAACTTGGATCCAACTTGACTTTCCTAGATATCTCATTCGACCTTATGAATATATATACTACTTTCAAGTAATGTGAAGGACACCCACCAGTGATAGTGATCCACTTGTTCATGATAAGGCACAAGCCATACCATGTTGATAACGATGTCTAATCTAGTCATCTCAAGGTTGATAAAACTCTAGAAGAAACAATACCCACCTATCTCAAGGGGAACTCTTGGAACTGGAATATTCTCTATAATCCAATCCCTAGCAACGTGTTGAGAGACACGATTCCACATAATTACTCAATTACAAGGCACCGACATTCCACAACCACAATAGATATAATAGAGTGTGATATACCTATATAAAAAGGGTATAAACTAAAGTAAAGGCTACTATAATAGTATCTATAACCATAGATGGCCCCATTTTCTTCTCCTTAATTTCATGATGCACTACAAAAATATGGTTTAAACTATAACCCTAAGATGTTTCCTAGCTAGCCTGAGCAGATCCACTTTATTGACACGCATGCTCTGGGGATTAACTACCTCTAACATGGCCACTTTCTCAGCCTAATCAGATGGTAGATGTAACATCCCAAGTAAGTAATTAATAATAGATATTTTTATCTTTGTCTATTAATGAATTAGATAGTGTTTTAGAGGCTTGAAATGAGAATAAATCCAATCTTAAGCATGGAATACACTAATATTTTTAAAAGATTGTTTTACTGCCTTTTGATGGAAAACCATTTTTAAATCTATATTTTGACAATTTTATAATCTATGTTTGTCAAAATAAACTTATTCTTTGTGATTGGGACATTGAAATTTACTTTGGGTAAATTTTTGGTATTTTTCCGATAAAGTTCATTTTTTTAATGAATAGTGAAAATTGTTGTATTTTAATTCAAACCCTCTTTTTAATCTAATTTATTTATATGATAAAGTTATCTTTTGAATTGGTTTTAAAGATAAATTAGAATATATTTTTTCCATTTAATCTAATAGTGGTCATTGGAATTAATTTCACTTTGAAATTGGACTTAAACTAGTGTCAATCTTTTGATACTTATTGTTTCATAAAAACACGCTATTTGCTCAGACATCGGGAATTAATTATTAAATTAATTAATGTAACTTATATGTTTTGAATTTTTTAAAACAGAAATCATTTTTGAATTCAGAATGTCAAATATATCTTAGGGTGAAGTTTTGGTATTTTTCTGAAAAACTTCAATTTTTTATAAATAGTGAAACCACTAAGTGGTACTTAAAAAACTGATTTTTCGTTTAAATGAAATTTTACCAAATCTGTGTTTTGAATTTCAAAAATCCGACATACATGGTTGTTATTAAAAAGAAAAATGTGGTTCAATGGGATTAAAATAATTTTTTGGTGAATAGTAACTTTTAAGTTTTTAATCGTGATTAGAGGTAATTAGTGTAATTTAAGGTAAGAATAATGTTTTAATAATATGAAATGAACTTTACACATGTCCTACCCTTATTGGATGTCTCATGGTCGACAAAGACAACTCATGGGTCTATTTTTGGGACCCCATGGAGCCTCTTGGGTAAGATAAAGACATTAATGCTTTTTATTTAATGTTAAAAGTAAAAATGTCACAAACATGAGTTGTTTTACTAAAACAATTTCTAAATGGGGTTATAAAAGTCATATTTTTTAGTATAAATATTAATTAGAAATCTAAAAAGATTTCCTACATCATGATTGTTTTTTTTTATAATTTTTAGACGTTAAATAAATTAAATTATTTATGACACCATGATGATGCAGCGATTACCTCATTATTTAACGATTTAAATAAAATGAAAATATAATGTAAAATCTAAGACCTACACTTGTCAAAGACCTATTGGATGAGTATATTTCGAAATCTTATCACCTTATCCTATAAATATATAATTTTGGGACCTTTAAAAACAGAAACTCATTTTATAATAAAGTATCTTTTCTTAACTTTCCAAGAGTGCCCCTCCCCTCCTCTTATAAAAGGCCCCCACCTCTACCTCATTACCCACACCTATAAAGCCTTTGGATCGGCCAAACCCTGCTCATTTTGTCTCTCCACATCCCTCTATTACTCTTAGAAGCCTCACTTTGGGCATAATTCTTCCCAAGGAAGCCTTTGAGCTCAAATCCAAGAGAGTTACCCGATTTTAAGGTAATGTCTTCACTTGTGTTCTTTTGTTTTATTTTACTTCTCCAACCCCCTAAAATTTTTTTATTAATTTCTTTTGTAACAACTCCAGTATATAAAATATAATAGGATGTTTTTATATGAAGGATTAGATCTACAATTACACACACCTACATCTAATGGTTAAAGAACATACTGTTTACGTGGATGGCGAATTTCTGCCTCACGAAATGATGATTGTTCAATATTCTTTTAACACCTTCAAATATGGGCATTAAGATGACACTATAGTTATATATGATATATAATATTTTTATGTTTTACTTAAGCTTCTATATTTTTCATTTATGGCATACCTTTATGGTTTCCATTATGGGTAAACGTGATATCTTCATTTTAGGAAGTGCGGACTACCGCCCCCTCAAAGTGATTTGATTCATTAATTCCATATGTAGGATGTATAAAGGATGTAATTAATGGTATTATATATGATATTATACTGGAATTATAATATACCTCTATATCATTATGATTCCATACCATAAAATATGAAATAGAAATGAAAGTAACCTTCATGCATACGTACGGCTTACCGTCTCCATGAACGGTGCATTTCATTTCTTACCTCTAAACGTTATGTAATATTATAAATGCATGTATATACTGGATATATATGATATATATGATATCTACATCATGAGTATAACTCTGTATATAATAGATACATGAAAAACTTGTAATTGTAAAGAGTTTATTTTTGACTCAAGTACCAATGATCGTTAAAACGACCGTTATTATCTTAAATAATTACATAGTGTTCATGACATGGAAATAAGTGATATAAAAGGAATAATGAAATTGGAAAAGGTTCTCAAACAAGTAGAAATTAACTCAAGTATATTATTCAGGAGATTAAATAATGATCAAGTCAAGTCGGATACGAGGTAAGGGAACTTCTTAACACAATTTACATTCTTTGGGTTAATCTCCTACTTTCAAATTATATCATGATATTATTATGTTATATCTTGTATTTTTACTTTATTTATGTGTACTTATAGTGAATACACATAATAGATCTATTTTATTTAAAAAAATTATCTTTGTATGGGACTTCGTCTCAATCTCCTTTCATTGAGGCATATTTTGTTTTATACACAACCTTCTTTTATACGGTATATAAACCCCTTTGACTTCTATGTTTATCCAAAAGGAATCTTTTTTTATATGAATCATTTTACTAAACGACAAAAGGGAATGTTTTTGTCATACGTATGCGGCGACAAAGACTTCTTCGCCACCGTGTCCATTATTTGAGTTTTGGCTTCCTCTACAAGCCATACCTTTTTTTAAAAGAAAAATAAATACCATGTTTTACTTTTCTTTTATTTTGGTATTGAAAATGGTTTTCATTATTTTTTTATATCAATGTGTTGTATTGATATCTTGTGATTGAAAAGTGGAAATGTTATGTTTCCTTTATGCATGTTTTATGTGATATGATTATGTTATGGTTCTTGGGCATTGTTTTGAAGATGGGTGTTTCCGTGATAAACTAAGGGCGGGTGAGCCCGATATAGCTCTCCAACGCATTGGGTAACGCGAAGGAGTTAAAGGTTACGGTTTCTCTGAAGAGATTTAGGGAATATACTGTGATGGGTATTCCAAACGTAACCAAGAGGGTTACTCCCTACATAAGAATGTTATGAATGCCTCAAGTTACCTTTATGCCTTATGATTTCTATGATTTATTTATGATTTGATGAGTTATGTCAAAGTGATTATGTTTTATAAGTAGAGTATGATTTCATTGATTCTTGTGTATACATGTACTCATGTTTCCTTTCCATATTTTTATATCCTTTACTGAGATTTTTATGCTCATCCCATGTTTTTGAAATGTTTTTCACAGGTCAAGGGAAGAGTACATGATATGATGATAGTGTCAAGGAAGTGTCAAGAAAGAATCCATGTTTTATTTTAAATATGTTTCCGTTGATGGGAAAAATGAATACTATCTTTTATGTAACAACTTTGTTTAAATTTGGAATGTAATGAAAGTTTTATGATCTAATTCTCTAAAACTCTAAACCTAAAAAGATCCTCAATGTGTAATCTTGTAATAACTCAAGATTAAGTAAGGTTTAAGGCCAGGGCCTTATAGTTGGTATCAGAGGTCGGTTTAGATAACTTTAGGGGTTAGAATTTTATTAAATTATTATCCAAAAATATTTTTTTATGGTCAAATTGAAATGATATAACATTTGAAGATTACCTTGTTGATTCATCTAATACATGTTTGTTCAGAATGGTTTTCCACAGAGGAAACAGGGAACCAGTGCTAGGAAGGCATGCAGAAGGAAATAACCTTCCGAATCAGCATCCTGAGATGGTCGGAATTAGAACTGAACAGTTTGTGGTAGTAATGGCGCAGTTGAATCTAGAGATAAATGGTGGCGATATCCATGCACAAGATCAGCCAGATCAACCGCAGAGGGACATGTTAGTGGTGGAACATTTCATGAGACAACATCACCCATCATTTAGAGGATTATCTGACCTTGTGCTAGCTGAAGGGTGGATTAAAGCACTATAGAAGATTTTCAATGTCATGGGGCATTCAGACAATCAAAATTTTAGTATTCCTATTTACCGTTTGGAGGGTGAAGCAGATCAGTGGTGGTCGATGGTTAAAAATATCAGGGACGCTGATGAGATTGATGCTCTTGACTGGGATGAATTCAATGGTATGTTTCTTGAGAAGTATTTTCCTAAGGTTTTTTGACTTAGGATGGAAAAAAATTCCTAGAATTGAGGCAACAGGAAGACTTAGTGGCTGCCTATGAAGAAAGGTTCACTCGATTGGCAAGGTATGCTCCAAATTTTATCTAAGACCTTGATAGTAAAATCAATTTTTTTTACTCAGGATTAAAGCCAAAATATCAAAGGGCATTGGCTTCTCGTGAGTTTAAAAGTTATGAAAAGATTGTTCAATGTGATAAGAAGGTGGAAATGGAGTTTTCTGATGATCAAGTGTTCTATAACAACCAATAGAAGAAGAGACCAAGGTGGCAGGAGAAAGGAAATAATTCTTCAAAAAAGTATGATGGTAAGAAAACTAAGTTTCTAGTTTGTGATAAATGTGGTAAAAGGCATGAAGGGGAATGTCTTCTGAATTTTGGAAAGTTCTACCGATGTTGTAAGATGGGACATAAGGCTCGTGATTGCACTGAAAAAGATCAAGGTGATGGTATGTCCAAATTTTATATACAGTTAGTGAAATGTTTTAACTGCAATGAGATGGGTCACTATGAAAACGAGTGTCCGACAAAGAGCTTGAGTGATGGGAAGCAGTTAGACTGCAAGCAGAAAGGGGTGGTGAAATCCTTTGCAACTACTTCAGCAGATGTCGGGCCATCAAATGAAGTTGTATCAGGTACTTTGTTTGTTTTTTCAGATTATCCCAGTGTGTTGTTTGATTCGGGGTCTACACATTCTTTCATCTCTGAAACCTTTTCTAGTAAAATGGGAATACCATCTCAAGAAATGACTCCTGAACTTGTGGTAAAAACACCTGGGGGAAATGTTGAGGCAAAAAAGAATTTATATGAATCTTCCTATACTTATCCGTGGAAAGAACGTACTTGAAAACCTTATTGTTTTACCTCTAGTAGAGTTTGATGTTATCCTGGGTATGGATTGGATCTCTATTAACCATGCTAAGTTTGACTGTAGAGCTAAAGAAGTTTCTTTTCATAAATAATTTCAGTTTGTGTACAAGAATGAACCCTTACTGTTGATAACATATCAAGAGGCCGAGAAACTTGTAAAATATGGAAATGAATGTTACCTTGCGCACATCGTTGAAAACAAAGGAACTGTTCAGATTAATGATGTGCCAGTGGTAAATGAGTATCCTGATGTTTTTCCTAATGAGTTTCCTGGAATAATACCAGATCGGGAAGTTGAGTTTACTGTTGACTTAGTTCCTGATGCTAAGCCAATTTCAAAACCCCCTTATCGAATGGCTCAAATTGAACTTTTAGAGTTGAAGGAGCAATTGTAAGATTTATTAGAGAAAGGTTTCATTCGACCTTGCACATCACCATGGGGTGCTCCTATTTTATTTTTTAAAAAGAAAGATGGTTCAATGATACTTTGCATTGATTATAGAGCCTTGAATAACATCACTGTTATGAACAAATATCCTTTGCCTCATATCGATGATTTGTTTGATCAGCTCCAAGGAGCTTAGTATTTTTCAAAGATTGACCTAAGATCGGGGTACCATCAGCTAAAGGTAAAGGAAGCAGATGTTTCGAAGACTGCGTTTTGTACAAGATATGGCCATTATGAATTTGTAGTAATGCCTTTTGGGCTAACCAATGCACCTGTTGTATTCATGGACTTAATGAATAGAATTTTCCGTGAGTTCTTCTATAATTTTATGGTTGTTTTCATTGATGATATTTTGGTGTTTTCTAAAAGTAAATAGGAGCATGAAAGACATTTAAGGGTGATTTTGAAAACCTTGAAAGAAAATAAATTGTATGGGAAATTCACCAAGTGTGAGTTTTGGTTGCAACAAATTTCTTTCCTTGGTCATATTTTTTCTAAATATGGGATAACTGTTGATCCAGCAAAAACAAAGGTTATTGAAGAATGGAAAAGACCCACAAATGTAACTGAGATTCGTAGTTTCCTTGGTTTGGAAGGCTATTACCGAAGGTTTGTTAGAAATTTTTCACGGTTATCTAGTCCAATGACTAAGCTAACTTGGAAGGGTGTTAAGTTTATCTGGACAAAAGAATGTGATGATTTTTTTTAGGAATTGAAAAAAAGATTGGTGAATGCTCCAGTTTTGGCACTACCTTCCAGGAATGGTGAGTTTGTTATCTACAGTGATGATTCATTGAAAGGACTTGGTTGCGTCCTAATGCAGAATGATCAGGTAATTGCTTATGCTTCATGACAGTTGAAAACTCGTGAGGTAAATTACCCTACACATGATTTGGAATTAGCTGCTGTAGTTTTCGCTTTAAAAATATGGAGGCATCATTTGTATGGAGTAAAGTGTGAAATATATACTGATCACAAAAGTTTAAAGTATATATTTACTCAGAAATAATTGAACATGAGATAGAGGAGATGGCTAGAATTAATCAAGGATTATAATTGTACAATTCATTACCATCTGGGAAAAGCAAATAAAGTGGATGCTTCTTTGAGCCGAAAAAGTAATACTTCATTAACAATGTTGCGTTTGGAATGTGATCCTTTGGTTAAGGATTTGTTGAACTTTGGCTTAGAAGGTTTTGGTGCAGGATGTTCTTCTGTTTTGTTTCAGGTATCAGTGAAATCTTCTCTATCAGATAGAATTAAGCAAGCACAGAAGCAAGACAGTGAGTTCCAAAAAAAGGTAGAGCTGGTTCAGAAAGGTAAGTTGCATGAATTCAACATTGATAATGATTGTGTTTTGAGATTTGGTAAGATATTGTGTGTGCCTTGTGATTCATAGTTGAAGAGAGAGTTGTTATGTGAAGCTCATAGTTCTCCATTTTCAGTTCATCCTAGCAGTACTAAGATGTACAGATATCTGCGGGAGTATTACTGGTGGGATGGAATGAAAAGTGATATTGCTGATTTTACTGTGAAGTGTTTGACTTGTCAACAGGTTAAAGTAGAGCGGCAGTTACCGAAAGGGATGCTTCAGCCTTTACCAGTGCCAGAGTGGAAATGGGAGAATATATCCATGGACTTCTTTGTGGGATTTCCGAAGAAACCTCAAGGTAATAATGTAATTTGGGTTATTGTTGATCGCTTGACTAAATCTTCTCATTTCCTTGATATACGAGATAATTTTTCCCTAGATCAACTTTCCCGTTTGTATCTTAAATAGATATTCAGGTTACATGGAGTTCCTCTCTCCATTGTATCTGACCGTGATCCCAGGTTCACTTCTAACTTTTGGAAAGGCCTTCAGAAGTCACTGGGTACTGAATTAAATTTTAGTACAGCTTTTCATCCCCAATCAGATGGGCAGTCAGAACGAACAATTCAGACTTTGGAGAATATGATACGTGATTGTTCGATGGATTATCAGGGAAGTTGGGACCAATATCTTTCTTTGGTTGAGTTTTCTTATAATAACAGTTTTCATTCCAGTATACAGATGGCACCATTTGAGGCATTATATGGGAAGTGGTGTCGAACTCCAGCTTTCTGGGATGAAGTGGGTGAAAGGAAGTTGATGGGACCAGAATTGGTAGAAGAGATGGCAGAAAAAGTTCAGTTGATTCAGAAACACATGAGAACAGATCAAAGCAGGCAGAAGAGTTATGCGGACAACAGGAGGAAGGATATCTCTTTTGAGGTAGGTGATCATGTTTTTCTAAAAGTATCACCATGGAAAAGTGTGATGCGATTTGGTAAGAAAGGAAAGCTGAGTCCAAGGTTCATTGGACCACATGAAATTCTGGAGAGATTTGGATCAGTTGCATACTGAGTGGCTTTACCTCTGAGTTTATCTTAGGTACACAATGTTTTTCATGTTTCGATGTTGAGAAAGTATATGCCAGATCCATCTCATGTTTTGAGTCCAGAGGTAGTTCAGCTGGAAGAGAACCTATCTTATGAGGAACAACCGGTCCAGATTCTTGACCACAGGAGGCAAGTGTTACAGAATAAGGTGATTCATCAGGTAAAGGTTTTGTGGAAAAACCACATGATTGAAGAGGCAACATGGGAATCTGAAAATGCTATGAGGGATAAATACCCCCACTTATTCGATAGGTAAATAAATTGCGGGGATGCAATTTTCAAAATGGGGGAAGGATGTAACATCCCAAGTAAGTAATGAATAATAGATATTTTTATCTATGTCTATTAATAAATTAGATAGTGTTTTAGAGGCTTAAAATGAGAATAAATCCAATCTTAAGCATGGAATACACTAATATTTTTAAAAGATTTTTTTATTGCCTTTTGATGGAAACCCATTTTTAAATCTATCTTTTGACAATTTTATAAGATATATTTGTCAAAATAAACTTATTATTTATTATGGGGACATTTAAATTTACTTTGGGTAAATTTTTGGTATTTTTCCGATAAAGTTCATTTTTTTTAATGAATAGTGAACAATGTTGTATTTTAATTCAAAACCTCTTTTTAATATAATTCATTTATATGATTAGATTATCTTTTGAATTGGTTTTAAAGTTAAATTAGAATATATTTTTACCATTTAATCCAATAGTGGTCGTTGGAATTAATTTCACTTTGAAATTGGACTTAATCTAGTGTCAATCTTTTTATACTTATTGTTTCATAAAAACATGCTATTTGCTCAGACAGCAGGAATTAATTATTAAATTAATTAATATAACTTATATGTTTTGAATTTTGTAAAATATACATCATTTTTGAATTCATAATATCAATTATAGCTTAGGGAGAAGTTTTGGTATTTTCTGAAAAACTTCAATGTTTTATGAATAGTGAAACCACTAAGTGGTACTTAAAAAACTGATTTTTCGTCTAAATGAAATTTTACCACATCTGTGTTTTGAATTTAAAAAATCCGACATACATGGTTTTCCTTAAGAAGTAAAATGTGGTTCAATGGGATTAAAATAATTTTCTGGTGAATAGTAACTTTTAAGTTTTTAATCGCGATTAGAGGTAATTAGTGTAATTTAAGGTAAGAATAATGTTTTAATAATATGAAATGAACTTTAAACATGTCCTACTCTTATTGGATGTGTCATGGCTGACAAAGAAAACCCATGGCTCGATTTTTGGGACCCCATGGAGCCACTTGGGTAAGATAAAGACATTAATGCTTTTTATTTAATGTTAAAAGTAAAAATGTCACAAACATGAGTTGTTTTACTAAAACAATTTTTAAATGGGGTTATAAAAGTCATATTTTTTAGTATAAATATTCATTAGGAAGATAAAAAGATTTAATACATCATGATATTTTTTTTATAGTTTTTAGACATTAAATATATTAAATTATTTATGACACCATGATGATGTAGTGATTACCTCATTATTTAACGATTTAAAAAAAATGAAAATATAATGTAAACTCTAAGACATAAACTTGTCAAAGACCTATTGGATGAGTATATTTAGAACTCTTATCACCTTATCCTATAAATATATAATTGTGGGACCTTTAAAAACGAAACTCATTTTATAATAAAGTATCTTTTCTTAACATTCCAAGAGTACCCCTCCTCTCCTCTTATAAAAGGCCCCCACCTATACCTCCTTACCCACACCTCTAAAGCCTTTGTATCGGCCAAACCCTAATCATTTTATCTATACATATCCCTCTATTACTCCTAGAAGCCTCACTTTGGGCAGAAGTCTTCCCAAGGAATCCTTTGAGCTCAAATCAAAGAGAGTTACCCGATTTTAAGGTAATGTCTTCACTTGTGTTATTTTGTTTTATTTTGCTTCTCCAACCCCCTAAACTCTTTTTATTCATTTCTTTTGTAACAAATCCAGTATATTAATTATACTAGGATGTTTTAATAAGAATTATTCGAGCTACAATTATACACACCTACATCTAATCGTTAAAGAACATATTGTTTCCGTGGATGGCGAATTTCTGCCTCATGAAATGATGATTGTTCAATATTCTTTTAACACCTTCAAAGGTGGCCATTAAGATGACACTATATTTATATATGATATATAATATTTTTATGTTTTACTTAAGCTTCTGTAGTTTTAATTTATGGCATACCTTTATGGTTTCCATTATGGGTAAACGTGATATCTTCATTTTAGGAAGTGCGGACTACCGCCCCCTCAAAGTGATTTGATTCGTTAATGCCATATGTGGGGCGCATAAAGGATGTAATTAATGGTATTATATATGATATTATACTGTAATTATAATATACCTTTATATCATTATGATTCCATTCCATAAAATACGAAATAGAAATGAAATTAGCGTAATGCGTACGTACGGCTTACCGTCTCCATGAACGGTGCATTTCATTTCTTACCTCTAAACGTTATGTAATATTATAAATGCATGTATATACTAGATATATATGATATATATGATATCTACATCATGAGTATAACTCTGGATATAATGGATACATGAACAACTTGTAATTATAAAGAGTTTATTTTTGACTCAAGTACCAATGATCGTTAAAACGACCGTTATTAACTTAAATAATTATATAGTGTTCATGAAATGGAAATAAGTGATATAAAAGGAATAATGAAATTTAAAAAGGTTCTTAAACAAGTATAAATTAACTCAAGTTTATTATTCAGGAGATTAAAGAACGATCAAGTCAAGTCGGATACGAGGTAAGGGAACTTCTTAACCCAATTTCCATTCTTTGGGTTAATCTTCTACTTTCAAATTATGTCATGATATTATTATGTTATATCTTGTATTTCTACTATCTTTATGTGTACTTATTGTGAATACACATAATAGATCTATTTTATTTAAAAAATGATCTTTGTATGGGACTTCGTCTCAATCTCCTTTCATTGAGGCATATTTTGTTTTATACACAACCTTCTTTTATACGATATATACACCCCTTTGACTTTTACGTTTATCCAAAAGGAATATTTTTTTATATGAAGAATTTTAGTAAACAACAAAAGGGAATGTTTTTGTCGTACGTATGTTACGACAATGACTTCTCCTCCGCCGTGACCATTATTTGAGTTTCAGCTTCCTCTACAAGCCATACCTTTTTTTTAAAAGAAAAATAAATACCATGTTTTACTTTTCTTTTATTTTGGTATTGAAAATGGTTTTCATAATGTTTTTATATCAATGTGTTGTATTGATATCTTATGATTGAAAAGTGGAAATTTTATGTTTCCTTTATGCATGTTTTATGTGATACGATTATGTTATGGTTCTTGGGCATTGTTATGAAGACGGGTGGTTCTGTGATAAACTAATGGTGGGTGAGCCCGATATAGCTCTCCAATGCATTGGGTAACGCAAAGGAGTTAAACGTTATGGTTTCTATGAAGAGATTTAGGGAACATACTGTGATGGGTATTTCAAACGTAACCACCAGGGTTACTCCCTACGTAAGAATGTTATGAATGCCTCAAGATACCTTTATGCCTTATGATTTCTATGATTTATTTATGATTTGATGAGGTATGTTAAAGTGATTATGTTTTATGAGTAGAGTATGATTTCATTTATTCTTGTGTATACATGTACTCATGTTTCCTTTCCATGTTTTTATATCCCTTACTGAGCTTTTTATGCTCATCCCAAGTTTTTGAAATGTTTTTCACAGGTCAAGGGAAGGATACATGATATGATGATAGTGTCAAGGAAGTGTTAAGAAAGAATCCATGTTTTATTTTAAATATGTTTCTGTTGATGGGAAAAGTGAATACTATCTTTTATGTAACCACTTTGTTTAAATGTGGAATGTAATGGAAGTTTTATGATCTAATTCTCTAAAACTCTAAACCTGAAAAGATCCTCAATGTGTAATCTTGTAATAACTCAAAATTAAGTAAGGTTTAAGGCCAGGGCCTTATAGTAGAATACTAACTTCTAGACTGACATGGAGTCACGAATCCTTTACCTAATAAAGGTGTCAGTACCAATCCTCTCTCACTAGATGTAGGAGAAAAATACTGACATAAGTGCTAATGGTGACCCATCCCACCACAATCTTGACATTGGATTGGGTTCCTTGTGCATATGGGATTCTTATGGCCTAGCCTAATACACTGGTGACACACCACATGATTGTAAATGCATGTCACGTGGATAGTACTCCCCCCACATACACCCTCTCAATGATTCTCCCTAATGCTAGATAAACTATTGCCCAACCTTAGAACTGAACTAAATCTGATTACATTTCTAACTTTATAGAGGTTACATTCTATGACCAGTGACTGGTTCAATATTTTTTTAATGGTAGTCAACTGGAATATGTTCACCTATGGGTATAAAATGTACACAATCCCATCCTCAAAATGATTTGTACTCATCTACTCATAGTTAGTGAGAGATGAAGTAAAATGTTGGAGCATGGTGAAGCAGGAAGAATTCTCTATCACAGTTATAGCACTATACTAATGATTCAAGAACTCCTTAGCACCGTTCACTCTCACGGTCTGTGGGAATAAGTGATCATAGATGACTAACTGTAAGTCTACCCAATACCATACCCTAATAAATCTAAACCTAAGATATTATATCCCACCAATTCTTGGTGGAATCACATAATATATAGGTAGAAATATTTACCATCCTTTCTAAAGGAATCACAAGATGGTCGAAGATTGAAACCATAGCTTATAACTATGAATCACGAGAATGAGATCCACCATCCCCCAAGATGTTGGGAGTATTTTGCTTCTGAAAGTCTCAAGTCATCTCTTCCATAGTAGGGGAAGGTCGGGGAGCACCTTGAACAAACTACATGAATAGAAGAAAACTATCACGGAACTGAGCATCGACTCCTAGTGGGGGATTTTCAAGAGGTACCTTAGGTGGCACTATATGAGGTATAATGGGTGGCTCAGAGCCCACCGCCTCCAGAGTGTGACCATTTCTACTCTTGGTGTACAATATGAGGACATCATGGTGGCATGGATCTAAAACATCCAATAGAACTCCTCAAAGAGAATTTATAACATATAGGAAAATAGATTAATAAAAGATAGGTAAAATTATTTTCTAAAAAAGAAACACACCCATCTATCTATTCATAATTCTAGGTTTAAGTTATCAAAAAGGTCATATAAAGATAGAAAGATAAATAGCCTACTTCCCAGTAGAAAGGTCGAGTAAAGGTCTAGGTCTCATATTACACATATAAGGTTTCTATTTTCATTTTAAATATTATATTCATTTTAATTGTATATTCATTAGGTATTTCAATCCTTTTAAATTCCTTAATTATATGTATTTCTATTTCCAATTTATAATGGTACATACACCTTATAAATTAAAATTTGGTATCCAATTAATCCTAACCATAACATGTTCCATCCCATGTGACCAATGGTCCATGGATTAATGTGCCATAACTAACTACTTAAGGTGTATTCTTTAACCTATTCATGAAAACACTACTTGTTTAAGCCAAGAACTTTAAGTGTCAGTTATGTTTTCATTGTCTTGTAATTTTTTTTAACACAATTCAATATGTATATATATAATCAAGGCACTATATAAATAACATGAATCACAAGTTATGCATGATAAAATTAGATATGGAATGGAATAATGCATGGCATTTGAATCATATGGTTCCTAGTATGACACATTCTTTGATACGCCCTCATATCATTGGGATTTGGTAGAAGAAATCCCATAATTAGAACATCAACACTCATAAAAATACAAAATAAGTGTGTCACCCAATGGTGAAATCCATGATACTATAACAAGCGCAATATAGAACTACATTTACCCATCCCATGAAATTTATATTTCCCATATACATGGGTTAGCTACTCCTAGGCACAAGCTCTTTACCAAATTCAAATATTTATAGTATAATCTCTAAAACAAATAGTAAGAAAAGGAAAAAATATATAATCTCTAATACCACTTTTTATAATCCCTCCATAGATTCCACTTAGTAGTTCCCCGAGACAATGGCCACAAGTTCTCAAGGGTGTCTCCCCAAATGCCAGAGGCTGCTGACTAGCAGCGATGTCTTAGGGTGTGTTCGTGGGGAGAATATGAACTCATATGTCAAAGTGTAGTTCTCAACACACACACACACAAAAAAACACACATATATATAATAAATATTTAAGAAGGTACTAAACTACCAGATCGATAACCTGTTATAGCGGATGCAATAATACTAAATAGAAAATAGTGAAAATAAAAAATAATCATCCAATATAAATAAATAAATGGTGGAATCTAAATAAAATTTAGATAAAATTTGATGATGATGATATGTCATGTAACTATAAAAAAGTGTGCATGGGGAACAAGGTATATAGACATATACCACATGCTATAAAAATATACAAAAAAAGAAAAATTGGTACTACTAGAATCTCAAGAATAGACTTGTTCCTCTTCCTCCAAATCCCATCCTAATTCTATAATTATAACATTATAATATATCTTCTTCTCTTTATCTACACCTATAATCAAAATGTCTTCTCGGGTACCAAAGGTTTCCCAAGAAGGGTGTGAGATATAATCCCAGTAGGCCACCACCAAGGGTGTCTAGGAAAATATTTTTCATTTAATATAAATGAGAAGTGTTCCATAATAAATAAAAAATGAATGGAATTAATTAAATAAAAAAAATTCATCATGAGTTCCAAAATGGATACCCGACCGATTCTACCTACTTCATATTAAGTTGTATGTTTGATCCAAGGAAACCTATACATGTGGTATGGTGAATACATGGGCCAACATAAATTATGTAACACATGTGGAATGACCCCAAGATTGTTTTTTTTATTGGAAGTTTTATCCTTAGAATATAAATCAATCATGTTAATAATTTAAATAAGAGTCATCCCATATAAACAAGAAAGTAAACCATCAAATAAAATGTGGCATCCTGAGCCCATCCAATGCGATCCATATGGAATTCTGAGGGTCACTATGGAAGCCTCTGATATAACCAATACCTTTGAGTCCATACAAGCTTACCCATAAAGTATTTTCTCTTATAACTCATGTAATGGTGAACCCTAAAACCATACTAGTTATCTCATATAAGGTATTGGGTATCATCTTTGGCATGGAATAATCATAATTCCAACAAGTTCATCCATTGTTGCTCTCCTTGGGAATCAGTGTCACCCATGAGTATAATTAATCCTCCCAGAAAGCCCATCCATATCAAGCCAAGGGTCTCTCCTATCATGTCAAGTAGAACTATTCCAAGTATGAATATTTCATCCAAGGTGTCCTTAATTTGGGACATGTGTTCTCTCTCGGTCTGCAAGTGTGTAAGATATGGCATTTACATTAACATGTCTTCAATAATAATTTAAACATCACTTGCTAAATAAGATAGAAAATCACTTTAATTAAAAAAACTATGGAATATGAAAATAATAAACAAGAATAATAATTTCATCCATGCCAAGAAATTATGGCTCAAGTAATAAGACAAAAGACGTTTCATAGGGCAGATAACATTAAGCACAAAACACTAAGCATAAGGCATGGGACCTATATAATGAGCAGAGATGTATGATCATAATAATTACACTAAAGGGGCATATCTCATGGACTAAAATTAATCTCAATTCAAATTATAGACTAAAAGGATTAAAAAAAAGTTGCAACACACACACACAGACACATGGTGGTTAACAACTCAAGGCATGAGAAAGTAGGTAATTCAAGGAGGGCATACCCAAAGGGTGTCTCCCAATATAGAGAATAAAACTTGGATGGTTTTATCCATTGGATAAGGTCCTAAAAGAAATAAGAAACTAATTTGATTAATTAATTTAACATATTTGATGAATCATAGGAAATTATTGTCATGTGGAACAATGGATCACCCATTTAAAAGCAACGAAACAATATTAAAAGTCCTAGACCACCTACCTTAGTGTAGTAGTGCTCCACTCACCTATTATCGAATCTTGAATCAATATAGAATGATATTAATTGAATAAATAATCCAACACACTTAAAATTGGTAAAAAATCATGTGTGCCTAAATATCCCAAGGGAGTATTGAATCAAAGAGAAATATAATCAAGATGATTTTAGAGCTTACCTCGGTCTTTTTGTTTCTTCTGATGGTGAGAGATTTGGGTGAAAATAGAGGATATATCAAGAAAACTATAGAAGATTATAAGAGTAATCTTTCATGGGATATGAAGATACATCCTCTAGAGATAGTGGGAGGAAGAAGAAGGATTTGAATATTAGATTCATTAAGGGTAAAATAATAATTTTAGAAACACAGATAACAGAGCACGGTTTGGCCGCACAGTTGGACAAACTGTGTGCAAATCATGTGAATGGACTGGTTCCAAGAGGGCTAAAGAACCACATAACCATGTGTCTAGAGTCACACAGTCGTAGAAAAATTGTATGGCCCCCAACACCCCACTCCCACATGTCACACGGTTAGGGAAATTGTGTGGGTTAGGCTGTAAGGTTTCTACTAAATGTGAGGCCTTGCCTCCATTTTCAAACATTAAGGTTCTGAGATTTGAACAATCCCATAATGATCTGAGATCTCCTTAAATCCATTAATAATCATTATTAGGGCCAAATAAATGAATTAAAATAAAAAAACTAATAGTTTGTACCTTTTATAAAAGTCAAGACATTATAGTTTAGTTCTAAATTTGTAAGTGGCTCTCCTATTGGGAGTTTATTTATGTATCCATGCTTCCAAAATAGTCTTTTATATCATCCTTCAATCTATTCTTATGCATTTAAGGATTCATGTAATATTAAAAAGAATCATGTCCACTTTAGATATAATTCCATACTTCCTCAGTAATATCCCGACATTCAGATGCTTGACCCAAAAATTAAGGAATCCAAAAGGAATAAGTGACTTTTCCTTCCTAGTGAAAAGAGTATCCAAAATAGTATGATGATCTGAATGATACCTTATGATATTATTTTTGTTTATAGAATTATATAGTTCTAAAACACTAGTAATATTATGAAATTATTATATGGGTAAAAATAAAAGTAAACACACAACCTAATGTGTCCAAATTATGTTAGGTCACACATTACCCCAAGGTTAACCCACACATCTTAAAAACTCCAACATGTTCATTCTAAATAGACTTATTTCATCCACCCCTTAACATAACATGCTTTGAAATGGTTTTTTCACAAATAAATGACATCTATCCTTCTATTTGATTTCCCCACCTTGTGTATTTTTTCCATTTTTTCTCACATCTCATGACACAATATTACACACTCACGATTTCCTTCATGCCCTCAAATAACAAACAAAATTCCACATTACGCATGTCCATGTCATCCCAAACTATAAAATTAGGTTCCTTTACCACATATGTTTTATGTTTCTCCCTATCTACCAACATTTCTTGTGGATCTCATCCACTATCATTGATTACACAACTCCCATCCATTATCATTGATGTCCATGTGGTTTTTCTATATAACCCATAAATCCCTTAGGATCCTATGAGAACATAAAACCATATCATAAATAAAATATAAAAAAAGATGAAAGATTTGAGTTTTATTATGATATCTCTCTTTCATACCAATTAGGGATAAGGGATTTTCATTAAAACAAATAAAAAATTAAAACTACCCATATTTTTATGGGTATTAGATAACCTACTATCCTTGTATGATAAATGTGAGAAAAAAAGACACAAAACTTATAAAGTTCATATAATGAATCCATTTTTACTAAATCCTCCTTGAGAATAACCTATTATATTTGAAATTATACACCACCACTAATGATTCCATCTCAATTATGATATGATCCTTCCATCATTACCTTTATAGTTCATGTTCCATTATTTCTTCCTTAATATCTACTTCAATTGAATTAATTTGGACACAATAAATGTAGAATAATACCCACCCTTTGACATTTGAGTCTAAAAACCCCACTAAAATCGGGATTATGATCTTCAATAGAATCATCTATGTTAACATTGATCTATCCAATCAGTGGTTTTATCTAAAAAAGCTCCAAATTTTCCCTGTATGGTTTAAAATTTCCATCAACAAAATTTCTTTATAAAGAAGAGAGTTAATGAAGATAATTATTAGTATGAACTATTTCAAAATCATTATATCTCTTCACCATTGTGAACATATGAAGTATAATATCCTATAATGATATTAATTTGTCATTATATTTAGAATAATTGAAATTTCACTATAAAACATAAATCATGTCAGATAAATAAACAATTATTAGGTTCTTTATCTAATTTTGGAGATAAAATATAAAACTTTAATTCAACTACTTCCTGCCATAAAAATGTGGAAACTTAAATAGTTCATATAGATAAATCCATAGATAATGATAAATTTTAAATTAATAAAAATATGATTTATATAATATTCTTTAATTTTACAAAAATATTAATAAGAAATAATATTGAAGACCAAAATAGTGGTTACATGCCTCTACTTGATGCCTATTGTGTGTAATTTTCTAGATAATATTTCAATATGTAGGAGGAATCCATGATTTCTTGGAATCTAGGAGATATCATAAGTGGTTAGTGTTGTTACCAATCACTAATATATAATATAGTTTGAAAGTATGTATTCCATTATGAGAAAGTTCAAAAATCATGATATCCCTAGAAGGGTGGGACTGGTAATCATCAATCAATTTATTAATATTTGTAGGTAATTGACCATCTAATTATATTTCATCATTTATGGTCATATCAAGACATGAATTTAAAACCTATATAATATCTTAAATTTCATAATTAATCTAATTATCAGAAAATAAATCTAGAGTCGGGTTTTTTGATAATGGATGTATAATCTAAAACTTATAAGCATGTCATGTTTGATGTTATATCATATGATATAATATAATATATATCAAATTCTATGATATCAATAAAAAAGGCATGTTTTATAATTTGTGGATATATTTTTTCTTAGGATATATTGATATCATAGACAATTTCATGGCCACTCATATTGTATGACATTTGAATATCATATTTCACTAGATCATATAATATAACACACAAAAAACTCGATGATTGAGAATGTAATTCCCACATTAATATTTAATATTTTAGAATATTCCATTGTTATTTATCATCATTTTAAATGTTTCATAAGATGAAATGTTTAGGAGTTTTATTATCATAATTTATAACTATTATAACCACATTCCATTTAATCATAAAATATAAACTTACAAGTAAATTCTTGGAAGGATTATAGACTGTATATGAGGCCAATATAAAGGGTGTAATGAATGGAGATGTGTGTGTTAATTTATATGATCCATACCCAAAAAACTATTTTCCAATTCTTCATGTTTCTCTCTCTACTTCAATCCTTTTCCACCTGAGGTACTAGAATAACATGGTTATAAGGAGGGTCCTTCCCAAGATGTTGGGATATTTTGATCATCTTGTGAATACACTAAAAAGGGAAGGAACCCGTTGGTTTCTTCTTATAGATCTTCATCAACCATTGTGATTGAAGAATAATATAATTGACTATTAATAGTGAAATATACACATTCTTTATAATTTTTATATGTGATTTCAGTTTTATATAGCATGGTAATCTTAGGAATGGTTTTTTTAATGTCATTTGTTTCTTTGACCATGTTTTATTCAATACTTAAAAAAATTTAATTTTTATCAGATCTTTATTATGCTTCTTGATTCAAAAAATCATGTTTAAAAATTAAGAAATCATATATTATTTTATATGTCATATTTGATATCACAAAAATGATTTGTATTTTCATCTAGTGGTTGGTCATATGATATACGATAGCATAGGCTATAATATGGTTACCTAATATAATATGTGATATCATAATTTGTGATATAGTGTGAATCCTTCAATTTTTAGTATATTATAACATAAAATGTAAAGAGTCATAACCAATGATAACATTGATTACATGTTGTATAACAGAGCATTGTATTATAGATATAAAATTAGGCCTATCTCAAAATATGACTTCACTTCCTGCTAAAGAGATATCATAGACATATATTATTTAATTGTAAAATATGATAGATAATATAGTTATCAGTATTTTATGATATAACAAATATCCAAAAATACAATATATTAAAAAAATTGATTTTCATAAATTTATAATTATGAATTAACTATAATTTATAAATTGTTTATAAATTATGGAAAATTATATTTTAGAGTATTTCATTAATTTATAAATTTTTATAAATTAATTATTTATAAAAATTTTATAATTAATTAATTAAATGTTCATAAAAAATTTATTAATTAAATATTTATAATATCAATCGATAATATTATGATAACTTTCCAAATTATATGGCATGAATTATAATTTAAATGAAAAATTTTTATTTGGAAATCATAAGTGTAATTTATAAAGTTTTATGAATTTAAAAATAAGGCCATATATAAAGGAGTTTATATTTAATGTAATTAATTATTCATATTAAAATACTTATTTGAGAAATTATTTGAACCATACCAAAAGGGGTTTTTATAATTGATATGATAAAGGTTTAAATAATATTAAATGTGTGATATCTTCAATGTTTATATAATATATAAATAATACATATATAGAATGGTTATATTTCATGATATCATATATTTAAAATAAAATTCCACATAAAAGGAAAATATGAAAAAGTTCATATTAAAAATAAATATAAAGTTTTTATATTTATCATGTTATGAAATTTTATAAATAAATTTCCAAATAAAAACTATTTATAATTGTTTTATTTATAAATAGTATATAAATTGTTTTTTTTCATATTTAAATATATTAATAATTAATTTAGTTATTTTATTCCATAATTTATTCATATATATAACTTTTACATTATGAATGGATATGTGTTTTAGTTTAAATAGGTAAACCACTTCTATAAATTTTCATACTTGTATGTAAGGAGTTACATACGAGGACTGATAAATGATTTAGTTTGCATATATCTTGAATTTTGATTGTACATGGTTATGATCTTGAATTTTAAGGTTGAATATATTTTATACTTATTAGGTGTAAAAATTGAAATTGAATTGAGGCCTCACTTGATTAAAGTAACCTTGAGTATATGGACTTTGGGTAAAACTACTCAATGGACGGGAGGCTTATGCCTTGTATAAAAAAATTTTGGTTGGATATGAGTTGATACAATATTAATCTTGTATATATTGTTTGTTTAATATGATTATAATCCTTTACATGATATAGTTTCATATTCCTTATGCATAAAATTCATATCAATATGTGAGAATATAATTATTTTTAATTTAGGTTAGTGAAACAAGATGTGAGTTGTGTAAGGACTTACAAATCAATATGGTTTAAAAATTTTGATTTAGTGTAAGGAATAATATTAAAAACCAAATCATTATAAGAATGAAAAGTTATAAATGGAATAACATGATATTATATTGTAAGATTAAATCATCTTAGAAAATTTATGTTTCAAATTCCTTTTAATGTGAACACTTATGAAGACCTCGATCATCCATGTGTGTAACTCATGCTAAAGTTGGGTTCCCTTGGATTATATTATTAAAGGAAAAAAAGTAATTTGTGACTCTAATAGGATTATTTTCCTATATTATTCATTTAATTTGGGATAAAATTAGTTGGAAGACCCTAATAATATTAGGATACCAATGTAATATAGTTTTCTTATCCATATGACAGACTGGGCATGGGGTTTTCCACTCGATTATCCAAGAGTGATATATGATATAATTAGGATAATTACCTACCTAATTAACTAAGTTATGAGATAAATTCTAAAGAGAACCAAAGAATATTGATAATTAATATTTGGATACTAATTTAAATGATGTGTATTAAAGTAGTTACCATTTTTAGGGGAACACGTTTAATAAAATTCCTTATTCAATGAATGTGAAACATGATACTCATCTGATAAAAGATTATATTATAGAATAATGGAATCATCATCACAAAACATTCATTTGATATTAATACTTTATAAGGGAACAAATAATGTAAGAAACTTCTTATACTAGTACATAAATTTTAGAATAGTTCTCAAGTAGTAATCAAAATTATATATGTTAGAGTAAAACCCTTGTTAAACACAATAATGTTAAAGTTATTAAACAAGTGATTTTAGATTCTTATGAGAATCAAAAAATGATTCACTTGATGTTTTAAAGGTATAATATGAAAAATAACCCAAGTAACTTTAGTCTTCATTCATATGATCAATTTCATTGAGTGTTCCAATGAATTCATGAATACTAAATATATTATATAAGGTTTTTTAGTGGTTGAATTAATTCTACAATCATTACTAGAAATATTTTGACTAATAAAAATTAAATTTTCATTCATTTTAAATAATTTTAAGGATATGAACCATGTCGTTTTTGATCCTAGAACACCACAGTTAACTCTAAATGACATTACCACTCCATCAAAAACTAGAAATGTTCATAAAATCTGAATAAGCTCAAAAAAAATTTATCCTCTTTTCTCAAAGTGTTGAGGATTTATGAACTAGGTAATGTGATGTTTATGTTCTTATATTTTATTGATATTATAAGTTTTTTTTTCAAACTATAATAGTAAAATTTATTTGTAATTTTTATAAACATTTATTAAAACGGACAACCTCAATCATTGAAATATAAAGGTGGGGAAAGGAATGAGGGGTGTGTTTCCACTGGATAGAAATATACATATTAACTGAAAGAATTTTGGAGACTCCATCGAAAATACACAATATTTATCGGTGTTATAAAAATAAATTCATTTATTTTTAAGGTTATATGATACTAAATATATTATTTACAAGTGTTGTCACTATAGAGGAGTTCAAAATCAAGGAAATAATTGTTGGTGTTTTTAGTTTTTATTAAAATTATGAAGGTAAGGGGTTTTTGAATAATGGATTGGAATATAAAGAAAAATATATCAATCCCATATGGATATATATCAAGGATGTGTATTTTAATCTTATATATCTTATATGATAAGAAAAGTTTTTTTCTAAATAAGAGTAGTTACGAACAATATGAGATGACTATTTTTGTACATATGGTTTTGGAATCAACAGATTCTATAACATATTTGAGTGGAATATGAGGATAAAAATATTTTATCTTGGATAAAATATTTTATCTATATATTTTTTCAAATATGAGGGAAATGATCAAACCACCCTTTAGGGGAATATTTTAAAGAATAAAATCTTCTTTTCAGAGTAATTATCAAAAAATGGAATATTGTATTAGATATGAATGTCAACAGTTTATTTGTTAAATTTTACCCTAAAGAAAATAACTATTATTTTATGAACATAAATGATTTTTTTATTAAAATATGTTATTTTGAAGAGAATAATGCTTATAAAAGGATAATCGGAGTATGTTTAGACTTATAAGAGTTCAATGTTTAAAAAATAAAATATCAAACCAATCAAGTTCATAGTCACTGTCACTAAATATATTAACACAATTTAAGGTATATCAGTAAAGTAAAATGTGAAAAGTTACGTTTAGTTACCATAAAAAAGTGAATATCACTCTATATACAAAAGTAGTTTTGGATATTATAGTAAAGTACTAATGTACATAATTATATATTGTTATAAAAAGATCTCAAAGAAATAGTTTGATGGAAAAGTTTCAAAAACGGTTTTGATAAAAAAATCTAGAATGTCTTTTAAGTATAAAATATATTTAATTAACATCATAACCTTATATTATCTGAAATAAATAAGTTTTAATACTATGTTGAAGTATTTTAATATTAAGAATATGATTCCTATGACTCGCCATTATTCAAACATGATTTATTCAAATATTTTACTTATGAAAATACTTTTGTGGTCGGGTTTTATCATATGTTCACATAGAGATTTAATGAGTTTAAAAAAACCTAAAAATTATAATAAACATAAGGCCTATATGTATGTTTATCATATAGGACATTATAAGGAAGTTTTTTATGTGTTTATTTGTTAGTATTCCTAAAATAAAGTTTATGAGTAAAAAATGTATCATGTTATGAAAAATGCAGTCTCTACTTTATCATTTTTTTTACCATGGATGTATATCTCACATGAAGTAAAATGATAATTGACCTCTCAAATTATAACTATTCATTATACCTAATTGATATTCATCATGTAGTATTATAGGTTATGATTAAATGTTAATGTTAGAGTGGTTAGGATTTCATATAGAGATATGAAATATAATCATATGGCACAAAAGGAACTTTGTGCATTGGATGACTGACCAAGTATACCACATAAAGTGTTATACACAATGTATTTTGTATACTAGGGGTGCATGTTTCATATTTTTATTTCCTAAAAATTGATAATAGAAAGTTTTCTAGAATTTTAAGCTTCATAATTTGATATATTTCTTACACAACTCTTGAGGATTAGCTAATCTGGGGGTGATTGATTATAGTCATGACTTTTCCCCTGGGCTCGTGTTGTGACTACCCCAAGTCCGCCTCCCATAGGACAGGGTCTAGAAACTAGTGTTGAGTTGGAATATACCAAAAATGGGAGGCATTTTCCTAAGAACCTGTACACACACACACACAAATCCAATCCAAAAGATGCTGGAAAGTAAAAACACTAAGTAAAGAAAAAGAATGCATACCACTACAACCCAACAACATATTACAATAGAAGTAAAGAAGTAAAGTACAATCGGGCCAGAATAGAAGACCACCCCAAAAGAAAGAGTCTGTAACCCTTATACTCAAGCTCATCCATAGAAAACCCCACCTGATCCAACTTATAGGTGTGTCACTAGGATCATGTCTATAAGACACTGGAACACACCTATGTCTGTCTGATCACACTAGGCCCCACTTAGTCTTGGTCTTCCTTGAACACCATCAAATATTTGACTTCCTACACAAGACACGACATGTGCAGGAAAAGACTATGTTGGGGTGAGTAAAACAATACTCTTTAGGGCACCCCAAAACACAATGTAAAAGGCCAAAAAGGAAACACCACTATGAAGAAATAGTTAGCTCAACAGAGGTATATGTAAACTGTAATGTCCCGACCCGACTTACCATCCAACCAGGTAGCTGGACTGGTCAACACATGGCCTCAAGCACATCTTTCCAAATGCCAGAGGCTGCCGACTAGCAGCGAGGGCCTAGGTGAGTTCGTGGGGAGACTATACCCTCGTTACCAAAGTATCACAGTGGAAATACAAACTTACAATAGTGGAAGAAGGTAACCAGTAGAAAACAGATAAAGATAACAATGCAGGAAGATCTAATATATATAATGATTCAAGTCAATACAATCCAGTACAAGTATACAAGATACCAAAAAGAAACCAAAATTTATCCCCTGTCGCATCGCAAACCTCACCTTGGTCACGTGCGCTCCTGCTCCGAGCAGCAAGTCAATTACCTATACTAGGGCATTTCCCCTTCTCATTACCTAAAATAATATAATCTTCTTGGGTCCAAAAACATGACCCAAACAGGGTGTGAGATTGAATCCTAGTAGGCAACCACCAAAGATCTGTGCTAATCTGTTAGTGAATATATAAAACGGCAGTGTAATATGGAAAGTAGTAAACAGGCAAGACCGACCCAAGCTTATGCTTTGTCTTGGTGTCGCTTGAGTTATCCATTCCATTCATTAATCATTTCATTCAAGTGTTCAACCATTCCTTGAACCCATTCCTGGAATACTCAATTCAGAAACCAGGCATCGTTCAGGGAGAAAATCCACCAACACCCTACAAGCCCGTTCCGGCGAACCTCCCAGGTACCCAGCCTCGCTCTAGGTGCGGTATACTCTGTCATCTAATCCCATCCCCGGGATCCTATAAATAATATTCTGGTATCACTCATGACATATCATGCCCTGTTTAGTCCGTCCATGGCATCTCATACTGGATCGATGATTCACTCGGAATTTCAATTACAATTCTCGTATGAGTCCGTCCATGGAAACTCACATTGGTTCCATGGTTCACCCATGACTTTCTTTCACATTTTAAATAGCTCAAAAGAATTTAACTCACGTGGGCTAGCAATTAAAGAATTTTCATACAAGGGTCAAGGGGCAAGACTCCATCCCATACCCAAAACCATTTCAATTACAATTTCATCATATTGCAATTCCATTCATTAAATTCCATTTTCTAACAAGCCACAAGGGAACAAAAAGGCATGCCTCATAGGCATCCTGGGTCAAAATTCCATAAAAGAGCCATTCAAGGAAACACACCCAAGGGGTGGTTCCTATACAAGGTATACAACCTAACTCAGGAATACACCACCCTATTCAAATTACCTAAAACACGCTAGGTAACAACAGGGTTAAATTCCAGGTTCAAGTGACACCCAAAAAGTGGGCGCGTGGCACTCCGACATATATAAACAGCTTGACAATCAACAAAAAGCATGATACCACCTACCTTAGGCTTGTACTGGATAGATCGTCTAGTATCAGGCTCTGATTCATCCTGGTTTGGAAGAATTCGGAAGAACAGACGAAGAATGAGAAATTAGGGCATATGAGACTTAATCCAATATTTGTTCGTCCTAACTTGAAGAATCAAGAAAGATTAAAAAGGAATTGAGGACTTACCATTGCAGATCTAATGAGATGAACGGCGATCGAATCGGAGTTCGTACGGAGGAGAAGGCTCAAATTCCTCTTTAGCCCTTGAGAGAACTCCCCCTACTGTCTGGTGGAAAAGAGAGGGCTATGTTAGGTTTTTATAACTTTTAATTAATTTAATTAAATATTAATTAAAAATCAAGACACAGCAGGTTGCACGGTTTACTCGCACAGTTTGACAAACCGTACAGAGACCGTTCGGACCTTACTGGAAGGCAAGGGGTAGCCGCACTGCCACCCCACACGGTTTCCCTAAATTGTGTGCAGGTCGTGCTCTTGCCTCTGCCATGCCTACACAAGGTGCATGGTTTAGCCAGGTCGTGCGCAGGCCGTGTACAAACTGTGTGCTATGCCATTTTCAGTCTTTAACTTGGTTCTGGGCTCCGAACTAGCCCCGGACACCTCCGAAACTCCCTCGGTCAAGTTAGACATCCACGACAGGCCTCAACAGAACAGTTAAACTGAAAAGAAAAGGATCTGTACCTCATACGAAAACCCAGGTTCTTACAATCTTCCCCCCTTATAGCAATTCGTCCCCGAATTTCTCTCTGAAGGGTGGTCAAGATTTGTCTACGAATAGATCTGGACACTAAGCACGTACGTCGGCCTCCCTCTCCCAAGTCTCATCCTGTAAACGGTCGTGCTTCCATAGCACCCATACTAGAAGAACTGACCGGCCTCGGAGAACCTTCATGCTCCTATCAATGATACGAATCAGATGCTCCTCAAAGGATGCATCTACCTAAAGCTCAACCTTTTCAACCTGTAAGTTATGAGACGGGTCTGAATAGTATTGTTGTAACTGAGAAACATGGAACACATCATGCATGTCTCGGTACCTCTGATGTAACTCCAACCGATAGGCTACCGGCCCAACCCTCTCTAGAATCTCAGAAGGCCCAACATATCTTGGTGATAACTTACCCTGTCTCATGATTCTCTTGTTCCCCAGTCTTGGTGAAATATGAAAGAAAACCCGATCCCCAACCTCAAACTCTAGAGGTTATCTGCGGCGATCAACATATGAATTCCGATGAGACTGTGCAGTAGCCATCCGTTTCTGTATCAACTGGACCTGCTTAGAAATATCCTCAACAAGACGTGATCCCAGTAAAGCTGCCTCACCTACCTCTAACTAGCACAGGGGTGATCAGCATGGCATGCCATATAAATCCTCGTACGGTGCCATCTGTATAGTCGCCTGATAACTGTTATTATAGGAAAACTCGATTAGGGGAGTATGCCTCTCCCATGAGCCCCCAAAATCCAGGACACATGCTCGCAACATGTCCTCAAGCATTTGTATCGTACGCTCTAACTGGCCATCAGTCTGAGGGTGGTATGTTGTGCTCAGGAGCACTTGTGTACCCAGCGCCCTATCAAAACTCTGCCAGAAACATGACGTAAAACGAGCATCCCTGTCTGAAACAATGGTGCACGGGACCCCATGGAGTTGTACTATCTCATAGATATACAACCTTCCCAGATCATCCACACTAAAGGTCTCCTTGATCGACAACAAATGAGAAACCTTTATGAGCCTATCAACCATAACCCACACAGCATCGTTACCTTGAGGTGAGCTCGGAAAACCAGTCACGAAGTCCATCACAACATCATCCCATTTCAACTCCGGGATAGGTAGCTGCTATAAAAGCCCAGCTGGCCGCTAGTGTTCTTCCTTCACCTGCTGACAGGTGGAACATATTTTGATAAAACTAGCCACTTCCCTCTTCATACCTAGCCACCAGTACTATCGGCGCAAGTCATGATACATCTTAGTGACTCCGGGATGAACTGCCCAAACCGAAGCATGAAACTCCCGCATCGGCTCCTCTCTAAAATCCACTGGAACCCTTACACGTCCATGGATATGAAGAACTTCATCCTCGCCTATCGTCCAACCAGGAGGAGGGTCCTCACCTGACACACATTCGTGTAGAACTAGGCCTTCCGGATCTGACAGTTGTCTCATTCTTACTCTATCCAGGAGGGTAGAAGTCACAGCTAAAGATGATAGAAAAGACTACCATTGGCTATTCTGCACATCAATATGCATCTCAGATAACAAGGATATAAGCTTAAATTCTTTGATAACATGTTTCACTGCCTGCATTTGAGTCTTCCTGCTCAATGCATCAGCCACTACATTGCCCTTACTCGGCGTATAAGCAAGCTCGAAATCAAAGTATTGTAGGTACTCCACCCACCGTCGCTGCCTAAGATTCAGATCACATTCTGTAAAGATATATTTGAGGCTCTTGTGGTCTATGTACACCACAAAACGCTCTCCCAATATGTAGTGTCTCCAACAGTGCATCACATGAACAACTGCTGCTAGCTCAAGATTGTGCGTTGGATAATTCCTCTCGTGTGGCCTCAGTTGCTGAGATCCATACTCCACAACTCTATCTCCCTGCCTCAACACTGCACCTAGCCCAATACCTGATGCATCACAATAGACCGTGTAACTCTTGCCTTGTTCTAGAAGAATCAGGACTGGTGCAAATGTCAAGCTTCCTTTCATCTCCTAAAAGGTTACTTCACAAGCATCTGTCCATACAAATTTCACACCCTTATTAGTCAGGCCTGTCAACAGCGCTGATAAGCATGAGAAATCCTGTATGAAATGACGATAATATCCATCATGCCCCATGAAACTCTGTATGTAAAATACATTCTTGGGATGTTCCCAAGAAACCACACCTCTAACCTTCTCTGGGTCTACAGACACTCTTGTCTCAGAGATAACATGGCCCAAGAAGTGAATCTGATCCATCCAAATGTGGCACTTAGTAAGCTTTGCATATAGCTGATGCTTTCTTAGTGTATTCAGGATGAACTCAAGAAGATTGGCATGGTCGTTCCGATTTTGATAATACACCAAAATATCATCCACAAAAACCACGACAAACGAGTCCAAGTAAGGATGGAACACGCGATTCATCAAAGCTATGAAAACTGCTGGCACATTCGTGTGACCGAACAACATAACCAGATACTCATATAAACCACACCTGCTATGAAAAGTTGTACGAGGTATGTCTGCAGTTCGAACACGGACCTGGTGATACCCTGACCTCAAATCAATTTTCGAGAACACCCTCGCTCCTCGAAGCTGATCAAACAGATAATCTATCCATGGAAAGGGATATCAGTTTTTAACCGTCAATTGGTTCAGCTTCCGATAGACCACACACAACCTAAGAGTCTCGTCTGCCTTTTTTGAAAAAAGGACTGGCGAACCCCACAGAGAAGTACTGGGTCGAATAAACTCCTTTTCCTCCAAATCTTCGAGCTGTTTCTTGAGCTCTTGCAACTCCATCGTAGCCATCCTATAAGGAGGAATGGATATTGGTGCAGCTCCTGGCACTAGATCAATGGAGAATTCCACCTCTCTCTCAGGAGGTAAACCTGAAAAGTCATCAGGAAAAACATCCCTGAAGATCTAAACTACTGGAGGAAGGTCCATCTGACTCTCTCCCTGATCATCCAGAAACAAACTAGCAATATGGGTTGTCATCCTGCATGGCCCACGATGCTTTGGTCTATCTCGGCTTGCCTGGAGATCCCACTCTCCCTTAAGAGTAAACACTGCACCCTCTGGTGATGTGAAAATCACCCTCTAGAGGTAACAATCAACATAGGCTTCGTAATCTACTAGTTATTCCATACTGAGAATGACATCAAAACCTATCATTTCTAGAACATAAAGATCCCAGACGAAGTGACACCATCCAACCTAAAGGGGGCACCCTCTGCACTTACGTACAACCTCTACCCTAACTTCTAGTGGTGTGTCTAGTGTCAAGACGCTATCAGAAGACAACACAACTAGCCCAAGGCTTTTCACTATAGGCGTAGATATAAAACTTTGTGATGCACCTGTATCAAAGAGGGAAGATGAAATAACAGATGCTACTAAGATCATACCTCTCACCCTAGACGGTCCCACTCCTTGATCATCGGATGTAGGATGCACTGCATACATTTGGACTAAACCATGGCCCTATGATACAACCTCACTACCCGGAGCTAGCCCACTATGATGTCTCGGTGTACCATGTGCCTGGCTACCTCTGCCACGACCACTACCTCAGGCTGATTGTCCAGTTGTACCCCAACTCTTTATCTGATGGGAAGCTACCGACCCTGCTCCTGCATATGGAGTCGGTGCGGACCCTCGATCATTGGCTACTGGTGGAAACGTTCTACAGAAACATTGAAGAGGACCCATATTTCCACATGATCGGCACTCGACTGGGTCCCTCGGACACTGCGGCTTCATGTGTCCTAGCCTATCGCATTGGTAGCACCTCAGATTGCTAACCGAAGATAGGTTCTGACTGCTATAATCACCATGTGGAAGCTCCAGACGATGCTTCCTACTAACAATCATTGTAGTACCTGATCTCGATGCTGAACCGCTCTAGTTCGCACCTTCATCCTCTATCAGGTTACGTTATATGATTAGCGCATGGTTCACAATTCCAGAAACGATAGTCAGCCTGAAGATATTTACCTGAGATCGGATGTCATATCTCAGACCATCCTCGAAACTCCTAGCACTCGATAGCTCATCGCCCATCAGGATATGTGCGAAGTGCTGAAGCTCAGTAAAATGGGCCAAGTATTCCATCACTAATAACTCTCCCTGCTCCAGATGCAAGAACTCCTGGGCTCAATCGGTCCTCAAAGTCTTGGGGAAAAAGAAACCGTATAAGGCTATATAAAACTCTAACCAAGCCATCTTCTGATGACGATCCGACTGGGTGATCATGTCCCACCACCTCTTGGAAGAATCACGTAGCATGTACGTAGTGAGCTTGACCCTCCTCTCCAGAGTCATCTCCAGGTGCTCAAAGATAGCTAGTATCACCTCTAACTAAGACTCTGCAGCCTGTGGTCCATCATCCTCTAAAAATGTAGGCGGATGCTGCTTCTAAAACTCACGAGTCAACTCTTCCATAGTCGGGGCAGGTCGCGGTGATCCCTGAATAGTCTGCATAAAATGAAACAAGTTCTCATGGAACTGTCCCTCAGCACCTCTGTCCGGTAGAACCACTGGTGCCACAGCTGGCACAACTGGTGTTTCCTCTAGTATCCCATGGCCAACTATCTCCGGAACATGGTCGTCACCGCTCTCCCGACATACGATTGGAGGTCGCCGTGGTGGCATGACTCTACAATTCCAAACACACTCCTCAGTTCAAGATTTTTAATGATATTCGAAACTCGCGAGCACAAGAACTAGGACAGGACAGGTCAAGACCTTCCTAAAAACCACCTCAACCCACAGCCTGCTTCTAAAGCTAGGACTCTGTAAGAAACAGTCACCAAAAACCACTAGAGTCACTACCTCTTTCCCACTTAGAAGCCGGGTCTAGGCCAGGCTCTATTTTCAACATTCACCCTTTTAACATACCTTTGTTCGAAAGTTTTAACCAATGGTCCACCAAGTTCCGATCCCTGAGGGCCCATAAAACCTCATGAATCAAATTTTTATGCACATATAACCATACAATTCAATTTCATTTAGCATTTACATCCCATTAGTGCGTTATTTCCCAATCCATAAGGGCTTATACACCTTATGAATTTAAATATGACATCACTCTTCATTCATTGCACCCAATCTAACACAGCAGTAGGCACACCTACCAATCAACTATCAAAACAGCATGTAATAGTTATCACACCACCTATCAAAACAACATGAAACATTTAATGCATCCTAGAAAGAATGTCATAATGCATGACATGTGATTCCTAACAAGGTTCCTATATGATGCATGAGATGGAAAACCCTCATATCATCGGGTTGCAACAAAATAGAACCTATAATAATATCAATAGTATCATAAAAAACCATGTGTGTCACCCAATGGTGAAATCAGAACAACTGTAATAATCAAAACCATAAAACACAATTCCATATGAGGAAACTTGGCTTTTCCCTATACCCGGGTTTTCCACTCCCGGGCATAGGTTATTACCGAAGTCCCTTCCCTTCCTACCCCTGTCTATAGTCGCCAAACGGTAAGTTAAATCAGAAAAGGAAAATCCCTCTAATACCACTTTGTAGCATCTCGACCTGACTTACCATCCAACCCGGTAGCCGTACCGGTGACCACATGGCCTCAAACACATCTCCCCAAACACTAGAGGCTGCCGACTAGCAGCAAGGGCCTAGGTGAGTTCATGGGGATATTATGCCCTCATTACCAAAGTATCACAGCGGAAATACAAACATGCAATAGCGGAATAAGGTAACCAGCAGATAACAGATAAAGATAACAAAGAAGGAAGATCTAATATCTATAATGATGCAAGTCAATAAAATCTAGTACAAGTATACAAGATACCAAAAAGAAACAAAAATGTATCCCCTGTCGCATCGCAAGCCTCATCTTGGTCTCGTGCGCTCCTGCTCCGAGCAGCAAGTCAAGTACCTGTACTAGGGCCTTTCCCCTTCTCATTACCTGAAATCATATAATCTGCTTGGGTACAAAAACATGACCCAAACAGGGTGTGATATTGAATCCCAGTAGGAAAACACCAAATATATGTGCTAATCTGTTAGTGAATATATAAAACGGCAGTGTAATATGGAAAGTTGTAAACAAGAAAGACCGACCCAAGCTTGTGCTTTGTCGTGGCGTCGCTTGAGGTATCCATTTCATTCATTAATCATTTCAATCAAGTGTTCAACCATTCATTGAAACCATTCCTAGAATACTCAATTCAGAAACCAGGCATCGCTCAGGGAGAAAATCCACCAACACCCTACAAGCCTATTCCGGCGAACCTCTAGTACCCCGACATCGCTCAACAAGCCTGTTCTGGCAAACCTCCCAGGTACCCAGCCTCACTCTAGGTGCGGTATAGTCCATCATCTGAGCCCGTCCCCGAGATCCTATAAATAAGATCTGGGTATCCCCCATGACATATCATGCCTTGTTTAGTCCATCCATGGCATCTCATACTGGATCCATGGTTCACTCGGCATTTCAATAAAAAGTCTCGTATGAGTCCGTCCATGGAAACTCACATTGGTTCCATGGTTCACCCATGACTTTGTTTCACATTTTAAACAGCTCAAAAGCATTTAACTCGTGTGGGCTAGAAATTCAATAATTTTCATAAAAGGGTCAAGGGGTAACACTCCATCCCATACCCAAAACCATTTCAATTAAAATTTCATCATATTGCAATTCCATTCATTAAATTCCATTTTTTAACAAACCATAAGGGAACGAAAAGGAATGCCTCATAGGCATCCTCGGTCAAAAGTCCATAAAAGTGAAATTCAAGGCAACGCACCCAAGGGGTGGTTCCTGTCCAAGGTATACAACCTAACTCAGGCAAACACCACCCTATTCAAATTACCTACAACACGCTAAGTAACAACAGGGTTGAATTCCAGGTTCAAGAAACTCCCCAAAAGTGGGTGTGTGGCACTCAGGCATATATAAACAACTTGACAATCATCGAAAAGAACGAGACCACCTACCTTAGGCTCGTACTAGATTGCCTGTCTAGTATCAGGCTCTGGTTTTTCCTAGTTTGGAAGAAATCTGAAGAACAGACGAAGAATGAGAAATTAGGGCATATGAGCCTTAATCCAATATGCATTTGTTATAACCAGAAGAATCGAGAAGAATTAAAAAGGAATTGAGGACTTACCGTTGCGGATCCAACAAGACAAACGGAGATCGAATCGGAGTTCAGACGGAAGAGAAGACTCAAATTCCTCTTTAGCCCTTGAGAGAACTCCCCCCTACTGTCCAGTGGAAAAGAGAGTGCTAGGTTAGGTTTTTTTAACTTTTCATTAATTTAATTAAAAATTAATTAAAAATCAAGACACAGCAGGTCGCACGGTTTACCCGCACGGTTTGACAAACCGTGCGGAGACTGTGCGGACCATACTGGAAGGCAAGGGGAAGCCGCATGGCCACCCCGCACAGTTTCCCCAAACCGTGAACAGGTTGTGCTCTTGCCTCTGCCAAGCCTGCACAAGGCACGTGGTTTAGCCAGGCCGTGCACAGGCCTTGTGAAAACCGTGCTCCAGGCCATTTTCAACCTCCAACTTGGTTTTGGGCACCGAACAAGCCTCAGAAACCTCTGCAACTCCCTCGGTCAAGTTAGACATCCATAACAGGCCTCAAAAGAATAGTTAAACTGAAACTAAAATGATCCGTACCTCATACAAAAACCCGGGTTCTTACATAAACAACACATATAAAAAGAACATACATGTATACTCATAACAAATTCCAAGACTCAAGGTCTCATCCACATTAATCCATATGGTTCTACTCGTAAAATGTTCTATTATGGGAGATCTCACTCCTCAAGCTATCTAATAGAAGGAATTTAGGAAAATTCAACCCAAAAGTATATGAGATAACATCTACTCTCAATACGTCATAAAGTTCCCTGAGACATTCGATCTCGCTAAGAAAAGGAGTCTTGATATCACAGTCAATCCTTAGTCAAAGGATTATGCTCGAGGTACACTCATTCTGAGAGAACTCATGCCTAGAACTATGAAGTCATTAAAGACCCTCGCAAAGAGGTCCCACTAATTTGGTCCCTATCCAAATAGAACACATTAAGAACTACTTGAAGCACCCTGGTCAGGTCAAGTCATGAAGGAAAGACTCTGATTTATATACACAAATATGGAGTCCTACACCCAGGGCTCACTGGGGAACATCTTGGCTCTACTAGAAACGTCATCCTAGATAGGGAATAGGTTACCATTTAAATATTGGTCACACATATTCCAAAAACCCTATCTAAGGAACCATGAAGAGAGGTGAGGACCGACCAGGACTCTCGGTATGATACATGCTCTGACCTGCTGAGTCACTATCGAAGTCGTGCAAAGATAACTCACTTCTGAATACGGGTCATTCTCTATAATAAGAATTGGATCCTATATAAATACTTCATAGATAAGACCAAGGATATGATGTTAATCTATACTATCACCCTCTATGATGGGATCGAGATCCTACATCGATCCCTCATAGAAAAGAAAAATAGAATGCTACTCATCCCTGCTGGTCCAACTAAAACCCACCAAGCCATCTTAAAAGGACATCCTCGTCATGAGGGTCCCAACACCACAAACTAATTGTCATACAAACTTAAAATTTTAATGTTACAGGACTTTTTATGAAAAGGGGTCGGTTGGGTATCGGTCCAGTCTGACCCAATCGGATAGACCCGACCCGTTGGGCTCAATCCACTGGCTCCAGCCTAGCTTGCCCTATGCAGTCTAGTTTGGTCCATCCAGATGTAGTAGATTTTGAATCCCGCCTCACCAACGTGGTTGGCCGATGATCCGGCCACTCCTCTCCCATGTGGTCTGCGGGACCGAATTCCAACAGGATGATGTGGCACCCTACTGCGTCACCGGTCCACACCACTATGGTCCAACCTGCCCCTGGCTCTCGTAGCCACAGGTAGTCACACCGCTGTGGGTCCCTTTACCACCAGCCGTTGAGCCAAAGGCTGCCTACTAACGGGTGGTTGTGCCTCCCCGCACAACTGTCGACACTGCTATGAACCGTCGTCAGTGGTCCCCCTTCCATGAGCTGCATCCATCACTCTACTACTCTGTTTTCCAAGACGAATCCACCATTTTGATCCTCAGGATGCAACCTTCACTATCGTGGGATCTAATCCATTCCACAATCCATCCTGGTGCAAAGTTTTTTGAGCAGTGATATCATTTGAACCACCTCTATCCATTTTCCATAATTGTCATCGCTCCTCCGTCATGCTATTTCCATTCCATATTTGTAATATCGGATCATCTCACCAAGAATCAGGTGTATAAAAATTGATCGATCATGGATTTTTGAGTCACAGGCCAAACGAAGAATGCCTGCAACGAACGAAGAGTAGAGAGAGAAAATAATGAACGAACAAGAGAGAATGGACCTTGATCATTTTTTTTGGAAATAGTTGTTTGTTTTTGTTAGAATGGTAAAGGTAAACCAACAACAAATACAATACTAATCTCCCGTAACCCTAAAAACATGTAAAACCAATCCCAAAACAATGACTGATCTGTAGGGAAATATTTTTGTGGATTTTTTTGCATTCATAATAGAATATCAATAATGGGGGGAAAGAAATCAAAACACAACACCCTACATGTAGTTTTTATTATTCAAAGAAGAGGATTCATTGTTGATGGTGATCCGTCCATAAGTGATCTGGATTTGTCGTCTCGTCGTCGTTTGTCATTCTCCAACGAGGGGATTTCATCAAGGCTCTTCTCCAATCCTCTTAGTGAAATTCTCCAGTGTCATTCACCCAATCATGTGTCTTTTCCAATTATTGGAGAAGGAAAATTCGATTCAACATGAAACGCATTTCAGCGTTAAACGTGTTTCAGCATTAAATGAGTTTAAGAGTTGCCACATAACTAAGTTGTTGCATCTCAGCATTTTTGTGTTACATTAAAACATTAAAAATGAAATAATTCATTCAAATTATTTTATTCTTAAAACATCCAAAAATTAAATTTCACAATCAACCCACAATGGTGGATGTTATGCTCCACCTAATGAAAACACCCCATTATGAATTCAATGGTGGTCTCGGATTTCCAATCCAAGTAACCATTTATGAGTTGTTAGGATTTTAAAATAAAATAATTTTATTTAATAATTTTATTTATAGTTACATCTTTTTGGGTTTTTTCGAAGAATACTCGCGCTGACTAAAGCTAAGTCACACCTAGGGTAAAGCCATTGTTATGTTCCCAACAATGCCCTCATATTTCTAATATGGGAACCCATTTAGAAGTTATTCCACTTTCTTAGGAAAACCACTCACACGTGCTATTTAAAAAATTAAATTTTTTTGAAAAATCATTCTAGGCACACCAGGCCTCCGAATCACACATTGTCTTAGTGCACAGTCTCGTAATTTTCCCAATAATTTTCTAAAAATAGAATCAGGAAAACTGAGTCATTACAATTATGTTACTGACCATGTTTTTAGTTGAGGATTAACCAAGATGGGTTTCCTTCTATCATATTATGAGTATTTAATAAGGTAAATTTATTTAGATTTAATAAAAGGGTTTATGACCACACCTAGATATGGAATGTGAAGTTCTTATATTTTTTGGGTATGAAAATTTGATATACTCATCCACTTAGATAAATGAAATGTGATGTTTTCATGGACTTCATTAGTCTATACTTGAAGAATCAAGAATATATGAAAAATTATATAGGATTAATATACTCAATGTGTTATGGTTACTTGATGTCTTAGTCCAAGGGATCATATGAAAATTTATTCTTATATATGATGCAACTAGTTAACATAGGTATATAGACACATTTTCTCAATGGAGAACACGTCAGATCCCTTTATATATTAAGTAGAATTGATTCTTTATTAGAGGTAATTATTTGATAACATTTATGAATTCATTAATTCATATTTTCTTTCAAGGCTAAAAAGGCTTGTGGGACCACACTTTGTAGTTGACCAAATGAGTATTGAGTTTTATGAAACTAAAAGAGATTATCTAAAAGTGTTTTAGAGTTTATACAAAAAAAGATGAATTTATATTCATATATGATATGATAAATGGTAAAATTTATGATAAATTTTCCAAAAAATGGAATATATCCAAAAAAAATTGCTTATGGTTTCACAAGTTAATATATTTGACACAATATAAGGTAAAATGGAACAAAGTCTAGGAGGCTTCAATACAAGTTAGAGATTGATGGAGATATGTCCTAAAGAATATATTCATATGTTGTTTTAAGATATATCACATGGGATAATATAAGGAATATTGTACATTATTATATATATCAAGAAAAGTTATTCTTTTTTTCTTTATGGGTATATTATTTCTTATGATATTTTCATATCGAAGCCACTACCATGTCTAGTAATATTGTGTGACATAGGAGTATCATAGTAGACTAAATCATATCAAAAAAAAAACTATTTGATTGAGAATTGTAATAAAATTTTATGATTTAATGTTCTAGGATCTTCTATGTTAGCTATAATCATCATAAAAAATTCATAAGAGGAAATGTATGGTATTTTTATCAGTCATAGGTTACAATAATGACAAACATCTTCCATTTACTCATACATTATAAACATATGAGTAAAAACTTGGTAGGATCATGAAATATCCATAATTATTATATAAAGGTTCCAAGGAATAGAGAAGGATGTGTCTGTTCATGTAATATTTACCCAAGATAATGATTCTCGTGATTGATCTCTCATCCTCCATCCTTTGCCACCTAAGGTACTATGGTAGCACAGTTATGAGGAGGGATTTTTCCAAGAGTTAATATGATTAAAATCATCTAGTGGATATACAATGTATGTATAAACCTATTGGTTTCTCCTTAGGGTTCATCACCAACCACTGTGATTGAATAACATGGGAAGCATCCATCAATAATGAAATGTACATGTTCTTTATTATTCTTATACATGGTTTTTGGTTTTACATAGCATGGTGATATTAGGAATGAGGTTTCTAATGTATTTTTATTCTTTGAATATGTTTTGTTTTATCCCTATAAACCATTTATTTTAAACCTTACATCAATGGTGAAAAATAATTATAGAATAGATTTGTTTCGTAGAGAGCTAAATAGAGGAATCCAGGTAATAAAAATTTACAATGAATAATGTCTTTAAAATTATTCTCTCAATGTAGCTATTTGAAGTAATTTTATCATTGAAAATTATCTAGATAAATTTATCTTATAGAGCCTTATTTAAGAGGAACAAATTTTTGATATAAAGGAAACCATCAATATAAGGATTGCAATATTTCTTCCAAGGAAAAATCACTATCTTCCTTTTAGAAATATTTCTATTCAAGATAAAACATTTCATGTTAAAATTTGATTTCATGATTAATTCTTGATCCTGGATGAGAACTATGAAGCAATAATCTGAAATAAACACAATATTAGTCGTAAATACACTCATTATACCATCCATGTAATGGTATTTCCATTTACATGTGAAAAAATTGATTTTAAATTCTATAGAAAATATCATTGAAATAAATAAACTTAGGTAAATAATAAAATAAAAGTAATCTAGGTTATATGAATATAATAGATTATTATTTAACATTAAATATTTCCAAAACTAGATCCTTTAATATAAAGGTAAAACCCTTCATAAAGAAGATATAATACTTAGCCCAATGAATAACCAAACATGGAATAAATTCCTAGTGATTCAACACATCTATAAGGTTGTTAATATTTTTAGAAGATCCATAAAACATGACCATATAATCATTGTAGAAGAGGTGAGTGTGTGAATCAAGACCCTCACTTTCTTGATATTGGACCAATTTTATATCAACAATTATCTTGATAATAAACCAGCTAATATAATTAGATAGCATGGAAAATTATATTTTATAATGTGTGTCACCCTAAATAAATCCCATTGAGAAAGAGTAATATCCCTTGGGAGGCCTATTAATAAGAACTAAAAGTTTAATAGTTGTGAAGAACGCCTTAATCCAATGATTAAAACAATCATAGAAACCATTTTTATTCAAAATTTAAAAAATTAAACTCCATTTAATAGTATAAAAATATTTCCTAACATTAAATTTAATAAACATGTTTCCTCATCTAATGAGTTTTTTATCAAGTTATCACATTTAGAATCTTTGACCAGATAGCCTTGAATTTTCATACCTTAAATAATATTAATCTTATTAGGAGAAATAATTATACAAGAAATATAACATAAATTATTAGAAAAAAAATTCTAATAATTTCATAACTTGTTTTTTCCATATAAATGTGTTAAAAATGTGATATTTCAATAACATTACTTTCTTTAGGATGGACTACTATAAACCATGATTTCAGACCACTAGCAAGAACCCTTTTATAATAAAGGGATTTAACCATCCTAAAAACATCAAATAAAATAATTTCACAAAATATTTGGAATGAATTATTGGCATAATAATCAAGTCATGGATTTTAAGTAAGGTAAACTTTCTTAACATACTCTTGATTATGAAGTAGTGTGAGAAAAATATTATCTTCCATTGTGACAAATTTAGGGATAAAATCATGAAATATTGAATTTATCACATTACTATATTTAGTAAAGAAACTCTAAAAGTGTGGTAGATTATTCTCTTTAATATCATTCCTATTTCTGGTAACTTATAAGAGATATCAATCTCAATTTTTTTAAATAACCATAATTATAGTTATTAAGACCATTTAAAGTTACCTCTAATTCATTTTCAAAGAAAGAAATATCACTACCAAGTTGAATTAAACTCCTCTTAGTTTTACCAATGAGTTTCATTTTTAAAAGTTTGAGTTTCAAAGAACATTAATAAATATTGTTGTTAAAGAACTATTAATTCTATAATTTAGACACTAATTCTTCACTTTTGGAATGTTTCTACAAATCATTATTAAATCTGATGGGACTTGAACATTTCTCCCTTTATTTTTGAAATATAGTTATAATAGTATGATTATTATAGTTAATTTTTAGAATATTCACACATTATATGGTTTCCTAGTGATCTAAAAATTTATTATTAACTAAGTTCTCTCTAATTTAGTTATTGAAACATTATTATTCTTATGTGTATACAAGAAGAATTATTCACTAGTTAATTCAACCTCAATCATGTAATTTGTGTCCATATAATGATTAAACTCCCTATACGAGATAAAAGGACAATAAAAATAACATTTTTATGTAAAATGTTGAAATCTGTAATGATAATTCATGGAAAACCGATTATATCAAATCTAATGTTAAATTCAAGTCAAAGAACTCTCTTATATTGATATCTATTGAAGGCATAAACAAGGTAGAAACAAATTTTCACTCCCTCATATTCAAATATTCAATTCACCATCTACATACTAATTTAAATAATAAATACATCAATTGAGGTGACCCAATAATTATATACATAAATATTAAATTTTATAAGATGAATATTCATTATATATCATTTTGATCCATTCCAAAATCGTAAAAGTTTAGAATCTTTGTAAACTTTAATACATAAAAAATTTGTACATAAAATATCTACGTCACCTACCTTTAAGGTCTTAACAACTAGAACCCATCTTATGCATATCATACTTAAAAGTATTTTTCATATCATAAGGAAAAAAGGAAAATAAGAAAGAGTAAACTCAGATACTCAATAAGGGTAATAAAGGGAGATATCAATCAATTATCATATATAAAAATATCATGAGAATAAGGGTATGGGAACATGATATTAAAATTTAAAATTTATACCCAACAATTCGTAAATCATAATCAATATCTAGGGTATAAGTCTTGGATGTTCATAATACATGAATTGTAAAGGCATCAAATAATATTATCCATAAGAGCATAATATTGGAATAATATCCTATCATAAAAGAGAGGAAAATTTTGTGTCATAATCATAATCATAGAAATATTATGTTATGGATACCCACCAAGAAATTCATCACATGTTGGGCTTGGGTTGACAACTCGTGTACCTGCTTCAGGCTTGGGATAATCTACCATGTTCCCACTTTTTCCATTATGATAACCTCATATGTACCCTATTTTGGGATTGGGATAAAATCCAATATACCCTTTGATATCATAAAAACATTAATATTTACCTAATTATTTGGATGGATATAATGGACCCACCCATCACATATTAATAATCTATTTATATTTATTCCACAAAATAATGAAAACGGTTATCATTACATCAAATCTTAACCTGTGGAAAATAAAATGGGTTTCATCAATATTTAATCATCACAATCCTAAACCATATATACAAATAATAAATATGGTACCACTAGATCATATTACCATTAAATAATATGAAACATCAAAGTATTTTTTTTATTTATGGAAATACTATTAAAATTTCCCTAGAACATTTTTTAAGGAAAACACACTTTTCATTTTTAATTCACTTATTTAAAATATAAAAAATTCAAAATAAGGGAAAATATTTAATTGAAAACAACAAAAGAATATTTTTATTTATTCTTCAAAGTAAATATTATTCATGATAATGAATAAATATGTTCATGCATTGAATACTAAAAATAATATTCTTTTCAAATTTTTGGTAAAAAATCAAAAATAACTCATTAATAAAATAACAAGAAGGTTAATTTTAAAAGTATTTATAGTAAAGAAAATATGGGTAAAAATTACTTAATAAAATAATTTTTTAATGGTAAAAATATTTTTAAAAACATTTTAAATAAAATATGTATATGGAAGAAAAAGATTCTTGACTAAAGAGAGAAATAAATTCAATTTTTCTTAAAAACTATATTTTGGTGAGGATATAATAAAAATATTAAATATATTATTTTATTTAGGAAATTTATTCAAAATAATTGAATAACTCAAAAGTGGTCTGTCATATGACAAATCTGAGCATATCGGTATGTCTAAAATGTGGTGTTTACCCTAGGAGGGGTATAACATCAGAAAGCTTCAGACTTTTAGATGCCTCGCTTGTGAGATAAAGTTATTAAATAAAATTTAATATATTATTTAATAAAAATAATTAAATATCTACCAAACGGTTCATTGTATGAGGGAATTAGAGACCGTCGATGAGCCCGGAATGAGGGGTTTACCCTAGATAAGGTATAACATTTGTTAGCATCAGGTGTTTCGATGCCTCGCTCACAAAAATAACCCTTTTTATTTTAATTAATTATTTATTATGATTTTTAATTTACATATCATTAATATCTCTCAAATGGTGTGTTCTATGAGAAATATGAGACCACGGTTGTGTCCTGAACGAGTTATTTACCTTATACATGATATAAATTTAATGTGCAACAAATGTTTGGTGTCATTTAATTTTAATGTAAAATAATTGATTTATTAATTAAAAAAATTAAAATATTTTCACTATTAATCTTCTACAAACTTCACTTCCATTAATGACACACCCATGTTTTAAAACCTTATATTTTCATCCTTTTTTGACTGGATTAAACTTCCAAATCATTAATGGAATAAAATTAAACACCCCTTAACTTAGTTTTGATTGAAATGGTGGTTAAAACAGAAGTTTTTAATTTCATGTTTCATCTATTCATACAAATATGGGTTTGAGGTTCTTTATATGTGAACTATTTATCCTTCTTTGTTGGTCTGTTTAATTGAGTCTGAATTACTCCTTTTCTCACCATTTTTGAAGTTTCCAAGACCTATATGTGAGTTTCCAGGCGTTCCACCTTACCAATCTTTTCTATACTGTATGAGTCTATCTTATTTTGTTTGTATTTATTTATTTTCATCAATTTTCCTTCTTTCACAAAATCTGAAAAAGGTTAATTTAAAAGCAAAAAAATATTGAGTAAAATAAAGGATAATAAAACCAATACTAATATAAGCATAATTTATCCAAATTATCAATGGATAGGTAATATAATTATCAATGTATAATTTTGAAATAATAAAAGGCTAATTATTTTCAAATGATAATTATTTGGATTATCAAAAAAACAATGAAATATCAATATATATATATATATATATATATATTCATAAAAACACATGAGATAATTTATTAAAATTATATAATGTAATTTATTTTTTATTATCATAAGATACACACACACAGAAAATTATATATATATATATTATAACTACTTTGGAAGTTAAGGATAATTTTATTAAATAAAAAATTATCAACATGTAATCTCAGTATTTATCGAAGGATAATTTTTAAAAATTATAAAAGCATATCTGCTCGGCCCCAACCTTTTTATAAAATGATATCTACACAAAATATTCTGGGGATAATTATACATGATTATTGTAAGGTGATTATAAAGAAAATTATCAAATGATAATTTCATCAAATCAACATTAGATAAATTGAAAAAAATGATAATTTATAAAGAATAATTACTATAATATAATTACTCAATTAATTAAATTAATTCCTATAAATTAATAATATAAAACTATCTTAGGATAATTTGTAATATTTTATTACAAGATATAATTATTCTTGAAAGAGAATAATGAAATCTCATTCATTGAACTTAATTATAAATTGGAATTTATCTAGGAGAGATAATGTTTTCTCGCATGTAAAATTTTATTTCTTTTTGAAATAAAATAACAGACATTAGTTCTAAGAACCCTTGGAGAACACTCAACTTTGGTGTGTGGATGCTTATAATAATACAGTCATGAGGAGGGGTTTTGAACCACACATAGTGGTTTATCATTGTCACTGACATCAATGACCTTGAGGTAGGAGGTTCCTTTCCAATTATCCAAATTTATTATCCATATATTACTTGGTTTATTTAAATTGTTGATTTAAATTCAATTGCTCAAATTTTCTTTTCATTAAATTTATAAAAATCTGATTCCAGTGAATCGAGATATTTGAAATGGTTTTGGCATAGAAATTTGGAAAACCCACAATTCCATTGAATTGGGTGTGTTTATGGAAATAGGATGATTTAAACTGTTTAATTTAAATTGTGGATTTGATGGAAATGATTTCAATTAAATTGTTGAATTTAATTGTGGATTTAAATTGTGTGATGATGTAATTGGTTTTGAATGGATTTAAAACAGGTGAAAATGGCTTAAAACGATTTGATAGAAACCCACTGGTTTTATCTTGTGAAAAAAGTATGTTTTTGAATAAAAACTGTTTTCATTTTAAATGGAAAATAATTGGCACTTTTGAAATGGAAAAATTGGATTGATCATATTCTTAAGAAGTCTTAAAATAGTTCATCCATCATATAAGATCACATGAAAGTCTTAGGTAGTTAGTGAGTCATTTGGATACACTTTATGTTATGACAATGTTCTAAAACATACTTACGGTGGGTCACATCCCCGACGGGTTGGTGATGAGTCTCCTTTGTCCAGTTTTATAGGGACGTGTATATACACATTTTTCTGATTTCATTTAGAGTGTATGGAATCCTATAACTAGTTAATACTATCGTACCTTTTGGTAGATGACCACGTTTCTTGCTTGTTTATTTGTATTTTATATATAAATGTATTCCAATGTTCGTTGGAACTGCTTTAAATTATTACAGAATTTATATAAACTATTTTATATAAATGTTTTACTTAATCCATTGTTTCATAAATATTCCATCTCTTGTGAAGTAAAGCCTATGCTTTGAATGCATTTTACATCATTTTGAAAATGTATAGCATTTTTTGTTTAAATATGCTTTTGAATTTACAAAGAAGTTTATTTTGAAAATTGAAAGATTTTCTTTGGATAATCTATATTTGGCATCTGTTAAGGAATCTTTGGTGGTATCCTACTGGGCTTAGGATCACACCCTAATTTTTCCTTCGGGTGTTTCTAGACTTTCTTCTTTCTGGTTCAACCAAATGGAAGGGTTCTCTTGGAGGTGGATCTAGCTGTTGAGATTTGGTCTTGGTGAGTTCTGTCCTTAGGGACCTTGGGCCTATTTTTCCATTTTGGTACTTTGGTTGTAGTGATTTGGGCTGGTTTATTACTTGTATACTTCTGTCACATTACTCCCAGTGAAGTTTCTTTTGTTTATGCATAATGTCTTGTTTCTTTTTTCTACATTGTTGGTGGAAAAATTGTTCCCACTTGCATGTTATGTGATGCCAGGTGCTAGTCGCTGACCCATGGGGATTGGGAATTCCCTTTGGGATGGATTGGATATCGGGTTACTAGGGTACCCATGTTGGTTTGTGACAAAATGGTATCAAAGGGAGGTTGAGATTTATTCTTGATGTCATTATGCATTTTTGAAATCTTATTGGGACATAGGAGGTAGTTTCGATTAAGTGCTTGACCATCTCTCACTCAAATAAACCTTATGTCAATAGGGGTGGTTAGTGAATGATGTCTTGTGGGTTAGTTCTATTATTTTCCTTGTTTTTATTTGGATAGTGTGAAATCCAAACCATGTATGTTCTATCGGTTGGGATCATGTTTCCCTCATTTCTGTGTATGAGTTGTATCTAATGTCTTCCATGTTGTCTATTGATGTTTTGGAACATCATGCCTCCAAGAATATGTGAGAATCAGATCCAGGTAAGGGGATACTGTTGAATCTTAGTGAGCTAATCCTCTAGTCGAATCGAGCCTAGTTGAGGTGATTGTGTAGACTGTCCAAGCTCTGGGATAGGTACCACCTTCTATTCCCTGTTCAGGATCCAACTGTGGAACCTGGGGGGGAAATGCTCTTCGAATTTTTTTTCAAGAGTTATTTCATTAGAAACCACAAGTTTTCAAAGTCTCCACTAATCCTAAACATGTTGAGGAATGGTTAGGCATGATTGAACATCTGTTTGAGTTCTTAGAGACACCAGATGAGATCATGGTGAAGTGTGCCACCTTCATGTTGGAGGGACCAAGTAGAAGATGGTGGTATACGATAGTGGTGAAAAAGAATCATGGAAGATTAGAGTGGAAAAAATTCAAGGTTTTTCTCACTAACCACATCTATCCAGATTCAATGGTGTTGGACAAGGCTGTAGATTTTTTCAAGATTGAGCAGGCTAATAGAACTATGGCTCATACAGATGTTTAGGGCACTTACTGAAGTTCTGCCACAACTTTTCCACTCCATGTAACGGCATGACATCATCAAAACCTTCAAAAACTATGGGGAAATAAAATGATTCACATAAAAAAGAGTTACATACACAGGAACTCAAAACGAAGCTTCTTCATGCAGTGGAAGAGTCTCCAAAGGAAGCTGATATAGGTCAAGCGACCGTGATAGGTATCATTACTATAGATTAATCTTTAGTGACTTCCCTATTTCATAATGGTGCATATCACTCATTTTTTTAACCCATTCCATTAATATGATTAATCTTCCTAGGGATCTTTTATCTTGTGAAATAGATATTAATACACCCCTCAGTACGAAGAGATAAAAGGGTCTTTGTGGTCCCTCTTATTTCTTCTCTCTCAGATGTCAAGCTTTCTTGGATTTTTCTGGTACTCGACATCAATTCTCTTGACATCATATTCAGGATATATTGGCTCATTACCAATAACTATCAGATTGATTGTTATCTTCAACGGGTCTACCTTAAAACACCCAGTTGTAACACCCCATGATTTCATAGTACGTTATTTCTTCAAATTAATTCAATAACTTGCACTACATGCAACACTGAGTTGAAGCGCACCACGACTTACCAAACTAGAAGTTCAAAAGCGGTTATGAATAGTATTAACTGAATTTTGAACTTTATATAATACTTATAATTTAAAATCCATATTATGAGTTTCTTAGATATAATTTAAGAATAAATTCAATTTTTTTGATAAAAGAAGTATTTTTCAGAAAATGAAATTTTACCACCTTTTAGAGGCGAACCCTTTTTAAATCCAATATTTGAAAATTTTATATATTCAACTTGACAAAATAAACTTCTTCTTTAGAATCTGGAGATAAAAATTTAGTTTTGATACATTTTTGTATTCTTCTGATAACTTTCATATTTTGGTGAATAGTAAAAAATACTAAATTTTAATTAAAAACAAATTTTTTAATAGAAATAATTTATAGTGTTAAATTATACATTTTAATGGTTTGTAAGTATAAATAGATTATATATTTACCATTTAATCCAATTTTGGTCATTGGAATTAATTTCACATTGAAATTGTACATAAACAAGTGCCAATCTTTTTATAGTTATTATTTCTTAAAAATACGCTATTTGTTTTAACAACAGGAATTAATTTTAAATTAATTAATGTAACTTTCTATGTTCATAATTTGGTAAAATAGACATCATTTTTGAATTTGGAATATCAAATATATCTTAGGCTGAATATTTGGTATTTTTCTGAAAAACATCAATTTTTGATGAATAGTGAAACCACTTAGTTATAGTTAAAAAAACTGAATTTTTCATTAAAATGAATTTTTCCACTTCTGTGAATTGAATTTTGAAAATCTGACATATATGGTTGTTATTATTTTGTAAAATTTGGTTCAATAAGATGAAAATAATTTTTGGTGAATAGTAACTTTTGACTTTTATTTACCGCGGTTAAAGGTGAATAAGGTAATTTAAGGTAAAAGGAATATTATAATAATTCAGAATTACCTTAACACTTGTCCAAACCTTATTGGTTGAGTAATTAACGACCATGGGCATCTTTGGGTCGATTTTGGGATCCCATTGAGCCACTTGGGAGTGATAATGACAATTTAGGTTAATTAACTTAATGTAAAGGCAAAAATGACATAAACAAAACTCTTTTAGTAAATTAATTTTTATATGGTGTTATATAAGTCATATTTTTTACTATAAATATTATTTAGAAAGATAAAAGTATTTCCTACATGATAGTATTTTTTATAATTTTTAGACTTCGAATAAATTAAATTATTTATGACACAATAATGATGCAGTATTTACCTCATTAATAAATGATTTAAATAAATAAGATTATAATGATTAAAATATTGTCCAAAACTTGTCCAATTCCTATTGGATGATTTTATTTCGACCATGAGTCATCTTATCTTCGACTATAATGATTTTTGGACCTTTAGAAACCGAATATCATTATATAATAAAATAATATTTTCACACTTTCCTAAAGAGCCCCTCCCCCTTATAAAAAGAGACCACTTCTAACCAATTTCTCACACCTCTAAAGCCATTTGGCTCATCCAAACTCTACCCAATTAAGCTCCATACATCCCCCTCCTCCTCCTATAAGCCTTACCTTATGCAGAAGGCACTTCAAAAATTTCTTTGCTTCAAACCAAAGGGAGTTACCCAAATTAAAGGTAACGGTTTCTCTTAAATTCTTTTGTTTTATTTTATTTTATTTTGCTTCTCCAACCCCTAAACTCTTTTTATTACTTTCTTTTATAACAACACCAGTATCCTAAATATACTATGATGTTGTTATGAGAAGTATTTGAACTACACTTACACACACCTCCATCTAATGGGTGAAGAACATAATTTTTTTGTGGATGGAAAACTAACGTCTCACGAAACGATGATTGTTCAATTACCTCCTACCTCCTATCATGGTGGCCATTATGATGGAACTATATTTATATATGATATATATTATGTTTATTTTTTCTTCATGATTCTGTATTTTTCTTTTATATTATACCTTAATGGTTTCCATTATGGGTAAACACGATAATTTCATTTGAGGAAGTGCGGACTACCGCCCCATCAAAGTGATATGGCTCGTTAATAACATATGTGGGACGTATAAAGGATGGATTTAATGATATTATATATGATATTATAATATAATTATAATATACCTATATATAATTATGTTTTAATTCCATTAAAATAATAAATAGAAATGAAAGTAGTGTTCATGCGTACGTACGGCTTACCGTCTCCATGAACGGTGCATTTCATTTCTTACCCCAAAATGATGTGTACTGTTATAAATAAATGTATATACTGGATATATATAATATATATGATATCTAAATTGTGAATATAATTTTGGATATAATGAACTTTTGACCATGTGAACAACTTGTAACTATAAGGTGTTCATTTTTGACTCAAGTGCCAAATATCGACAAAACGAACATTATTAACTTAAATGATTACATAATGTTTATAAAATGCTAATAAGGTATATAAAAAGAATAATAAACTTGAAAAAAGTTATTAATCAAGTATAAATTAACTTTAGTTTATTATTCGGGATATTAAAGAACGAACGGGTCAAGTCGGACACGAGGTAAGGGGTTTCTTTTCTCACTTTTAATTCCATGAGATTTCCATTGTTCACCACTTTTTTATGGCATGTGGTGTATTGTGTACTACCATTTGATATATATTATCATGATTATTTTTATATTCATGATATTCTATGATTCATTTGGTTGTTATTGACTATTTTTCATATGACTTGATTGATTACAACGAGTTAAGGGTTTATTTCACAATCTCTTAATTATTCGAGGTTGTTTATATGTAATTATCTACTGGCCTCTCTTTATCATCCACATACATGTTTCTTAAAAATGTATTTCAAAACATTTTTACTATTTACTAGAAAATGGGTTAAAGTCATTTATACCCTTATTTTTTTTAAAGGAATCTTTCTGTCATTTTCCAAACAAGGTACTTTTAACCTTTTCGACAAATTTAAGGTAAGAATGTCTTTTTTTAACTTATATGGTGGGTGCAGTTATTTTATGCGGTTATAAAATCGTCGAAGATTCCCTTACAATCTTATAAGAATATTTTCAAAATAAATTTTTTCTTTATAATTATGTGAATCTCAAATGATTTTAAAATAGAAAGAGATATTTCTCTAAAAAGGGTTTTGATTTCATCTATGTCAACATCCTTTGATGGATTTTAAGTTTATTTGAAATAAATTTATTATGATACAAAACATCCATATTATATTGAAGGTTTTGTGATATGTTTGACTGTGGATGTTCTATTTTTATACCATTCATGGTTTATGGTTAAAGTATTGAGATTTCATATTCTAGTTTTAATATGGATGTTTATGATATGTTTAAACCTTTTCATACGTGGAATGTATTGGACTTAGTATGTGACGGGTGGAGCCCGCTATAGCTCCACGATGCAACGGTAGGTCTCATGAGACAACTAAATGTGGAATTGGTCGACGCCCTTTCCCAATTTGATATATGGTTTTGGCAGAGGCCTTAATCATTTTTAGACGTCTTGGCCAAGGCCTTGACAAAATGTTTCAGAATGTTCGGCATCATACATTCCCTCGTTATGAAAATAATATTTATGGCTCATGTGGTCATTTAACTAGTAGAATACCCATGATTATGTTTTATTATGGAATTATTTACTCAGTTAATATTCCTACCATAAAAGTATTCATGTTTATTATTGTTAAAGGTATGTGGTTTCAATTATTCACCATGCTTAATATTTATGTTATCTTCTACTGTATTGCTTTCCCTTTCTGAGAATTTGAGCTCACCCATTTTTATGTTTTATTTTTCTCAGGATTCCAAGAAGTGTATTGTGATTGATATGCAGGATTCAGCTAAGGGAATAATGGCATTCATAAATGATTATTTATGTTGTGTTGTATGTTATAAAGTGTAATGTAACATTCATTTATGTAATCTATTTTCCAAGACTGATAAACTGATTGGTCCTTCGGGACTTGATTCCTTGTAATCATACCAATGTATTAAAATAATGCACCAACTCTGGGTAACTAGGGTCAGGGCGTTACACCAGTGGTGTACCTCTTGTCTTTCAAGGAGAATGAGACCTAAGGTTGATTAGAGTCAGACCTTCTTAACTATATTTGGGGAATATGATATTAGGGTTTACTTTTGATCTGGAGTGAGATCCATTGGTGGTGATCTTGCTCTAGTTTTCATCAAGTTTCCCTTTGTGTTTCCTTCTAATTTTTCTGGTTTTCCCCCAGTAAGGGAGGTTGGTTTTTCCATTGACTTAATGACCAGTACTCAACTAGTTACTTTTCACTCTTACCAAATGGCTCCAACTGAACTAAAATAACTAATTTACTAGTTGGATGATCTTCTTGATAAATTCTTTATTCACCCAAGTGTGTCACCTTGGTGGTGTCGATTCTCTCTACCATGAAATCTGATGGTTCTCTGACATATTCTCTTCTTGAGATGATTCTTCAGGAACAAAATCTTATTGAAGAATTTTTTAATAATTAAAGACTCTCTTTTTGGTGCGGAGACTGATGCCTAGTGGTCGTTCTCCAAAGAGGGTGTTCTGTGTTATCAGAACGGTTATGTTGCACCGTTAGCGATAAGAAAGGATATAATGTGTATCGACATTACTGGTGGCATGATGTCTTTCATGTATCTCATCTTTGAAATATTTTATATTTCCAATCTCATGTTCTGAGTTAGCATGATATTGAAGTAGAATTGATTTATCTATGACTGAACAACCAGTCATGGTTATTGATTCTGAGACCAAGGTACTTCATGGGAGAAAAATACCTATGGTCCGTATGTTATGGAAGCACGGTTCTAATTCTCATGACACGTAAGAGAGGGAGGCACTGATGAGATAATAGTGGCCTTATCTCTTTGACATGGTGGCTCCTTCGTTGGGATAGAAAGTTCCTATGGTGGGGAGGTTGTGACATCTTGTTACTATTCCAGCTATTCCTAAACCTTCTTGTGTTGAATTATAATTATGTTAAATTGGAAAAATGGTTTATCAGTGAAAAGTTTTGTTTTTTTTTTGAACATGTCACAGAATGGTAAAATACCCAATTAATACTCCAGAATATTCAATTAAATATATTTATGAGTTAAACACTTAGTAAGTATGAGTTTCCATGGTCTACAAAGCCTTAGGGAGGACAAAAATAAAAATATTAAATATACTATTTTATATAGGAAATTTATTCAAAATAATTGAATAACTCCAAAAAAGTCTGTTGTATGACAAATCTGAGCATACTAATATGTCTGAAATGTGGTGTTTACCCTAGTAGGGGTATAACATTCAAAAGCACTGGACTTTTGGACACCTCGCTTATGAGATAAGATTATTAAATAATATTTAATATATTATTTATTAAAAATAATTAAATATCTCCCAAACGGTGCATTTATGGAAAATTAGAGACCGCCAATGTGTCTAAAATGAGGGTTTTACCCTATACAAGTTATAACATTTGTTAGCATCGGGCATTTCGATGCCTAACTCACAAAATTAACCCTTTTTATTTTAATTAATTATTTATTCTGATTTTTAGTATTTATATCATTAATATCTCTCAAACGGTGTGTTCTATGAGAAATATAAGACCATTTTTGGGTCCAGAACGAGGGTTTTACCCTAGATAGGATATAAATTTAATGTGAAATGGATGTTTGGTGTCATTTAATTTTAATGTTAAATAATTGATTTATTAATTAAAAAAAATTAAAACAGTTTCACTGTTCATCTTCTCCACACTGCACCTCCATTGATGACACACCCAAGTTTTAAAATCTTTGATTTTCATCCATTTTTTAAAGGATTAAACTTCCAAAACATTAATGGAATAAAATTAGACACTCCTTAACTTAGTTTTGATTGAAACGGTGGTTAAAACATGAGTGTGTAATTTCAGGTTTTAGCTTTTCATACAAATACACATTTGAGGTTCTTTATATATGAACTGCTCAGCCTTCTGTGTTGGTATATTTGATTGAGTCTGGATTACTCCTTTGTACACCAGTCATGAAGTTTGCAAGACCAGTGTGTGAGTTTCTAGGTGCGCCACCTTGCCCATCTTATCCATGTTGTGTGAGTCTATCTTATTTTGTTGGTATTTATTTATTTTCTTCAATTTTCCTTCTTTCACAAAATCTGAAAAAGGTTTCTTTAAAAACAAAAAAAAATTATTGATTAAAATACAGGATTATAAAACCAATATTAATATAAGAATAATTTATCCAAATTATCAATGTATAATTAATATAATTATTGGACTATAATTTTGAGATAATCAAAGGTTAATTATTTTCAAACGATAATTATTTGGATTATCAAAAAAACAATAAATTATAAATATATATATATATATATCCATAAACACACATGGGATAATTTATTAAAATTATCTAATGTTATTTATTTTGATTATCAAAAGATATATATATATATATACACAATTATATATATATTTTTGATAACTACTTTGTAAGTTAAGGATAATTTTATTAAATATAAAATTATCAACATGTAATCTCATGATTTATCAAAGGATAATTTTTCAAAATTATAAAAGGATATCTACTCAGCCCCAACCTTTTTATAAAAGGATATCTGCACAAAATATTTTGAGGATAATTGTACATGATTATTGGAAGGAAATTATAAAGAAAATTGTAAAATTATAATTTCATCAAATTATCATTAAATAAATTGAAAATATGATAATTTAAAAAGATTAATTATGAGAATATAATTAATCAATTAATTAAATTTATAACTATAAGGTAATAATGTAAAATTATTTTAAGATAATTTTAAAGATTTTATTACAAGATATAATTATTCTTGAAAAATAATTATTAAAGAACATTCTTTAAACTAAACGATAAATTGGAATTTATCTAGGAGAGAGAATGTTTTCTTGTATGTAAATTTTTATTGTTTTTGAAATAAAATAACTAAAATTTGTTCTAGAAGCCCTTGAAGAATGCTGAACTTTGGTGTGTTGATTCTTCTGATAATATGGTCACGAGGAGAGGTATTAAACCACACATCGTGGTTTATCATTGTTAATGAAATCAACGACCTTGAGGTAGGTGGTTCCACTGTGATTATCCAAATTTATTATCCTTGTATTTCTTGATTTATTTTAATTATTTATTTAAATTCAGTTGCTCAAATTTTCTTTCAATTAAATTGATAAAAACCTGATTTTAGTTAATTGAGATATTTGAAATGGTTTTGGCATAAAAATTTGGAAAACCCCCAATTCCATTGAATTGGGTGTGTTTATATAAATTGGATGATTTAAATTGTTTAATTTAAATTGTTGATTTGACAAAAATGATTTCAATTAAATTATTGAATTTAATTATAGAAATAAATTTTTTAATTATGGAATTGGTTTTTAATGGATTTCAAACTGGTGAAAATGGATTAAAATGATTTAATAGAAACCCACTGGTTTTATCTTAAGAAAACAGATTTTTTAATAAAACCTATTTTGGTTTTAAATGGAAAGAAATTGGAACTTTTGATGTGGAAGAATGTTATTGATCATATTTTTAAGAAGTATTAAAATTGTTCAACCATCATATAAGAGTTCATACAATCCTTATGTAGTTATTGAGTTATTTGGATACACTCTACACTACGAAAATGTTATAAAACATACTTTTGGTGGGTCACATCCCTGATGGGTTGGTGATGAGTATCCTTTGGTCAGTGTCATGGGGACGTGTGTGTATACACATTTTGATGAGTTCACATAGAAAGTGTAAAATCCTATAGCTGGTTAATACTATCATACCTTTTGGAAGATGACCATATTGATTGCTTGTTTATTTATATTTGAGATATAAATGTATTCCAATGTTAATTGGAATTGCTTTATATTATTGCTGAATTTTTATATAATCTTTTTTATAAATGTTTTACTTAATAAATTGTTTTAGAAATATTCTATCTATTGTAAAATAAATCATGTGCTTTGAATGTATTTTCCATCATTTTGAAAATGTATAGCATGTTTTTTTAAATATGATTTTGAATTTCCAAACCAGGTTATTTTGAAAATTGATATCTTTTCTTTGGATAATCTATATTTGGCATCTATTATGGAATCTTTAGTGGTATCCTATTAGGCTTAGTCTCACACTCTACTTTTTTCTTTGGGTGTTTTTAGACTTTCTTCTTCAAATTTTGAGTAATGGGAAGGGTTCTCTAGTTGGTGGATCCAGTTGTTGAGCATTGTCGTGGTGATTTGTGTCCTTAGGGACCTTGGGCTGTTTTCCCATTTTATTACTTTAGTTTTAGTGATTTTGGCTGGTTTTTTACTTGTTTAATTCTAGGACATTACTCCTAGTGGAGTTTATTTTGTTTATGAATACTATCTTTTTTCTTTTCTTCTACATTTTTGGTGTAAAAAATATTTCCCAGTTTCTTGTTGTGTGATGCCAGGTTCTAGTTGTCGACCTGTGGGGATCGAGAATGCCCTTTGGTCTATGTCAGGGCCAACTCAGTTATTGGGTTACCAGGGTACCCGTGCTAGCTCATGATAGCTTATTACCATCCTGCAGCTTGTGATATCTCTAATGCCTCTTTGTAGGATATTGGTTCATCATTGTCAACCAATAATGAGTCATCATCTTTAGTTAATGGAAAATAATGTCTATCTAGTTCTTTTACCTATCTTTTCTCCTATGTAGTACTTGTATTTTAGAAACTAATTCTTCCATGGTGACCTATGGAATCTATTCATGTACCAACTCTTGTCTACCTTGAGAATGAAATTAATCCAAGTCAATCATTCTCCCACTATCTTTTTAGAGGATGTTATCCCTCTGAAGAAAACAGATTGTATGGTGACCGTCACTTTCTTATCTAAGGGATTATATAAATATTATCCATTTATTTTTTGGTAAACCCTATAAAGATACAGTTTGTGCCACAGGGTTCTAGTTTGTTTTTTGATAAGTCCTTAACAAATTCTTTGCAACCCCATACATGTGTAAGAGAAAAAACGGTTTCTTTCTACTCCAAAACTCAAAGGGAATTCCATTTTCTAATTTAGTTGGAACTTAGTTTAATGTGTTTGTCATAGTTTATAATTAATATCCTCAAAACTATAATGGAATATATGCATGACTCATCATCGACCTTATAATGTATAACAAGGTATAGTTCTACCTTTCACTAACATCATTCCATAGTGGTGTGTGAGGTGGAGTGAGTTAAGATAAAATCACAAAATCTTGTTGAAATTAAATAAACTCTTGGTAAATATTTTCACAAAATCAATCTAATTAAAGAATCATTATCTTATTTCCAAATTGATTCTCTACTTCATTCATTAATTATTTTAATTCCTCAAAGTACTCAGACTTATTCCACATCAAGTAGATATATCAATATCTACTCAAGTCACCAGTAAAATTTATGAAGTAATAATATCCACCTCTATCTTATACTAGAAATGGACTACCCAAGTTAGTGTGTACCAATCCTAAAAGAGATGTGGCCCTTTCACCCTGTCCATAGAATAGCATTTTGGTCATTTTTCATTATAAACAAGCATGAAATCTTTGAAGTGGTTTTAGATCAAAAGTGTAAAAATAACCATCATGAAAGATCTTTGTCAAACACTTTTTGTTTACTTGACTGAGATGGTGATTCAATAGTTGGTTATTATATGAGTCATGTAAACTTGATTCGTTATCAATTTTCAATACTTGGTTTTCATAATTTAATACATAAATTTCGTTTTAAACATTTCCATACCATAACATATGTTGTCTTTTTCCAAGAAAAAAAAGTATTTCTAAACTTGAAAATAAACCCATCTACATCTAGGCATGATACAAAAATTATGTTCTTAGTAATAATTTTTACATAATAAAAATATTTTAAAACCAAAATCATTCTCGTTTTCAATGAAAGGTGGTAGTCGCCAATGGCTAGAGAAACCAGCCTCGCACCATTAGTGGCTCTTAGATCCACCTATCTTCTAGCAATATTTTTGAATCTACTTGGTTCCAACATTTTGATACAAATGTGAGCACTAAAATATGTATATAATACCCAATGTGTATACATTGAAATATTACACTCGATAAAGAATGCACCTTTAGCTTTCCCTTTATTTTGGGTGTAACTCCTCCTCCAGTGGTCTGGCTTGCCACTTGATAAAAATACTATAGCCTTTTCTTTACCCTGCCTATTGATATTATTCTTCTTATAAAGATATTGCTTATGAGATTTATACTTTTTATGAGTCTTTCCTCCTTTTCCTTATTATTCCTTTTCCTATTCACTATAACAATCATGGATTTATTACACCCCATGTCCTTATCCATTTGGAAAATCATCATAAGAAGTTATGAAAAAATATCATCATTATTGCTCATATTTTAATTAATAATAAAACTAGATAAGGTATTGGGGAGTGATGAAAGTATGAGATCTGTATGCAACTCATTTAGGAATTTAATCCCCAATATGTCTAATCATTCATTGAAGCTAATAATCTTGACTACAAGAGTCCCAGTTAGCATATACTCTCAAATATTAGTTGTAAAAAAAGCATTAGAGGTCTTGTATCTATCTTGTCTCACCTTATCTTGATATAGATCCCAAAGGTAAGACATCATGTTATACGATTTCATGTCCTCATGTTACTTCAAAAGATCCTTGGTCATGGATGACAGTATGAAACACTAAACATCTATGGAATCATTTAAACGTTTATCATATAGTGATAACTCTTCATAACTAGACTCTTTACTAGGTTCTTTATGAATAGGTTCTTCTATCACATATAAATTCCATTCATGGTCAAGGATAATGCATAATCATCTTTTCCCCTCTTGGAAATTTTTTATAGTGATAAGTTTATACTTATAAAGTATGGATCGCATTGATATGTTTGAATTATTTTTATTATTATTTCTATAAATAATATGAACATAATTTTAGTAATTTATCTTATAAAATTTGGAAAAATAAATAAATATTATTTTTATTAATCCCCCACTATTTTATCGAAACCCAATATCCCACAACGTTGGCTTCATAATATCCAATTTCTTGGATATTATAGTAGAAAGGATCTGCAACACCCCAGGTAAATAAAGAATATGACATTTTTATATTTATCCATATTTGTGAATAAAATGTTAATATTAATTTAAAGGGAACTCTATGCACGATGGCATACCCAATACGCAACAACGAGTTTCTTGGAAATCTTACGTTGCTCTCTAATAATAAAATAATATTATTTTAAATGGTAGTTAATGCCTAGCTATTGTAATGGTGGGAATGAACAGAACTAACTACAAAAAGATTATATATGATTTTCATATATTTTTTCATTTATTCAAATAAATGTTATAGGCTTAAAATGAAAATGAATCCAATTTTAAGCATAAATCTTATAATTTTCTTTAAAAGATCGATTAACCGCCTTTTGATGGAGAACCCATTTTAAATCCACTTTTTGACAATTTTATATGTCATATTTGACAAAATAAAATTCTTTTTTAGAATCGGGACATAAAAATTTACTTTGTATAATTTTTTGGTATTTTTCCGATAAAGTTCATCTTTTAATGAATAGTCTAAAATGCTGTATTTTAATTCAAAACCTCCTTTTAGACTAATTTATTTATATGGTCCAATTATATTTTTAATTTATTTCAAAGGGTAATCAAAATATATTTTTACCATTTAATCCAATGTTGGTTATTGGAATTAATTTCACTTTGAAATTTGACTTGAACTAGAGTCAATCTTTTAATAGATATTGTTTCCTAAAAACATGCTATTTGTTTTGACAACGGGAATTAATTATTAAATTAATTAATGAAACTTAAATGTTTTGAATTTTTAAAAATACACATCATTTTTTAATTTGTAATATCAAATATATCTTAGGGTAAATTTTTGGTATTTTTCTGAAAAACATCAATTTTGATGAATAGTGAAACCACTAAGTGGTAGTTAAAAAACTGATTTTTCGTTTCAAAGAAATTTTACCACCTCTGTGATTTGAATTTAAAAAATCCAACATAAATGGTTGTCATTAGGATGTAAAATTTGGTTCAATGGGATGAAAATAATTTTTGGTGAATAGTAACTTTTAAGTTTTATTAATCGCGATTAAAGGTAATTAGTGTAATTTAAGGTAAAGATATTGTTATAATAATATGAAATAACCTTGACACATTTTCTACCCTTATTGGATGATTCATGGCCGACCAAGACAATCCATGGGTCAACTTGGGGACCCTATGGAGCCACTTTGGTAGGAAAATGACATTAATAACTTTTTATTTAAATTAAAAATAAAAATGTCACAAACATGTATTGTTTTACTAAATAAATTTTTACATGGGGTTATACAAGTCATATTTTTTACTATAAATATTAATTGGAAAGATAAAAAGATTTCCTACATAATAGTATTTTTTTATAATTTTTAGACATTAAATAAATTTATTTATTTATGACACCATGATGATGTAGCGATTACCTCATTAATGAACAATTTAAATAAAATAAAAAGATAATGTAAAATATAAGACTTAAACTTGGAAAAAACCTATTTTATGAGTATATTTCGAACCCTTATCACCTTATCCTATAAATATATCAATGTGGGACCTTTAAAATCCGAAACTCATTTTATAATAAAGTAACTTTTCAAGACATTCCAAGAGTGCCCCTCCTCCCTCTTATAAAAGGCCCACACCTCTACCTCCTTACCCAAACCTCTTGTAGAGACCCGAAGCTTGACGTACATGGACATTACATTACTTTTGCGGAATACTTGGTACATAACAAAAACACACACACAAGGATCGTAATAGTTTAGTGTCTTTGGAAACTCGGAACATAATCTTCTAATCGTGGTGAAAGATCTTCAATATCTCCCATAAATATCTTCCTTTTTTTTACCTAAAACCCTTTTTTATATCCTGGGGAAAAGAAAACATAAAAGGGTGAGCTCAAATGCTCAGTAAGGGTAAACAAAAGAAATATCGATCACATCATATACACAAGCACATAACTTTTGGAAATCTTAACCTGCAAAAGAGATCATAATTTCATAACATGGGATAAATCATGGCAGTGAAATGTAATCACAATAATCATAACTTAAAACATGAAACTTTGTGGCATTCACACATAATCATAGAGAATCATTTCTTGTTAGTCAAGACTCATTTCCAAGACTATCTTAGTGGACAAAGTCCCTTTCTGAATCGAGTAACCCTCGTTTCAGTCCTGTTTCACTAAACCGGTATAACCTACCATTCTAGCCATGTCTATCTCATGAGATATAAAATATTTACCCAATGCATTGGAGGGAGATATAGGTCCCACCCATCTTATAATGAATCCTTTCTTATGTGTGCCACATAATCATAAACCATACATCATAGCATAACCCATGTAATAAAAATGGGATTCTTAAACAACATGACATCATAAAACAATTCATATAAGATAAAGGAATTCATAAAAATATTTCCATCACAACATAATCAAACCAATGTAATAATAGGGATAAAAACAGAACCCTTTTATTATCTTAGATGGAAAATAATTTTGATAAAATACTTGAACTCCATTCTTGAGGAAAATATCCTTTCTAATTCAAAAAACATTTTTCCTTTCATAACATGTCATACGACTTTAAAATAAAATAAGTTGATTAAAAATAAACTTGAAAACTTGTAAAGGAAGTTTCTTGGAAATAATGTTTTAAAAATCCATTCATTCCGTATAAGTTAAAAAAACATTCTTCGTATTTTTGTCGGAAAAGTCAAAAAGTACCTCGTACGAAAAACGACAAAAGATTCCTTTCATACATATTACTAAAAACTCACAGAAGGGTAAAAATGGATTTAAACAATTTTAGGTGGATGGAAATAATATTACATATTTATGAAACATGGATGTGGATGATAAAATACACCCCAGTAAATGCCAAAGTATAAACAATCTCGGATAAAAATGAGATTGTGATATTTCCCTTACCTTAGGTCCGACTTGCTTTGTAAGTGTCCGAACCTCATGTATAATGATTTAAATCATGTTATTGACTTATTTCAGAATCATATTCATTGTTATTATATCATATATGATCCACTTATGACTTTATATTACCCGTTCTTTTGTAAATTCATGTTTAAGTAGCGTTTTGGGTAAAATCGTCTCATTTGACGTTTGTGTTTTTAACTTGTAATTATTCATATGATTTCTTAGATCATGATTACTTAATTCCAGAATATAAAACATGATTTATATATATATATTCAGAATATACATATATAATAAATCATTAAATGGAAAGAAATACACCGTTCATGGAGACGGTAGTCCGTACGTACGCATGAACGTTGTTTTCGTTTCCTTATTGAATTGAATGGAATTAAGTAGATGACATACATATAAATAATTCCAGTATCATTATTATTTCATATATTTCATTATTACTTATTATATATACTTTATAATCATTCATGAATGGTTAATCATTGAGAATGAATCTCATCGCGTCGTGGAGACGGTAGTCCGTACGTACGCACGAGCGATGATATCATTCCCATGGTCGTGGAATTGTGTTGAAGTGTATGTATACTATTTCAGTATCAATATCACTTTATAATAATCATATATAGTTTCTCATTAAACCATTATGCCCATCCAATTAAGGTGTTGGCGAAAAATAGATTACACCACGGCGTGGAGACGGTATTCCGTACGTACGCACGCGCGGTGATTTCCTTTTTCCGTAGGATGGATAGAAGGTTAATTAGAGTTGTTTCATATTTATTATAACATATCAGTATGTAAGTAATACTGATGTTATTACTTTGTCATGAAACAACTAAATAAGAAGAAGTTGAAGAAGAAATAAATTGAAAAGATCGGTAATGGTTATTACCTCTTCTTTGAAACGCCTCTTTGAATCCTCCACTTAGGGAACTAAGATTGGTCTTTGAAGAAGACCAGGACCTCTAGGATTATTCTAGGGAAGTGTAGAAGGGATTTTGGCAGAGGTTTGCTGAGCTTGAGTGCTCAAATTGGTGTGAGGAGGAAGGGGAGGAGGTGCCCTTTTATAAGGGAGGAGAGGGGCACCTTAGGAATATCTCAAAATATTATTTTATATTAAAGTCAAAATCGGTTTATAATGGTTCCAAAGGGTCTTATTTTGAAGCTAAAGTGGGGATGGGTCGAAATACTATCAACAAATAGGATTTAGACAAGTTTAGGTTATTATTGTAACCTTATCAATTAGATTTAACTCTAAGTTAAATAATTTAACTTTTACCGTGTCTTTTTGTTTTCTTTCACTATATGGTTAATACACTTACTATAACATGTCAAACGAACCCCAAATTGTATATTATTAATACATATATCCTTATCTAAGTCATTTGGCCGAGCCTTAGATTTTTAAGAATAAAATAACAATTAATAATATAATATTTTATTTAAAAACTATTTTGTGTCAATTTTTACACTATTTGATATATGATTTTTGTGAAAGTCATAACAGAATTATATGTTCAAACCAAGTTGATTAAATCAACACTAATATATCATATTAACCTATAAAATTAGTGGAATTCATAAAAAGTCTCAAATTACATTTATTTTGGTTTTTATAACATCAATTATGTCAATATTTCGTAAATAAGATAATTACTGCATCATCGTTGTGTCATAATTAAATTAAATTATTTAATGTCTAAAAATTATAAATAAAATACCATTATGTATGAAAGCTTTTTAGCTTTCTAATGAATATTTATTGTTGAATTTATCTTATGTATAACCCCATATTAAATATGTTTTAGTAAATATACTTTGATTTTAACTCTTTTAACTCTTCTTTGAATTAAATAATAATAAATGTCCTAATCTAATCCAAGTGGGCCTAAATGATAATATTTTACACTTAAGGTTGTTTTTGGTCGAGATACACTTGTCCAATAGAATTAGGACATGTGTTAGGGTAATATTAATATCATTCTTACCCTTAATTACCCTATTTACTTTTAACCGTGGTAAATAAAAGTAAAAAGTTACTATTCACCAAAAATTATTTTCATCTCATTGAACCACATTTTACTTAATGAAATCAACCGTGTCTCTCGGATTTTTGAAATTCCATTCACAGAAGCGGTAAAATTAAGTTTTATGAAAAATTCAGTTTTTTAACTACCACTTAGTAGTTTCACTATTCATCAAAAATTGATGTTTTTCAGAACAATTCCAAAATTTCATCCTAAGATATATTTCATATTCCGAATTCAAAAATGAAGTATATTTTACCAAATTCATAACATATAAGTTGCATTAATTAATTTTATAATTAAATCCCGCTGTTAAAACAAATAGCGTGTTTTTAAGAAACAATATCTATCAAAAGATTGACACTTGTTTATGTCTGGTTTAAATGTGAAATTACATCTAATGACCAACATTGTATTAAATTGTAAAAATATATTCTAAATATACTTTAAAACCACTCAAATTAATAATTTTGATTAAAAAAATTTGTTTTTAATTATAATTTAGTAATTTTCACTATTCATCAGAATATGAAAGTTATCCGAAAAGTACCAAAATTTCACCTTAGGCTAAATTCGATACTCCGAATCCAAAAATGAAGTCCATTTTGAGAGCTAAAATTTCTTAAATTTTAAAAGGTGGTTATTACTATTCATAATGGCTAGTTATAATAATATTTTAATAGCATATCGTTGTTTAGTGAAACTCAGTATTGCGTACTACACACGCTATCGAGGAAGGTCGCGATTGTGTGTAATGCAAGGCAAGTCAAGGATGTGTGTTGTGCAAGCCCCTTTTGGTGTAGTGTACAACACAAGACATTAATAAAATTAAAAAGAATATTTTTCATAAAATCTCGGGCTGTTACATTCTACCCCCCTTAAAATTAATTTCGCCCTCGAAATTCGTCGGGGTTATAAATGGTTTACTATTCGAAATTTTCTTTAATAGAAACCCACATCGTAAAAAAAGAATACCAAAACTTGGTTTTAAAAACTAATGTATGAAATGTAACGATTACCCAAATAAACTAATCACTGGGTTTCCACATAGGTGAAAATATGGATATGGAAGAGAAATCTAACCATCATGTTCTGATGGAGAGTGGTAGAGAACATGGCTATGGAAAATCCAGTAATCACAAATCCATAGATTTGTGATGATATAAGGTACCATCTGATTCATCAGGTATAAGATCACTAGGAAAACATTTTTGGTTTTCAAGATCATTTCCCTAAATTTGAAAATTTGTATTAGAATAAATACTTACTTTATTTTGGTACAATCTCCCTGTTGTTCGTGCCTTGAACAATTTACACTTCATCTCTTAAATAAATGAAGTTGAATTTGTTATTTGTGAAGTGTTAGCAGATCATGTGATAGAATGACGGGTCATTCCATCTGTCTCAAACAAAAGGTTAGCAAAAATTATATACATAAGTCGATCTATAGTGAGATTAATCATATATGGTTCCTAAAATGAACTTATACATCATATGTCATACAGATTAATATAATAAAAATAGTTTCTACTAAACAGGGACTTCCTGTAGGACAGTGGTAGGCGATAAAGGCCAGTCGCACTTCGGTTGTGGGTTCGATTCCCACATCCTTGTCCGACGCGTTGGGCTGTCGCCCATCCTGCAAGTTGTCCTTTTTCTAAAACTATATTACTGTAACATCCCATCAATAATATCGAGAAAACTTCTATCCTTAAACAATACTAACTTATGTCCAACATAATCCATTCCAATCTTTAGGATTATCCATAATACTGCAGTCCACTCTCATAACATAGTGAAAACGATTACCAGAGATTTAACACCATCGTCGATACCCATATATCATAAGATATGTTTTGTTGGTTACATTCCAAACATTCAAAGTCCTTAATCATGTATTCTCTTGACTACCTTAGTGAAAACATGAATGCAGTTAAAATTTAACACTTTCCACATACCAAAATCCTTAAAATTATATATACTCAAACCATGATATCACTTAGTCCTTATATCAATCATGAGCTCATGAATACTGTCAAACATTTCATTTCCTCCTTATCCCTTCATTATGCGCATATCATCTTATTTCCAAAAATATCTGAATAACCATTCATGGATACTGGTACCATTAATCATACACTTTCAAAACTCAAGGAAAGACAACAGTGTAACAATCCTTATATGTCTCTTTATTCCATAGTACAATGAGATTACTTATACAACAATACACATGATAAACATGTAATCATTCCACTACATTCTTAAACCATTGACCGAGCTTCAAAAATTCTTTCATCTCACATATCATTTTTAGTCTCTTCATCATCATCCACATAAATACTTCCCATACGACCATACTGATTATCTTCATGAGACTTTCCCTTAGGAAATTGGTTTGCATAATGCCCGTACATTCCACATTTAAAACATTTAACCATTGTTGATGTCGTAGCAATACCATTATCCTCATCCATGTTGTTAACTGAACATTTTCCTTTGCATTTACTTGCTTTGTGTCCTTCTTTTCCACACCCAAAGCATCTTCCAGTTCCTTTGAAACATTCTCCTTGATGCCTCTTCCCACATGATTTACATAGGGGAAATTGAACTTTCTTTCCTCTATGATCATCATGAAACTCCATCTTTCTCTTATTAGCCGAGTCAGGAAACTTACCAAATTTTACTTTATTGATCATATTATGAGATTGCTGATTTGGCATAATAATGATGTTTGGACTTCCAAATCCCATTTCATTATGAAGAATATCATTCCATTGTCCATCATATCCTCCATTATCGTGAATCATCTTGTTTCCAGCCATTTTTTAAAACCCAAAAAAAATAGTGTGAGAGGCAAAAATCATGCTAGGGAAAACAACATAATAAAGGTGGAGTATCCTCAATATCTAACATCTTAGGTTAAATTATATGATCGTTACCGTAGTTCTAGGACTGTATCCTATACGTATACTTATCCTTAGGGACATCCCTAGACATACCTTATAAATATCTCTAGGGATCTCACTAAAGTTCTCGCATCCTAGTTTCCAAAGATTGACTAAACCTTTCCTCTAATACCAACTGTAGAGACCCGAAGCTTGACGTACATGGACATTACATTACTTTTGCGGAATACTTGGTACATAACAAAAACACACACACAGGGATCGTAATAGTTTAGTGTCTTTGGAAACTCGGAACATAATCTTCTAATCGTGGTGAAAGATCTTCAATATCTCCCATAAAGATCTTCCTTTTTTTACCTAAAACCCTTTTTTATATCCTGGGGAAAAGAAAACATAAAAGGGTGAGATCAAATTCTCAGTAAGGGTAAACAAAAGAAATATCAATCACATCATATACACAAGCACATAACTTTTGGAAATCTTAACCTGCAAAAGAGATCATAATTTCATAACATGGGATAAATCATGGCAGTGAAATGTAATCACAATAATCATAACTTAAAACATGAAACTTTGTGGCATTCACACATAATCATAGAGAATCATTTCTTGTTAGTCAAGACTCATTGCCAAGACTATCTTAGTGGACAAAGTCCCTTTCTGAATCGAGTAACCCTCGTTTCAGTCCTGTTTCACTGAACCGGTATAACCTACCATTCCAGCCATGTCTATCTCATGAGATATAAAATCTTTACCCAATGCATTGGAAGGAGATATAGGTCCCACCCATCTTATAATGAATCCTTTTTTATGTGTGCCACATAATCATAAACCATACATCATAGCGTAACCCATGTAATAAAAATGGGATTCTTAAACAACATGACATCATAAAACAATTCATATAAGATAAAGGAATTCATAAAAATATTTCCATCACAACATAATCAAACCAATGTAATAATAGGGATAAAAACAGAACCCTTTTATTATCTTAGATGGAAAATAATTTTGATAAAATACTGGAACTACATTCTTGAGGAAAATATCCTTTCTACTTCAAAAAACATTTTTCCTTTCATAACATGTCATACGAATTTAAAATAAAAGAAGTTGATTAAAAATAAACTTGAAAAATTGTAAAGGAAGTTTCTTGGAAATAATGTTTTAAAAATCCATTCATTCCGTATAAGTTAAAAAAACATTCTTCGTATTTTTGTCGAAAAAGTCAAAAAGTACCTCGTACGAAAAATGACAAAAGATTCCTTTCATACATATTACTAAAAACTCACCGAAGGGTAAAAATGGATTTAAACAATTGTAGGTGGATGGAAATAATATTACATATTGATGAAACATGGATGTGGATGATAAAATACACCCCAGTAAATGCCAAAGTATAAACAATCTCGGATAAAAATGAGATTGTGATATTTCCCTTACCTTAGGTCCGACTTGCTTTGTAAGTGTCCGAACCTCCTGTATAATGATTTAAATCATGTTATTGACTTATTCCAGAATCATATTCATTGTTATTATATCATATATGATCCACTTATGACTTTATATTACTCGTTCTTTTGTAAATTCATGTTTAAGTAGCGTTTTGGGTAAAATCGTCTCATTTGTCGTTTGTGTTTTTAACTTGTAATTATTCATATGATTACTTAGATCATGATTACTTAATTCCAGAATATAAAACATGATTTATATATATATATTCAGAATATACATATATAATAAATCATTAAATGGAAAGAAATACACCGTTCATGGAGACGGTAGTCCGTACGTACGCATGAACGCTGTTTTCGTTTCCTTATTGAATTGAATGGAATTAAGTAGATGACATACATATAAATAATTCCAGTATCATTATTATGTCATATATTTCATTAGTACTTATTATATATTCTTTATAATCATTCATGAATGGTTAATAATTGAGAATGAATCTCATCGCGTTGTGGAGACGGTAGTCCGTACGTACGCACGAGCGATGATATCATTCCCATGGTCGTGGAATTGTGTTGAAGTGTATGTATACTATTTCAGTATCAATATAACTTTATAATAATCATATATAGTTACTCATTAAACCATTATACCCATCCAATTAAGGTGGTGGCGAAAAATAGATTACACCACGGCGTGGAGACGGTATTCCGTACGTACGCACGCGCGGTGATTTCCTTTTTCTGTAGGATGGATAGAAGGTTAATTAGAGTTGTTTCATATTTATAATAACATATCAGTATTTAAGTAATACTGATTTTATTACTTTGTCATGAAACAATTAAAGAAGAAGAAGTTGAAGAAGAAATAAATTGAAAAGATCAGTAATGGTTATTACCTCTTCTTTGAAACGTCTCTTTGAATCCTCCACTTAGGGAACTAAGATTGGTCTTTGAAGAAGACCAGGACCTCTTGGATTATTCTAGGGAAGTGGAGAAGGGATTTTGGCAGAGGTTGGCCGAGCTTGAGTGCTCAAATTGGTGTGAGGAGGAAGGGGAGGAGGTGCCCTTTTATAAGGGAGGAGAGGGGCACCTTAGGAATATCTCAAAATATTATTTTATATTAAAGTCAAAATCGGTTTATAATGGTTCCAAAGGGTCTTATTACAAAGCTAAAGTGGGGATGGGTCGCAATCCTATCAACCAATAGGATTTAGACAAGTTTAGGTTATTATTGTAACCTTATAAATTAGATTTAACTCTAAGTTAAATAATTTAACTTTTACCGTGTCTTTTTGTTTTCTTTCACTATATGGTTAATACACTTACTATAACATGCCAAACGAACCCCAAATTGTATATTATTAATACATATATCCTTATCTAAGTCATTTGGCCGAGCCTTAGATTTTTAGGAATAAAATAACAATTAATAATATAATATTTGATTTAAAAACTATTTTGTGTCAATTTTGACACTATTTGATATATGATTTTTGTGAAAGTCATAAAAGAATTATATGTTCGAACCAAGTTGATTAAATCAACACTAATATATCATAGTAACCTATAAAATTAGTGGAATTCATAAAAAGTCTCAAATTACATTTATTTTGGTGTTTATAACATCAATTATGTCAATATTTCATAAATAAGATAATTACTGCATCATCGTTGTGTCATAATTAAATTAAATTATTTAATGTCTAAAAATTATAAATAAAATACCATTATGTATGAAATCTTTTTATCTTTCTAATGAATATTTATTGTCGAATTTATCTTATGTATAACCCCATATTAAAAATGTTTTAGTAAATATACTTTGATTTTAACTCTTTTAACTCTTCTTTGAATTAAATAATAATAAATGTCCTAATCTAATCCAAGTGGGCCTAAATGATAATATTTTACACTTAAGGTTGTTTTTGGTCGAGATACACTTGTACAATAGAATTAGGACATGTGTTAGGGTAATATTAATATCATTCTTACCCTTAATTACCCTATTTACTTTTAACCGTGGTAAATAAAAGTAAAAAGTTACTATTCACCAAAAATTATTTTCATCTCATTGAACCACATTTTACTTACTGACATCAACTGTGTCTCTTGGATTTTTGAAATTCCATTCACATAAGCGGTAAAATTAAGTTTTATAAAAAATTCAGTTTTTTAACTACCACTTAGTAGTTTCACTATTCATCTAAAATTGATGTTTTTCAGAACAATGCCAAAATTTCATCCTAATCTATATTTCATATTCAGAATTCAAAAATGAAGTCTATTTTACCAAATTCATAACATAGAAGTTGCATTAATTAATTTTATAATTAAATCCCGCTGTTAAAACAAATAGCGTGTTTTTAAGAAACAATATCTATCAAAAGATTGACACTTGTTTATGTCTGGTTTAAATGTGAAATTACATCTAATGACCAACATTGTATTAAATTGTAAAAATATATTCTAAATATACTTTAAAACCACTAAAATTAATAATTTATCACTATTAATTATTTTGATTAAAAAAAGTTGTTTTTAATTATAATTTAGTAATTTTCATTATTCATCAGAATATGAAAGTTATCCGAAAAGTACCAAAATTTCACCTTAGGCTAAATTCGATACTCCGAATCCAAAAATGAAGTCCATTTTTAGAGCTAAAATTTCTAAAATTTTAAAAGGTGGTTATTACTATTCATAACGGCTAGTTATAATAATATTTTAATAGCATATCGTTGTTTAGTGAAAGTCGGTATTGCGTACTACACACGCTATCGAGGAAGGTCGTGATTGCGTGTAATGCAAGGAAAGTCAAGGATGTGTGTTGTGCAAGCCCCTTTTGGTGTAGTGTACAACACAAGACATTAATAAAATTAAAAAGAATATTTTTCATAAAATCTCGGGCTGTTACACCTCTCAAGCCTTTGGCTCGGCCAAACCCTGACCATTTAATCTCTCCACATTCCTATCTTCATCATTGAATCCTCAGCTTAGGCAGAAAGCTCTTCAAGAAAGCCTTTTGGTTCAAACCAAAGGGAGTTACCCGATTTAAAGGTAATGTCTTCCCTTATGTCCTTTTGTTTTATTTTGCTTCTCCAACCCCATAAACACTTTTTATTCCTTTCTTTTGTAACAAAACCAGTATCTTGAATATACTATAATGTTTTTATGATAATTATTCGAGCTACACTTACACACACCTCCATATAATGGTTAAAGAACATATTGTTTCTGTGGATGGAGAATTACTACCTCACAAAACGATGATTGTTCTATCTTCTCCTACCACCTATCATGGTGAACATTATGATGGAACTGTATTTATTTATGATATATATTATATTTATTTACTCTATATGATTCTTTTTTTTACATTTAAAACATAATTATATGCTTTTCATGTTGTGCAAATGCGATAATTTCATTTGAGGAAGTGTGGACTACCGCCCCCTCAAGTGATGTGACTCGTTCATCCAATACATGGAATGTATAAAGAATGAAATTAATGAACATATGTGACCTATATAACATATATGTTATACTGTAATTATAATATATATATATATATCTCTCTCATTTAGTTTTAATTCCATTAAATACAAAATAGAAATGAAAGTAGCGTTCATTCGTACGTACGGCTTACCGTCTCCATAAACGGTGCATTTCATTTCTTACCTTTAAATGTTATGTAATATTATAAATGAAATTATATACTGTATATATATGATATATATTATATCTAAATCATCAATATAATTATTGATATAATGGATATTTTACCACATGAACAACTGGTAATTATAACAAGTTTATTTTTGACACAAGTACCAATGATCGAAAAAGCGACCGTTATTAACTTAAATAATTACATAATGTTCATAACATGGTAATAAGTGATATAAAAGGAATAATGAACTTGAAAAAGGTTCTTAATCAAGTAGAAATTAACTCTAGTTTATTATTCAGGAATATAAAGAAAGGAACAAGACAAGTCGAACTTGAGGTAAGGGATCCTACCTCTCTTTTTCTTTTTAAGTACTCCTTTTTATGTAACTTACTTTAATCTCCTCTTTCTTATGTTGGGGGATGTTCTTTTATATTACTATTTCTTTAAATTTTATTTTAATATTATGAGAGACCCTATTTTACCTCATCAATCCATTTTTGGATGTTTTATGTGGCGTCGTTAGGTTGTCGAATTTTCATAAGGGGATTTTCATCTCACTTTTTATTCCCGTGAGATTCATACTACATTGGCCACTATTTCCTTTTGTGTGGTGTATTTACTACCCATTATTTTACTATTTGTAAAATATACTCTCATTTATTGGTATTTACATATTCATTGTATGACCCTTCTTTCATGGGGTGTGCGTTTCGAAAGTTTCCCAAATCTGTAAGGGAACCTTTCACACTCCTCTTTTTAAAAGACTTATTTTGTTATGTCTTTTAATTTACATATTTTTATGTTGGGATATGTTATTATATATCCTTATTGATGTAAATTTTATTTCCAAGTGATGAGATGCCATTTTCTCTCTCATCAAATAATTTTTTGAATTTTAAAGTGACGCCGTTAGGCTGTCGAATTTTACCAAGGGAACTTCTTAACCCAATTTCAATTTCTTTGGGTCCAACTTGTAGTTATTGAATATGTCATACTATGAATATGTGTGAATTACCTCTGGTTGTTTTACACTTAATATCCACTTATATTGGGTGTATTTATATTTGTCACACATAATTATGAGATTGATTTATCCTTAATTTAAGGATACCTTCTTTATAAGGTATTTCATCTCATTTTACTTTTCTATTGAGACTTCATTGGTGTTGTGCACCAATTCACTATTATATGGTGTATATAATGTCCTTTGGAATATTATATCATGAATCCATTTATTCTCATGATATTATAAAGTTCTGATTAGATGTTATTCCTCAATTATTGTATTCAAGTGTCTCTCATTTTGTTAAAAACCCTTTAACTAAAATATCGTTTTAAATGTTTTAATGATTTATTATTATAAATATTTCTCATTAATATCCATGTTTTCAAAAAGGTTTTAAGGATTTATCTATATGGATATTAATGGTTTAAAATCTTAAAATCTTCAAAGTGGTATGGGACACTTTGATTCAAAAATCTCTTTATTAAATGTTTTAAATGGTTTTGAAAATAGTTTTTAGAATGGATTCATTATTTCAATATCTTAAAATGTTATATTGTTATCGAAATGTGGGAATGTTATCTTTCCTTTATGATTAAGTTATGTACTATGATTATATTATGGTTCTTCGGAATTTTTTATGAATACGGGTGTTTCTATGATAAACTAAGGGTGGGTGAGCCCGATATAGCTCTCCAATGCATTAGGTAACGCGAAGGAATTAAATGCTAAGGTTTCTCTGAAGATATTTAGGTAATATACTATGATGGGTATTCCAAATGTAACCATGAGGGTTACTCCCTACGTAAGAATGTTATCAATGCCTCAAGTTACCTTTATGTCTTATGATATCTAGGAGTTATTCCTAAATCTTATGATTTAATGAGGTATGTTAAAGTGTTTATGTTTTATGAGTAAAGTATGATTTCATTGATTCGTATGTATACATGGACTAATGTTTTATTCCCATATTTTTATAACCCTTACTGAGATTTTTATGCTCATCCAAAGTTTTTGAAATGTTTTCCACAAGACTTAAAGATGAATATGGTCAAGGATGGGATCAAGGAAAGACAGGCTATCTGAAACATGGAACTAGACATGTTTCTTTTTAAGAGTTTTTATTTTATGGAAACTTAGTAGAAGTGTCTACTTTGTAATCTTTTGAGATGTAATAGTTATGTCCTAATTCTCTAAAACTTTATACCTAAAAATATCCTCTATGTGAATTATTCATTTTATTCATGATTATGTAATTTTATAAGGTCGGGTCCTTATAGTTGGTATCAGAGGTTGGTTTAGATAACTTTAGAGGTTAGAGTGTTGTTTAAGCATAAGTGACAGGTTGTGTATAACCACAATGGTTATTATATTAGATAGAGTCATTTTTATTTATGAAAGTTGGAATGAGTTTGAGATAAATTGGATAATTATATCTTTCTATTTATCTTCCTCTTTAGTACATGATGATTTAGTTGACATACTCACACTGACCTTTTTGGTTTTAGTAAATGAATGGATCTAGGAGGCACCAAAGTGACAAAGGAAACTATGGTGGTTCTCTAATTAAGAGACTGGATGAAATGGGGGATTCAATGAGAAATCTCATGGTTATTCTAAACCAACTATCAGGAGGCGTGATTAACCACTTGAACCTTGGTGAGTTCTCTAATGCATCATGTATGAGATGACCAACTCAATGTGGAAGTTCAGGTAATAATTATAAAGGTAACCATTAGGGTTTATATGTTCCTTACTTTTGAGGTAATTATGGGTTATTATATGTTATGATGGAAAATGGAAGGCATGAGATACACTTGAGGTTAAATTATGTTATGGTTATTTTTGAATATTTTATTGCTTTTTGGGGAATGTTATAAGAATCATGTAGTTTTGTAAAAAGGGCAACACATAGACTGTGTGACAACCTGTCATGTCGAACGAAGCTGTGGGAATCAAACCCACAACCGAAGTGCGACTGGTATTTATCACCTACCACTGGACTACGTGAAGTCCCTGGTTAGTTTGACTAATTATTTTTAGTTAGATGATCTTATGAATCTAGAATAAGTTTATTTTGGGTTATCTATGGATATTATTAACCTATCATGGGGGATATGTTATTAGGTTAATTACTTTTCAGTATGATACTTTAAGAGTAACTGATGTTATTTGAAGATAAATGTTAAGGTTTATCTTGGAAGACTATGTGATTAAATCCTTCAGAGATTTGGGTTTCAATCTTAGTTTTTATTACTTTGAAGAATTTTATGGATAGATGTTTATTGAATGGTCTTTTTTGAACTTTGGGTATTGTTTGAAAAATTTTGGAGATTAAGAATAGATTTTTTTTAAATGATTATCTTTTTGGGGTATTATCTGATCTTGTACTAACCATTTTGGTTTTGGTTTTGGTTAAGGTCTAAAGACATGGGAATTATATAGTTCTCTTTTTTGGATTAGGTGATTCTCGAGAAGTTGATTATAGTACTCTTAATGTGAACAAGTCTTCCTAAATACTCGTCTTTTGGAGAAAATATGAGTTTGTGTAAGAAATCTAGTAAAATTTGAAAGTCAACATGACAAGTAAGTATGTTTCCTTACGATTTAGTTAATCTCAAAAATAAATTCCACAATGAAAAGTAACTTAAAACAAAAATGTTGTCTGTTAAATTTTCCTACTGGGTAATCGAATACCATTTAACCCATCACAAGTTTGTGATTTTCCAGTGGTTAACATTCTCTTAAACATGTTTTCTATCACTCTCCCTGAGAATATGACCCTTTGTTTTTTCTTCCATATCCATGTTTTCCTACATGGAATCCTAGTATGAGTTAACTTGGGTGACCTCTGTACTTCTATTTCTTTATTTTAAAGTGATAGTTTTACTGACTCTTGTTCCGATGTGGGACTTTCAATGAAGTTTCTGAGCGCAATTTTAAAATTGTGAGGACGCAGTTTCCAAAAGGGGGGAAGGATGTAACACCCTAGGTAAATAAAGAATATGAAATTTTTATATTTATCCATACTTTTGAATAAAATTTTAATATTAATTTAAAGGGAACTTTATGCTTGATGGCGTACCCAATACGCAACAACGAGTTTCTTGGAAATCTTACGTTGCACTCTAATAATAAAAAAATATTATTTTAAATGGTAGTTAACGCCTAGCAATTGTAATGGCGGGAATGAACAGAACTAACTACAAAATGATTATATATGCTTGTAAAATATTTTTGAATTTATTCAAATAAATTTTAGAGGCTTAAAATGAAAATGAATCCAATTTTAAGCATAAATCTTATAATATTATTTAAAAGGTTGATTAACCGCCTTTTGAAGGGGAACCCTTTTTAAATCCACTTTTTGAAAATTTTATATGTTATATTTGACAAAATAAAATTCTTTTTTAGAATCTGGACATCAAAATTTACTTTGTATAATTTTTTCGTATTTTTCCGATAAAGTTCATCTTTTAATGAATAGTGTAAAATGCTGTATTTTAATTCAAAACCTCCTTTTAGTCTTATTTATTTTTATGGTCCAATTATCTTTTTAATTTATTTTAAAGTGTAATCAAAATATATTTTTACCATTTAATCCAATGGTGGTCATTGTAATTAATTTCAATTTGAAATTGGACTTAAACTAGTGTCAATCTTTTAATAGATATTGTTTCTTAAAAATATGCTATTTGTTTTGACAACGAGAATTAATTATTAAATTAATTAATGCAACTTATATGTTTTGAATTTTTTAAAATATAAATCATTTTTGAATTCAGAATATCAAATATAGCTTAGGGTAAATTTTTGGTATTTTTCTGAAAAACATCAATTTTTGATGAATAGTGAAACCACTAAGTGGTAGTTAAATAACTGATTTTTCATTTAAATGAAATTTTACCACCTTTGTGATTTTAATTTCAAAAATCTTACATAAATGGTAGTTATTAGGATATAAAATTTGGTTCAATGGGATGAAAATAATTTTTGGTGAATAGTAACTTTTAAGTTTTATTAATCGTGATTAAAGGTAATTAGTGTAATTTAAGGTAAAGATAATGTTACAATAATATGAAATGACCTTGACACATGTCCTAACCTTATTTTATAAGTCATGGACGACCAATAAAATCCATGGGTAAACTTGGGGACCCCATGGAGCCACTTTGGTAGGAAAATGACATTAATAACTTTTTATTTAAAGTTAAAATAAAAATGTCACAAACATGTATTGTTTTACTAAATCAATTTTTACATGGGGTTATACAAGTCACATTTTTTACTATAAATATTAATTGGAAAGATAAAAATATTTCCTAAGTCATAGTATTTGTTTTATAATTTTTAGACATTAAATAAATTTATTTATTTATGACACCATGATGATGCAGCGATTACCTCATTAATGAATGATTTAAATAAAATAAAAAGATAATGTAAAATCTGATACATACATTTGGAAAAAACCTATTTTATGAGTATATTTAGAACCCTTATCATCTTATCCTCGAAATATATCAATTTGGGACCTTTAAAATCCAAAACTCATTTTATAATAAAGTAACTTTTCAAGACATTCCAAGAGTGCCCCTCCTCCCTCTTATAAAAGGCCCCCACCTCTACCTCCTTACCCACACCTCTCAAGAATTTGGCTCGGCCAACCCCTACCCATTTAATCTCTCCAAATCCCTCTATTTATCATTTAAGCCTCACCTTAGGCAGACAACTCTTCAAGAAACCCTTTAGGTTCAAACCAAAGTGAGTTACCCGATTTAAAGGTAATGTCTTCCCTTATGTCCGTTTGTTTTATTTTGCTTCTCCAACCCCCTAAACTCTTTTTATTCCTTTATTTTGTAACAAAACCAGTATATTTAATATACTAGGATGTTTTTATGATAATTTTTCGATCTAAACTTACACACACCTCTGTCTAATTGTTAAAGAACATACTATTTCCGTTGATGGCGAATTACTGCCTCACGAAACGATGATTGTTCTATCTTCTCCTACCACATCTCATGGTGGAAATTATGATGGAAATATATTTATTTATGATATATATTATATTTATTTACTCTATATGCTTCTATTTTTTACATTTAAAACATACCTTTATTCTTTTCATGTTGTGAAAATGTGATAATTTCATTTGAGGAAGTGTGGACTACCGCCCCCTCAAGTGATGTGACTCGTTCATGCAATACATGGAATGTATAAAGAATGAATTTAGTGAACATATGTGACCTATATAACATATATATTATACTGGAATTATAATATATATATATATATATAATTTAGTTTTAATTCCATTAAATACAAAATAGAAATGAAAGTAGTGTTCATGCGTACATATGGCTTACTGTCTCCATGAACGGTGCATTTCATTTCTTACCTTTAAATGTTATGTAATGCTATAAATGCAAGAATATAATAGATATATATGATATTTATGATATCTAAATCATGAATATAATTCTGTATATAATGTATATTTTACCACATGAACAACTGATAATTATAACAAGTTTATTTTTCACTCAAGTACCAATGATCAACAAAACGACCGTTATTAACTTAAATAATTACATAATGTTCATAACAAGGTAATAATTGATATAAAAAGAATAATGAATTTGAAAAATGTTCTTAAGCAAGTATAAATTAACTCTAGTTTATTATTCAGGAATATAAAGAAACGAACAAGACAAGTCGGACTTGAGGTAAGGGATCCTACCTCTCTCTTTCTTTTTAAGTACTCCTTTTTATGTAACTTACTTTAATCTCCACTTTCTTATGTTGGGGGATGTTATTTTATATTACTATTTCTGTAAATTTTATGTTAATATGATGAGATACCCTATTTTATCTCATCAATCCAGTTTTGGAAGTTGTATGTGGTGTCGTTATGCTACCGAATTTTCATAAGGGGATTTTCATCTCAATTTTTATTCCCGTGAGATTCATGCTACATTGGCCACTATTTATTTTTGTGTGGTGTATGTACTGCCCATTATTTTAATATTTGTATAATATAACATCATTTTTTGGTATTTACATCTTCATTGTATGACCCTTCTTTCATGGGGTGTGCGTTTCGAAAGTTTCCCAAATCGGTAAGGGAACCTTTCACGCTTCTCTTTTTAAAAGACTTATTTTGTTATGTCTTTTAATTTACATATTTTTATGTTGGGATATGTTTTTATATATCCTTATTGATGTAAATTTTATGTCCAAGTGATGATATAACATTTTCTCTCTCATCAACTAATTTTATGAATTTTAAAGTGATGCCGTTAGGCTGTTGAATTTTACCAAGGGAACTTCTTAACCCAATTTCAATTTCTTTGGGTCCAACTTGTAGTTATTGAATATGTCATCCTATGAATATGTTTGAATGACCTATGGTTGTTTTACACTTAATATCCACTTATATTGGGTGTATTTATATTTTTCACACATAATTATGAGATTGATTTATCCTTAATTTAAGGATACCTTCTTTATAAGGGATTTCATCTCATTTTACTTTTTTATTGAGACTTCATTGTTGTTATGCACCAATTCACTCTTATATGGTGTATATACTATACTTTGGAATATTATATCATGAATCCCTTTATTCTCATGATATTATAAAGTTCCAATTAAATTTTATTCCTCAATTATTGTATTCAAGTGTCTCTCATTTTTTTAAAAACCCTTTTACTAAAATATTGTTTTAAATGTTTTAATGATTTATTCTTATAAATATTTCTCATTAATATCCATGTTGTAAAAATGGTTTTAAGGATTTATTTATATGGATATTAATGGTTTAAAATGTTAAAATCTTCAAAGTGGTATGGGACACTTTGATTCAAAAATCTCTTTATTAAATGTTTTAAAGGGTTTTGAAAATGGTTTTTAGAATGGATTCATTATTTCAATATCTTAAAATGTTATATTGTTATTTCAATGTGGGAATTTTATCTTTCCTTTATGATTATGTTATGTGATATGATTATGTTATGGTTCTTGGGCATTGTTTATGAAGACGGGTGGTTCTGTGATAAACTAAGGGCGGGTGAGCCCGATATAGCTCTCCAATGCATTGGGTAACGCGAAGGAGTTAAACGCTAAGGTTTCTTCTAAGAGATTTAGGGAATATACCATGATGGTTATTCCAAACATAACCATGAGGGTTACTCCCTATGTAAGAATGTTATAAATGCCTCTAGTTACCTTTATGTCTTATGATTTCTAGGAGTTATTCCTAAATCTTATGATTTAATGAGGTATGTTAAAGTGCTTATGTTTTATAAGTAAAGTATGATTTCATTGATTCATATGTATACATGGACTAATGTTTTCTTCCCATATTGTTATAACCCTTACTAAGATTTTTATGCTCATCCAAAGTTTTTGAAATGTTTTCCATAGGACTTCAAGATGAATAGGGTCAAGGATGGGATCAAGAAAAGACATGTTATCTAAAACATGGAACTAGACATGTTTCTTTTTAAGAGTTTTTATTTTATGGAAACTTAGTATAAGTGTCTACTTTGTAATATTTTTAGATGTAATAGTTATTTCCTAATTCTATAAAACTCTAAACCTGAAAATATCCTATATTTGAATTATTCATTTAATTCATTATTATGTAATTTTATAAGGTCGGGTCCTTATAGGATCCATATTACCCTTCTCATTACCCCAAATTTGGTTTGTCAAGAAACTTGAATGGTTTTGGGTAGGCATTCCAAATGAAAACTGAATTAACTCATAGTTCCTTGATCTATATATTGGACTCTACAATCATGAAATCCTTAAATTGGATTTCCTTAACCATTGAATCTCAGTTACACCAAGTCCTACTTTGGTAGTTAGCCATTGATGTGAACTAATTTAGTTCAACCCAAAACATCAAGTAAGAATTCCCTAAAAATTTAAATATCCCCAAATTTTTATGGTCATTCACCTTGAACTATGGATCAATTTGAATTGAAGTATTGAAAGGCTATACCGACTTAATATATAAAATTGAGGTATTTTATCGTTTATTTGTAAATTTATGAATATTATCTTCATTGCATGATTTTAATATTAAGTGGATTTAATTAAGTGATTAACCATGTCTTAGAGAATATTTATGCATAAGATAATTTATTTTAGTTAGGTATTTCATGCTCAATAATTTCATTAATTCTTTTGATCATGAAAAAACATCGATAATGAAATAACCACACAACATAACAGAAATAAAATTATTAAGTGGTATTCATGACCTTTTACTAATGGTTATTTTATCTATAAGTTCATAAACTAATAATTGACTTATGGGAAAACACCTTTATCCAATTATGTTTCATGTTACAGGTTTCCACCTATCCACCTATGTATCTCTCCTAGATTGGTTTCACCTTGGCACCAAACTTGAAATACCTCCACTAGCATGAGAGCTTCATCCATTAAATATTATTTTCTCACATATAGTTGTGGGGAAAAGGGTTTACATAAAAGAAACCATGGGCATGCGGCCCCTTACATAAAAAGAGTAGAGAAGGAACATGGGTCAATAGTTTAATTTAATATTTAATTAAATTAAACCAATCACATAAAAAGGTCTAGTCTATACTCATGATCATCCACATGCAAGAAACGAATTATTAATTTAATAAAACTAGCATTCAATTATTAATCAACAATATTTAATATAAATCTCACATGAATAAATTAATTATCTTCTTTAATTAATTAATTATTTTATCTTAATTATTATCTAAATTTCCTTGATATATTCATCCATCATAATTTTAAACAAATTAAATAAATTTATTTAAAATTAACTATTTACATAAATGCACCTTGGATGAAACCTGGTGAATACCTATCTAAATCTACCCAATATGTATTATACTAGTATACTATTTACTCTTGTTACATATGGAATACATGACCTATCACATACTTTCATAACATGTACTATCAACTTAATGATTACACAAATTACATGATTTTTCGGTCATGTTTTATACTTCAATGCACATAGAGTAACAACTGTAATACAACCCATACATGACATGCATATCTGAACATTACATAGATATTAATTAAACATTTAAATATATATATATATATATATATATATTAAAACCCCTCACATGGTTTGTCCTATCAACTTAAGGATCACATGAAAGTACATGTAAATAATGTTTAATCAACTTAATATATTAATTTTAATTATATATAATTTGGTATGAGTATATGGCATGTACGTCTCACACTATCTATCTGAGGCACATGCCTATGGACTCAACGTGTAAATCGTTCCTTGGAAAATTAGAGTAAACTGAATGTATAAAGAAATACATGGCGTGTGGTCTCTGAGTTACATAATCACCAGTCTGGTAGTTCATGTATATAATTACATGTTCCATTTATGACTAAAAGGACTACACATCGTTTACGTGGTCTACATGTCATGTACTCCGACTGATCATGCACTAAGATTGACCGATCAATACGCTGTGTAATAAATAAATACAACACATTTCATCAATGAACATAGTTTGAATTAATAATGAATTAATTATTATTACATTGAACACAAGTACATGGCATGTAACTCTGGTTACATAGTTTGTACTCTTATATTATCTGACCAGAATCCTTGGAACCTCTACATGATTTTTTTGATTTTATTTTGTTCATAAAATTAATCATTTTGATTAGATCTATGAAAAATAAAGGAGGAAGAATCATATCTCACAATTCAAATTAAAAGAATTATTAAACATGAATTAAAAGCTAAATTACAAATGTGTAAGTATATAAATGATATATGAATAATTATAAATAATTATATGAATAGTCTAATATGACATGTAGGTTTTGGGAATAGTGTAAGTGTGCGATGGGTCATACAAATTCTTTTGTTTTCTCATGATCAATGATCAATCTGAGATCCACACGATAATAAACATTGTGATCAAAAAAATTGAATCAAAGAAGAAAAAAATGGATAGAATTCCAGAACCCAAGGGAGGATCATCACATATTATTTATAATTAATTTAATCAATTAAAGAATTGGAATGTTGGAATTATTTCTTCTCTGATGGATCTGAAAATAGATATGTGTTGCACTATTGTTTCATTATATGAATTAAAAGTAGATTTCCACTAATGGTGATCCACACATGTTCCAAAAATATCTGAAAAATCATTATAGGATTGTCTGCATGCCAGTATGGTAGATCTTATCACTTGCATCATCTACCTTTAATTTCCACGAGAATCACTTCCAAAGAGTTATCCTTGATCTCTCTTAACTTAAGAGTGGGAGGTGGAGGATTATCTCTCTCCATTATTGGGAGCATTCTTGTATAAATAATCTCTCTAAGGATTGAGAGGAATTTCCAAATTTATTGTGCACAACCAAACCAATTAATTCGTTCTCTTGGAAAATAATATAACTGGGTTTATATACTACTAGGGTTAAACTAAAATAATTGATCAATTTTCCTTAATTATTTATTTAATCCCTAAAAAACCTCGTATCAAATAATAATAATACTATTATTATTTCTTGATATGCACTTAACTTGTGAATTAAATTAAATATTATTTTATAAAATAATATAAAATATTTCTTATTTCTCACCAGACTGTTAAATTTTGTCCACCATTCCTCCACAATATTTATTGGGCCTTTAGAAATGACTATTTATTTATTAAATAAATATTTAACAAATAAATATTTTTTAAATATTCTGTTCACATTATATTCTCTCAAATAATTGGTGACAGAATATATGAGATCAAGAAAACATGAATAATTATTAATCCATATAAGGGACTAATATTTATTTAACTTTATAAATAATAAATATTAATATATTATTTAACTAGTATTCAAGATACACTTAGTGTGTGGCCATCTGGGCCTCTTTCTCAATGGCATTAGGTGAAATAGCCTAAAGTCCACAGTTGGCATCTAGAAATATCCCAAGACACCCATAGAGAAATAATTTAATTCCACAATAAAATAACACCTCATATTGATGATTAATATGTAATATAATCCCTTTAATGTGATATCTCTAATTAAGAAGGTTGTATGTGGGTGTCATCAACCTATGTGCTCAATGTCTCTTTCTTTGACATCCTATAAATAAAACTTTCCTATAGAACACCATGGCAGAAGATTTATTTATGATATATAATTTCCATTAAATGGATTGAGATATCAACTTCCATTAATAAACAAAATGGAAAAATCCTTTCTTGCATTATTCATTATTGAAATATTACTCGGGACGCTCCCAATATATCCTACCTCACCGCAAACATATGTCATCACGGTTTTCATAAATACATAAAATTACATGACTCATAATACTCATTAATAATATTATTAAATTATAAGGATCAATACACATGTTCGTAGATAATAACATCTAATGACACATGTAAATGTATATTTTTTACTAGTGGGTCTTCTTCTCATAATATCCTACACTAGATATTACTAAGGTAATACACCATGAGAAGTTGCCTCAAAGTCCTATGAGTCTCCACCCCTAATATCATGTATCATTTGAGTCCCTCAAATGATATCATCTGTTTATAGAACATATATTTAAGAATAGTTTCATAGCACTTCTGGGTTCTCATTATAGCAGGGAACAGTTATGACCTTTTAGTGTGATAGCTACTCTTAGGACATTATCACATACTATGTTATGCATAAGAATAATCATGATGTGACAAGTAGTTTATTAATATTCATAACTTTGAATATAGGTTATCATAAAGTATATAAAATTTGGTTCTACGGAACCAACTCCAACAGTTATCACATGCATGCAAAGAGTGGCATGTATGCATGGTTATTGTGGCCTCATCACTTCATAAACTCAGGGTTATAATGATTATGGAAGCCTCATTTTTATCTTTGGATGTTCAGCCTAAACTCCAGCATATTGGAATGATTAGATGAGGCTTCGAGGAATAATATGATCACTATATTGATTGAACAATCTATATAGATCATATCAAATTATCATGATTATTTCTATATTTTTTATGAAGAATTAATAGTGTAGTGGATCAACTTTCCCACATCTATGGCACAAACAGATTTCCTTTTGCTTATATTATAATCATTTTCACAATCATTTGAGTTGGAAGTAGGGGCTCGTCACCAAAACAAATGCACCACACACCACATGGGTTGTAAAAACACACATTGTCCCATTATAACAAGCCCAAACTCGTGTTTTTTAACCAATTAATGCTCCTTTGGGTCTATACATGGCACAATTGCTCATACCACCTTATGGGATGGCCCTAGATGACTTCCTTGGGTGTGGTTGAGATCTTGGCTCCACAATGCCTTGGTTGATCCTGGATAAGGATGGCTTGTATGGTTGGCCCTTATTTTTAATAAGTCCACCAATTATCATTTACATAGAAGTACATACTAAGAAATATTCTAAGTATGAAATAAAATACCAAGACTTTATTAATTATTCTTCATGCATAAAAAATAGAAATATATTTTTGCATAACCTTATATTATTACATGGAATAAACTTCATGCCCTTCTTTTAATTATATAATAAAAATACCAAAAATCTCTTCAATATCTACTTCATTATTGTAACAATGTGCATTCTCTTAATGACACGTGTCTTCAAACTTAAGATTGGTTCAGGAAATCATCACATTTAACATGGATAATTTATTAAGCAATAAATCCAATGTCATTAAGTGACTCCCTACCAATTCTCCAAGAATCACCACCTTTCTCCATCAACTCACCAAATACATATTGAGATATCATTGAAAAAATGCAACATTATTCATGACAAAAACTAAGATTACTATGGAACTCAATCACTATAGTTGGTATGGGAAAAGGTTTAATAACTTCTATCATTGATGGATCCACAAATATACCTTCTATAGAGATTATATGACCCAAAAACGAAACTTTCAATATCCCAAATTCACACTAAGTAAAATTTTCATAAAAATTCTCCTTCCTTAGGGTCTTTAGCTCAATCCTCAATACATCTTAATTTTCTTCCTTAATCATTAGATATATAAAAATATCATCTATAAATACTACCAAAAACTGATCAAGATAATCACTAAAGACTATATTAATTAAATCCATTAAGATAGTTTGGGTATTAGTAAGGTTAAATGGAATCACTATAAATTCATAGTGTCTATAATTTGAACAGAAGTTTTCTTTGGGTATGTATTCACTTTTGAACCTCAACTAATACAATACATACTGAAGATCAATCTTGGAAAAATATTTATCTCATCATAATTTATCAAAAAAATAATGAATATTTAGTAGATATTACATATTCTTTATTGTGATTTTGTAATGTTATTGATAATAAATACATAGTTCCATTGATCCATATTTATTCTTAAAAAATAATATTTTCACCCCAAGGTGATTCAATTGGTCAAATGAATCCCCTATTAATATTTTCTTAGGGTTTTTTCTTTAATTTTCGCAACACAACTAGGGACATTCTATATAGATTCTTTAAAATAGGTGTGCAACTAGGTATAATTTCTACTGGAAACTCAACTTCACGATTTAGAGTAAAAATGGGAAACTCTTCTAGAAATACATCAATAAACTCCCATATAGTAGGAATATCTTCAATTTTGAGTTTCTCCCTAACCATATGAGATAAGTACCCCTTTTAATAATACTCAATACCCATTCAATGGATATAATTTTTATTGTAAGTTAATATTTATGTCCACATTGATTAAAAATCATAAGTTGGTATAGAATATCAAACATGACTTCCTTTCCTTGATAATTAATATGGGATATGTATAAATACATAAAATTCATTCCCAAAATAAAACTAAATTCATCTAAAGGGGGAATAACAAGAATTTCAAGAAGCACATTCCCACAAACTTTAATTGGGGAAGAATAGTAGACTTTAGTTGCGAGCATCATGTATTTGGGAGTTTTTACTAGTAATTCAATATATAATCATTAAGGTGATAATTTTATACCCTTAGAAAATAATTTATATATAAATTATTGGTTATAACTATAATAAAATAAGACATTAGTAGTTATAGAGTGGATGGAAAGTGTACCTTTCACCACTTCGTTATCATACCCCACAACAGCAATAGTGATCTCATGAGATTTCCCTTGGTCTCTAGGCTTAATAGGTTGCTGACTCTCATTATCATCATTAACTTTTGGATTTGATCATTAGTTAAAATAATTTCCATACACATTTCATTTGAAACATTAGAGTGTGGGTGGTGCTTTATGTGGATATGTATCTCCATTTCCATAATTAGATTACTTGTTCCCATTAATCTAGCATTTAATTTCTCGATAACCTTCCTTTACACACTTAAATAATTTCCTAGTCCCCTTAATACAATTTCCTCCAAGTTTCGTTTTACACTTTTGGAATAAAAGAAGACTCATCTTATTCCCTCCATGTTTTTTGTTATTTTAATTTTCTTTCCATTCCATCATCCTTCTCTTATCAAAAACATGACATTTATGGGTGAATACGGTCTCCATTTACACCTTCACAAAACATAGATAAATTTATTTATATATACTAAATTCTTGTTTGGATAAATCCTTTAAAATAATTAGTATTAATCCACTAAAAAATTGATCAATATTACTTTTTGGTTCAATGATAAAACCAGAAGCATACCTTGTAAGTCTTGTAAAATTTTCCTCATAGGTTCCAATGGATTCATTATCCTTTTTAATTAACTCAATAAATTCATTCTCTATTTTCATATGAATAATATGGGGAAATTAAATAATTAAAATTAACCTCTTAAACTCATCTCACTCCATGGTGTCAATTTCTTCCTATTTCCTTATATTCTTTATAAGAGTCCACCAATAATCCTATTCAACTTCCAAATGATAAACAACTAAAATAATTTTTTCATTCTCCAATATTTGGATAATAGGAAATATATTTTTAGTAGTAATGATCCATTATTAAACAATTATTAGATCAATATAACCACTAAAATAAGGTTGATGTTTCCTCATGAAGTACTCAAAAGTACGTTGTTTAATCCTTACATAATTTTTAAGCTTGGTATGATTCATGGATTTTGAAATTTGCGTAATCATTAAAACTGAATTTTTCATTCTAGATCTCATAAAATTTAGTTGATCAAAAGAAAAATAATTACATTTTATATCACATTTAGTTTTAACATAGTTTTTTATGGTTCCACCCATTGACTAAAATCAAAATTCATTGTATGATGAATAATAACTATAGTGGGAAATCATATAATCATTAAAGTGATTTATAGGATGTATAAATCTTGTAACATTCAATTAAATCTATAACACCTTGTTTTTAACCTAGTTCATCCATGGGTTCACTGGCCAATGACTATTTTAGATCCCTACTGAATTGTCTCAACATTCGAATAAAAAGTAGATACCACTGGGGTAATGCAGACTTATTCCATGAGATACCTAACAAGGTGTCTAGAGGTGTTAACCAAATGATTTAAGAGATTACAAATAAGTATGAAATCCAAGAAGTGGTTAATTCTCTTAACTTAGATAGCTCTCCGAGACCAAATGGGTTCCTAGGGTCTTTTTATGTGGTATCATATGATCAGGTCAAGAGAGATGTAGTGTCCGCTCTATGGAAATTTTTTTGGGGAGGTAAACTTCCATGAGCGGTGAGTGCTATATCTATGGTGCTCATACCAAATGTGAAACATCTTTCTACATTAAAGTAATATCATCCTATCAATATGTGTAACTATAAGGCCCCATTCCTTAAACCTTACTTAATATTGAATTAAATGAGTAATTCACATTGAGGATCTTTTCAGGTTTAGAGTTTTAGAGAATTAGGACATAACTATTACATCTCAAAAGATTACAAAGTAGTCGCTTCTACTAAATTTCCATAAAATAAAAACTCTTTAAAAGAAACATGTATAGTTCCATGTTTTAGGTAGCATGACTTTCCCTTGATCCCATCCTTGACCCTATTCCACGCTAAGTCCTGTGAAAAATATTTCAAAAACTTGGGATGAGCATAAGAAGCTCAGTAAGGGATACACAAATAATGAAAACTGTTAGTTTTTCAAAACAACAAGTAAACCATGAATAATTTATCAATGTAATAATTTTCACCTACATGAATTAGTAAAAACTCTTCACTGAATAAAGTATCATTACTTACCTTTTTGTAACCAAAGGATTACCATAAAAATCCATAAAAAGAACACATAACATATATAAAGGTAACTTGGGACATAAAAATACTTAAGTGGAATAACCATACGGTCGACTCCCACACATATCACTTAATGGAATAGCCATACGACCAATTTCCATACATACTTAATGGAATAGCCATACGGCCGACTTCCATACCCAATGCATTGGAGGTTATAACGTAACCACCCGTCCTAGTATTCCTGGCACCACCCGTCATATGGTTTATAACGTAACCACCCGTTAAAATGTCCAAGTACCAGTATAAAATCATAAAACATAAAACCAATATAAAGGAATGATAACATTTCCACATTTCAATCACAATATATCATAAATATATTAACATAATATAATCCTTTTTCAAAACCATTTTCAATACCAAAATACATAAAAGAGTATATGGTATTTATTTTATTCTAAAAACATTACGGCTTGTTGATAAAGCCAAAGACTAAATAATACTTGTGGCGGCGGAAAAGGTCGTTGTCACCGCGTACGTTAAAAAAACATTCGTTTTTGTAGTTTAGTAAAATGCTTCGTAGAAAAAGATTCCTTTTGTATAAAAGTAAAAGTCAAAGGTGTTTATACATCGTATAAAAGAAAGTTGTGTATAAAATGAAATATGCCTCAATGAAAGGAGATTGAGACGAAGTCCCTTACCTCGGTTCTGACTTGACTCGATCGTTCTTTAACGTCCTGAATAATAAACTTGAGTTAATTTCTACTTGATTAAGAACCTTTTTAGAGTTAATTATTCCTTTTATATCACTTATTTCCATGTTATAAACATTATGTAACTATTTAAGTTAATAATGTTTGTTTTGTCGATATTTGGTTCTTAAGTCGAAAGTGGACTTGTTACAATTACATGTTGTTCGTGTGGTCAAAGGTTCTTTATATCTAGAATGAAATTCCTGATTTGGATATCATATATATAATATATATCCAGCATATACATGTATTTATAATATTACATAATCATTTAGAGGTAAGAAATGAAATGCACCGTTCATGGAGACGGTAAGCCGTACATACGCATTAACGCTACTTTCATTTCTTTGTCATATTAATGGAATTAAAACTAAATGAGAGGTATGTATATTTTAATTCCAGAATTATATTCATCATTTAGATATATCATTAATTATATATATCCATTATATACATGTACTTTTAATAGTACATTACATTTGGGGATAAGAAATGAAATGCACCGTTCATGGAGACGGTAAGTCGTACGTACGCATGAACGCTACTTTCATTTCTATCTCATACTTTAATGGAATGAAATAATAATTATATAGAGGTATATTATAATTCCAGTATAATATCATATATAATAACTTTAAATCCATCCTCTACATGTCCCACATATGGCATTAACGAATCACATCACTTTGAGGGGGCGGTAGTCCGCACTTCCTAAAATGAAGATATCGCGTATACCCATAATGGAAGCCATAAAGGTAAGACACAAATGAAAAATACAGAAGAATAAGTAAAACATAAACATATTATATATCATATATAAAAATAGTGACATCATAATGGCCACCTTTGAAGGTGTTAAATGAGTATTGAACAATCATCGTTTCGGGAGGCACAATTTTTCCATCCACGGAAACCGTATGTTCTTTAACCATTTGATGTAGTTTTGTGAGAGTTTAGCTCGAATAAATCATATAAAAACATCCTAGTATATTGAATATACTGTTGTTGTTACAAAATAAAAAAAAATAAAAAGATTTTAGGGGGTTGGAGAAGCAAAATAAAACAAATGAACATGAGAGAATGAATTACCTTTAAAAGTGTAACTCCTTTTGATTTGAGCCTAAAGGATTCCTTTGAAAAGATTCTGCCCAAAGGGAATCCTCTAGTATTAGGAGAGGGATGTGGAGAGAGTAAATGGGTAGGGTTTGGCCGAGCCAAAGGATTGAGGAGTGTGTGAAATGAGGTAGAGGTGGGGGCCTTTTATAAGAGGAGAGGAGGGTCACTTTTGGAAAGTAAAGAAATATTACTTTATTTGAAAATGTGTATCGGTTCTAAAAGGTCCCACATTGATATAATTCGTGGATAAGGTGATAAGGGTTCTAAATCCACCCATCCAATAAGTTTTGGACATGTGTAGTTCATAGAATTTACATTATCTTTCCATTTTATTTAAATCGTCAAATAATGATGTCATCGCTGCATCATTATTATGTCATAAATAATTTAATTTATTTAATGTCTAAAATTTATAAAACAAATACTATGATTTAGGAAATCTTTTTAGCTTTCCAATGACTATTTATAATCAAAAATCTGATCTTTATAACCCCATGTAAAAATTGTTTTCGTAAAACATATTATGTTTGTGTCATTTTTACTTTTACATTAAATAAAAAGTTATTTATGTCATTTCCCAACCAAAGTGTCTCCATGGGGTCCCCAAGTTGACCCATGGCTTTTCTTGGTCGGCAATGACACAACCAATGAGGGTAGTACATGTGTCAAGTTCATTTCATATTATTAAAACATTATTTTTACCTTAAACTACACTAATTACCGCTAATCGCGATTAAGAACTTAATAAGTTATTATTCACCAAAAAATTATTATAACCTCATTGAACCACATTTTACTTCTTAATGACAACCATTTATGTCGGATTTTTGAAATTCAAAACACAATGATGGCAAAATTTCATTTAAACGGAAAATCAGTCTTTATAAGTACCACTTAGTGGTTTCACTATTCATTAAAAAATTGAAGTTTTTCAGAAAATTACCAAAAATTCACCCTAAGATATATTTGATATTAAGAATTCAAAAATGAAGTCTATTTTACAAAATTCATTACATATAAGTCAGATTAATTAATTTAATAATTAATTCCCGATGTCAAAGCAAATAGCGTGTTTTTATGAAACAATAAGTATCAAAAGATTGACACTAGTTTAAGTCTGATTTCAAAGTGAAATTAATTCCAAAGACCACTATTGGATTTAATGGTAAAAAAATATTCTAATTTAACTTTAAAACCAATTCAAAAGATAATCTGATCATAGAAATAAATTAGATTAAAAAGGGGTTTTGAATTAAAATACCACATTTTACACTATTCATTGAAAAAAATGAACTTTATCAGAAAGATACCAAAAATTTACACAAATTAAATTTTGATGTTCCAATTCTAAAGAAGAGTTTTATTTGGTCCAAAATAATATATAAGAGTGATCAAAACTATATTTAATGAAAATTCTCCATCAAAAGGTGATAAGTGAACCTTTAGTGAAAATTAGGGTATAAAAGCCGAAAATTGAATTCGTTCCGTATTTTAAGCCATTATCTTTTATTGGATAAATGTAAAAACATTTAAAAACATATATAATCATATTTTATTTATTTCTATCCATTCTCGCCAATACAACGGCTACATGTTATTTAAAATAATATTATTTTATTATTAGAGTGCAACGTAAGATTCCCAAGAAACTCGTTGTTGCGTGTTGGGTACGCCATCGAGCATAGCGTCCCCTTTAAAGTCATTTCAATATTTTATTCACAAATATGGATAAATATGAAAATGTCATATTCTTTATTTACCTGGGGTGTTACATCCTTCCACCCTTTTGGGAATTGCGTCCTCGCAATTTTAAAATTGCGCTTGGAAACATCCTTGAACGTCCCACATCGGAACAAGAGTCGGTAAAACAATCACTTTAAAATAAATAAAGATAAGCACAGAGGTCACCCGAGTTAACCCATACTAGGATTCCAAGTATGAAAATATGGACATGGAGGAGAAAACATAGGGTCATGTTCTGATGGAGAGTGATAGAAAACATGTTTAGGAGAAAGTTAACAATAAGAAAATCACAAACTTGTGATGGGTTGAACGGTGTTGGGTTCCCCAGTAGGAAAAGTTAATAGACAACATTTTTGTTTTAAGTTACTTTTTATTGAGGAATTTATTCATAAGGAAACATAATCACTTATCATGTTGACTTTCAACTTTTACTAGATTCCTTAATCAAACTCATATTTTTTCCAAAAGACGAGTATTTAGGGAGACTTGTTCACATTAAGAGTACTATAATCAACTTATAGAGAATCACCTAACCCAAAAAAAAGAACTAAATACTTCCAATGTCTTTAGACTTTAACCAAAACCAAAACCCAAAATATTAGTACAACATCAGATAACCCAGAAAAGGATAACCCATTAGAAATAAAATCTATTCATAATCTCCAAAATTTGTCCAACAAAACCCAAAGTTCAACGAGGACCATTCGATCAACAATTTGTCCATAAAATTCCTCAAAGTAAACCAATCTAAGATTGAAACCCAAACATTTGAAGGATTTAGTCACATAGTCTTCCAAGTTAAATCATAACATTTATCTCCAAACAACATCTGTTGCTCCTAAAGTCTCGTATTGAAAAGTAATTAACCTAATCACATATCCTCCATGATAGGTTAATAATTTTCATAAATAACCCAAAATCAACTTACTCTTAATTGATAAAATCATATAACTAGAAAGAATCAGTCAAACTAACCAGGGAATTCACGTAGTCCAGTGGTAGGCGATAAATGCCAGTCGCACTTTGGTTGTGGGTTCGATTCCCACAACTTTGTCCGACGCGACGGGTTGTCACACGGTCTGGGTGTTGTCCTCTTTCCAAAACTATATAATTCTTAAATCATTCCCCAAAAAGAGATAAAATCATCAAAAATGATCATAACATATTTTAACCTCAAGTTTATCTCATGCCTTTCATTTTCCAGCATATCATATAATAACCCATAATTACCTGAAAAGTAAGGATCATATAAACCCAAATGGTTCTTTATAACTATGTCCACAAAAGAAAAGATAATTATTCCATGAATAAAATTTGCCTATATTAAACATCAGGGTTACACATAATATAAAAAGTCTTCTGATGTAACCCCATCATCAAAAGAGACTTAATACTCTTAAGAATTTCACCATAACTCTTGAAGCCCTTATATGTTGACATCTTACTCATTCAACATTCTTCATGATCCATTAACCATTCCTTTCCAACTTATTCCGAAATACCTCTTTTCTACAAACAAAATCATGAATCATATCCTAAGATTCCAAAATAGGAAAACAATAGTCATGGAATAATACATACCTTTGATTGGTCATTGTCAGTTTCTTCATCCTCAATAGAAATGGCATTAGGTATTGGTAAATGAGTATTTGTATGATATTGGTGATCCCATTCACGAAACTTTTTAATGGTACATGTGTTTTCATAATGACCATGCACACCACATTTAAAACATTCAATTGATCCCTCAGAAACAACTTCTTTCCCTTTCCTCGAGTCATCTGGATGCTTCCTTTTTCCAAGGTAGGTTCTTGCTTAATGACCTTCATTTCCACATCTATAGCATATTTCTGTCCCTTTGAAACATTTTCCTAGGTGTTTCTTTCCACATATTTGACACATAGGTTTTTGAACACACTTACCTTTATGATTATTACCTGTACTTCTGTAGGAATTTTTTTCCTGCAAATATGATGCCTTAGAGAAATCTCCAAGGTTTAGGTGGTCAATCATGACTCCAGATAGTTGGTTGAGGATAAACACAAGAGTTCTCATTACAGCCCTCATATCATTCAGTTGCTCGCTCAGAAAACTGTCAAAGTTTCCTTCACATCCACCGTTACCTTGGTGCCTGCTAGATCCATCCACTTACTAAAACCAAAAAGGGTCAGTGTGAGTATAAAAACAAAACCATCACGTAATAATGAGGAAGATAAACACTAAGATATTCTTACTCATTCACTTTATCTAAAACTAGGACTCTGTCTGAAACCCTAACCATTATGGTATTGTCACTTATGCATAAAGAATACCCTAACCTCTAAAGTTATCTAAACCGACCTCTGATACCAACTATAAGGCCCCATGCCTTAAACCTTACTTAATATTGAATTAAATGAGTAATTCACATTGAGGATCTTTTCAGGTTTAGAGTTTTAGAGAATTAGGACATAACTATTACATCTCAAAAGATTACAAAGTAGTCGCTTCTACTAAATTTCCATAAAATAAAAACTCTTTAAAAGAAATATGTATAGTTCCATGTTTTAGGTAGCATGACTTTCCCTTGATCCCATCCTTGACCCTATTCCACGCTAAGTCCTATGAAAAATATTTCAAAAACTTGGGATGAGCATAAGAATCTCAGTAAGGGATACACAAATAATGAAAACTGTTAGTTTTTCAAAACAACAAGTAAACCATGAATACTTTATCAATGTAAAACTTTTCACCTACATGAAGTAGTAAAAACTATTCACTGAATAAAGTATCATTACTTACCTTTTTGTAACCAAAGGATTACCATAAAAATCCATAAAAAGAACACATAACATATATAAAGGTAACTTGGGACATAAACATACTTAAGTGGAATAACCATACGGTCGACTCCCACACATATCACTTAATGGAATAGCCATACGGCCAATTTCCATACATACTTAATGGAATAGCCATACGGCTGACTTCCATACCCAATGCATTGGAGGTTATAACGTAACCACCCGTCCTGGTATTCACAGCACCACCCGTCATATGGTTTATAACGTAACCACCCGTTAAAATGTCCAAGTACCAGTATAAAATCATAAAACATAAAACCAATATAAAGGAATGATAACATTTCCACATTTCAATCACAATATATCATAAATATATTGACATAATAGAATCCTTTTTCAAAACCATTTTCAATACCAAAATACATAAAAGATTATATGGTATTTATTTTATTCTAAAAACATTATGGCTTTTTGAGAAACCCAAAGACCAAATAATACTCGCGGCGGCGGAAAAGGTCGTTGTCATCACGTATGTTAAAAAAAACATTCGTTTTTGTCGTTTAGTAAAACACTTCGTAGAAAAAGATTACTTTTGTATAAAAGTAAAAGTCAAAGGTGTTTATACACCGTATAAAAGAAAGTTGTGTATAAAATGAAATATGCCTCAATGAAAGGAGATTGAGACGAAGTCCCTTACCTCGGGTCCGACTTGACTCGATCGTTCTTTAACGTCCTGAATAATAAACTTGAGTTAATTTCTACTTGATTAAGAACCTTTTTAGAGTTAATTATTCCTTTTATATCACTTATTTCAATTTTATAAACATTATGTAACTATTTAAGTTAATAATGTTTGTTTTGTCGATATTTGGTTCTTAAGTCGAAAGTGGACTTGTTACAATTACATGTTGTTCGTGTGGTCAAAGGTTCTTTATATCTAGAATGACATTCCTGATTTGGATATCATATATATAATATATATCCAGCATATACATGTATTTATAATATTACATAATCATTTAGAGGTAAGAAATGAAATGCACCGTTCATGGAGACGGTAAGTCGTACGTACGCATGAACGCTACTTTCATTTCTTTGTCATATTAATGGAATTAAAACTAAATGAGAGGTATGTATATTTTAATTCCAGAATTATATTCATCATTTAGATATATAATTAATTATATATATCCATTATATACATGTACTTTTAATAGTACATTACATTTGGGGATAAGAAATGAAATGCACCGTTCATGGAGACGGTAAGCCGTACGTACGCATGAACGCTACTTTCATTTCTATCTCATACTTTAATGGAATGAAATAATAATTATATAGAGGTATATTATAATTCCAGTATAAAATCATATATAATAACTTTAAATCCATCCTTTACACGTCCCACATATGGCATTAACGAATCACATCACTTTGAGGGGGCGGTAGTCCGCACTTCCTAAAATGAAGATATCGCGTATACCCATAATGGAAGCCATAAAGGTAAGACACAAATGACAAATACAGAAGCATAAGTGAAACATAAAAATATTATATATCATATATAAAAATAGTGACATCATAATGGCCACCTTTGAAGGTGTTAAATGAGTATTGAACAATCATCGTTTCAGGAGGCACAATTTTGCCATCCACGGAAACCGTATGTTATTTAACCATTTGATGTAGTTGTGTGAGAGCGTAGCTCGAATAAATCATATAACAACATCCTAGTATATTTAAGATACTGGTGTTGTTACAAAAGAAATAAATAAAAAGAGTTTAGGGGGTTGGAGAAGCAAAATAAAACAAACGAACATGAGAGAATGAATTACCTTTAAAAGTGTAACTCCTTTTGGTTTGAGCCTAAAGGCTTCCTTTAAAAGGATTCTGCCCAAAGGGAATCCTCTAGGATGAGGAGATGGATGTGGAGAGAGTAAATTGGCAGGGTTTGGCCGAGCCAAAGGCTTGAGGAGTGTGTGAAATGAGGTAGAGGTGGGGGCCTTTTATAAGAGGAGAGGAGGGGCACTTTTGGAAAGTAAAGAAATATTACTTTATTTGAAAATGTGTTTCGGTTTTAAAAGGTCCCACATTGATATAATTCGTGGATAAGGTGATAAGGGTTCTAAATCCACCCATCTAATAAGTTTTGGACATGTGTAGTTCATAGATTTTACATTATCTTTCCATTTTATTTAAATCGTCAAATAATGATGTCATCGCTGCATCATTATTATGTCATACATAATTTAATTTATTTAATGTCTAAAAATTATAAAAAAAAATACTATGATGTATGAAATATTTTTATCTTTCCAATTACTATTTATAATAAAAAATATGATCTTTATAACCCCATGTAAAAATTGTTTTCGTAAAACATATTATGTTTGTGTCATTTTTACTTTTACATTAAATAAAAAGTTATTTATGTCATTTCCCAACCAAAGTGTCTCCATGGGGTCCCCAAGTTGACCCATGGCTTTTCTTGGTCGACCATGACACAACCAATGAGGGTAGGACATGTTTCAAGTTCATTTCATATTACTAAAACATTATTTTTACCTTAAACTACACTAATTACCACTAATCGCGATTAAGAACTTAATAAGTTACTATTCACCAAAAAATTATTATAACCTCATTGAACCACATTTTACTTCTTAATGACAACTATGTATGTCGGATTTTTGAAATTCAAAACACAATGATGGAAAAATTTCATTTAAACGGAAAATCAGTCTTTATAAGTACCACTTAGTGGTTTCACTATTCATTAAAAAATTGATGTTTTTCAGAAAATTACCAAAAATTCACCCTAAGCTATATTTGATATTACGAATTCAAAAATGAAGTCTATTTTACAAATTTCATTACATATAAGTCAGATTAATTAATTTAATAATTAATTCCCGCTGTCAAAGCAAATAGCGTGTTTTTATGAAACAATAAGTATCAAAAGATTGACACTAGTTTAAGTCTGATTTCAAAGTGAAATTAATTCCAAAGACCACTATTGGATTTAATGGTAAAAATATATTCTAATTTAACTTTAAAACCAATTAAAAAGATAATCTAATCATATAAATAAATTAGATTAAAAAGGGGTTTTGAATTAAAATACCACATTTTACACTATTCATTGAAAAAAATGAACTTTATTGGAAAGATAACAAAAATTTACACAAAGTAAATTTTGATGTTCCAATTCTAAAGAAGAGTTTTATTTGGTCCAAAATAATGTATAAGAGTGATCAAAACTATATTTAATGACAATTCGCCATCAAAAGGTGATAAGTGAACCTTTAGTGAAAATTGGGGTATAAAAGCCGAAAATTGAATTCTTTCCGTATTTTAAGCCATTTTCTTTTATTGGATAAATGTAAAAACATTTAAAAACATATATAATCATATTTTATTTATTTCTATCAATTCCCGCCAATACAACGGCTACATGTTATTTAAAATAATATTATTTTATTATTAGAGTGCAACGTAAGATTCCCAAGAAACTCGTTGTTGCGTGTTGGGTACGCCATCGAGCATAGCGTCCCCTTTAAAGTAATTTCAATATTTTATTCACAAATATGGATAAATATGAAAATGTCATATTCTTTATTTACCTGGGGTGTTACAGTAACTTTCCATATAAGTTCTTGGCTAGCGTCATCAACCAAAGGTTGTCTTTGTTTTTATTAAACTGGGTGTTTGAGGAACAACTTGTGTTCATGAAGGGAAGGTCTATTCAAGGTGAAATTGGTTTGGCATAAGAGGTCATTTAAAAGATCAAAACAAAGAAGGTTGTATTCAATGTGGTTATTAAAATTGACATGGATAAAGCATAATATATAATTGAATGGAACTTTATAAATGAGTTTCTAAAAAAATTAGATTCTCCTCATGGTCTATTGATCTATTATATTAGTGTTTCATGTTTTCATAGTTATCAATCTCTTTATTGGGAAAAAGGTGTGTTTTTTTAAATTTTTTCAGATGTATCATGAAAGAAAAACCCTTATCCCTTAGTTTGTTTATTCTCATGCAAGATACTATTAGCTACTTCATCAACAAAAGTCTTGTGAACAGGAATATTCTGCCATACTTTTGTAGTAGTAATCAGTGAGGATTATCTAGCTTAATGTATGTGGATGACATGATCATTAATGGGAGTAAGAATTCAATTAGGGGTTTCAATAATAATCTAGAGGAGTATTGGTTTTTGATTATGTAGGTGGTGAATTTATAAAAAGTATAATCCCTATATCCAACGGATGCTCAGATAGTCTTACTACTTGATAGGTGAATTCCATGGGAATGAGTAAGTATTGTGTCTCTATTGATTGCTTTGGGGAACCAGTCTCTAAAAAAGGATACTTATATACAACTTCAACAAGATCATTAAGCATATCACTGGGCATATAAGCAATTGTAAAAACTGATTTTTATGTCCTTTGATGGAATAATCCCCCTAGTCAACAATGTCCTTTACTCAATCCACATGAACATATTATCCACTCTCAAGGTGCCATGTATAGTGATTGGGAGCATTTAAAAGGTCATGACCTCATTCATCTGGGATGCTCGTTCAGAAGGGATAAATCATTGGGAATTATGGGAGTAAATGAAGAGACCTGTGGAGGAAGGGGTATCAACCTCAGAAGAATCTCTGGTGAGGTGAAAGGAATGCATGAAAAGATGAACAATTAATTCATTGAATAATGAAAAATATGGGGTAGATACATGATTTAAAAATATAGATATGGCATGACACAGAAGATTAATATCTCATGCTCCTTATGTCTCAAAATCCACCTTCACATCTGGACTCTTTAAAGGTACACCCTCTGGATCGTAGGAAGATGTGATATTAGTATATGGAATGAGAATTGGGTAGGGGAATGGATAGGTTATCCAATTTTTCGTGTCCCAAAATTCTCTTTTAGTAATAACAAGGAGTTTAATAGGTTCACACATGCATTCATCAACAAGGATCAGTAGTCCCTTTATAGCCTCATCAAACTCTCTTATGATCCTGATGGATGCATTTTTTATGGTGAGGCATCAGGGACTTTTTTCAATAAGTGATATCACTGTTTTATATCCTCCTAAAGAAAGTAGGAGAGGTAGTGAGATGTGATATGGTGCAAATAAATTCCTACAAAACATAATTTCCTAAAATGGAGGTTATGGAATAATGCTATTCCCATTGAAAATAACCTTCAACTAGATGATATCAACCATGCCTCAAAATGTTTTTTTTGTATCAATCTATATATTGAATCCATAGTGCACTTATTCTTATAATGAAAATGGGAGAATACTATGTAGATTTCTGTTGGTGAATTCATAGGTTTCTCCCCTTAGGTGAATACATTAGAGTCCTTCTTAGATTGTTGGTTCAAAGGTGTGGAGAACAAATATCTCAAAAGGAATACATGAGTGATCATTGTTGTGGCAGGTTATTGGTGTATTTTGTCGGCTGGGAACAAGAAATTTCATGGGGATTTTTTTTCTTGAATCCGACCATTTTCCATAGATCCAGAAGTTTTTTAATTTTAATTTCTTTGATTACCAAATATTGGTCTGATTACCCCACACTTAAGTTTCTTATGAACATCATATCTCCTCGTTCCCTCAACATTGTTCATCAAGGGAACTGGATTTTCTGGATTCCTCACAATACGGAGTACAAGATGAGAATAGAATACTCAGGTTTCATAAAGGGAATGCAAGAAGGTGGTATTATTTTTGATATTATGGGTTTAGTCATTATAGATTTCATGGATGTATATGGTATTCGTGATTCTCTGCAGGAATAGGTGAGGTTGATGTTAAAAGGCCTTGATATTTTCATACAATGCAACATTGATCTATCTGCTATTCAAATGCACTCCACAATCATATACAACTCCTTGTGAAACCTCAAATACATCCCTTGGTCGATATCCTTCCTCATTCAGAAGTGAAAAATATAATCAATAAAAACATGGAGATTATTCACAATTGTCGTGAAGGGAACAAAGTGTATGAGTTTATTACTTCCAAGGATACTCATGATATATCTATCACATGTTTCTCCGAATTGGGTTCTTTTTGTCTGGAAGGTATGTATTTATTTTTAGGAGATTACCTTGGGATAAATTACATTATACTTCCATGATTTTATAGTTCTTTCTCCTGTACTTGATTTTCCCTTTCTCTCAATAATAAAATAAAAAGATTTTGTGTGTGTGATGATCAAGTTAATACCCAATTCACCCTATTCAGAGTTACTACCCTTAGGTACATATATACCACAACCACATACACTTTATATTATCTATATAGAGATTTATTTTCTAGGAAAAGCACACTTCATTCATTATCATATCATAGGAAGTTCTCTAATAATTTATCTTTTCCTATGGGTTCTAACTAATGTTTTCTCATCCTAGTTTCATAAAATAACTAAAACATATGTTGATACTAGTTGTGGTGACCCAAAAATTACATATATAAATACTACATATTATAAGATGAATATTCATTACATATCATTTCTATCTATTTCATAACCATAATGGTTTAGTGTAATTGAAATCATGGATACATAAAAAATGAGTACATAAAATATTAATATAATGTCCAATTAAGGTCTTTACAACTATCACCCTTCTAATATATATCATACATAAAACCTTTCTGCATATAATGAGGAAAACGAAACATAATAAATCCTGGGCATAGATTCTTATTAAGGTTAAACAAGGGATATATCAATCAGTGATCATGTGTAAGCATATCATGAGAATAATGGTATGAGAACATGATATTAACATTTGAAATTCATACCCAAAAATTCATAGATAATAATCATGAGTCTTGTAATAAATAATGTTAGTTCATAAGACATGAATAATAATGGAATCAACAAACATGAACCATGTGAGAATAAAATTGGAAAAAGATCATTTCATAAAAGAGTTTCCTAAAGTGTGGAATAATCATAATCAAATAAATATTATCTCAAGACTACCCACCAATACATTCATCACATGTTAGGATTATGACAACCACCTATGTCCCTTCTTAGATCCTGGGATAACTATATATGTTCTCTCTTTTGGGATTGGTATAGCCTCATGTACACCCTATTTTGGGCATAGGAACCTCAGTACCATGAAATAGTGTGGGAGTCATGGTATCATTTTTTCCCACAAAACCCATGGATAATTCTTCACAATAAAATCTGGTGACTCAGAGGCAATCTCCAAGCATAGAGGAATATTGTCCCCCCTCATGGACAAGAGCAAGAAATGGTCATCAGAGACATAGATCAGATGGATACCATTCTAGACAAAGTTTGGGATGAATCATTATTTTATGACATTAAAATAAGGAAGAACCAACTAGAATACATGTTATTGAGATAATAATGATTGGACACAAAAAATGGTGACTAAATGGATTTAGGAATGGGGTTGAAATTTTGGGTACTTCCATGCATGAATTAAATAAAAATGAAGGTTCTAGAGCCCTAATATTATTAATAAGGATGGAACTTTCACTAATTATAGGGATGAGGTAGGGGAAAGTATGGATGATCTTCTAAAAACTCTAATAGAATGACCCAATCCTTGAATTTTTGAAGGTTATCTAAGAGTCACAAAAGATCACTTTGAGGCTATCCCACTCTGGGTGATGAATAGTAAAAATGAATTGTTTAAGAAGGTTCCAGGAGAGGAGATGTTCCATGATGTTCTATGGACTCTGAACATTAATAGTGCACTAGGCCCTGATGGGATCCTAAGGTCCTTTTACAGAGACTCATGGGAGGTGGTTAAGAGAGATATGGTTTTAGCGGTTCTAGACTTTTTTCTTTGAGGAAATCTCCCACATATGGCTTGTGAAATAAATTTAGTTATGGTTCCCAAGTTGAATTAAACCCAATTCTTAAATTAGTATCTGACAATTAGTATGTGCAATTTCACATATAAGTTTTTGTCATTCCACCTCAATAAGAGAATTGTGGAATTCCTTCCAAGTAGTATTTCCAAAGAGAAATGTGGGTTCATTAAAGGGATTAAGATTCAAGGTGTGATGTGAGTATCCAAATAGGTTATTAAAGATATCAATCAAAAGAAATTTGGTTGAAATTTAGTTATAAAGATGGATATAAATAATGATTTCAATAGGGTAGAATAGAATGTCAATCTTCAGGTCCTATTTAGCATGGGGTTCTCTTCATGGGTTATTGATATTTTATTCAGATGCTTCAGCTCATCTTGGTTATCCAAAACATTTATGGGAAATAAATAAGGATTTTTATGGAATTTCAGGGCTTAATACAAGGGGAACTATTATCCCCATCTTTATTTATCCTCTCTCAGAATGTGCTAAGCCAATACATCAATCGAGGCCTTTATTTGGGCAAGATATTTCTTTATCATAACAGGTGCCTAGCGGGGAGTATTTCCCACTTGATATTCATGGATGATACTATTTTATTTTTTAAGGGAAATTAGAGCTCAATACATGGGATCAAATGGATTATGGAATAATATTGTTCATGGAGTGAGAAATTGATTAATAGGGATAAGATCTTCTTCTATACTGCAATTAAATGCGCGGTCAGCAGGAGTAAGACTTTGGAACACTGATTGGATATGCATAGAGGATCTTTCCTGATGAAGTATTTGGGTACCCCCTATGTCCCCAAAAAATATTTTATCGGGCACTTTGACAAGGTAATTAATAAAATAACAGGGCACATTTTTAATTGTAAGAATAGGATATTGTCCTTTGGAGGTTGAATAACTTTAGTGAACATTGTATTATCTTTGATCCCAATGCACATTCTTTCTACTTTGAAGGTACCCAAAAGGGTGGTGCCTCATAATGATATTCTGATGATTTATTTCTTATGGGATGGGAGAATGGAAGGAAAAAACCATTTGGTGTCATAGAAAAGTCTATCTATACCTTTCATGGAGGAAGGTATCAACATTAAGAGCATATCTAGGACCATGATGGGGATGCATGATAAGTTATATTGGGAGGCCATTAAGGGTCAGTCTTTATGGGGAAATCTTATACAAGAAAAATATGGGACTGGAGTGACCTCAAAGAGAACAAGTCCTTAAAACATCTGGAAGATGATTCAACCATACATGACCCTCCTTCAACAACATACCTGATGGATAATTGGAAAGGACAGCATTAAGTTCTGGCAGCAAAACTGGGTGGGAACTAGTGTGTGGTTCCCTAGATTTCCAACACTAAACATTTCCTTAATAGAGGACTATGATCACCCTTATTTTGTAAATTATCTTCTCAATCAAAAATAGTAGGCTATCTTTGATAGTATAATATTAAACAATGATCTAGGAAGATGTGTATTCATGGGTTCAACTTTATTAACTTTCATATCTAAATAATTTTTCATATTGTATATGGAATCGGAGTATAGGGATACATGGGGAGATGCTATGTAGTGCAAGGATTTACCATTGAAGTTCAACTCCTTAGTTTGGTGTGTTAAGAAAAAGTGCTACTTACTGAGGATAACATTCAATTAATGGGAGTAAGAATGGTTTCCTAATGTTCCTATTGCAAGGATCCTAAGACGGAATCAATCAGTCACCTATTTTTTAAATATGATTAGGTGTGATTGGTTTTGAAAGAATTTGGATATTTTATAGGTTGTTCTATTCAAACTTCTTTATCTAAGGACTTCATGAAAAGTTGGTTTTAGGGGGTTGTTCATCATGGCGCAGAAAGGAAATGCAGGGCTATTAACCTAGTGGTGGGATGCTTGTATATCTGGTCCACTAGGAATGAGGTGCATCACAACAAATCATTAGAGAACCATATTAGATTTTTCTTCAAAACAAAGAATATAATTATGGATCTATCTTGGTTATGCAAGGGTAGAAAGTATCTCCTTTTATCAATGCTCTCAAGTCTTCATGTCCACATACTAATATTGTATCAATCCAAGGCTCAAATAATGAGTGTGATGGAAACCCCCTCACCAAGGTGTAAAACATAACACTAGATCCTGTCTTATGGGTATCATGAGAGGTGTATTAGTGATTAGGGATAATAGGGGATCATTCATATCAGAATTTTAAACATATTTCGAAAGAGGAGACTCCGTCCTTGCTGAAGTATAAGTAATGGTAATAGGTTTAAGACTATGCTATCAAAGAAATATCATCCTCAAAAAAGTAAGGACTGGATGCTTACATATAGACAAAGAGATCAAGGGATATGGAACCATTTCATGGAAAATAACCTGCATGATCAGAAGATTCAAATAGATTTTGAATAATCACACAGTCATTTCTCATACATGCAATTAAGGGAAAATGGTCGTTTAAATCTTGGATTCCAAGTTTAATTGAAGAGAGATAATCAGAAACTACTTTAGAAATGGGTCCTTTACTGATGAGGGAGTCAATTTGGTTTGAGTTGATGCTTTGGGCCTCCACTATTTTAGAACTCCATTATTTTTTCCCTTTATTTTCCTCTTATTTCCCTCTTATTTTTTTGTATTGTTGTTTTGATGATAAAAAAATTTTGGTTGGTTGCATCAAAGATTAACACATGGAAAAGAAAAAAAATTCACCAATATTTCAGCATCACGATCAAGAAACATCCAAAATAATAATAAATATGATAACATTGGATCAAATTCCTAAAAAATCATATAAAATATCAATGTATATTGTTATTGATGAAAATACCTATAAAAGATCATTGGGCCATTTCTTGAGAAAAATGTTATTTTAATTTTTAAATTACTAAATTAAAATAAAAACTTTTACAATTTATTAAGGGGAAAACTTTCTTTAAAAATAACCATGGAAACTTTTTATGTAAGATTAAAAACAAAGAGTAGTTATGATGGTGAGAAAATTACTTCATATAGTGTATATTAAAACATATATCCCTTTCACATTTTTGTTAAAAATTTAAAATTACAACGTTCAAAAAATTATAAGAATATTTCTCTTAAAAATTTATAGAAATTAAAAAATGGGTAAAAATAAATTTATAAAATCATTTAGGAATGGTAAGAACATCATTATAAAGATTCAAAATAGAATATGGATATGGAAGAAAAAGATATATGATTGAAGAAAGAAATAAAGTCAATTTTCCATAAAAATGTTATTTCAATATCTTGAGTACTAAAAGAGAGGAAAATGAAAGGAAAAATGTAATATCTATAAAAAATAAGGGTAATTAAAGGTCTAATATTTGGTAAATATAGATCAAATAATTTCATTATCCTTAAGTTAAGTATAAACAATCCAATTAAAAAGTGAGATTATAATATAAAACCCTTACCACAAGTCCATTTTGTTTTGTAAATAGTTTAACCTCCTATATAATAAATTTATATTTTTTATAATTATGTACCACAACAACTTTCATACCTATAATACAATATATAGTCCACTTATAGCATTTCAACACTAATTTATTCATAGTTCTTCATTAAATCATCATTTCTGGGTGTTTCATTTTTTATGTATTTTTTAGTTTTCTAGTTATGGTCCTTATACTATGATCATGGTTACATAATATATAAAATATTAATCATATCATAAGTATAATATTTAATCATTATGAAAAATTTTATAACCATTCATATAAATCATTGATGAAAGATTAGTTACATCACTTCACAGAGACGATGGTCCGTATGTACACATGAGTGATGTTTCAAATTTTTGATAGATGAAAATAAATTAGGGAAAATAAAAAATTACCTTTATAGAATCATTTATATATCATAAATATTCATTAAATCTATCCTTATTACCATCCATTAAAATTATAAACAAAAAAATCATATCACTTTGTGGGTGTTATAGTCCACATATACACAAAAGTGATGTTATCATTTTCCAATGGATGGGATGGTAAGAATATATATAAGAGATTATAATTCTAAAAGTATAATTATATCATAAATATCATATATAAACATTAAATAAATCATAATTACTAAAAATAAAATATGATGATAGAAAATAAATCAAATCACTGCATGGAGGTGGTATTTTACACATATGCATGAATGATACTTTTATTTCTCAATTTATTGAAAGAAAATGGGAAAGATCTTTGTTAATAGTTATACCTTTTATTTCAGAGTACTACTTTTTATTATACTATATTTCTTCATAGGATGACCTTAGATGAATACTAGAATCTCTAGGATGAAGGGAAGGAATCAAAGAAGGTTTTGGGGTAGGTCTTGAATGATATAGAAGGATCAAATTGTGTGAATAATAGAGGATAATGGGTTCCCTTTTATGAGTTATGAGTGGTATACACAAGTAATTACTTAAAATATTTTCAATAATATAAGGTCACTTTCATGAGAAAGTTAATCCAAATGGTAAAGGCTTAAAATATAGGATAATATAAGATTGATATATATTCATCAAATAATAATTTTACAATTTTATCTATCATTCTTATCCTTATCACTTCATTTAACCCCCCCCCCCCTGAGTAAACCCATTTTAACCTTAACCATGATACTAAAATTGTACTAATTTTCTATTCATTATGACCAAAAATTAAGATGACCCAATTATATTATATTAATTATTTTGATTCAATGTATGGAATCAATTTTATGAAATTAATTTTCTATAATTTTCATTAATTAACCTTAAAATAAGTGATAAAAATGCAATTAAAACCATTTTTTTGATAAAATTCAATTTTAAGTATAAAACTGAATTTACTTCTATTCCATGGTTTGTAAAAACTAGTAGATGAATATTAAAGTATTCAATTGAATATATATTTTAAAATTTTCATTAATATAATTAATCAATAGTTATTAATTTAATTAATTATGATAAAAACACATTGTGAACATAAAAACATTTTTTAGAAAAAAGTGTTTTGAAGACCAAAAATGAACTTATACCAAACTCAAGTATAATACTGATTTTTATGTAATAAACTAGATTATTCCAAATTAAAGGAGAATTATGTTACTTTAATATCAAATTAAAAACATAATGATACTTTTAAATGACTTGATTTAATTAAAATAAATGACAATTTTACGAAAAAAATCGTATTTTTTACTATTCATATAAAAATAAATAATTTTTTTAAAATAAAAAAATAACTCTAATATAATATTTATATTTTTAATTAAAAAATTGTATTCATTCCCTAAAATAATTTTTTAAAAATTTATAGGTTAATAATAATTTTCACGCATAAAATGCAATAAGCAATTTTTGATAAAATGAATTTACTGAAAATTCAATAATTATTTATTATTAATTAATCAATACATTTACATCATTTAAATATTATACAAACATATATATGTACATATATATAATAATTTTATTATTACTACTGATATCTTCTAATTTAATTTCTAGGTTATAAATGATTATTATATCATCATTCATTTAAACTGAGTGTTTCATGTAAAGAAAAATATTGAATAACACAATTTTATTTAAAAGGAATTATATATATAATACTTGTGTGTTACATATAAATTTTCCAGATAATAAACTACCCATAAAGCTTCAACAAAAAATTCATTAGCATTTAAAATAATGTAACTATAACCCAATCACTCAAAATTTATAGTCTTGAGGTTTTGAAAGTGAACCATAGGTTCAAAAAGACCAAATATAAGAGGCATATTATTAACAATATTATTATAAAGGGAACTTAAAAGCTTCTAATTTTTAATACCTTATAAATTAAAAAATATAATCTTCATGTTCTTCTTACTAGTTATTTTCATTTTTTCTACTTGACTATATATTATTTTTATTAGAAGAACATTTTTGAATCCCTTTATTCTTGGATAGTGTAGCCTTCTCCTTACCATATGCTTCACACTTTTACCAAATTTATTATTCTTCTCTGATCTTGACTTTAGTTCTTCTCCCTTTTTATCCTATTAAGTGTCATTTTCAATATTCTTTTCTTTAAATGAGATAATAGATCACCCTTTCTTCTCTTCATATTCCACCATGTCACTCCAAAATTTCCTCTCTAAGGATTAATAAGATGATTCAATAACCTTTTCCACATTGGTATTTAAAGGAATACTATTTTACATATTCAAAATAGAATTTTATAGATCATAAAAATTCTCAGGATCTCCCTGAGAGTAAAATAGAAACTCAAAATTATTCCTCAATGGACTAAGTAAAGCCATATTTAATGTAATTTTATCCTATTACATATAAAAAACATGATTATAAACCATATAATGTTAATAAACCAAGTTTTCATTCTGATTAGATTTCAAATAGGTGTTCAGAATACTTTATGAGGGGTATGTTTTCCCAAATTCTTTATCATAATTTAAATAATCTTTCCCCTTGCCTCTTTTATCAGCTTTGACTTCATTCTCTTTTAAGGAGTCTATATTTCATTTATTAAGATAATTATTTTTAACAATCCAATAATTAGAAAATTAGTTTCAAACAACCTTATAGTAGTTACAAAACTATAGAATGAATTTAAATTCAATTTGAAATTTAATATTTAAACCATTTACATCAAGATAAATCACATTTAGAATTTGATTACCAAAGTAAAATTCTACAAGCATTTTAGGATAATAACCAAAATTTATCTCAATTTAATTCTTATCCCACTTGATAGGAGTTCTAATGCATTATTAAATATTTCTAAGAATTTGGGATGATGTAAATAATAGCTTAAACTATATATTTTGGTCCAAATATGAGCATTAGATTGTTTTTTAGTAAAAATTTTAAAATTTATTTATAATTCCAAAAATATTAAGATCCATGGTTTAAGTTTTAAATTACCCAATTTTTTAATCTTTAAAACTTCATTATAAAATATAAAAATTACATGATAAAATCCTTTAACAATAGAAATCAATTTACAATCCCTTACTATCCATAGTAACGAGTGTTTGAGTTTTAATTCATTAAGAGACCACTAATTATAGAACCATTACAACAATAATAATGATGATAATATGATATTGGCTATCATATTACCAATATTGTAACACCCCACCCTGATCCATGTCCATTGAGTGGTACTCGAACCAAGGGAGTCACCACTGGACCACAGGTGTACCTCCCCATATTCTAGAGGCTTCCAAATAGTAGTGAGGGTATAGGGTAGTAACATGGGGAGATTATACCCCCATATCATAGTAAAAAATAACTAATGAATATTCCAAACATCATCCAACATAATAATCAAAAAATATCAAAGAATAAATAAATATAATTTCCAATAATAAATTTTCATGCAGAAGTATTTAGTCATACCAAATTAATTTCCACCTAACAGGATGAAGAAACATAAAAAATGAAAATGTGAATAAAATAAATGTACAAGTGGCTATACTAAAACCCTGAACCTCACCTCATCCTAAACTCTAATCTTTTCTAATCTATCCTGCTCGATCATGAAACATCAGGCCTCTGAATAAACTATATCTATGAACAGTGTGATCTTCTCGGGTACTCAAGTGCCAAGGAAGCTTGATTAGGGTGTGAGTACAACTAATTAGGGAACCACCAATGTTCTCATATACACAAACAGTAATATAGTGAATAAATGTGATATGTTTATAAAATAAAAATAGTACTGTAGAAACATAAATAAATAATCACTGTGAGTCCTCAAGTCTTGTATAAAACTAGGGATCAACAAAAACTTGCTTCAATCAATCTTAGGGAGTCTCTGAGAATGTTACACAAATATTCATACCAACACAAGGTCCAATGAAGATATAGTACCAGGTGTAAATACTAGATATTAGGAATTATCCCATGGAATCCTCATTGCATTTGGCTACAATCTAATCCCAAGGATTTGATTATAGGTGACCAATATTCATCAAGAATAATAACCAATCCATAGAAGGTAATCCTAAGTGATATCATAGTTATAAACCTCCAAGAAAAATTCCATCTGAAATCCTAAGCATTCCTAAATCATTAGTAGTAATCACAAAACCTAATTTGGTAATCTTGATCATTCTATATTCATCTTGTGTTATAACCAGACCTCATGAGGAAATCCTAAGAATTATATAGTCATCAAGGTTCATCACCAAACCTCAAAAGGTAGCTTTATGAATTCCATAGTCATTAGGTTTCATCACTGACTCCTAGAGGTTGACCCTAGGAAATCAATCATATCAGTCATAAATATCAATTCCTAAGGGGATGACCCTAGTAAATCATCAACATCTGGTTCAGAGGTTGGATCCAAGGGTTATTTCTAAGGCTTCCCATGTATGTAAATAAATCTTGAATGGTAGTACTTCCTACCATAACATCTCACAAAGGTTTTCCATCTACCTAATCCCATATCACATAAACAAGGTCATCCTCTAAGTTCCTAGCCTTTAATTTTAAAGGACTTAACAACTCAAAATGATGATTTGAGTTCTATGGTGACACCTATAATCATCAAAACTTATTTCCTACACACAACCTCTCACTAAGGTAAATATGTCCCTTGGGAACCCTTCGAGGTCCCCTAGGTCTCATAATAGACAAAGACACTTTATATGGGTCCCTCGATCTCAGCATATCTCTTTGTTTGATGGCTATCACTTAGAGTACATAACATCCAATGACATCATAAAAGTATTATCGAGGTCTCCCTGGTGTGTAGGAGAGTCTTATAAGTTAGATGACCATAATCTCACCCCCTTTTAAAGTCATGTTAGGTAGGTATAAACACAAAACCTATCCATCGGTCTCATTGGGTCTACCCACCCGGGAAATCACATCTTAGTGGGGGAGGAATGATCGCCCCGTAATCATATAAACTAGTCCAAATGATCTAAGTAATCTTAAGGTTTTCATATGGTCAGTCCCTTGACCATACATCTCAATCCATCACTCACCTCTGCCCGGAGGTTACTAAGGGAACCTATCAATACAAATGCTACCTTATGATCATTGAATTTAATTAACACACCTCATAGTTCAAGTTCCTTAAGGAAGAAAAATATAATCAAGTACATTAGCATAGTCATATAAGAAAATAAAGACAATTCCAAAGTGTTAATCATTCCCCTCATAAATGTGTTCAATTCATTCAAATGAATTTAATTTTAATTAAACAATCCATTTAATTTTAGAGGTCCTATTACCTGAGTGGGGAGTTCAAAAATCATATTCCAAGCATAAATAAATGAATAAAAATATTATAGGTATCTTTACAGGGAGAACCTATGTCAATTCTAAGATATTTCCTTTATAAAAAAATCCTAAAAACTCTTAGTAGACCTTTTTCAAGTCCATTCGACCACTTATTTCCCACTAAATACCATGTTTCATGTCCAAAACACCCACTTTAATTAATTACAATCAAATTATAATTAATAAAATAATTAAAATTCATTTTAAACAATTTTATAATTTAATTTAAATAGGTTTAAATGTCTAAAATCTCACCAATCAACCTCATTTCATGAAAATTGTGAGTGGCAGGGTGCAATCCACTCCCAACATACAATTAGTCCTAATCTCCATATAATCCAAAATTAATATCCTTGATTCAATAGAAAAATAAATCAATTTATGACCAACCCCCTTAAAACCCCAAATGATGATTTACCTTCACTAAAATAGTATGCGATGACATTAATATGTCATCCCATTTCCTTCTCTGTGTAAGCCAGTCAAAAGCACCATTCATTTTGGTAGATAACACCATTATCTGGTAAAATCAACACCAAAACCATAAAAACCACATTAAATCAGTATCTTTGAAGGAAAAAAATAAATAATTGAGGGACATATTAGGATTCAACACTACAAGTTTCTTGGAACCACCTCATATTAATGAAGGGTAGGGAGAGGAAGAGTTCGTCTGATCGACACCTCTTGCATGCATCGGTTCATTAAAAGAAAAGTTTTTCTAGAACATTATTTAAAATTAAAAAAATATATTTAGGCAACCTTTAATGATATGAACCCTTGGTTCACTCTATGAACCTTTGGGTTATAGGGACCTCCCTTTTTCTTGAACATTCACGTCGTGCAGCCTTGTTTTACATCGTAAATGGTCTGTATCTTCTACCCTTTAGTTTCCCATCCACCCACCTTTCCTTTGAAACTCTTATAAACCCATAGGTCACTATGAAATACCTTAATATCATCCAAAAACACCCTTTATATATATTATAATTCTTAGAAACTTATTTAGATTATCATTTCTGAAAAAAAAACCATCCACCAAAACAAAAAACAATTTACCCATAAATTTCACACCCAGTAAAGATATGAGGTTTTAAAAACTTTAAACTATATCACTTCTCATCCATGTGAAGTCTCAAAAGTCATCCAACCATAAATCTTGGCCCACTCAAATCTCTAATTCATGATCAATTAATCATGTTCTGCCTCAGAATACTGAATGGGCATCCACTGTGTAACTCCAAACACAAGACAAATTTTCATCAAAAAAATGCACTACTTATAACCATCATCATAATACCAATACAATGATCCAAGAAACCCATCTATTACAAGAACATTATAGTACCATCAATCAACTCATCCACAGGATTATGGTGCACCCTACCATAAATCATAGTTCATTATATTCGATTTTTATCCATGGTTCTCTCCACCATTGGAACCCCCTATTGAAATGAATTCTCATTAATCCAACAACCTGATAAGATAAATTCCCATCTCATCTTACCCATACCCATATATAACATAGATTGAAATATGATACTACCTATCATTTCTAATTCTGAACTGAATTAGATGAGTCTCTACTTCCCATGTGCATGTCCCACATTAGACACCCTTTCCTCGAAAATTCCTGACCAAACCTCATAATACCCCCTATCGTACCATATATGCTATACCTAATGTAGTCTACAACTTATCACATACAATATAACATAGAAACATAATAAATATGTTTCACCACATCATTCAACCCTTGAATCATGCAATGAATCAGCTTCACCTTTTGATTCTTCTGAAGAAATAGTTTCAACCCCTCAAACATGTCATGAATCACTGGTTCACCCCCCCCCCCCAAACCACATGAATAAACTAGTTCACTCCCTAAATCATGAAAAAAATTGGGTTTCACCCATTCAAAAATTTCAAAAAATGTTTCCCAACCCAAAAATTTCCCTCAAATTATATTAAAACATTCTTGTACCTAATTCCAATGCACCAACTCATCCAATATCTCATCCAAATGTAAAATTTTGTATTTAACATGGAACCAAATAATTAAGATTCATCATCCCATTATAATCCAAGAACCACCCCAACTATCCAATAACCTATTATAATATTCACATTACCCTACTAACAAGAGGTATCACCTTTATGGATCACATTCCATCCATTACTGCATGTAATGATGGGATGTGACTATCCCACTCATACCCAAGATCTAATAAAAATATCAACCACTACCAATTTCTAGATCATGGGAATACCATCCTTAACACCCCCCAAAATCACCAATCATAAGATGGTTCAAACACTCAAATGTAAAATGGTGCACTACCCACCATATGAATTACCTTATGCTACTCCTCGATTTCAACATCAATAGGTTTAATTTTCACACGTGTGTCTCTCCTCATAAGCCACGCCCATTTTAACCCAAGAAACACCTGCCAATAATAAGCTCTAAGATCAACCATTCCACAACACCTGATCCATTCTGATGTCCCCACTATCACAATGGGAAATTTTTCACTATCATTAAGCCTTAAGAAACCAATCCTATAATAAATTTGATAATTTGATCAGTACTTAGATCACACAAAACCACTCATTAATCCATAATTAAATGTTCATTGTGTATAACCAACATAGACTACTCTAATTTCATCAAAATATATGGGTGTATTCTCTAGTAACCACCTAATAATATACCCTAACTCATGACCCGATGGTTTGTACATTATAAAACCTTGTCTCACATGCCTCAACCATTGACCATGCTCTTTATTCTTATTTATCTCTTCCATCTCCAAGAACCCTTGACTCCCCTTATCCAAATTGGGCATCACATCTATTCCACAGTCTATCTCATGATCACCCACAATTCAAGTGTCATTCTAAAACCCCAAGCATTAACCTACACTCTAAAACTATGCCACTTAGAAACACATCCAAAATACACAGGGCGATGTACCCTACTAATCCGGACCAAGAAATTGAATTGTGATTCTAAATGTCTATAACTAAAGATTCTTACTTGTGGAAAACAAGGCTATAAGAATGATAATACCATATCAAAATAGAACCTCTTATGCACTGATCTCAAGGAGAAGGAACCTACTCATTCATTCTATATTCAAAACATCTAATGTATCACCATTTTTATATTCCATACCTGATATCACCTCATTTTCACCAATCTCAATTTGAATCATCTTCATGCTTCTATCTCTAAGGGAACTAACAATCAAAAACCAACCTATCTCTCATGATTCCCTTATATATTGCATCTCACTTCAGTCATATCTCCTAGATCAGTAACCCTGAGTCATATCTCAAAACACTAGGCTCTTTCACCTAACCCATAAGTTATATCTCAATTAATACACATCTCATACGCAACCTCTCGATTCCTATCTCAATATCACATGATAATTCACATGCCATACTACCCACTCTAGGGTCTCACACCTACACATACATCAAGAATAATATACCAAAACCACTACCCATTTAGAGAACTAATTCACATCGATCACCCACATATTATATTAACACCTTCATAATATATAATTTTAGGTTGATACTCATAGATCTTATGCATATAGAAGTCTCCCCCTTGAGGATCACATTCTCATCTATTAGATCAAACAAAAAAATCACACTACCATGTTCGATTTTGAGTAATCCTAGACACATGGGTCAGTTATTTATAATGTCAATATAAGTTATACGAAAAATACCAATCTATTTTTTTCTAGAATTTAAAATAATTGATCCCATTTTCTTTTATAATCCAGTATAAAAGTTAAATTCACCCACCGAGGGTTCATCACTAAGGCACTTAGTGGATATATGAAAATATTAATGGTATCTAAGCATCTCATATACTGAGGGAGTGTATAGTATTCATCATAAAGCATCTTTTCATAGATCTAAATGAACTATCATCATAAAGAAACTATATTATGGTCCATATAAGTAGAATTCCACAAACAAGCTATATGGGTAAACACCAATTAGATTGTAAATATTTAAAAAGATGAACCTATCATCAGTGATATTAGTCACACATAGTCCGAAGTATATCATTTTAATCCTATGTGCCAAAAATAATGCATGAAAAATGGCCTCTTTTAAATGGGACAAGATCTAAAAATATAATAACTATCCTCTTTATAATAGAACAATAGACAAAAATCAATAATAAACCATAAATATAAAAAAAATTAACTATGTAAAACTAATTGAAAACTATAAAAACATAGAATTTGAATCCAATAATAGTAATCACATTCCTTAGAAATATAATTTTCCCATCAGAGAAGGTGTTCACAACACACCAGTCTAAGGTCTATCACAAGCCCTGAAACATTCCTATATCACCTATCTACTATCTCTCAAATAGTAATACAAAAATGAAAAATATAATACATACTATGATATCAGACAAATAAAATTCTTTAATACTACTTTATAATTTCCTACCTTGATCTACAACCATTGATTAGTTCCCAAATTGGGGGAGTTAACACCAAACCTCAGGCATGCCTCACAGTACGATAGAGATATTGACTAGCATTGAGGGTCTAGGGCTGTAACATTATGAGACAATACCCCCATATAAGAGTAAAAAATAACCTAGAAATAATCCAAACCTAATCCAATATATCAACTAATAGATAGCATGGAACCAATAAATATAATCACCAAAGAAAAAATATTATGTGGAAGCAGACATTCATACAAACTCATTGGCCACCCACTGGGAAAACCACATGTACAAACTAAAAATAAGAATAAAATAAAATTAAAATAGCATCTTATAGTGAACCAAGACATTTACACTTATTATTTCTTTATTTTTAACCATTAAATACAACTAAAGGATCGAGAGTCCTAGTGTATTGGGAAGACTGTGTATATTAAACAAAAACATGAAACTAAAATAAAACATCTTTATTTCAATCTCAATAATGAGATTCTAAAACTACATAGGATGGCCTAGGGAATAGATATAAGGATGGGTGAGATGTAAATTATAGTAAGTGAATAAACGTGAAAATGAAGAATAACATGTGAGTCAAATAGCATAACATCATATCATAAAGGAGAAGGATCATGAATAATCTAATGTGATCATAATATAAAGAACATGTTATCATAAGATCATGAAAACACAAGAAAGTGGCGGCAATATAAAATATTACATAAGCATAATTAAAGGATAACTACCAAGATAACATCACATGGTGGACATAATCCCATCATGGGTTAGGTTTACTCACTAGTCCTATACATAACATATCATGAGACAAAATCCTTACCCATTGCATTAGAATTCCATCTAGGAACACACATCATAAAATTTTCATACTTATGTGTGACACAAAAAGAAATCAATCATAAAGATTAAACATAATATTTACCCTTGGAAATAAAGGGGTTTCATAATATTATCTCATATCATAATCAAAGGATATTTCATAATGATTATAAAGAGAAGAAGGAATTAACTATATTAGACATTCAAATATGAGTACATAAGAATAGTTCTTAGAATAAATTGTTCATTTGGAAATAATTTCATGATAAATGGTAAATAATATTGTATAGAAATGAACTTTTAAAATGGTGTTTTAAGAAATTGGTTAAATATTTTTCGATAAAGAAAAAGTATGGCATTATCTTTGAACATTAGTGGTAAACCAAAAAGGGTATACCTAAAATATTAATTTACATAAGGAAATTGTAACACCCCGAGTTTCCACGATACGCTTCTCATTCAATAATGTAATAGCTTGCATTGTACACAACTTCGAGTTCTAAAACACCGCGACTAATCAAAGTAGCCGTTATGAATAGTAATAACCACTTTTTAAAATTATAGAAATTTTATATTTCAAAATGGACTTCATTTTTGGATTCGGAATATCGAAATTAGCCTATGTTGAATTTTTGGTATTTTTATGAGAACTTCTAATTTTTTATGAATAGTGATAAATACTTAAAACAACTTTTTTAATCAAAATAATTTATAGTGATAAATTATACTATTTAGTGGTTTTAAAGTATAATTAGAATATATTTTTACCATTTTATCCAATGGTTGTCATTAGAATTAATTTAACATTGAAATCGGACATAAACAATTGCCAATCTTTTGATATAAATTGTTTCTTAGAAACACGCCATTTTTTGTAACAGCGGGAATTAATTATAAAATTAATTAATGCAACTTATATGTTTGGAATTTCGTAAAATAGAAATCATTTTTGAATTCGGAATATCAATTATATCTTAGGGTGAAATTTTGGCTTTGTTCTGAAAAACTTCAATTTTTGATGAATAGTGAAACCACTAAGTGGTAGTTAAATAACTGATTTTTCGTTTAAATGAAATATTACCACTTATGTGATTTTATTTTCAAAAATCCGACATACATGGTTGTAATTAAGAAGTAAAATGTGGTTCAATGAGATTAAAATAATTTTTTGGTGAATAGTAACTTTTAAGTTCTTAATCGCGATTAGAGGTAATTAGTGTAGTTTAAGGTAAAAACAATGTTTTAATAATATGATATGAGCTTGACACTTGTCCTACTACTATTGGATGAGTCATGTCCGACCAAGAAAACCCATGGGTCAACTTGGGGACCCCATGGATCCACTTTAGTTGGAAAATGACATTAATATATATTTATTTAATGTTAGAATTAAATTGACACAAATATGAGTTGTTTTACTAAAACAGTTTTTAAGTGGGGTTACACAAGTCCAAATTTTGATTATAAATATTCATTAGAAATATAAAAAGATTTTCTACATCATATTATTTTTTTTATAATTTTTAGACATTAAATAAATTAAATTATTTATGACATCATTATGATGCAGCGATGACCTCATTATTTAACGATTTTAATAAAATGAAAAGATAATGCAAAATCCAAGGCTTACACTTGTCCAAAGACTATTGGATGGGTATATTTCGAACCCTCATCACCTTAGCCACGAATTATATAAGTGTGGGACCTTTAGAAACCGAAAATCATTGTATAATTGAATAACATTTCATTACTTTCCAAAAGTGCCCCTCCTCTCCACTTATAAAAGGCCCCCACCTCTACCACCTCATTCACACTTTCAAGCCATTTGGCTCGGCCAAACTCTGCCCAAATACTCTCCCAACTTCCCCCTATTACTCCTATAAGCCTCACTTTGGGTAGAACTCTTCCCAAGGAAGCCTTTGGCTCAAATAAAAAAGAGTTACCCTATTTTTAGGTAATGTCTTCTCTAATGTTGTTTTGTTTTATTTTTCTTCTCCAACCCCATAAACTCCTTTTATTCATTTCTTTTGTAACAACACCAGTATCCTGAATATACTAGGATGTTGTTATAAGAAGGATTCGAGCTACACTTACACACACCTACATCTAATGGTTAAAGAACATATGGTTTCTGTGGATGGCGAATTTCTGCCTCACGAAACAATGATTGTTCAACACTCATATAACACCTTCAAAGGTGGCCATTAAGATGTCACTATTTTTATATATGATATATAATATGTTTATGTTTTACTTATGCTTCTGTATTTCTCATTTATGGTATACTTTATGATTTCCATTATGGGTAAAACGCGATAATTTCATTTTAGGAAGTGCGGACTACCGCCCCCTCAAAGTGATTTGAATCGTTAATGCCATATGTGGGATGTATAAAGGATGGATTAAATGGTATTATACACTATATTATACTGGAATTATATTATACATTTATATCATTATGATTTATTTACATTAAATATGAAATTTAAATGAAAGTAGCGTTCATGCGTACGTACGGCTTACCGTCTCCATGAACGGTGCATTTCATTTCTTACCTCTAAATGTTACGTAATATTATAAATGAATGTATATACTGGATATATATGATATATATGACATCTAAATCATGAATATAATTATGTAGATAATGGATATTCTACCACATAAACAACTTGTAATTATAAGAAGTTTATTGTTGACTCAAGTACCAAAGATCGACAAAACGATCGTTATTAACTTAAATAATTACATAAAGTTCATAACATTGTAATAAGTGATATAAAAAGGATAATGAAATTGAAAATGGTTCTTAATAAGGTATATATTAACTCTAGTTTATTATTCAGGAGGTTAAAGAACGGTTGAGTCAAGTCAGACACGAGGTAAGGGAATTTCTTAACCTAATTTCCATTCTTTGGGTTAATCTCCTACTTTCAAATTATGTCATGATATTATTATGTCCTATTTTGTATTTTTACTTTCTTTATGTGTACCTATAGTGAATACACATAATAGATCTATTTTATTTTAAAAATGAACTATTTAAGGACTTCGTCTCAATCCCCTTTCATTGAGGCATATTTGGTTTTATACACAACTTTCTTTTATACGGTGTATAAACCCCTTTGACTTTTACGTTTATTCAAAAGGAATCTTTTTTATACGAAGCGATTTTCTAAAACGACAAAAGGGAATGTTTTTCTTTCCGTACTTATGCGGCGACAATGACTTCTCCACCGCCGTGACCATTATTTGAGTTTCGGCTTCCTCTACAAGCCATCATTTTTTTAATGAAAAATAAATACAAAGTTTTAACTTTCTTTTATTTTGGTATTGAAAATGGTTTTGAAAGCATTTTTATTATATCAATGTGTTGTATTGAAATCTTGTGATTGAAATGTGGAAATGTTATGTTTCCTTTATGCATGTTTTATGTGATATGATTATGTTATGGTTTATGATATGTTTAAACCTATTCATATGAGGAATGCATTGGAATTAATAAGTGACGGGTGGAGCCCGCTATAGCTCCTCGATGCATCGGCAGGTCTCATGTGACAAAATAGTGTCTTGGCACGAGGCCTTGACAAAATCTTATTTTTGGTCTTGGGACGAGGCCTTGGCTACGTGGTTATGATAGTCTGGCATTATGCATTCCATCATTATGAAAGTGGTTATTGATATTGCATGTGATTATTCGACCAGTAGAATATCCATGTAAAGAAGTAAATGGAATTATTCTCATTTTACCTTTGCCATATTATGTTGATGTTAAAGTTTAAAAGGATTTTGTTTTAGTTATAAATTTCCTTAAATGTTTATGTTTATTTATGAAAGCTTCTGCAATATTGTTACCCTTACTGAGCATCTGAGCTCACCCCTTTCAATGTTTTAATATTTTCCAGGATGTGAAGAATTATTTTATGAATGACGTGCAGGGATAGTCAGAAGAGGATATTAGTGTGGACTATGAAGACTATGTTATTATATTTTTTCACTTTGTGATGTAATGTAACATTTATGAATGTATCTAGTGTTTCCAAGGCTACTGAACTAATCGGTCTTTCGAGACTTGATCTTTTGTGATCATGCCAATGTTACGAAGTAATGCACCGGCTCTGGGTAGCTGGGGTCGGGGCGTTACAGTTGGTATTAGAGGCAGTTTAGTACTAACCTTGGAAGCTAGATTTAGATAAACTCTGATTAGAGCACATATCCCAAAGATAGACTTTTAGGATTAGTATAGAAGAACTTCCTAGAATTTTGGTATTATAGAGATGTTATGAGTTTTCCGAGCAATACATCCCTGTCTGGATACGAGCAGGTAGAGGCGGCTCTGGCACAGATGTACCTAGGGGTAAAACCCGAAAACACCACTTTGAGCTAGACTCGAACGGGAACTGGTGCACGACAACGGGCCTTGCTTCACTCTTGGTTACGACACTCCTGGGGGATATGCTTAGGATAATTCTCATTTTATTTACAAACCACTATGAAGGGTTATGAGTATATACTTCCTCAAAGAAAACATTTCTTTTTATGATTATGGATTATATCCATAAATACTTCAATTTATGTTAAGTGTTTTATAAGTATGGGATTATGTATTTTGATTCATAAACTGATCTAGTTTATGCCATTGTTTAGAAATAGTGCCTAGTGGAAGAAATGGAAACCATATCAATGCACGCACTCCATGTAGGGACTGCCCTCCTGCTCAAGATAATTATAGTGGAGCTAGTGATACAACTGGTGCTGATCAACTTATTACCATACTGGGACAACTCACTCAGGTTATGAATAATAACCTTACTCGTATGGAGCACCCGGATCCGCAACATGGAGGATCAATGCTAGACCGTTTCATGAGGCAACAACCACCAACCTTCAATGGGAGTACAAATCCTATAGTAGCTGAGCAATGGATAAATTCCTTAGAGAAAATATTCCATGCCTTGGGGAGTAGTGAAAGAGAGAAGGTTGTCATGGCAGTTTACCGCCTCACTGGAGATGCCGATCAGTGGTGGTCGCTGATTCAAAACACAAAGGAAGATGATGACGTATCGAATATGTAATGGAGGGAGTTCAAAGAGCTTTTCTTAGAAAAATACTTTCCTCGTGACCATCGAGCAGATATGGAAAGGCAATTTCTGAGTTTGAGGCAGAAGGAGGATGAGAATGTCGCAAAGTATGAGGCTAACTTTACAAGGTTAGCGAGGCATGCTGCCTATTATATACGTAACCCAAGGAGTAATATTGATCGTTTCTTTTATGGGTAAAAACCATTTCTACATCGAGCTTTAGTATCAAAATCCTTCTCATCATACGAAGATATTGTCTCATGTGCTATCAAGACAGAAAAGGAATTCTCTAAGTCTTATGACAACAAAGTAAAGCAAGAGAAGAAGAGAACGGTGGAACAAGAGACAGATAAAGGGAAAAAGGGAAAGAAGGATTTTCCATTATGTGATAATTGTGGGAAGAATCACCCTGGTACTTGCCTAAAATGAATGGGAGTTTGTTATAAATGTGGAGAAAAGGGTCACCAGGCTCGTGATTGCAAGGGAAAGAAAGAGGCTGTCAAAGTTGAATGCTAGAATTGTAGGGAAATGGGGCATTATGAAAATGAATGTCCTAAGCGTCAAGGAAACTTACCTTAGAAAAGGACAAGGGATCAAGGCCAATCTTATGTTGTGACTACAGTTGAAGCGGAATAATTAATGTATTGGTGCTTTTGGACTAATGGATTATATTCTGGTTGTTAGAATAATGTGATATATATATATATATAAGGATTGTACTGCAGTACTTTTTGATTTCAGTAAGGTTTTAATATGATTAAGGTAATCATATTTTTAGTATGTTACAATAAGAGAAACTTTTCTTTGTTTGGGGAATCTGATGTTACAATTGATTTTGGAATTTAGAGACCTTTTAGAGAAAGTCTGGACGGAGGTATTTTGGATAACTATTAAGGTTGGAATGGATTAAGTTGAACCATGGATAGTATTGTTTAAGGTTAAAGCATTTCTGAAGATTATTTTTGGAATATTATAATACTATAGTTTTAGGAAAAGGACAACCTGTAGGGTGGGGAATAACCCATCGCGTCGGACAAAGCTGCAGGAATCGAACCCACAACCATAGTGCGACAAGCCTTTATTTCCTACCACTAGCCTACAGGAAGTCCCTGGTTATTACAAAATAGTTTTACTAATCTAAATGGTATGTGTTAACATTTGGAACCTTATACAATTAGGATAAATAGAATATTTTTGAGTTCCGTTACCATTTGGAGTAAAAGTTGGGTTTGTGGTAAAAATTTATTAACGAATGAAAGTATACATAACAAGTATTTATATTCCCTTACGTTCTTGGTAAATCTCCTAAATAAATTTCTCAACATTATAAAAGGTAACTTAAAACAAAAATGTTGTCGGTTAACTTTTCCAACTGGGGATTCAATGACCGTTTAACCAATCACAAGTTTGTGATTTTCTTGTGGTTAAACTTTCTCCTAATCCTGTTTTCTATAACTCTCCATCAGACCTTGATGGTTTGTTTCTCCTCCATATCCATATTTTCATAGAATCCTAGAATGGGCTATATCGGGTGACCTTTGTACTTATCTTGCTTTCTTTTAATGTTATATATTTATTAACCTTATTTCCGATGTGGGTTTTCCTCGAAGGTATTTTCTCTTTTCAACCATTTATTTTCAAAGAAAAATTTCAAATTGCGAGGACGCAATTTATTAAAGGAGGGGAGAATGTAACACCCCTAGTTTCCACGATACGCTTCTCATTCAATAATGCAATAGCTTGCATTGTACACAACTTTGAGTTCTAAAACACCGCGACTAATCAAAGTAGCCTTTATGAATAGTAATAGCCATTTTTTAAAATTATAGAAATTTTATATTTCAAAATGGACTTCATTTTTGGATTCGGAATATCGAAATTAGCCTATGTTGAATTTTTGGTATTTTTATGAGAACTTCTAATTTTTTATGAATAGTGATAAATAATTAAAACAACTTTTTTAATCAAAATAATTTATAGTGATAAATAATACTATTTAGTGGTTTTAAAGTATAATTAGAATATATTTTTACCATTTTATCCAATTCTGGTCATTAGAATTAATTTAACATTGAAATCGGACATAAACAATTGCCAATCTTTTGATATAAATTGTTTCTTAGAAACACGCCATTTTTTGTAACAGCGGGAATTAATTATAAAATTAATTAATGCAACTTATATTTTTGGAATTTCGTAAAATAGACATCATTTTTGAATTCGGAATATCAATTATAGCTTAGGGTGAAATTTTGGCTTTGTTCTGAAAAACTTCAATTTTTGATGAATAGTGAAACCACTAAGTGGTAGTTAAATAACTGATTTTTCGTTTAAATGAAATATTACCACTTCTGTGATTTTATTTTCAAAAATCCTACATACATGGTTGTCATTAAGAAGTAAAATTTGGTTCAATGAGATTAAAATAATTTTTCGGTGAATAGTAACTTTTAAGTTCTTAATCGCGATTAGAGGTAATTAGTGTAGTTTAAGGTAAAAACAATGTTTTAATAATATGATATGAGCTTGAAACTTGTCCTACTCCTATTGTATGAGTCATGGCCGACCAATAAAACCCATGGGTCAACTTGGGGACCCCATGGAGCCACTTTAGTTGGAAAATGACATTAATATATATTTATTTAATGTTAGAATTAAATTGACACAAACATGAGTTGTTTTACTAAAACAGTTTTTAAGTGGGGTTACACAAGTCCAAATTTTGATTATAAATATTAATTATAAAGATAAAAAGATTTCCTACATCATAGTATTTTTTTTATAATTTTTAGACATTAAATAAATTAAATTATTTATGACATCATTATGATGCAGCGATGACCTCATTATTTAACGATTTTAATAAAATGAAAAGATAATGAAAAATCCAAGGCTTACACTTATCCAAAGACTATTGTATGGGTATATTTCGAACCCTTATCACCTTATCCACGAATTATATAAGTGTGGGACCTTTAGAAACTGAAAAGCATTGTATAATTGAATAACATTTCATTACTTTCCAAAAGTGCCCCTCCTCTCCACTTATAAAAGGCCCCCACCTCTACCACCTCATTCACACTTTCAAGCCATTTGGCTCGGACAAACTCACCCCAAATACTCTCCCAACTTCCCCCTCTTAATCCTAGAAGCCTCACTTTGGTCAGAACTCTTCCCAAGGAAGCCTTTGGCTCAAATCAAAAAGAGTTACCCGATTTTGAGGTAATGTCTTCTCTAATGTTGTTTTGTTTTATTTTTCTTCTCCAACCCCCTAAAATCCTTTTATTCATTTCTTTTGTAACAACACCAGTATCCTGAATATACTAGGATTTTGTTATAAGAAGTATTCGAGCTACACTTACACACACCTACATCTAATGGTTAAAGAACATACGGTTTCTGTGGATGGCGAATTTCTGCCTCACGAAACGATGATTGTTCAACACTCATATAACACCTTCAAAGGTGGCCATTAAGATGTCACTATTTTTATATATGATATATAATATGTTTATGTTTTACTTATGCTTATGTATTTCTCATTTATGGCATACTTTATGATTTCCATTATGGGTAAAACGCGATAATTTCATTTTAGGAAGTGCGGACTACCGCCCCCTCAAAGTGATTTGAATCGTTAATGCCATATGTGGGATGTATAAAGGATGGAGTAAATGGTATTATACACTATATTATACTGGAATTATATTATACATTTATATCATTATGATTTAGTTACATTAAATATGAAATTTAAATGAAAGTAGCGTTCATGCGTACGTACGGCTTACCGTCTCCATGAATGGTGTATTTCATTTCTTACCTCTAAATGTTACGTAATATTATAAATGAATGTATATAATGGATATATATGATATATATGACATCTAAATAATGAATATAATTATGTAGATAATGGATATTCTACCACATAAACAACTTGTAATTATAAGAAGTTTATTGTTGACTCAAGTACCAAAGATCGACAAAACGACCGTTATTAACTTAAATAATTACATAAAGTTCATAACATTGTAATAAGTGATATAAAAAGGATAATGAAATTGAAAATGGTTCTTAATAAGGTATATATTAACTCTAGTTTATTATTCAGGAGGTTAAAGAACGGTTGAGTCAAGTCAGACACGAGGTAAGGGAATTTCTTAACCCAATTTCCATTCTTTGGGTTAATCTCCTACTTTCAAATTATGTCATGATATTATTATGTCCTATTTTGTATTTTTACTTTCTTTATGTGTACCTATAGTGAATACACATAATAGATCTATTTTATTTTAAAAATGATCTATTTAAGGACTTCGTCTCAATCCCCTTTCATTGAGGCATATTTGGTTTTATACACAACTTTCTTTTATACGGTGTATAAACCCCTTTGACTTTTACGTTTATTCAAAAGGAATCTTTTTTATACGAAGCGATTTTCTAAAATGACAAAAGGGAATGTTTTTCTTTCCATACTTATGCGGCGAAAATGACTTCTCCACCGCCGTGACCATTATTTGAGTTTCGGCTTCCTCTACAAGCCATCATTTTTTTAATGAAAAATAAATACAAAGTTTTAACTTTCTTTTATTTTGGTATTGAAAATGGTTTTGAAAGCATTTTTATTATATCAATGTGTTGTATTGAAATCTTGTGATTGAAATGTGGAAATGTTATGTTTCCTTTATGCATGTTTTATGTGATATGATTATGTTATGGTTTATGATATGTTTAAACCTATTCATATGAGGAATGCATTGGACTTAATAAGTGACGGGTGGAGCCCGCTATAGCTCCTCGATGCATCGGCAGGTCTCATGAGACAAAATAGTGTCTTGGCACGAGGCCTTGACAAAATCTTATTTTTGGTCTTGGCACGAGGCCTTGGCTACGTGGTTATGATAGTATGGCATTATGAATTCCATCATTATGAAAGTGGTTATTTATATTGCATGTGATTATTCGACCAGTAGAATATCCATGTAAAGAAGTAAATGGAATTATTCTCATTTTACCTTTGCCATATTATGTTGATGTTAAAGTTTAAAAGGCTTTTGTTTTAGTTATACATTGCCTTAAATGTTTATGTTTATTTATGAAAGCTTCCGCAATATTGTTACCCTTACTGAGCATCTGAGCTCACCCCTTTCAATGTTTTAATATTTTACAGGATGTGAAGAAGTATTTTATGAATGACCTGCAAGGATAGTCAGAAGAGGATATTAGTGTGGACTATGAAGACTATGTTATTATAGTTTTTCACTTTGTGATGTAATGTAACATTTATGAATGTATCTAGTGTTTCCAAGGCAACTAAACTAATCGGTCTTTCGAGACTTGATCTTTTGTGATCATGCCAATGTTACGAAGTAATGCACCGGCTCTGGGTAGCTGGGGTCGGGGCATTACAGAAATCAAGAATGTGAATAAAGTATTTAAATGATAATTACATAAAAGTATTAAGGGATATAAAATTTCTCCTAAATCAGATTTGATTTTAAAGAAGGCATTTTCTAAAATGAACTTAAGGAATGTATTACCTCATCAAATGAAGGGAGAATAAGCTACATAAATATATTAGAGCCATATATACATAATTTTGAAGGATTACAAGCAATAAAATAGAGATATAAATAAATTTAGAGAGATAAATATCATAACCCAAAGTAAAATGGTGGTTTTGAGAGATCTCTTACCTTATGTTCCAGAATCATTCTGTACTTACACTTAATGTCCTATTGAATGTCGTATCTTTGAAAAACTTATTAAGACACATAGAATTAGTATTTTGGTGAGACCAAAAGCACTAGGTTATGGGGGAGAGGATTGGGAAGATAATTAGAAATAAATTTTTCAAGATACATGGCATAAAAGGTGTGAAAATAAGGGGTTATGAAGGGTGGTATTTATAAGGGGATAGGGGTGTTTTTAAAAATTATATTTATTTATTTATTTATTTGGATAAATACTAACAATTGTATTGATTATTATGATTATATAAATTAAATGCTCATTTGATATTGAACTAATGGGTTCTTAAATCAATCATTACTCAAAAATTCATGTATTTAGCTTCTAATGTTAAATATCATATTTTTTCATATTTCATTATTCACTAAAAAGATCAACTATTTTATAAAAAAAATTAAACCCAACCATTTTTGACATGTAGATTATAAAATTGGAACTTATTTTACAAATATAATTTTATAAATATAATAAATTTAATTTTTTAATAAAATCCTCATTTATTTGAAAAATATCAATTTTAATATTATGATTGATTTTCTAAACGTTTTAAAAATTACTTATGTCCACATAAAATTGTCTTATAATAATAATAATTATTATTGTTAATTTTTAAATAAATTTTATAAAAATAAACTTTATTTTAAAACATTATATTTATTATAAAATCTTGACTAAAAATTTTATTTTTATAAGAATAAAAACACTTAATTTCCATTATTAAAACATTTATTTACTTGTATCATGATATAAATATTTCATATTTTCATTTTATAAGATAACTAAATATTATTTTACATTTACATAGGTTAGGTTACTATTCTAATATTTGGGTTACTATTCCTAACTGTGATATTACTATTACAATGGCCATATTACTATTCCAATAATCAGATTACAATTATAATGGTTAGATTTATAATGGATATATGGGTTACCTATATTCTATAAATACTTCGTGTTTCAGTAATTCTTTATTAAATTCTATTTTCTATAAGTGTTATATATATTTTTATTTTCAAGATGCATATACATTACTTATATTCTACTTCATTTTGACAATGTTGTTCATGAGTGTGATTAATCTGGGGGATTCAAAATATCTAAATTATCCTATTATTATTATATTATTTTATATTTTGTGTCCCATTAAAATAATTTAAATTCTTATGGATATATTTATTATCTAAAAGTAATTTTTTTAATTAATATAATAATTTTTTGCTTTTATCATGTGATATGTGTGCATCATATAATATTATATTACTAAATATATACAAAGAAGGGAGATTCAATTGAGAGAATTTTGGGTTGTAAAATTCATCCCCCTTACCCTTGAAATTTCATTTTACATAATATGGTGAAAATAGGTGAGGGTAATTCTACATCATGTCTTCATCTGGTTCCTATGTTGCCACCTTATACTTATAGTTTTTTATATTACTTTGACTTTGTGAGTTGCCTTATTATGTAGAGATTTATCTCTACTGTCAAAGATATACAATAGATTCTTCTCATAAGAGAGAAAATTTTCTAGTTGTACAACATCTAATTTTAGTCCAAGTGGGGGATCTTGTATATTCTTTCTCAAGAGGGATACGTGGAATACGTCATGTACTTGAGACAAGGTTAGTGGGAGTGCTCATCGATAAGTCATGACTTTTATGTGATTGAGAATCTGAAAGGTGACAATGTAACAAGGTCTTAGGTTACCCTTATTCACAAATCTCATGCCTCTCTTACATTGATATATTCAAAGGAATTATTTATCTCCAATCTCAAACACCAAGTCTCATCAATGATTATCAACATAGCTCTTCTATCAACTCTGAGCATCCCTGATGTGCTTCCGAATGGTCTTGACTTTTTCTACCTTCTCCAAAACCATTTTAGATCCCAATAGCTTATGTTTTCTAACTTTATCATGGTATATAAGAGTTATATATTTCTTACCATAAATATTTCTATATGTATCCTTTTGGATACTTGAGTGAAAGAAATTATTGCATTAGAACTTGGCCAGAGGAATATATTGATCTCGTGCCCCTTTGAAGTCCATAAAGCATGCTATAAACATGTCTTGTAGTGTTCGAATAGTCCTCTCATATTGGACATCTTTTTGGGGGTGATAATTAAAACTAAATTTCAACTCAGTGTTTAGATGATGTTAGAAACTCTTCTTGAACATAGAGGTAAATTTAAAATCTCAATTGAATATAATTGATTATGGTGCTTCATGCAGCCTCACTAATTCTCTGATGAATGTTATTGCAAGTTAATAAACCGATAAATCCACTCAAATTGTAATCAATTTATATGTATTTTTAAGATGATCCTTAACATACCATATAACATTATATTCTCTTAATGTATTTGGAATAATAGCGACAAAAACCCTAGTAATGTTTTCTCATTTCTATGTAGGTATGGGTAATGGTTTCATTGTCCCCTTGTTATTTTTCCTTTCATCCATAACTTGTTGACATACCATAAATTTTTATGTACAGTATTCAATCTCCTTATTCATATTTTCCCAACAATAAATCTCTAAATATATCAATACATACACATACTCCCTGGTGGATAGAGAAGGTTGAGCTATCTACATCATTCAATAACTCCTTTGTTCTGAGGGTTTCCATTTTCTTATAGCTTCCACCTTCTTATGTATCTCCACAACATCTCTTCAATCATCCTTTATATTCTCTATAATAGATGTTTGAGAAATAATTTGATAAATTAATGATGATATTCCTTCAATTATCATCCCCATGTCTGTCCTTTTCAAGTCTAAAATGATTGTATCCTTCTCAATTATCATCATTGATAAGGTTGTCGGATCCTTCCTACTTAGATCATCTTCCACTTTATTTTATTTACTATGAGGTTAGTATATCGAGCATTCATAGTCTCTGATCAGACCTAACCATATTCATTAATTCATATTGAGATAATTCTATGTGAATATATATTTATGGTTCTTATAATCCATATATACTTCACACTTCTCCATATAGAAATAATTCCTCCAAATTTTTAATGTGAAGAGCACTATGATCAACTTCAAATCATGCATTGGATAGTTATTCTCATGCACTTTCAACTACCTTGAGGTTTAGGATATCAAATTGTCATTTTCAATTATTACACAGACTAATAATTTCTTTTAAACGTAATTGTATACCATGAAATGTTCCTCACATGAGGGAATTGTGAGGACTGGTGTAGTGATAAGCCTATTTTCAATTACTTAATGCATTATTCACTTTCACTATTATAGAAATACTTTACTCCCTTCTGATTTATTTTGGTTATAGGGTTAGATAATCATGATAATTTTCCCATAAATCTCCATTGATTCCCATCTACTTTAAGGAAACTATGGTGACCCACCTTTTATTACATAAAACTTTCATTGCATGATACAACATTTAATAAATGAGAGGATATTTTGGGGTTTAATTTCTTAGAAATAAGAACATAATACATAAAGAATACATAAATATAAATAAAATATTATAATAAACTTAAAAGAAATATTAAAAGTTTCATCTTAAGTGACTTTTACTGCATCTCATATCCTAGGGACATGCATCAAAAAGAGGGATAAGCACAAATCCCCACAAGGGAATAATCAAAGAACATACTTAGCATGTGACAAAGGGGCATATAAATAAATAATGATCATAAAAATTTGAGGCATATCATAAAATAAATAATATTTATAATTTCATTGAAATGTGAATACAATATAAAAATGATACATTCATAATCATATCACCAGAGTTTATCACCAGGGCGTCATAAATCATAATTACCAAGGTATCGTAAAACATGTTATATCTAGAGATTATTTATTAACAAATGCATTGAATCACTATAAAGGTTCACCATTCATATGTCTTAATTCATGTGAGTTGCATTGATTATAAAAAATCATTTCATCAATAACCCATGGAAAATAAATAATGGGTTTCATATCAAAATCATTGCGTAAAAAGTTTTTAAATACTTGAACATAATACCATTTTAAACTCATGAAAAGAGAATATGGGTTTCATATATTTAAATCCAAAAATTAATAATATTTTTTATATCTATTTTAATACCCATGTAAATATAAGAGTTTTGGTTATTCACAATATAAGAATTTCTCATCGGGAAAATAGAAATTCAAGAAATGAATTTGGCAGCATGACGATATACATTGTGTCTTATGAAAAGGGGATAATGGGAGGGAACTAAGTTATAACATTTATAAAACATAATTTTGGTAGTAAGGATAATATAAAAGTCATAATATAATAAATTGGATTAACATTTAGAATTTACACACAAAAGGGGTACTTGGTGAAAAAGGATAAGAGGAGAATTCCATTACCTTTAAGATTAGATTCCTAAAGCTTCAGGGTGGAACATTGAAACCTTTATGGAAGATTTTGGGGATTATTTGAGAGTTAAAAGTACATAAATTCATTTTATGTGAATTTTTAGTGGACATTTTTGGTGGGAACTGGGTATTAATACATGAGGATAATTGGATTCAAGTGAATAAATAATGATTATTTTGTATTTAAGGATGACCAATATGGGGTGGTATTAATTAAAAAGAATTTTGTTAACAATTAATGTTTTAAAAGACTATTAAGTCCTTAAAAAACATAAAAACCCAATTAATTTTGTATATTTTAGGCATTTTAAGATTTTACTTTTTAACTTTAACTTACTATATTATTTTATTTATACTAAGATAACTCTTTATTTTACCATGATAGATTTTAATGTATAAAAATTAAAATAAACTTACTAAATAATTTGGACCTTCTAATTCCAAATAATCATTCTATTTTACTTTATTCAATTTATAAAAGTGATAAAAATAAATTCTAAATTTATTACTCGTATAAATCCTAAAAATAGTTTTTTAATGTTAAATTCATAGTTTTTAAAAATGATGAGAATGTGTTTATAAATGTAAAACATTATGTACTATGTTTTTACTTAAAATTTTTTTGATTATAAATAATATTTAAAAAAATTAAATCTTTATCATATCCTAATTATATCATAAGAGTTATCATATTTTGTAAAAATAGTATTTTCACTTTTTAACCCAAAAATAATCTTTTTAAGAAAATTACAATATATTCATGATAAGTTAAATTATATTTATTGAGTACCAAAATGAATTTTATTTCATTAAAATAATTCTCTATGTATAATAATTTTAAATTTTAAATAAATAATTATTTTAATTAAAATTAACCATTTAATAGAAAAAATAAACATTTTGACCATAATAAAAATTCCTTAGGGATTTATTAAAATATATTATCATTTAAAAAATTATAATATTATTTAATGAAATAAATTTTTATTTAACACATCCACATATAAAAATAATAATATAATGTGTTTATAGTCTCCAAAAATAATACAATTTTAATTATATAATTAAATAATCATGATGATCATTTAAAGTTATTTACATAACCAATAATAATAATGACCACCAGTTTTATTAACTAATGATCATAATGATGATCAACTATATTAGTTAACAAACATAAAGGATAATGATCATATTTCTTTATAAATACACCATCATTCTTAATCTTCATCATTCAATTTGATACAAATCAAGGTTCAATATTATTTCCAAAATAAATATTGTATTACTAACTCTTTGTTTCTCTATTATAGTGATGTTCATGGGTAAAACATTTCAAGGGGATAAAAATAGTATATATTTTTATATTTTAATTTATTTATCCTTTTTTATTCTTCCCATTGTAATATTTGGTAGGATATTGGGTGTTATTTTATACTGAATTTAACATTCTTAATTATTGAAAAAAAGTGTAGATGGTTTTTAGTATTTGTTTTATTTTACTATTCCTTGATGCACTAGTTAATATAAAAACATGATATTCAAAGTTCATATAAAATTTAAAAGTCTTTAAATGTGATTATATTGTAAAATATAATAAAAAATTATTGGGAGGAAAGATATCCATTAATAAAAGAGGAAACAAAATTGGTTCGTTACATTCTCCCCCTTTAAAGAAATTTCACCATAAAAATTTCATTTTTCATACTAATGTTAAAATATTTGAGGGTATTTCTTACTTCATGTCTTCCTTTAGTTCCCATGTAGCCTCTTCAAACAAGTTATTTCTCTACATGACCTTTACAACTTGTGTTTTATTTCTCATTAACACTTGTTCTCTTATGTCAAGGATCTGGACCAGTTCCTATTCATATGAAAAGTTAGCTTCCAAATATACACCATTAGTATCAATTATATGCGATGGGTCAAACATATACTTCCTTGGTAGGTACATGTGGAAGACAAAATTGACATTCGAAAGATTTTTAGGTGATGTTAATTGATAAGAAACCACTCCAACACCCTCCATAATCTCATATGGTTCAATGTACCTTGGACATGGTTTATCTTTCTTCCTACGTCTCATAAATCCTTTCTATAATGGTGTTTTGAGGAATACATGATCCCCAATATGAAAATATAAGTCCTTCCTTCATTTTTTTTGAATAATATTTTTTAGACTTTGAGCAGACTTAATGGGTTTCTGAATCACTTGACTCTTTTATATAGTTTCCTTCACAATGTACAATCCTAATAATTAACCTTCTCCAACTTCATCCCAACATGTTTAAGTTCTAAACCTTTTAATATAAATCTTCAAAAGGTTCCATTTGAATTATTGAGTGGAAAATTATGTTATAGGATAATTAAACAATTAGAATATGTTTATCCTAACTGCCATGAAAATCAATTCAGTTATCCCTTAACATTTTATCCAAAGTTTGAATAGTCCTCTCAGACTACTCATTAGTTCGAGGATGGTAGGATTTTATTAGGTTTACTTATTTATTCATTAACTTTTGAAGGATCCTCCATAATTTTGAAGGAAATCTTGGGTCTTGATCTGAAATAATCTATAGTGATACTCCATGGAGTCTCACTACATCTTGAATATAAAGGCGATCTAGATACATCAGGGAGAAATCCTCTCTTATGGAAATTAAATGGGAATACAATTTCAATCTATCAATGATTACCAAAATAGAATTACTATCTTTTGGTGTATTCTGAAGGCTAGTGACAAATTCTATATTGATGTTATCCCACTTCCATAAGTATGGGTAGTGGTTGTAAAACCCCGTTAGGATATTATCGGTCTTCCATTAATTATTGAAACACTAAACACCTTGTAGTGTAATTAGTAATCTCACTTTTCATACTATCCCACCATTAAGGTTCATGAACGTCCCTATACATTTTAGTGCTTTCAGGGAGTATATAGAATGAATAGCTATAAGTTTCATCCATCAGCTCATTCTTTATCTCTAGAATAAAATGGATACATAGAATTGTATTAAATTTCAGTACACCTTCTTGATAAATAATTAATTTTGGAAACTTCCCATTTTTCATATCCTCTATTGTATTTTTCATTAAAGGATCATCTCCTTGGTCTTTCTTGATCTTATCCAACAATGTTAGTTGAGAAATCATATGTGATAGGATTGATGGTGTCCCTTCCCTTATGATTCTCATGTCTAAACATACTGAGTCATTGATCAATAGATCACGTTCAATCCTTAACATTTTAAAACACCATAATCTCTCCTACTCAATGCATCTATGACTTTGTCTACTCTTCAAGATGGAAATGAATTGAAAAATCTTAATCTCTAAGAAACTTTAATTATCTCCTTTGTCGCATGTTTAGTTCATTCTATGTGAATATATACTTCAAACATTGGTGGTTTATGTATATATCCCACTTTTCTAGGAAACCACTATTAACCCCAAAAAATTCCAAGGGATTAAGGTCATTCTTTTACAATTACGATGGATAGAGTTGATGCTACAAATGATGTTATGGAAGGTACACTCACCATACACTCAGATCTAGAAAGTACATTGGTTGATTCTGGTTTTAAACATTATTTTATTTCTTTTATGTTTGAAAATAACATCAAGATAAACCCTGAACTACTAGTAGTAGAGTTTTCTGTTAAAACTCATGGAGGAACTATTCATACATCAAACATATATAGGTTTTACCCTATTAAATTTGGTGAGTATAATATATATAAAAAATCGGTGATTATTTTGATGGTGGAGTTTGACATAATACTTGGGATGAATTGGTTATCAGACTATAATTATAATATAAAATATATAAGTAATAATATTTTAGTATTCTTAAATGTAAAAAATATGATCATCTTCAAAGGGTGTATTTCCCAGCCCGAGTCATTCCAAGAACCCCCACCTATTTCCCTATTTATAGGAATTATTGGTGAAGAATAATAAGGAAGACTAAGTGTAAAGAAAGGATACATTCCCATTGTTTATGAGTACATTGATGTATTTTGTGAATAGTTACTAAGACCTAAGTCATAAATATAGGTAGAGATATCAATTGAACTCTTACTTGGATCCAAGCCAATATCTAAAAAAACCATATGGAATGGAATATGTGGAGTTAGAGGAATTAAAGAAGAAACTTAAGGATCTATTGGAGAAGGGTTTTTTAAATCAAATGTGTCTCTTTGTGGAGAACTTGTTCTATTTGTAATAAAGAGGGATCGATCAATGTGGTTGTGCATTTATTATATATAAATTAATGGGATCAAATTGAGTAAAAAATATCATATTCCAAGGATTGATAATTTTTTAGACCAGATTCATGGAGATCAATTCTTTTCCAAGATTTATCTTTAGTCTGGGTATCATCAATTGATGTGAAGAAAGAAGATGTCCAAAATACTTCCTTTCAAACAAGATATGGTCATTATGAGTTTTTTTATGCCCTTTGACTTTACTAATTATCTTTCCATATTTATGGATATGATGAATAGAGTATTCAAGGACTACCTTGATAATTTTATGGCAGTATTTATTAATGATATTATGATATGTTCCAATATTCACAAGGATCATGAAAATCATATAAGGGATATATTAATAACTCTGAGGAAGGATAATTTTTTGCTAAATTCAGAAAATGTGAGTTTTAGTTACAAAAATTTGTATTTTTGGGACACATCATGTCTAGTGACATAATATTAGTGGGTATAGAAAAGAAAAAGTATGTAGAGGAGTGGCCATATCCTAAAAATGTAACCAATATTCATAGTTTCCTTGGTCTGGTAGGATACTATTGGAATTTTGTGAAAAAAAATTCATGAATTTCTATTACACTAATTATGTTAACATGAAAGGTAGTTAAGTTTAATTATCTCCTACTCAATGCATCTATGACTTTGTCTACTTTATTTTATGTCACTTTTGGTTATTTGATCTCATCACACTTTTACTTTTCTTTTTATAATATAGAACATTTTTTGGTACTAGTTGGATTTTAAAATAATTCATTACAATGAATTATATGATTTGGTAATTGATTTAGAAAAATAAAATAGAAAAAAGGGTTTTTTCTTAAAAGTAAAATCGTGTTACCTATTTTGTTAAAGGAGTGTAAAACCATACTTTTATATATCTTACATTCAAATTAGAAATATCAGATTTCATTTTAGAGGTGGGGGCATTGGGCATGGTTTATTTTGGAATTTGTACTGAGCATATCGGTGCTCATGACAACTCTATATTTTTAGATGCAGGTTTTAATTTCAATTTCTATTTTCATTAGTGTTGGATCATTCTCAGAGCGAACATGGTTCTGAGTTGGGTGGTGACCTAGTAGGTCACATGGAGGTATGTGTGGTTTATTCTTTTTCTCTTTTCGCTATTAGTTTTCATTTTTTTCGGTATTTATTTATTTACTTGCACTTTATTTATGGTCCCAATTGTTACTACATGTTAGTTTTGATTCCTGGAACTAGTTGTCATTCCATGGGGATCATTAAGCCCTTCAAACCTTGTCACGGACCGGTTCAGGTGACCATTTCAGGGAAAACCCAAGTTGGTTCGTGACAAAATGGTATTAAAAGAGGTCCTTGCTATTTGGTTTTTCTGGTAGATGGGGATTAGGATTGTCGGGGTTTAGGAGGTAGGTTATGGGTCAGTGCTTGATCACCACCACTCAGGATGAGACCTGAGTTACTAAGTGAAGTCTCGGTTTGGAGTCCTTACCTTGTCTTGGTTTGTTTTAGGATTGAGGGATGACAATAGAGGAAATCCAGTTTCACGTCGTGATCTCACATGTAGTAGTGACCCATGTGGAGCCTGAGTGCACAGTTCAAGTACCTTCTAGTTTTTGACGCTTTATTGGGGCATGGATTACTACCATGTCATCAGGTTAAGCGTGACTACTAGTTTCTCATTCTGGTGGTTTGGTGTAAGTGGTTCTTCGTTTTGGTTTTGGTTAGTGTGAGCATGAATTTAAAATGAATGTTTTTTTGGAAGGGAAAAAATATTTCTTCCAAATGGTTTTGAAATCGCTAATATGGTTTTTAAAATTTTAAATGAAAAGGTTGGCCTTAAAAAGGAATGTTTTGGCTATTTTTATATTTGTTTGGTTGTTTCTAAATGAAGTTACCTTTACTGATACTGTTGGAGTTGGTGTCCTAGAACCAACTAATTTGTACATTATTCAATAATAAATACCTTATGACATCTTGATTGTTCTTTTGCATGAAAATTAATGTGATAATGTCCTAAGGATAGTTGTTTCATTAAAGGTTCATAGTAGATCTCTACTATGATGAGAACCCAAAAGTGCCATAACACTATTCTTGAATATATGTTTTATGGCCGGATGATGTTATTTAAGGTACACAAATAATACAGTCCATTAGGGGTGAAGACTCATAAAACTTTGAGGCATCTTCTCATGGTGTGCTCCCTTGGTAATATCCTGGAGGATATTATGAGAACAAGACCCTCCAGTAGGAAATCCATATTTCATAGTGTTATTTAATGTTTCTATCTACAGACGTGTGTATTGGTCCCCAGACTTTAAGATTATTAGTAATAGGTATTACAACTCGTGCACTTGGATGTGTTGACAAAAACTGTAATGACACACTATTTGTAGCAAGGTAGGATATTTTGGGTGCATCATGAGGAATACTATATTAATAAATAATGCGAGAAATGATTTGTCCCTTCTATTCCATAACGAAAAAAGATATCTTAGGCCCTTTGATGGAATATATATCCTAAATAAATCCATGTCCATGGTAATGAATGGGTGATTTCAATTTTGTAAAGTCAAAAAAAATTGATCACATGGGTTGATGGCACTAGCATGCAACTGTCTTGATTCGATATATCGAGACAAAGGGATTACTTTACACGGTAAGAGTTTATAAGAGGTGACATGTCATTGCGGCATTAACTTCTTTCTCTATGGGTGACTTGGCGTGTTTCTAGATGCTAACCTTGGACTTTAGGTAGACTACATCTAATGCCATATTTTAGAAATAGGCTTAGAGGGTCACACACTAAGTGTGTCCAAGTATCTCAGTTAAATATTAATTTAACAAGTTAAATAAATATTATTCCCGATTGTGGTTTAATAATAATTAAAGGATGCCGGATCGCATTTATTTCGACACTAGTTATTTGAGAAAACATATTGTGGGCGAAATAATATATTTATTAGTGAGTAATGTTGTGATATTTATTTGAGAAATAAATATCCATTATTCAAGGTCTAATAAATGTGGTGGAGGAAATAAATAAAATGGAAAAACAAAATTACACATCATGTATATTAATATTCACACCGTGTAATTTTTCTAGGGATTTTTGAGAAATAATATTATTTATTTAATTAAATAATATTAGGTGTAATTATCTAGGTGTGTGTCAAGTAATAATAATAGTCAACTATTATTATTAGACATGGTGTCTTACTAAGAATTAAATGAAATGAATAAATGATTTCAGGTAATTAATTCATTTTATTATTCTATGTAATCAAAATACCAATTATATAATTCTCATTAGCCTAGCCATTTTTGGGGGTTATGCACAAATGATATAGAAAAATCTATCAAGACAATAGAGAATTCTTTTCTTCCAAGAATGCTCTCAAGGTATGAGAGAGATCCTCCCCCACCAGATCAAGGATAGCTCTTTGCAAGTGGCTTTCAAGGCGATCGAAGGTGGACATCGCAAGTGATGTTTCTTTTGTGCTAACACCCAGAGATCCCTTCGGTGATGTCCGTAGATACGTGCATCACATGTGGATCACTTCTAGAGGAATCAAACAATTGGATTCTACAACGCAATGACGGATCACATCGGATCGTGACCGGAAGCATCAACATAGAGATAATTACTTCAAGATAATTCTTATCTTTTAATTAAATTAATTATAAAAAACAAATGATGATCCTCTCTATGGTTTTTATTTCTCCCTTCCTTTATTCTGTTCTTCATTCTATTATGAATATCAAACATTTTATTATCATGAAGGATATTGTATTGATCATTGTTAACAGAAAATTTAAAGTTAGGTACACCCGCCAACGCACTTTGGCTATGCCTGGAACCTACAAGAGGTATCAAAGGGGTCATATTGTCGATTATAATTATTTAGTTTTTTGTTAGTGATTTACATATTTAATAATATAGTTGTTTTAATTCAAGTTAATAATTCTATAAATCTGAATCTCAAGCTCTATTTTTTCTATTGTGTTTCTTGTTCACCTTACAGAAATGATTTTTTATTTTAATTTTGATTAAAATAAAACAGAGGATCTCATCTAGAGATGCCAATGCTTCTTGGTCATAGAACACCAGAACATAGGGTGTGTATTTGGCAGTACACACTATCTAGTATAGGTTCCATGCACCAGGACAGTCCACCAAACCAGACCATGCCATTGGATTCTACCTAAGCCTTTAAGACTCCATGTGTTGACCCGAAACAGGTGTCATATGGTTTCTATATTACACTCTATGTGGCCCACTGAACACGGAGTGTAGTCCCTTTATGTTAGGGTTGGACCATGTACCCCGTACATGGATTTCCCTACTGGAAACCATGTAATGATAATACTACATGGCATGTGTCCCACTAAACACATCATGTACTCTGAGGATTTCTGAAGTATATCTAAATGCCATGTCCCCAGGTGTGTACTTCGGATGGATGGTGAACAAAAGTACATGTCATGTAGTCAGAACTACACACCGTGTACTCATACAAATTATATAGATTTATTAAAAATTATTATCATATTATAAAAACCCTTGAGACATGTACCATAGTGTGGGAGTAAATCTAAGGAACAACACATGATAGGTGTTATATATATATATATATATGTGTGTGTTTAATTTAACATCTGTGTAATGTTCATTTCTACTCATTGGGTAGTTATGAACGAGAATTCACTAGGTTTCCTCCAAAGTACAAGTTACGTACAAAGATAATTTTAAATGAATTTATTTGTTTAAAATTATGATAGATTATAATATCAAGGAAATTCAGAAAAAAGGTTTAAGATAAAAGAATTGATTTATTAAATATAATTAATTGATTCAAGCATGGTTTATCTTAAACAAGAATGATTAAATAATTTAATTCTAGTTTTATTTATGTGTAAATATCATTGCATGTATGGATTATCATGAGATAGACCAAGACCTTGGTATGTGGATGATTTATTTTAATTTATTTATTTAAATTAAATTTGTTGGCCTGCGATCCTTCTCCTCATTAACATGTAGGGCCCACATTCCCAAGGTTTATTTTATGTAAAAATCCATTTTACTCTTCACCTATGAATGATATAAAAGTATATGTAATGGATGGAGCTCCCAAGCTTGTGGAGCCGACTCAAGTTAGGAGCCAAGGTGAAACCAATCCCAAGAGATACAAAGGTGGATAGGTGAAAAAATGTAAACATAAACCCAAAAGGTTCAAGGTGTTTCTCCCTTAGGTCTTGGGTTAGTTTATCAAACTCTAGATAAACTAACCAATAGAAAAATCTCATGATCATACCATTTATTTTATTTCTGTCAGTTGCATGTTTTATTTATTGTGGGTTTTTTGTCACGATCACACAATTATTGAATTAAACAAGCATGCAAGATGGAACTAAAATAAGATTGGCTTATGCATAAATATTATCTTAGACATGGTTAATCACTTAAGTATATCCAAAATAATTTTTAATAAGAATTTAATCAAAGATAATAAAATGACAATTTATGTACAAGGTTAAAATCCCTCAAAGAAAATATTAAGTCAGTATAGCCTTCCATAATCTTGGTTAGAATTGAACCATAGTTCAAAGTGCTTGACCAACCCTAGTTGGGGTGATTTAAATTATCGAGGAATTATAATTAAAGGTTTTGGGTTGACTTGACTTGGTTCACATCAAGGTTTGACTACCACAGTAGGACTTGGTGTGACCAAGAGGCAAAGGTTTAGGAAATCCAAAATAAAATGATTTCAAGATTGGGGAGTCCAATCGGCGAATCAAGGAGTTGTGAGTTAATGCAGTTGTCATTTGGAATTCCTACCTAAAACCCTTCAATTTACTTCACCAACCCTAGTTGGGGTAATGCGAAGGGAAATATGGATCTTTTCAACTATAATATTCAAGAAATAGAATATTCTAAATTAAATGGTGAGGGATATTGGATTTCAATAAAATAGTGGGAGACTAATAAGTATTAAATTATTTATTTGTCTCGGTTTTATCCTAATAAAGTACTAAACATTTTCTCATATTAATTTTGGAAAACCAATAGAAAAATCACTTCAAACATATCATTACGAACCATACTTGAGAAGTAAAACCTTCTCACTGACACCAATTTCCAAGAATGGCAAAGGCGTTTAGGCATCATCCTTCACCTCAAGAGGAAATTGTGTGTGCTAGAGGAGCATAATCCAATTGTGCCTGGAAAAGAGGCCACTGATGAGAAACTATCTCTCTATATGAAATATATTGATGATTCTACATATTTCCAATGTTTCATGATATAGTCCATGTATAATGATCTCTTGAAGAAATATGAAAACATGGATGTGTATAGCATGATGTATCACCTTAAGGATCTCTATCAAGAAAAGGAAAGACATGAGAGATATGAGATCAACAATTATTTGTTTACAACTAATCTTGGAGAGTCTGTGCCAACTGTACTTCATGTATTTAAGCTTATTGGCTACATTGAACACCTGGAAATCTTAGGTATTAAGTTCCCATATGAGTTGTGTACAGATCTCATCCTATCATCATTTCCCAAGACCTTCTCTAGCTTTATTGTCAACTACAACATTAGAAAAAATGAGAAGATTCTATCAAAACTTTTGACCTTAAGTTTCTTGGTAGATAAGGACATAGGGCGTGGAAACCCCACAGTCCTTATGGTGAATAATAAAAGGAAGGACAAGGAAAAGGGTCCAAGGATTCATAAATAGTCTGAATCCCCTGAGCACCATCCCTCCAAGAAGGGTAAGATCCATAGGTAGGTAAAGGAACGGGATGAGGTATGTTTTGTATGTGGCAAGCAAGGCCACTAAAATATGAACTTCACCCTAAAGTGTGGGGATTCTAAAGGCGTGTTTGTTATCAAGTGTAATATTTACATTTCAACACATTGTGTATTAGATATAGCTTGTGGGGCTCACATATGTATTCAAATTAAAGAACCAAATAGATTTAGAAATATTTCTAGAGGAGAGTTGGATCTTCGATCTACCAATGGCATGAGGCTAGTTGCATTGGCCATTGGAGATTACCATATCTCATTCCCAACTGGGATGCTTTTGGTTTTACATAACTCTTATTATGTGCCTAGTGATACCAAGCACATAATTTCTGTATCATGTTTGGATATGGATGGATTTATTTTTATGTTTGGAAATAAGGGTTGTTTCTTTTATAAGAATAATGTATGTTATGGTATATCACATTTAAATAATGGTTTGTATGTATTAATTTACAAAAACCAAGCATTGGAAATCGATAATGAAACAAACTCACATGACTCATACATCACCCAGTTGTGTCATCACCGTCTCTTTCATGTAAACGAGAAGCACTTTATAAAGCTCTTCCAAGATGGATATTTAGACTCTACTAAGCTAAAACCACTTGATAGATTTCATGCCCATTTACAAGGTAAAATGACCAAGCCACCTTTCAGTGGAAAGGGTGAAAAGGCCACAGAGCTTCTAGAATTGGTCCACACAGATGTGTGTGGAACATTTCTAGTAGAAGCTAGATATGGATATTCTTAATTCATTACTTTTATTGATGATTTGATTAGATATGTCTATGCCTAATTAATGAGTTATTAGTCAGAGTCCTTAGAAAAATTTAAGGAATTCAAGAATGTAGTAGAAAATCAACTTGGTAAGAAGATAAAGAAACTTTGATCGGATTGAGGGGGAGAATATTGGAACCAAAAGTTCATCGATCTTCAACAGGAGTCTGGGATTCTATCTCTGCTCACTCCTCCTTATACACCACAGTGTAATGGTGTTATTGAAAGGAGTAATTGTACCTTGTTCGACATAGTGAGGTTGATGATGAGTCATGTAGATCTTCCATTATCCTTTGGGGGATATGCATTACAAACTGTAGCATACACATTAAACCGAGTACCAACTAAGTTGGAAAATGGAATTCCCTTTGAGTTATAGAATAGAAAAAAACCCATTTTGTCACACACACATGTATAGGGATGATAGGTGTTTGTTAAGGACTTATCAGGAAACAAACTAGCACCCTAGGGCACAAGGTGTATCTTCATAGGATATCCTAAGGAAACGAAAGGATATTACCTATATATCCCATCAGAAAAGAAAGTGATTGTTGACAGAAAATCCTTATTTCTTGAGATAGAGCATATACTCAAAAATTATAGTGGGAGCAAGATTGAATTTGACAAAGTTGATGGTCAAGATACACAAGAGTTGGTACAGGAACAAGTTCCACAGGTCCCCGTGGAAGAGGTTCTAGAAACACAAGTATTGCATAGAAGCTCAAGAGAGGTAAGGGAACCAGAGATATTTGGTTTCTTAGTCACTAAAAATGGTGAATCATTATTATTGGACAATGATGAACCTTTATCCTATAATGAAGTAGTATAAAGCTTAGAAGCTGCAAGATGGATAGAACCTATGAATTATGAGATGGATCCCATGTATCCGAACCAAGTCTGGGTTCTGGTCTATGATCCAATTGATGTGAAGATTGTTGGATGAAAAATGGGTATACAAGAGAAATTTGGACATACAAGGTCAACTTAGAACCTATAAATAAAGGCTAGTGGCTAAAGGATTCAGAAAACATCAAGGATTGACTATGATGAAACCTTATTTCCAGTTTCCATGTTTAAATACATAAGAACCATACATTCCATAGTATCTTACCATGACTGTGAGATTTTGAAGATGGATGTAAAAATAATGTTCCTTAACGAGAACCTTTAGGAAGATGTCTATATGACACAAAAAAAAGGTTTTGTGACACTAGGTAAAGCCAAATGGATTTTCCAGTTGCAAAAATCCATTCATAGATTAAAGATATCATCTAGGTCATGGAACATTCAATTTTAAGAAGTCATAAAAGAATTTGGTTTCATTAAGAATGAATTTGATCCATATGTTTATAATATATTTAATGAGATTTTGGTCGTTATCCTAGTAGTATATGTTGATGACATATTACATATTGGAAATGATGCACCAGTCTTACAGTTAGTTAAGGACTAGTTGAACAAGTGTTTCTTCATGAAGGAATTAGGTGAAGCATCCTACATTCTAGGGATCAAGATCATTCATGATAGATCCAATAGGTTTCTTAGACTAAGTCATGGTATATACATTGACCAGATAATAAATATATTTAGTATGGAAAAATCCAAGAGGGGATTAGTTCCAGTGTCACATGGCCTACATCTTTCTAATAGAGTGTGTCCTCATACACAATAGGAGAAAGATAGGATGAATAAGATACCATATGATTCGGCTATAGGATCCATCATGTATGCCATGTTATATACCAGGCTTGATGTTGCCTATGCACTGATCATGGTAGGTAGATATCAAGCAGATCCAGGAGAACAACATTGGACTGCTGTTAAGACTATCCTTAAGTATCTGAGAGGAACTAAAGATATGTTCTTGGTATATGAAGGAGACGAGGATATTGTCATCAGAGGGTATGATGATGTTGGATTTTAGACAGATCAAAATGATTTGAATTCGTAATCAGGATATGTTTTCTGTCTCAATAGAGGAGCTGTGAGCTAGAAGAGTTCAAATCAGCCAATTTTTTGCCGATTCTATAGTAGATTATGAATATATAGAAGCTTCTAATGTAGCCAAGAAATCCATCTAGATTCAGAACTTTTTCCAGAAGCTTGATGTGGTTCCTAGTGGTAAATATTATATCACATTGTATTGTTATAATACTAAAGTGGTGGATGTTGAAAAAGAACCAAGGTCACATCAACGGACAAAGCACATTCTTATAAAGTATCACCTCTTGAGGGATTTCTATCAAAGGGGTGAAGTTGCAATGAGCAAAGTGTCCATGGAAGATAATGTGGTAGACCCCATGACTAAAGTCCTATCTCAGTAGAAGCATGAATATCATTTGAGATCTAGCAAGTTAAAGGTTGTTAGCAGATGGCTCTAGTCGAAGTGGGATTCTGTTGGAGTTAGTGGCCTAGAACCAACTAATTTTTACTTTATTCATTAATAAATACCTTATCACATCTTGATTGTTCTTCTGTGTAACAATGCAAGTGATAATGTCCTAAGGACAGCTATTTCATTAAAGGTTCATAGTGGATCCCTGCTATGATAAGAACCCAAAAGTTCCATAACACTGTTCTTGAATATATGTTTTATGGATGGATGATGTTATTTGAGGGACAAAAATAATGCAGGCCATTAGGGGTGAGGACTCATAAAACTTTGAGGTATCTTCTCATTGTGTTTGCCCTTGGTAATATCTAGAAGGATACTATGAGAACAAGACCCGCTAGCAGGAAATCCACATTTCATAGTGTCATTGGATGTTCCTATCTATGTACGTGTGTATTGGTCCTTATAATTTAATATTATTATTAATGGGTATTATAACTCGTGCACTTAGATGTATGGATGAAAACTATGATGACACATTGTTCATAGTGAGGTAGGATATATTGGGTGCATCATGAGTAATATTACATTAATAGATAATACGAGAAAGGATTTATCCCTTATGTTCCATAATGAAAGTAGATATCTTAGGCCCTTTGATGGAATTAATATAGCTTAAATAAATCCGTGGACATGGTAAGGAATGGGATAATTAAATTCCAGAATGTCAAAGAAATAATAATCAAGCACATGGGTTGATGGAACTAGCATGCAACCCTATTGATTTGAGATATCGAGAAAAAGGGATTATATTACATGGTAAGTGTTTGTAGGAGGTGACACGTCATTGAGGCATTAACTTCTTTCTCTATGGGTTCCTTGGTGTGTTTCTAGATGCTAACCATGGAGTTTAGGTAGGCTCTACCTAATGCCACTGAGAAAGAGACCTAGAGGGTCACACACTAAGTGTGTCCAATTATCTCATTTAAATATTAATTTAACAAGTTGAATAAAGATTATTCCTAATTTTGGTTTAATAATTATTCAAGGATGTCTGATTGTATTTATTTCGACACTAGTTATTTGAGAGAATATATTGTGGGAAAAATAATATATTTATTAGCAAGTAATGAAGTGGTATTTATTTTAGAAATAAATAGCCACTATTCAAGGTCTAATAAATGTGGTGGAGAAAATAAAGAAAATGGAAAAACAAAAGTACACACCTTCTATATTAATATACACGCCATGTAATTTTTCTAGGGATTTGTGAGAAATAATATTATTTATTTAATTATATAATATTAGGTGTAATTTTTTGGGTGCATGTCAAGTAATAATAATAGTCAACTATTATTTTTAGACATGGGGTCTTACTAAGAAATAAATTAAATGAATAAATGATTTCGGGTAATTAATTCATTTTATTATTCTATATAATCAAAATCCCAATTATATAATTCTCATTAGCCTAGACATTTTTTGGGGTTGTGTACAATGGATCTTGAGAAAACTCTCAAGACAATAGAGAATTATTTTCTTCCAAGAATAATCTCAAGGTACGAGAGAGATCCTACCCCACCAGATCAAATAGGGTGCTTTACAAGCGGCTCTCAAGGCGATCGAAGGCGGACATCGCAAGCAAAGGCTCTTCCATGCTAGCACCCGGGGATCCATTTGGCGACATCCAGATATACGTGGACCATGTGTGGATCACTTCTAGAGGAATCCTACACTTGGATTCTATAACAAAATGATGTATCACATCAGATCATGGCCGGAAACATCAACGGAGAGAGAATTCCATCAAGGTAATTATTGTCTTTTAATTAAATTAATTATAACCAACATATAATGATCCTATCTATGGTTCTGAGACTCCATTAATTTCTTTTTTATTCATTCTATTATGATATCTAACATTTTATTATTTTGACGGATCTCGGATTGATCATTTTTAATGGAAAAATTAAAGTTGAGTATACCCACCAACGCACTTCGGATGTGCCCAGAACCTACAGATACCACTACGTTTTGATATTGGTTTTGGATTTTTGGTTTATATGTTTTTTAGAAAATTCCACCTAGGAGGGTCCCCAAGGTTTCTGATAAGCCATGCCATTTTTTTGGTCCTTCTTAGAAATTGCCAATCCTTCACGGTGATTGGGGTCCGTTAGAGGCAGCGGAGTGGGTCGGGGAAGTGGAGTACATCTTCAGAATGTTGGGAACTCCTGATGTTTTTAGGGTTTGTGTTGTTTTGGGGTTGTTTGAGGGTCCTTCTTTAGACTAGTGGAAGTTGGATGCACTATCTGCAATGAAATATGGGATGAAATGGGATGTTTTTAATGCTACCTTCTATCTTAGGTTTCTTACCTAAGGCGGTGAAGTTTAAGAAGGTAGTAGAGTTTCATAATGTTCAGTAAGTCCAGTGGCCAATAAAATCTTACATTGATCATTTTAAAGATATGGTTTCTTTTTCTTTTGAGGTATCATCATAAGATCAAATGAAAACTCTTATTTTCATGTGGGGATTTCATTCTAAGATTGCAGAAAAAGTGCTCTCTTCGGGTGAAATGTGTTTTGAGAAGTTGTTGTATGAGGAATTTTTTGATGAGCTAGTTCTTGGTGTGCAGCCAGTGGTGGTTGGCTCGCATAAAGGTTCCCCATCTAGAGAGCATCGTATACTAGAGGGGATTGTTCCTAAAGAGTCCTTTGTAGTGGTTCTAGATTTTTTGGGCAAAATCCCTCAAGGTGTCCTCTTACTATTTTTTGGGTGTGATTTTGTTTGTTGACAAAGCTAGATGTCTGTGAATGAGTATGGTTAGTATTTTTCGAAATAATGTTTTTAAGGTGGCGCAGTTTCCAAGGTTTGATAAATTGTAGGGCCTCAAAATCGAGATTTTTTATTTGGAAATGTAAATTTTTCTTCATAGGACTGAATGGTGTGAATAATGAAAAAATAAATTGACAAAGAGATAGAAACATAGATCTTATAACATGGAACACATACCATGTCCGGGAATGTTTCATGGATGCATATATACCAGGTAGCGGGAACGGTATGAGAGGGCAGTTTGTGGAACCAAAAATGGTTTGCGGTGATAGTTTGTGGAGAAAGGAATACGGTATGTGGAAGGAGTGATAGTTTTCAAGATGTTAGAAGAGAATGAAACTATATCGGAGAAAAGGTAGTATACAGACTGTCATGAAAAAATTGTTCACAGAATGGGTGTGGTTTGTGGTAGGAGGATAGGTATGCAGAGAAGGTTGTACCGAATCAAGGATTTGGTAAATATTAGATTAGCGTATTTTGTAGATATATTTTTCTATATAAGGATCGTTAATCTCACTGATTAGAAGAGAGAGTGAATATCATTAGAGAACATATCTTTGATTCGGGAATTTGGTTAAGTCCAAAGGAAGTTCATGATGTATAATTCCACGAAGGCTTAAGTGGTTCGCATAGAATAAATTTCAATGAAGATTTTGTGAGAAACTAAATCTCGCAAAGGATGTGGTGCATGGAGGAAGAAGGTGTGGTACACAGGTGCTTAGTGATGGTAGTCTATGAGTAGAGAATAGTTCATGGAAAAAGGGTGGTTTTCAGAGGATGTTCACGAAGTCGGTATGCGGAGGCGGTACACAATTGTGAAGGAAGAGGAGTCTGTGAATGAAAGTTGGTTTGTAGAAGCTACAGCGGTACACGGAGGAGGTGTTTCACGTACCATACCTGGTTCACAGTATGTGGGAGGAGTAGTTGGTTCAAAGAACACTCAAGGAAGAATTCTAAAGCTTCAAATCAATTTGAGAAAGTATTTTTTGTTATCTAATAGTACCTGAGAATGTGGTCTTTATCTATGGGTGAAAAAGGGACTTCAATAGCACATCTACCTACAGTTGAGGATGAAAAATTCATGTAAATTAAGGGACATAAATGTCCATAAACTGTGTTTGACCTATAATTCAATAAATTATGAGTGGATTCCCTTCTAATAGTAGTGAGAAATGGAAGAGGAAGATGGTGACCCTTTCCACTGGTAGTGATCTAGAGAAAGAGGCATAGGAAGTGACCTTTGGGAATACAATGAACAAACCCAAAACCTTGTAAAGGTAGTGATCCTGGGCATAGAAGATCTATCCCGAACATTGTACTCATTATTGGATGTAAGACTTAGTGAATTTGGTACATCGGCACACTGCCATTGTATGCTCCCTGTACATATCCTAGTGAGGTTGAACAAAGTAAAAAATTATTGTGTCTCATGCATGATTTAAATTTTTTTCATACTTTGAAACATGAATGATAGAGAAGAGAGTTTTTTTAATGAAAAAACAAGATCTGAAGGATAATAAATTTTAATCTTCCATACCCTAATTCACCCCCCCCCCTCAGGGTATTCGACCTAGTGGAACTAATAATTGGTATCAGAGAGAAATGTTGAAAGTAATTGGTTCTCTCTTAGAAGAAGAAATATAGGTGGTTAATCATAAGGGAATTTCTTTCTTTGATATAAATAATTTTCAAATATGGAATAATTATACGTAGAACTACTGCCAATCATTATTAATGGATGTCTTCACAACAGCTATGCATATAATATCAGCTGACATCAATAGTGGTGCTTTATCAAAAGCTAAAAGAATGGAATTAGATGATAATTCTAAAGGGATCAATGGTTTAGGGGAGCCCTATCAAATGAAACTTATATGAAGGTTATATCCTGTAAAACATCACAAGTTATGTGGGAAACATTCTAAACATTTATGAGGGAAACACAAAAGTTCAAGAAGCAAAACTGCAGGTTCTATTGAACAAGTATGAGGATATCAAAATGAATCCTATTGAGACTGGTAATGAATTATTCGATAGGGTAAATGTTATTATGAAAGACATGAAGGGTCTTGGAGAATTCATTGAAGATATAAAGATTGTGAAATGTATCTTGGGGAAACTTCCACCATGGTTCAACCCAAAAGTTTCAGTATTGGAAAACAAATACCGGAAAGAGCTATCACTAGATAACCTATACAGTACCCTTGTAGCATATGAAATGAGAAACAATGATAATGATGCAGTGGAAAAGGGTATATCAAAATAAGTGGCATTCAAGGCCACAAAGAATCTATCTATTGAAGATAGTCCAAATGAGGACAATTTGGATAATGTCATTTCATTTCTCTCCTCAAAACTACAAACAAGAAAAGTTAATTTTAAAGGTGAACTTCCATTTGAAAGCTTTCGATGTGGAAAGATTGGGAATTTTGTAGTAAAATGGCCTAATAAGTTTGATGATGACAATGAAGACAATGATGAAATTCCCCAAATTAAGTATTCATCAAATTCGAAAGGTAGGAGAAGTACTAAGATAAAGTTCTTCAAAAAGAATAATCTACTTTCAAAAGAAGATGAAAGTTTGGAAGAATCTAAGGAAGAAGAGTTGGAGGACTGCAAGGATCATAAAGTAGATGCTTTGGTAGAAGTTGTTGGAAATTATTTAATAAGATAAGAAAGTGACAATGAAGAAGGATAAATTGAAGGAAGATTTTATCTTCAAGTTAAATTAGAATCTTCCCTTGAAGAATTAGATATTTTGAGAGATAAAACAAAGAAATCTAACAAAGTTGTTCATGATGAAAAACTCTATATGTAGCAGTAGGAAGAAGAGAATTCTGAGCTGAATGTAGAAATTGAAAAGTTGAGGTATTCAATGCTAGAAAGCTCAGAAAATGTGATTGAGTTCAAACTCAAAATTGACGGAAAAAAAATTGAAATCGATAGTATGAATGAAACTAGAAAAGATTAAATCAAATGTATCAAAGAACTAGAAGATGAAGTCTTTGGTATGTGATGAAAAATTAAATATCAATATCAACTGTTAACTCTCGGTTCGACATCTAGAAAGAAGATTACACAGGAAACCAAGAAGATGAAATTTGAGCAGAGTGGTCCAACAGAACAGAAGCAAAAATCAACTCTCAATGATAAGGCTGGTATGGGGCTTGATCTAAAAGAGTGATCAGTTATGGTTCAAGTCAGACCACAAGCACCCACTCCAAGATTTAAGATTGATTTGGGTATGAAGCGGAATCAGAAGATTCAAAGAACCCAAGGCACAACTAGTGGTGCATCATTGCCACATAAGAATGTACCTCACATAAGGTGTTATTGTTATGGTAAGATGGGACACCCTCAAAATTTATGTTTCATAGAAAATAGGTACCAAAGGAACAAGAAAAACAGAGGTGGTCATACAGAGCTCAAAATTCTAGGTCATCATTTCATGGCGTCTGTTTTAGGTGTAAAGGACTTGGACATATGGAAAGATATTTTACATCAACAATGTAGAGGAATGTGTCAAGGCACCACAAATTTGTTCATAAAGAGCATCCAAATGTATCATCAAGAGAGCTGAAAATTCAAAATCGATTTGTAGCTCTTCAATTTGAAGCCGGTCTGTCATATTTTGAGGAATATCAAGATTATCATTCCATTTAGAGTATGAATTCAAAGACTTGGGTCAAAAATAAAAGGGATGAGTAAGAATTGGTTACAAAAATTTTGTTCTAGGCATCATATTTCACTGGGATATGGATCATTGATAATGGATGCACTTCCCATATGATGAGAAATAAGGTTATAGTTACTAGAATCAGGTATGATAAAGAAGGTATCATAAGATTTGGTAATGATGAGGGCTTGAAAATTATTGGTTCAGCAAAATCCAATTTGGGAGGAAAAGACATGAGACAAGCAGATGTCTTATTTATTAAGAGGCTTAGTCACAATTTCTTAATTTCAGTCAATTGTGTAACTCAGGGCATGCCATGAGTTTTTCAATGAAATTATGTATCATCAAGGAAAAGGATAGTGTTTTTGTGTTTTAATGAAAGCGTAAAAAATAAATCTCTACCTCTTGAGTGGAGAATAAGATGTGTGCTTTCTATCCAAGGATGAAGAAAACAAGTTATGGAATAAGAATTTTGCCCACATAATCCAATATTACTTGGAATATCTAGTGAAATATGATGATGATCGAAATCTCCCTATATTATTACGTGAACATACTCATATGTGTGATGTCTACCAACAAGGGAAGATCATTCGAAAGACATATAATCCAAAGGAGAAAAAGTCAACAATATTGATTGAGTTGGTTTATATTGATGTGTGTGGAAAAATTTCTCCAAGGGCTATTGATGGGATGAGATATTATGTTCTCTTCATTAATGATTATAGCAGAATGGAATGGGTTTCAATAATCACCCCCAAATATTATGTGTTTAGTTTCATTATAAGATATCAATGGGAATGTGAAAATATGCTTGGTCAAAAAAACTATAATATTCCAACAGATAATGGGAAAAAGTTCAAAAATATCCAAGTGGGTGATTATCTCGAGAAACATGGGATAAGGCATTAGGTTTCAATGGTATGAACTCCTCGAAAAATGGAGTAGTTGATACAAGAAACTAGATTGTGAACAATATGGATAGAACAATGATCATTGAGAAAGATATTACAAAGAATTTTTGGAAATAGGAAGTGATGATATTAGTCTACACATCAAACAAAGCCTTATTGTTCCAAAAAGAAAAGAAGACTATATATGAGCAATGTTTTAGAAATAATCCATCGTTGAAATACATTCAAGTATTTAATAGTAAGTGTTTCATTCTCAATAAGAAGAAACATATGAAGTTTGAATATCATGGAGGTGAAGGGATATTTCTTGGATACTTAAAGAAGAGAAAATAATATAAATGATTTAATAAGATTCTAGGGAATATTGTTGAAATCCATGACGTAACCATATTCGAGAATGAGCAGAATATTCCAAAAATGCATGATCAATCTCAGGAGGATAGTGATGAAGATATGAGAAGATTAGAAGATGATTCTGTTCTAGATATTTATTTAGAAGAAGAATCAGATGACGATAGTAATAATAATAAATCAGTGATTGCACAAATACTAGAACAAAGATCTAAAATTTATAGACAAAACATAATTGGAGATCAGCTAGAACCAGTATAGACAAGAAGGATGAAGTCTCTATTGCAAGAATCATACTTATCACAAGTAGATACTGAATTATTTGATGAAGCAATTGGAGATGAAAATTGGGTTCCGGAAATGAAGAAGAGCTTGAAAAAATTGAGAAGAATTGGACATGGGATACTATTTCAAGACCAGAAGACAAGAATATCATTGGGAAAAAATGGGTATTTCGTAGAAAAATGAATAATTATGGAGTTTTGATTCAAAAAAAATTACAATTGGTGTGAAAAGGGTACTCTTAGATAGAGGGTATTGATGTTGATGATACATTTTCACCTATTGAAAGTATATAGAAAATCATATTATTTTTTTCAATAGTAGTGCAAAGAAAGTTTAAGGTTTTCCAGATGGATGTCCAGTCGGAATTTCTAAATGGAGTTCTGAAAGAAGAAGTTTCCATTAAGAAATTATATAGTTTTCTCATACATGAATATGAGAATATATTTTGTCAATTGAAGAAGTCTTTATATAGTTTGAAACAAGCACCAAGAGCATGGTATTCAAGGCATGATCAGTTTCTAAAGAAGCTCAGTTTCCAGTGTGGTGTAGTTGATTGAAATATGTATTTAAAAAATGGAAGTAGTCAAAGGATGATGGTTCTAGTTTAGGTTGATGACATAATCATTGGTAGATCAAATGAATCACAATACAGAATGTTTTCTGAATTCATGGAAAGTTACTTTGAAATTTTGATGATTGGTGAGTTAACATTTTCCTTGTCCTACAGGTGATGCAGGGAAGGAATGAAACTTTTATTTCTCAATCTAAATTTGAAAAGGAGGTTTTGAGAAGGTTTGGAATGGATAATTATATAGAGATGAAGACTCAAGTTTCTACCCAGTTGAAACTATCACGGGATGATGAAGGCAAGGTAGTTAATATCATAGAATACAGGAAAATCATTGGAAGTCTATTGTATTTAATAGTGATAAGTCATGATATTGTGTTTTCCACATGCCAAGCAGAAAGGTATCAAAGTAATACCATGGATATCCACATGATTGCAGTGAAAAGAATACTTCAATATATCAAGGTCATAGTGGATTTTCAATTAATGTATAATGACAAATATCATCCAGAGTTATTGAGATACAAAGATGCATATTGGTCCAGTTCAAAAGAAGATAGGAAATAAACATCCCTATGTGACTTCTATCATAATGGATTGTGTATTTCTTGGTTGATCAAGAAACAATATTTCATTTCATTAATCACTGCATAAGCTGAGTACATTGAAGCTACTCAAGCATGCACATCGTTACTGTAGATGAAGCAACAACTTGATGATATTGGAGTTGAAGTGAATTCTCTGATCAGAATCTACTGTGATAAATCATGTGTTATAAATATGATCAAAAATATATTCCATCACTCAAGGACAAAGCACATTTAAATCAAATATATTTTTATCAAGGATAAAGTGTAGTAAGGTCTTGTGATGTTAGAGTACATTCCTATAGGGAAATAATTTATAGATATTCTTATGAAGGAATTACCCAAAGAATAATTTTAAATACATCGACTGGCTTTGGGAATCTAGCCAACTCCTCATACTTGAAAAAGTGTGGATGTGGAACCCCCTCTCCCTGAGGTATTATGTGTCTTTCCCTAATGTTTTGATATGTGTTCTTTACCCTTTTGCAGACAACCTTGAAGCTCCCTTCTGGTTCATTGAAAAGGGAGGATAATTGTGACTATTCTAGTGGGAGAAAAGATATGGGGAGAAGATGTTAAGTGGAGCGTAGAGATAGAGGGAGTAGAATCTGAGCTAAAGCTTTCTGGAGGAGTCGTGATGTAGGGGGTATTAAATATGATGATGCTAGAAGTTATTGATCAAAGACTATATATCATGACAACTGAGGTTTGTGATGAAATCATTTGATTAGTTTAAAGAGATGGTGTTAGTAATGAAGTGATTCATTGATGAAATTTTCATTATACTCTTGTTTCTCACACAGTGAATGGATCATGTGGTATTAGAGTATGTGTTGAGTAAATCCTTGATTTCAATATTAATTGCATGAAGAAAATGGTGGTTGAATATGGAAGGAGTGTTAATGAGGTATCAAAATACAAAGAATTATTATGAGAAGAGTTTTCAACAAACCCAAAGAGGGACATTATTGGGAAAAAATATCTCAAGGTTTCCTCTCGGTATTTTTTTGGTGTGATTGTGTTTCTTGACAAATTTAGATGACCATGAATGAGTATAGTTTGTGTTTCTCAAAAGGAGGTTTTTAAGGTGGTGCAGTTTCCCAGTGTTTGCCAAATTTTTGGGGCTCAAAATCAGGAATTTTTTTTGGAAATGTAAGGTTTTCTTTATAAAAATGAATGTTGGGAATAATGGATAATGAAATCAGCATAGAAATAAAAACACATATCCCAAGACGTGGACCACATACCATGTCTAGGAAGGGTTTGTAGCCACGTACCAGGCAGTGAGAACGGTATGCGGGAGTGGTTCACGGAACCAGAAATTGTTCACGGTGATAGTTTCTGGTGAAATTCATGTTGTATGTAGAAGGAATGACAATTCATGGGTTGATATTAGATAATGTTCTTTCATAGGAGAAAAGGTAGTACACAGACTACCGTGGAAAAATGGTTCGTGGAATTGGTGTGTTTCATGGTAGGAGGATCGTTAAACGGAAAAGATTTTATCGAATCAAAGATTTTGTAAATCTTGGATTAACTAATTTTATAGATATCTTTTCCTATATAAGAAGCACTAATCCCACTGATTAGAACAGATAGTGAATATCATTAGAAAACATCTCTTTGCTCTGGGAATTCGGTGAAGTCCGAAGGAAGTTCGTGAGGGAGAATTCCATGAAGGGTGAAGTGGTTCGCACAAAAGAAATTATGCCAAAGGTTTCTGTGGGAAATTATATCCTGCAAAGGACATGATATGCAAAGGAAGAAGGAACAGTACATAGGTGGTTAACAAAGGCAGTCCATGAATAGAGAATAGTTCACGGACAGAGGGTGGTTTACATAGGAGGTTCACAAAGTCGGTATATAGAGGTGGTACGTGATATATAAGGAAGAGGAGTCTGGGGATGAAGGGCGGTTCATGGAATAAGTAGTGGTATGTAGAGGAGGTTTTCTGCACACCATACCTGATATATAGTATGAAAGAGGAGAATGTGTTTTGCAGAACACTCATGGAATCTTGAAAAACTTCAAACCAATTTGAAAAAGTATTTTCAGGTATCTAACAGTACCTAAGAAGGTGGTATTCATATGTAGGTGAAAAAGGGGCTTCAACAGGGCATCTACCTATAGGTGAGGATGCAGCATTCATGAAAATGAATGGACCTACATGTCCATAAACTTTTTTTGACCTACAAGTCTATAAACTATGAGTGGATTCCCTTCTAAGAGCAGTGAACGAAGAAAGAGGAAGATAGTGACCCTTTCCATAAGTAGTGAACCAGAGAAAGAGGTATAGGGAGTGACCCTTGGGAATACAGTGAGCATACCCTAAACCATGTAAAGGAAGTAAGCCTGGGTATAGATGATCTAGCCTGAACATTGTACTCATTATTGGTAGTGAGCCTTAGTGAATTTGGTACATCATCACACTGCCATTGTATTCTCCCAGGACATAGCCCAGTGAGGGTGAACCAAGTAAAAAAAATGTGTCTCATGCATGATTTAAATTTTTTTCATACTTTTAAATGGGAATGAGAGAGAAGAGAGTTTTTTTAATGGAAAAACAAGATCTGAAGGGGAAGAAATTTTAATTTTTCATACCCTGATTCAACCCCCCCCCCTAACCCCCAGGGTATTTTACTTAGTGGACCTAACATGCTTCCATTCTGTCAAACCGTTCAGTGGTGTGCTACTAGTGTGGTCGGTTTGGTAACTTGAATTCGTCATGTCATGTCCCTCTAAAGACGTTCCATCATCGCGGCTATCTGGGGAATCTGGATAAGTTTTGCAGGAAGTGTCACCTGAAGAATACGTTGTGGCAGGAGGATTATAGTGACTTATTGTGAGGCAGGAGATGCTTCAGCCATCAAATCCCCAGTCATAGGTCTCGGGGTGAAGCTCTCACATAGTCAAGAGTTACTGGGGGTTTGAAGCCTCGGTTTGGATTTTGGGTTCCATGTTGGGATTGGAACATTTAAAGACCTTTTTTTCTTGTTTCTATGTTGTTAAAGTTTTACTTTTATTTTAAGTTCATTTATTTAATGGGAAAAGGTGATGAACTTGTTCCATTGTAATCTAAACAGCCTTGTTTGTCTGAATAGGTTCTTCTCAATCGTTCATTTTTCTTAAAAGTGTGTTTGGACCTTATATGGGTTGATCTCGGTTTAGCTATGTTCATTTGGAGATGTAAGTACTTTTGGATGAATCGATGCTCGTAGTTGTGCTTGAGTTTCTTGTATATGTCTTGGTGGTATGGTTTGGTTGTGCAGGGAAAGTGAATGAGTTTGGTTTGGGTGTTTGAACATCCCCCCCCCACCCTCGAGGGTAGTGTGTTTGGGTTTCAAGGTTTCCATGATAATGAATTCCTATGGTGGAGAGAACCCTTCTGTCTTCTCCCATCAATCTTGGCCTATGGTTTTTCTTTAATTGGTTAGGTCTGATGTGTATTGTAAATGGTCATCTCGAGGATCTTGGTTTCTTTTGGTTTTGTTTGGGAATGGACTCAAGTTATTTTAATTGTTGGCTTGATGACTTTCTGGGGGTAGAAAGTCTTGTGGCAGAGAGAATTGTCACACCCTGACCCTTTTTAAATTATTTTATTTTATTATTTCATGGCTTTGGTTAACCTCGTCAGGGTGTAGGTTGAGCGTGGGTCTAAATTTTTTTATGTTTAATACTTTTGGTGGGATTCAGGCCCATTCATGGGCACCGCATGATTGGAGGTAGTCGCGCGGTCGGCCAAAGTATCGTGTAGTTTCCTAATGTTTAAAATAAATAAAAATTTTATAAGAATAAAACAAGGTATTGTTTAAAACATGATAATAATGATATTATTGTGTAGATAATAATATTATTATTATTAAGAATTTTTAATAATGTTTTTATCATTTAAAATTGTAATTAATATAATTATTATTAAATTGTAATTAAGGTCATTATGATTTAAAATGAAATGCACTAAATTGTTATTACTATTATTATTATTATTATTATTATGAATTTATTTTAAATATTAACGTCATTATTATTACTATTGAAATGGTTGTTGTTGTTATTATTATTATTACTATTATAATTATGTTATTAATAGTATTAACATTATAATTATTATTATTTTAAAAAATAAAGGGGGAGGAAACCCTAAGGGGGTCTCAACCCCCCCCCCCCTCCTTCATGATACGGTTACAACCCCCCCCCCCCCCTCTCGTTCGACCTACAGTCAACCCCTCATCGTTGCTTCAAAAAACCTACTCTTCTTCCTATCCCTCGCTGCTACTCCAAAAAACCTGACTTCCCTTCCCAGCAACCAGCTCCTGCACAAGACCCTCCTCTGGCCTGATTTCCCTTCCCAGTCGCATTTTCCCTAGCTGGTAACCCTCTCCTTCCTCGATTTTTTTATTCCATTTTGTTTTGGGTGGGTTTTCTTCAAGTTGGAAAAAACCCTAATTGAGGGGTTTTTATTTGTGTGTTTTTATCAGTTTTAGGGTGTGTGAAGGGACCACGATGTTCAATTCTTACTTCCACTGAGGTAGTGTCACGTTCTCATGCCATTAAGGTTGGCATTTTATGAATTTTTTTTCCCCCACAACACATGACACTTAAGTGTTTTAAATAATTTTTAAAATATCATTTGTATCTCTATAGGTATCATAACTAATTTATTGCAGTGTTTTTGTGTTGGTTTCAAATTTATAAAAATAGTTTTGAATACGTCTTTGATTATATGTAGGTGATTCCATATATATATATATATATATATTATTTGATGAATCACTCTGCATGTTTAATTGGTTTAGCATGTTCTTTAATTAATTTTATTGGTGTGAACTCACTTTTCAAGGATGTTTAATATGTGTTGACTTATTTTGTAGCACATCATGTGATATGAAGAGTGTTATTTGATGAAAACCCATAGTCTGTCACTTACTAGTTTTTATGAATTGTACAATTAATGTATTCAACTGTGAAAGGAGTTCAAACTACGTTTTGGTGTCACATCAATGTGTATTTAGTCATAAAATAAGTTTGGGAATGTTTTGGTGTTCTAATCCATGCGTTAATTCATTAAACTATTGAGTAATTTTTCATAGTGGTTTGTTTAATTATGAAAATTCTTTATTTACTTGTGTGAAAATTAATTTGGTTGTGCGAGTGGTGTGGGTTAAGTTTTGAAAGGTGCGAGAGCAGTTTTCAAAGGATTTGATTATACAATAGATTTTAAAATGGAATTCACGTGTGAAGTTGGTGAAATCATGATGCAAGCCTTTATATTTTCCTTTTAAATGTTTTACCAAATGAGTAAATGATTTATTCAATGATGTTTGAAATGTGAATCCTGGGTGCAAAGTTTTTCGGTGTGTGTTTGGGTTTGGTTTGAAAATGAATGGTAACTTTGCGAGGATGGTATTTTAAAATCGTGTTCTTGTAAAATCATGGTCTCTTAGTGGTTCTTTGGTTTCTAAGTGATTTTGGTCACTTAAGGTTAATTAATTAAAGATTTGGTGTCTCCTTGGTGCTGCAAACACACACATACATAGGTACGTATGTGTATGTTTATATGTGTGTGTGTGTGTGTTTATATCTTCCTTGCACATATTACCTCATGGAGTAGGGAATATGTACATTTTATTAAGGGTATAAATATCTATATGAGAATAAATGTGTGTGCTGGTGTGGGCGATTTTCTTCATAAGCTTCAAGAGTTGAAGTGTCTCAGCTTGGTTCACTTCCTTTTTAGGTAGGTCCTCTATGCCCACTCCTTTATTATTAATTTTGTGATTGCTTAGAATTTTTTTAAAAAAAATTACATATTAATGTGGTATTTATATATTTAGATATGTATAGATTTTTGGTAAAATAGATTTCACCTCTTGAAGATTGTTTTCCTACTAATTTTCAAAACTTTTCTAAGCCTGTTTACAAATTTTTTTTCTAATCATGAATGTTTCCTAAGTGTTTTAGAATATTTTACTAAATTTTTCCTAGTTATTTTGTGTATTTTGTGAAACAAAAAGGCTTTGGTTAAATGTGTTATTTAAAACCTGACTAGTTTTTTACCTTGAAGCATGGTTTGACAATTCAATGAAATGAAGGCATGTTTGGAAGTTTTTAAGTGTGTTGTGTGTTTTTAACTTGGAATTGGAAATGGATTTACAAATTGAATTTGGTTTGGAATATTTTTATGGTATATTTGAAAGATAGTATTAAAGGCCCAGTTGGAAACCTAAAGTACTTGTTGAAATGTTTTAAAAGTTCATGTGACGTGACGTCCTGGTTGGCACCTTAGTTGATATGGCGTGTACATGTTTACACACACACACACGCATAATATATATATATATATATATATATATATATATATATATATATTAGGCACCTCTATAGGAGGGATATCCCTTTATGGGTTATCATATAGGGTGTCTGTGTTTAGGGTAGGAAAGTGTAGTGATGGCAGGTAAGGTGAGTCACACATGTGAGGGCCTCCTACTTACAAAGCATTACTATTACCACCATGGGTTTCTATGTGTCTTTTAGAGGGTCGAGTGAAGGTTTCTAATCAACCCTAATTAGACGGGTTGGTACCCCCTATATTTTTTTTTAGTCCAGAAATTTTGTGCCACTAGTGAGTCTAGGTTAGGTAATTTAGTTGGTTATTGACTTAAGGGATTCATCATATGCTGACAGGTGGTTCCGAACCAAGTACGTCCAAGGATCACTTTAGGGAAGTTTAGTAAATTCCTATGGTTTCATACTAGTATGTTTCTACTTTATTTTATTGGAATTTTGGTTATTTGATCTCATGAAACTTTTACTTTGATTTTTATAATAAATAACCTATTTCGGTACAAGTTGGATTTTAAAAGAATTCATTGCAATGACTTATATGCTTTGTTAATTCATTAGAAAAAATGAAATTGAAAAAAGGGGGCTTTCTTAAAAGTAAAATATTATTACCTATTTTGTTAAAGTAGTAGAAAACCATACTTTTATATATATTATGTTCAAATTATCAAGAAATGATTTCATTTTAGAGTCAGGGCATCAGGTATGGTTTATTTTGGAATTTCTACTGAGCATCATGGTGCTCATGCCTACTGTATCTTTTCATATGCAGGGTCAACTTTAAGTTTCTGGTTCCATTAATGTTGGATCACTCTTGAAGCAAACTTGGTTCTGAGTTGATTCCTGGCACTATTTTTTAGCTCATGGAGATCAGGAACACCATTTGGGCCTTACTGCGGACTGGATCGAGTGACCGGTTCAGGGTCAACCCAGGTTGGTTCGTGATAGGACAACATAAGTTCTTTTAATATTCTTATTCCTTGCTCATAAATACCCTAGAAAAGTTATTAAGAGGTCACCCATACTTACACTAATCTACGTCAAACATTTTTTAAATAGAGTTTCAATCTAGTAGGCTCCCAAAAATTAAGATTCAAATTTTTGACATTGGTAGTTCTAGTTAGTACATTAATCCTCTATTTTTAGGGGTTTTATAAAAATTAATTCAGGGATTAAATGATATTAAGTTGAAAAATTAATCTTGTTGTGAGTTAATCACCCATGATGTCAATGAATAAATGATATTATTTATTATAATTTCTATTAAATTAGTATTTAAATTTTTTCTTGGGGTAACAATATATGGGTTTCATAGATTATATTTATTTTTTGTATATATATTTATTTGGATAGTTGGTATTGGTTTGGATAGATTTAAGTGATTTCAAATAATTTATTAGGGTTATAAAAATAAAATAGCTTAAGAGGGACAATGATTTTAATGGATTTATTTATATTTTTTTGGGTCAGTTTTTGGGAAAATCATGAAGGGTACAAAGATTAAGGTTTTGGTTTATCTTGGTTCATAATGTCTTTAGTGGGGATACTAAGATAGATAAAAAATTAAAATTTACGAAAACCTAGTAGTAACATAATGAAAATTTGAGACTAGATTGTGTTATGGTGATGATACGGTCTGAGTGTGAAAACTATCATAGTTTTTCCTTCAAAACATATATTTCCTTGGAAGGGTAGAGTATCTAGAATCAATTTGGAATGTATATTGGGATCTGGCCATGTATCAGAGATATAAGGGAATAGATATTGTGTTATTGGTTCAAATATTGGTCCCTTCGGTGAAGAAATGATTATTTTGATAAATATAAACATTGATTTATTACCTAAGATGATAGATAATTTGATATTGGGTTTGTATTCATTCATTGGGTTGAATTTTAATTAAATTATAATATTGAGATATTAGGTATTATATAGAGGATTTATATGTTAAACCCCATAAAAGATGGATATCAACATTAGTTTTTTAGCTAAATCATAGTTAACTATAGGTAAATCACATTTATCAACATAGTTAAGAGAACCATTATTGACTAACTAGTAGCTCAATGTACTTAACTATAAAATTAGAAAATAACAATTTTCTTTAATTAGATTTTCTTGAATTTTCTTCATGTGAAACCATTTAATGAAGTGTTATAAACTTTCATGGGGGACATGAATGAGGTTTAAGATAGTTTCTTAACATTTGATGGTTTTTTAGAATTTATTAAGACAAGTTAATATTAAAATGATCATTAATTTAATTTTTAGTTCTTTAAAAACATAGTATTGAATTTAAAAGTTGAAAATGGACTGAATGAATTCTTTTTAAGGGATTCATGCGGCATGACTTGGTTAGTCTATTTGGTAGTGATATATTGATAATGTTTTCTTAATTTATTAGAATGATAGATATAAAATTTTCATGGGAATGATTTATCCTTGGTGATACTTATAGTTAAAGGATAAACCTTGGTGACTCATACTTTTTTGGAAACGAATGAAATAGAAATAATAGATAGTATATTTCTAAATGAGTAAAATGGTATTGAATTATAATATGATATATAATGTGATGTTATAATATATGATGGTATAAAAAAGGTTTTATTATTATAGTTATATGATATTTCATTGGGTAATATGACTGAAAAGGTTTTTATGGATAAGATGAGGATGAAGAGATTTTTCCACCCAAAGGTGATATTTTCTCTTTCTAAAGGGGTTTTTTATTGTAAAATTGGTTATCTATTTTCAAGGGTTATTTTCTCCCAATGGGGGAGTTTATTATTTTATGATGTATTTTTTACTTGAATTTGATTTTACCTATTTTATATGTATTTTATGAATGAGGGATAAGTTATATATTTATGATGGGTATTTTCTTCTTGAGATAATAGAAATTTATGTTTGATGGGTATTTTATACCTGAGGTTGAATTTATCCCTTTGTGATGTATATTTTCCCTCTATGGGGAGAAAGTAACTTTATCTTGTGTATTTACACTCTATAGGGTGATGTTACCACTATATGATCAAATTACATATATACTACATCTATTCCACGAAAGGTTATGTTAAATTTAAATTTTTATTTATTCCATATCTTAGTTTTTTAGGATGATCTATATAATAATTTTATCCTTAAAATTATTCTTGATGAATTTGTTTACTTTTTAGTCTTGGTTTACAATCATTTAAGGAGGGGATTTTATATCTCATTACACAAATACTTCTTGTTGTACATAATATCACACCCACTTAATAAAGTCAAGGGAACTTAGGTTAAACCCTACTATTTCATTATCACTCACCCCCTTCCCATGTGACACATGGTTTTCAATCATGCATTGATATATTACAGTTACACACATATTCTTTAGATAGTTCTAGGATAGATCTCATCATTCATAGAGGCATAACTGGCTTAGTTTTTCTTAAGAGTGGGCATGATCATTTTTAATAGTGGTTGTTGTCTAGTTGATGAGTTAATGGATATGTACTAACTGAGAATATTTTTTATTTGTTTTTAATTTTGTCATGTAAATTACATACATGATTGAGACTATTCATATAATGGAATTTATTTTGTTTTATTTTTATATATATAAATATTAAGAGACACTCACTCTTAGGTCCTAGTTTTATTTATCTATATGTTTATATTTTTTTATTTATAAATTATATATTCTAGATTTATTATAGAAATATTTCAAGTACTATAGGTAATGTTGAGAGAGAGAAAATGTTTCCCTAAAAAATATTATTTATCCTTGATGATTTTATTTATCTTTGTTGATCTAGTAATATAATGAAGGTTATTTTTTATCTGATTCAAGATTCAGGGTATCATGGTTTAGTTTATTAAAAGTATCTTTTTTCCTTATTGTAAATAAACTCCATTTGTGGTTTATAATTTAACTAATTATTTACACTCTTCTTAATAATCATTCATAAGAATGAATAAAACACCCTATTAACCACCCTTGTTTGGAAATTTGTTTCAGGATAAGACATGGAAGATAATAAGAAAATTTCCCCAATATATATCCATCATATTTTCTAAAATTATATGATAAAATTGGAATTCTAATATGTAACATTTTTTATTTTCATTCAATGTATCCTCATAAATTTTTAAAAGTATAAATGAGTAATTTTAGTGGAAGCATCAATTTTATGATAAGGAATAAAATTCATTATCTTTGAAAACCTATCTAATATAGAAATATGGAGTTTATTTCACCACTTTTCTTAGGTAACCTCATAAAAAAATCCATATATATATCAATAAAAGTAGCATTTTGGATAAAAATGGGAGGATAAAATTCATTGGGGATTAATTAAATTTCTCTTTATGATAAAAAACATTGTTTTTAGATAATTTTCTCCACCACTAGACATCATAGGAAAATAAAAGTTATCAAATATGATATTTAATATTTTATAATTTAAAAATTTCCAATTAATCCACTAGAATGTGAATTATTTAATAAAAGCAAACTAAAATAAAAAATAATAATACAATGTTTATAAATTATGAAAATATACATCATGAAAATAAAAATTTCTTTAATATATTCTCAGTTTAAAATAAATAAAATTTTATTGAAGTCACTATCACTTTAATGTAATTATTTTATTAATTCAAAACTAATAACCTTATAATATAGAGTAGAAAAAAAGGCATGCATACATAAAATTGATCAATATAAACTCTCTCGTTTTTATTTATTATACTTGATGATATATGGATTATATTCAATGAATGATATCCACCTAGAATGTATTCTATTCAACTTATGTCATATCCTGATGTGTTTAAGAGTCCTAGATATAAATCAAACAAAGCATTACTTGGAAAAAGGTAATATTGTGATTATTATAATCCTCTAATAAGTACATGAAACTCCCACTACTGAAAAAATGGTAATTTATTTCGGTTTTGTTGAGGAAATTCATAAAATTATCATTAAATGTGATTTTTTTGATTTTATTTCAATTTTAAGAATTTATTTGTGATTATTTAATGTAACCACATCTAATATAACAATTATGTGATAGTTTTAGAAATATTAATTGAGAATTATATAATTGGAAACTATTTATAAATAATTAGCTCTAAATTTCATAAAAAACCAATCACTCCCTTCTCTCTCCCTCCCCCATCTATATTATCCCCGAATCTTTTTATAATAATTTTTCTCTCCCCCCACTAATCGCATCATTACTTTTCAATCACACCCTACATCATAGATCTCTATCTCTCTCTAATTAATTGTCTCTCTCATATCAAATCCTAACCTAGACACTCCCCCATTAAAATCCTAACATTACCTACCCCTATTTAACTCTAGTTTCCATCTATTTTTCGCCCTATTGTAGGGAAATTGAAGGCTTTATCTAGGGTAGATAAGATACCCTAATCTTAATTCCACTAGAGGAAAAAGGAATAAAAGGTTGATTATTATTATTTAGAAAATATTATGTATTCATTTTAATTTTTTGATTCTAATATGGTTTAATCTATGGAATTTCTTATTTTTTGTTCCATGCACATTGTTCTTTATTTGAATTTATTCTCTTTCCTGAAAATATTTCACATTTCTTGTATTGGTGTTGATAATATTTCTATCTCTATAAGTCCAATAAAATATAAATTAAACTTTTCATAATATATCCAATTTAAAGTATTTGTTTACTACATTTTCATTAAGTTACATTATAAATGTTATTCATTATATTTTGTTTATAATTCTATAATTATCAATGAAATATTTTAAAATAAATTTGAATATGTTCTATTTATCAAAACAATTCAATAAACCCCTTACCGGAGCCTATAATACCTTGTATGAGACCAATTAACATAATTTAAAATTCACATGGGGTGGTTTTCTAGATTTATTTTTTTTAATTAGGGGAATCGAATTGGTCTACATTTTAATAGCTTCCCATTACATGAAAAGACATGAATTGTGTCCTTTTTTTCTAAATAATGTTATTTAATGAGATGAAATACTAGACCCTTTAGAGGTAAAAAATTAGGAGGAAATTAAATATGGTATGTATAAGGATTGTATCAAATTATTTTTATTGGTTTTTTAATATAAATGATAATATATAAGTTTTAGAGGATTTGGATAGTTGAAACACTTTATAATATCTCACTTTTCATGATATCATATCCCACCAAATTTTATATTCTATTTGAGGATTTTAGGATACATGAAGTATTAAATGGTTTTGTGATTGAGTTTGAGTATTTAGTTGTTTTATTTATTATTTATTTAATTTATAATAGATGGATAAGTAGTTGGGAGTGGTAGATAGAAAAAAAATATTTTTTATTGATTATTTTTTTCAATGTATAAATATCCCAATATTTTAGATTTATTAATTAAAATCCTTTGTGATGATCGAACACACTAAAAGTTGAAAAAAATATATTTTATTTACTACACCATTGATAATATTTTTAACAATCATAATATATATTTTATGATAAAATTTTCCCAAACACATATGGAATTAATTATAGATCACATGTACATGATTTTTGGTCTAGGTAAGTCTTTATGAAAGATCAAAATAACTAATAAAATGATACATGAATCATTTTAATATTTTAAAATAAATTTCATCAAGTTATATATATCAAAATAAGTCCATAAAAAACTATTGAGAGTTTTTTATACATTGGAAGATCCAAACTTATAATGTAAAAACTTCACGTTTGATTTATATATCAATTAGAATATCCCAATAAATTTTTTTAATGATATTAAATAGGTTTTTTATGCAATTTTAATATTACTATTTTAAATTTAAATGTTTTCTATTATTCATAAAACATTATATAAACACACCTATAATTATTTTTAGTAACTCGGGTTTGAACTATAATACTTTGGAATATTTCTAAGGATATTTATGAAATCATGAGCTAAGTCGACATGAAATTTTTGAGGCCCAGAGAGCCTTGATGCTATGATTTTAAGAATATTAAAGATATTTTGTAATGCACATGTGGTTTCACTTGAAACATGAATAACTCCAAAGAGGATTATTGGATCAGATTTCTGAGATAATGGTTGAGTTTGTAACATTGTGTTTACCCTAGGCATGACCTAAAGTCATCCGAATCAGGTGTTCCGACCAAGGTCATTTTGGTGATGTGGCATTAAAAGGGGAGTTAATTTATTTTAATTGATTAAAATAAATTCCTACCCCCCCCCCAATCCTTTGTGTGCATGACATAAGTAGGAGGAACTCCTCCTCATTTTCCTCTTTGGACAACATATGGAAATGATCCAAAATTGAATCAATGAAGCATTGTTGATACCCATTCATGGCACAGATCTTCATAAGATTGAGGAGCATCATGATCTGTGCATAATTCTACACTAGAATATTCATCGTTTCTCCTTCGAGGTAGGAGGTTTTGATTTTTGGTCCTGATCCCCTTATTTTTTTTCTTTTTTTATGGTTTTATAGCTTAAACACAATTACTATAGATCCCTCCTAGGTAGATCTGAAGGTTTCCAGATAAACCAGGGTGAATCATGCATTTTCAATGGTGATTCCCAACTAGAATTACCATATACACGATGTGTATTCCATAGAGAAATTTCATGTAGCCCTTTATGTTTTTTGAAGAAGACTTTTGGGGTCTATACACCGTCTATCAGGGTTACATGTCATGTAGTGACCTAACCCCTGTGGCTATGAGACATGACTTGGGAAATCAGTGTACACGGTCATGTATAAATACATGGAAAAAGTACATGAGCATGGGGTTCGATACATAGACATGGGAAACCTACATGGCTAGGTGGTCATTTATCCTGAACACACCATGCAGTACGGGATGCATGGTGTTAGCCCAACAAGGTTAAATACCCTAGGAGGGGGGTGAATTAGGGTATGATAGATTAAAACAACTACCCCTACCTATCTAGTTTTTTTATTAAAAACACTCTTTTATCCCTTTTTAGTAGCAATTTATGAACAAAATTAAAATCATGAACGATACACAAAAATTTTACTTGGTTCACCCTCACTGGTCTATGTCCAAGGAGCATATAATGGTGATGTGTCGATGTACCAAATCCACTAAGTCTCACTTCCAAAATATAAGATTCCTTCTAGATCACTTTTATGCCAAGAATTGTTGCCTTTATAAAGTTTAGGGTGAGCTCATTGATTCCAAAATGGTCACTCTTGGAGTCTCTTTATCTGTATCATTATCAATGGAAAGAATCACCTTCTTCTTCTTCATTTTTCTTACTGCTCTGGAAAGGATCCACACACAATTTATGGAAATCTAGGTCCCTTCATGTCCATTAATGAACACATCCTCAGTTTTAGATAGATTCTCTATTCAAGTCCATATTTTCTACATAATTTTAGTTTGTGGAAATTGATTTTGTGAACTATTTTAGTCATCCTACAAAGTATCCTACATATTCCTCAAACTTCCTTGAATCCTCTATAAACTGTGTTGCACCGTGTGGTGTGAGTGCTTGGTGGTCTCCTTTTTCTTCATAGACTTCCCCCTGCTTTGTGGAAGGATGATGCATTGTGAACCACCTCTTCCACATAGTCCCTTTTCCTTTACAGTATTAAAATCCTCTAAAAACCCTTTCAAAAGTTGTTCCCATGAACTAATTTACCTTTCATTGAATCCTCCCTCACAAACTCTCCACCATCACGGAATTCTCCCACATGAACTATTTTGGAATTCACCGAATTATTCTTAGAGAAATGATGTTTTCTAATGAAATTCACTCAATCTAATGATATGATTATGGGTATTTATATAGGAAAATAGATCTTCATAACCTTATAACATTAATTTTCCAAAACTTCTATATGGTACATCCTTCACCATGAACTGTTTTATGCGGTATACATAGCACCTTAATCCTTTGTGGCAGTCGATGTCTTTCTGGAATGAAAAAACCCTTAATGGATCTTTAAATAACCACCTCTTAACCGAAAATGACAAGACTCCCATGAATGATTATCCTCCTATGAACTGTAATCCTTTTATAAATTGATTTCACTATATGGTCCATGTAGTGTGCTTCACGGTCCACATAGCACTACTATACAGAAATATTCTTTTGTCGATTTTCTTTTGTCTTTATAAATTCCTCCTTTATGTTCAGTGAACTACACTTCATGGTATGCGAACTACTAGATGTGAACTCCTTTTCAGTAAACCTTTGTTTTCCATAAAACAAACTCACAATTTTGAGGCCTAAAAATTTGGAAAACACTGGGAAATTTTGCCACCTTAAATATATACTTCATAAATACCAACCATACTGATTCACAATCATCTAGATTTTTTAATGAACACAATCACCCCAAAAACACTGAGAAAACACCTTGAGGGATTTTTTCCCAACATAGATTGGAAAAACATATAGACGGGATACATAAATAGGTGCTTAGGCAGGCTCACATACTGGGTGGACCCCAATCCACATCATGTACTCCTTGATGATCTTATTGAGATCTTCTTCCTTCTATATCTCATTCTCTAGAACTCTTATTCAGGCTTGTGATTATTCTATACTAAGTAGTTTTCCATGTGGAACATGATGGTGGCCTCATTTTCATCCTACAAGATATGAAGTGACGTCCTCTGAGAAAGATGATTGTGTAGCGGTGATTGACCGATGTTCGAGATCAATGTGGTTTTACAATAGAGGATCTAGGACTTGTAATACCATGTAAAATCAGGGAGTGGGTTTTCCTTACCTATCTTATTTGGGAGAGATGGGACTCCCCGCATTGTGGGAGTGGTTTCTCTACCTTTGGGTAGTTATTCCAATTTTGGTACTCCCCTTTTGTCTTAGGGTGCAGGTTACCCATATCATTTGAGTATTTGGAGATAGTGCTCCCCTATCGTGTCAGTGCACGGACCCTCCATACTCATTGTCTAGATAGAGTAATTAATCCATTTCCATACCATGATATGGTACCTTATCTATAGACTCGGTACTCTCTTGTCATGCCAGGGCATAGTTCCTCCATATTTGACTTATATATGAGTCAATAATCCCCTTTTAGACTAAGGTTCGGGTCCTCTATCCTAGGATTCGGAACTCCCCTATCGATCCAAGGTGTAGGTCCTCCATGTGTACTGTTCCGAAAGAGTTGGCACTACCCTGTTGTTTCAGGGAGTGGGTCCCGTAACCTAGTTTCGGTACTCCCCTATCATGTCAGGGTGCAGTTCCCCCACAATATTTGATTTGGTAGAGTTTTACTCCCTTGTTGGACCAGGTTGTGGGTCCTCTAGCCATAGAGTGGTACTCACATGTCATACTAGGGTGTGGGTCCTCTATCCTTAAGTTTTACTGCCCTATCGTGCCAGGGTATGGATCCTCACCTATGGAGTAGTACTCCACCATCTATGATTAGAGACAGGGAGAAAGTCCTCAATTGGAGTTAGTTCCCCCTCGGATTTTGAATACAGTTATGAGGAGTAGGCCTCTCCACTAGTTATTTATGGTGTATAGTTAGGAGTTAGTTCTCCCTTAATGGACTGAGGTGTGGGACACTCTATATAGGAGTGATGGAGGCATAATGGGTTGGCTAGGATATCATACTCCCTCGACTGTAGGGTGGTGATGAGGTATGAATCCCTCCATTTTCTCTCTCATTAGAGAGGATGTGTGTGGTGAATAGTTTAGAGTAGTTCCCTTTCAACTATATGAGGTGGTGGGGGTGAGCCTCTCCACTTGGGTTTCTTTGGCTTGCACTAGGTGTAAGGTGGTGATGGCAGGACCTCTCATGTTGGGCACTAGAATGGGACCAAGTGAGTTGTTTCATGATGGATCATACCTCTCATATGGGTGCCATATGGGATAGCTGATCTCATGGAGTATGTTCTCCTAGTTTTGTGTCACCATTAAATACTTGATTGGAATCTTGTTTTTGGATATGAGGTCAAAACCTCACGAGACATGGAGTATAATATGAGTATGTCTTGTTGATTTTTGGGAGTCCTTGTGGTGTTGTCACATGTCTAGGTTGACACCCCTTATAGACTGAGTTGACCTATCATGTATAGTTGAGGATGGTTTGAGATGGAGTTTCTCTCTCAATTGGGTTCCCTATGGATAAGTTGAGAGGAATATTTACTTTTAGTTTCTCCCTTTTATTTTTCAATTTTTGGGGTACCGACTGAGTATTTTTATACTCACCACCGCATGGGTTTTTCCCACACATGTTGTTTTCTGTGTAGACCACATGCTTTTCGATGGAGTCCCCGGAGGACCTGACGTAATCAGAGCTTAGTGGGATAAACCAACTGAGGTGTTTACCAAAGCTGGGCTGAGAATCTTTCCAATAGTTTCATTTCATAGTGATCCCCTTCTTCTGAGAAGGTTGTATGCTTTTATAGTTTTTTTTTTGTGAGTGTATTTTTTCCTTTTTACAATTTTCGTACTTATGTTGTACTATGGTTTGGGTTAGTTGTACACATTCATTTTAGTTTCATATTTTTATATCTTTTCACTATTTCATTGAGGTTTGTGTGGGTGCATTCATAAAGGTACTCATGGAAAAGGCCTCTCGTATGTTTTATGTGACTTCTTGGTGCTAGTTTACAGCCCCTAGCCTAATGGAGGTGGGATTGGAGAGTAGCAGTCAGGGCCCTGTCAGGTCGGGTCATGAAAGAGTGGTATCATATAAGGTTCGACTTTGGGATTTTATTTTCATGAGCTTGGATTAGGTTGCATAGCAATAGTGTCAGTGTCGCAACCCTCTCTTTAAAAACATTGACATTACATAACTTTTGTAGAATACTTAAGCATTATACAAACAGACGCCCAAAGTTCGTAGTTGGTATAGTGCCTTTGGAAACATGAAAACATAAAAACTGGTATATATGTGAGCTACATCATCTCCCACTAGGTACTTCTTGACTATAACCCTTCTTAGACATATCAGACATAGTACATACAATCATAACCTGGGGGAAAGGAAACATAAAATGGTTGAGCTGAAATGCTCAGTAAGGGTATACAAGGGAGACATGTAAGCATAAACATGAGTATAAGGGTATGTGAATGTGATCATGTAAATAGAAGATCATACCCTACATATCAAAGATCATAAACGAAATCATTTCATGAAGATTGTAAGTTCATAAGATATGGATTATATGAAATAAAGAGCATAAGAAATGAACACATAACATAGGAATAAGACATGGAATTGTGGAAAACACATAAGCATATAATGATTTCCATAGTAGCCAAGGAATCACTTCCGATACCATCTTATTAGTATGGGTTCACTCCCCATACCATCATAGTACTCATGGATTACTCCTTTGGCCATCATAGTAGCATGAGTTCACTCCTCATATGTTAGCTCCACTAGGGTAGATACCCTGAGAGGGGGGTAAATCAGGGTATAGAAGATTAAAACAATTTTCCCTTTTGATATTGTTTCATTGTTAAAAAAACTATATTCTCTCTCCTTCCCATTATAGAGTATGAAAAAATCTTAAAGTATGGATAGGACACAAAAATTTTACTTGATTCACCCTCACGGGGCTACGTCTAAGAAGCATGCACTGGCGATGTGATGATGTACCAAATCCACTATAAGCGCACTGTTGTTTACAAAGTTTGGAGTGAACTCACAATCCCTTTAGGTTTACAACCAATCACAATTGAAATCTCACTGCTCTCTCAAATAAAGTTTACTCACTTCTTGTTCAAAATATTTACTCATTGTTTATAGACTTGTAGGTCCTTTTATTATCACAAGTGAATGCATCCTGCACTGTATGTATATGCTCTTTTCAAGTCCCACTTTTATATACTAATGAACACCCCTTTTCCACTGAACACTAGGAAATATCTTTTGAATTTACTTTCAAAAATCTCACTAATTCACAAAGCTCACTACTTTGAAAATCTCCCAACTTCTAAAATATCGAACAAGACTTTACAAAGTTCATTCCTCTTTGAAAAGCTCACAGGTTCGCAAATCTCACTAGTTCGAAAATATCACTAGTTTGAATAACTCACTGTGGAATTTTCAATTTTTTAATTCTAAAAAAATCCTTTGTGAATCACACTTCTTCTGCAAAGCTAATCTAGACTTTTTGGCATTCCTTTCGTAGAGATCAACTGGACTAGGCAAATTCCCTTACTTTCACGAAGCTCACTGTCTTCGCAAACCTCCTTTGTAATTCGAGAGCCTTAAGTTTTTAGTGGTGTCTCTCTACACTTTTCTTAGGAGTGGAGGCATATTTATAGGTGTTTTCCACTGACCCTAGAACCTTATGTGCCATGTCAGTGCCACATAATCCCATTTTTCAGATCTTTGAAATTTCAGCTAAAATTCTCTCTTCTTCACGAAGCTCCACAGAAATTTTTTGGATCGCAAAGTTCATCATAATCATAGAGTGTTCCATTAATTCCTTTATTCCACCTCCACAATTATCATCATGATAATATAGCTTTCCATAAAAACCTTTGTGCCGCTGCAATAATCTCATGCAATGCTCTTCACCTCTACCGTCCATGATGCTTGTTGCAATCAAAGAGATCAATGTCAACATTCTTCATATCTTTGTGAAATCCACTTCATGAAGCTCATCTTTGCGAAACTTATGACTTTTCAATATTCTGATGAGATCTTCAAGGAAATACACTTTTTTTCAATGCTCACAAAACTCCAAATTTTGGACCCCAAAAATTTGGCAAACACTGGAAAATGGTTCCCCCTTGTATATGTTCTTTTTGTACCACCTCCAAATCTTCCATTATTTTTTCATAGTTCTTTTTCAACATGGTTAGTCAATAATAACTCTGGAACTTGAAAATTCAACATGAAAACCTTCTTTGTCAACAAACACAACCAACCCAAAAATACCACAATGTCACCTGGAGGGATTTTTTCCCAACATCATACCATCTTAGTAGTCATGGTTTACTCCCATGGCCATCATAGAAGTCAAGCTTCCCTCCCAAGAACATCTTAGTTTATATCATTAGATATAAAACCTTACCCAATGCATTGTAGGGAGATATAGGCCCCACCTTTCACATAATGAAATCATACATACACGTTCCACAAGATCATAAAAAATAGTTCATAACCCATGAAATAAAATGGGTATCATAAACATGTAAACATATCATAACCTGTGGAAAGTGATAGGTTTCATAATCATTTCATCATAAACATAACCCATGAAAAGAATCATATTTCAAAATCATATAACCCTTAAAAGATAAATGGGTTTCATAACATCATACTATCAAAACATAATCCATTATGAGAAATAATATGAATGTAAACATTTAATAATTTCCCCATAATGGAATCAGTAACACGAATGGATTTTATCTTAGTTAGGGAAAAAATTTGAAATATCTTTTAAAACATTTCTTGAGGAAAATATCCTTTCTTATTTGAAAAATGACTTTTATAACATAAAACCTTTTGAAAACATTTTTCAAAAAAATATACTTGAAAAATTATAAAGTAGACTTGAAATCATTTTTAAAACCTTTTTCCTTGAATACATATAAAATAATCTTCAAAAGATTTTAAAAACAGTTTTCTTTGAAAACACTTGAAAACTTTTAATGAAATATTGAAAATGTTTTGAAAACCATTTCTTTGAAATTACTTTGAAAACTTATAAATAAATCTTAAAAAGATTTTAAAATCATTTTTCTTGAAAATTTATAAAGGAATCTTGAAAAATATTTGAAAACCATTTCTTTGAAAGTACTTTGAAAACTTGTAAATAAGACTTGAAATCATTTTGAAAAAAAAATTCCATGAAAAAATATAAAAGAATTTTAAAAAAATTGAAAAAAAATTTCCTTGAAAATTTATTTTAAAAACATTTCCATAAATATTAACCATTTCAACAATGCAAAGGGAGCTTCAAAGAAATGATGGTGGGTCAATCTGTACATGTCATATGGGGTCAAAAAAACATTCCTTTTATAGGGTAAAAAGGATAGAAAAGTGCCTTATTTATAAATAAACAAGAATATTACCATGAATAGATTGGTAAAATAAAAAAGGGTAAAATTTTATCTTAAGTCTTATAGGATAATGGTATAATATTCTTGGAAACCCTTCATAGAAAACATAGATTTTCGATCAAAGAAAGGGTAAAGTCGAGCTTTCCTAAAAACACTTTCATAACTATATTATGTACCAAAGAGTAGAAAATGGTACCAATACACGAGTATATCATGAAATAACAAAGGATAAATAAAATCATTAATATTATTGATATATGTATCATAATATTTCATCAAATGAGGCATAAACATAAACAATCTCAAAAGCAATGATACTGTCTCAATAAACTCATATAAATTGGTATCTTGGGATCATGCTCTCTATGTAAGGGAAGGAAATTACATGAAGAATATAATGTCATGAAAATATTTAGATTCATGATATGGAATTTAAAATGGAAGTATATTCACCTCGAAGAAGATTTTAGGTGCATAAAAAAATAGGAGTCTCAAAAAAGGCAAATTGAGACAAAACTATATTACTGATTTAGTAAATTTTGAAAGTTAATCCCCATGAAATGAGAATCATATAATTGATATTTGAATACCCATAAATTTAATTATAATATACATATAATTAAATCATGTTCATAACATACACCACACAAAATGAAAGAGTGGAGAACATAGCATGTATCTCACAGAAAATAAAAGTGATATGAAAATCCCCTTACCTTATGTCTTGACTCTCTCCGTACTTATACATGCTTCCATTATAATAAATATAATTTAATTATAAATATTTTACATAATAATATTTTTATATATATTAACTAATATGGTTTTATTATAACCTTATATTACCCTCTTGTTAACGATCCTACGTTAAGGCTTCACTTCAAGTAATATTCGATTTGTTCTTCGTATGTGTATTAACTTGTTATATCATTGATCCTTATACTTATATCATTATAAAAGAATGTATAAAATGAAATAAATATCAGGTATATTCAGTATATGTATATTATAATAATTTATACCATAATGAATTATGTAATGGAATACATCGTTCACGGAGATAGTAAACCACATGAACACTGTTTTCTATTATTATTGTCGTCTTGAAAGAATGTTTTTAAATGAAATATGTGTATATATGTATGTATGTATATATATATATAATTATTTAATTATCATTAATATATAATATATATCATATAATTCAATTAATCCTATCTTTAATACATTCCATGTGGTGTGTGAATAAATCACATCGCTTTGAGGGGGGCGGTAGTCCACACTACCTCAAACGACATTATCGTATAAACACCAAATAGAAAGTAAATATATGTGTATTTTAAAAGGAATAAATAAGCTTAAATACATAATAAATAAAATATATGACATATATAATTATATTTTCCATCATAATGGCCATCATGAATGGTGGTAAAGCAGAAATGAACAATCATCATTTCATGAGGCAGTAGTTTGTTGTACACAGAAATAGTACGGTCAACATCCATTAGATCGAGGTGTGTGTAATTTTAGGTCAGAAACTTTTCATAAAAACATCCTAGTATATGTATGATACTGTTTTTGTAATACAATAAGGTAATAAAGAGAGTTTATGGGTGGATAAGAAAAATAAATGGAAGGAGATTGAGAAAAGACATTACCTCTAAATCAGGTAACTCCTTTTGGTTTGTGCCAAAAGGCTTAATTGAGAAGATTTCTGCAAAAAATGAGGCTTAAAGGTAGAAGGAAGGATTTTTGGGGGGATACTTGGGCAGATATTGTATAAACATAAATGGATTTAGAGGTGTGAGGAATGGGTAGAGGTGGTGGCCTTTTATAGGGAAGGAAAAGGACTCACATGGAATTTTTAGAAACAAATTAGGTGTGCACATGTTCTTACATAAAAAAAGTCATAAAAAACCAAAAAACACAATAATAGAAGTTTTATTTCAGAACTATGGATAGAAAACTGGTTTTGGACAAGTTTCTAGGTCATTTGGTCCCATAATTTTAAGGTTTAGTCCCTAATTTTGCTTAATTTGGCTTTAACTACTATGATTAATTTTAATCACTTTTACTAATCATTATGTTCAAAAATTAACATGGTATTATTAAAATATAAATATTATATTTAATAAAATTTTGTATATAGGATTTTTGAAATTCACTTCACAGAAGCAGAAAAATTAAGATTAGTGCTAATCCCACAGACGGGAAGAAATAGCAGGGTTTTAAAGTAGGAAAAAGTTCAAAAGTTTGTTAAGATTTTATATTCAGTTTAAAAGTGAAATTGAATCTAATGAATTAAATTTTATTAATATATTTAATATTTATCTAATTTTAATTTAAAACATATTTATAATATCATTTATAATTAATAATTAATTATACTAAAAGTTAGTTTTTAAATAAAAAACAGTATTTTCCACTATTCATCAAAAAATGAAGTTTCTTCAAAAAATCCCAAAAATTCTCCATAGGATAATTTCTACATTATGAATTCAAAAATGAATTTAATTTTATCCAATTAAATTTATAAATTTTTCTAAAATTACTTTTATTATTAAAATAGATTCATTCGAGAAAACAATATTTTTAACATAAAAGGACTTCACCAAAAATATTATCTTTCATTATCAATATGTTTTATTTATATAAAAAAGTTATAAAAAATATTTTAAAATAATTTATTACTATTCATATTACAATGTTTAATTTCTAGGTTATAATTATCTTATTTAAATAATTAAAATAACAAAAATAGATGTTTTGTAGAAACTCAGGGTTGTGTGCATCGTATGCCAAGTCGGTGTTGCTTGTAGTGAATGCCAAGATGGTATTGTGTGTGAAAGGAATGTTTGAATTAATGTTTTATTATATATATATAAATATAATGAAATATTTTTAGTTTCATGTGAAACAAAAAATACTGAAAAGATAAATTAATTTTAAAAATAATAATTCAAAAGATCTCAGTGTGTTACATTCTACCCCCTTAAAATGAATTTCACCCTCGAAATTCATCTAGGTTATTAAAGGTTTAATACTTGAAAGTTTAATTCATAGAAACCCACATCATAAAAATTAATATTAAAACATCCCTTAAAAAGGGAAATTTGGAACCATAACAGTTACCCAAAGTAACATATAACTGGGTTTCCACATAGGAGAACATAGGTTGGGAGTGAAGATTGTACATGGAGGAAAAGTGTAAATATTTATAGGTAGTGATTGAGTTCATAAATCAAAAACAAGTGAATTATCAAAGGAAATTTTAGGGCCTCAAATTCATAAATTTTTGATGATTTAAAAGGTCATTAGCTCAATGAAAATTAAGGTATTATGAAAACAATTTTTTTAACACTTTCATAATGTTTAGTAATTATTGATAAATTTATATAAAAAATAATTCTTGGGTTGTGATTTGAAAAAATTTTAATACATACATTACCTAATGGAATGAATTTCTATAAATTAAAATTTATGAATAAAGCACTAAAATACACTTTTAACAGATCTTAAGGCCCATAAAGAATAAAAATTCTAACTATTTATCTCTAAAAAACAACAAGAATTAATCTATAAAAATAAAAAGTAACACTAATAGTTCATCATAAATATTTATTCATTAAAAATAAATACACATTAATCAGGATATAACATAGCCCAGTGGTAGGAATGAAACCCTTATCGTCCTTTGGTCATGGGTTTAAGACTCACGGCCTTTCCAAACTTGATTAGTTGTCACCCAACATACATGATGTCCTCTTTTTAAACTGCACTAATATAATATATAATATGGACATCCTTGAAATAAGTTTAATCACTGATTATCCTTTTAACCTAGGTTTTAAACACAAAATCAATGTACAAATACTTCCTCTGAAGTTTAACTAAAACTTTTCATGAACAGATAACCATATAACCCTTCAAAAAGATGAAAATCCAAAACCTTATAAAGGGAGTCATGAAATCAGATTAACATTGATTCCACTATATCATAATGTATCTCTTGGTTGTAACATTCCAAGAATGTGAATACCCTCATCATATATTCTCTTGAAACATGGTAACAACCTGAATTACCATAAATCATTTTGTAAAACTTGCATGCTTCCTCATTCCAAAGTATATTGGATTTACTCCTTAAATCTAAAAATGTTGTAAACTTCATTAGTATTAGAATAAATTACCTATAAACAAGTCCTAACTTAGTTCCAAGGTAATTAATACTATCCAATTTACTCATCAAAATCACACATATCTTTTTCCATGCAACATTATCTTAACATAAAGAACATATCAAGGTTAACCTTCCCTTAGTAAAAATATCACCTTTTCATAAAATCAATTCACCAGTCAAACATAAACTCATAAATACTAACTGAAAACATAAGTAGAACAATCCTTGTATATTTCATCATTCAAAACTTTTTAATCCAAATACATACAAACATTGATTATTCCACTTCATCTATATTCCAATAACAAGGCTACCTCATCCTATTACATAATACTTTTTCCTTCACATTTCATTTGTAGACTCTTCATTATCAGCAATGTATCCATTACTCACACCACCTTGTTGATTCTATTCAGTAACTTTCCTCTTGGGAAATTGGGTTTCATAATGACCATTTTATCCACACTTAAAACACTTAACCTTCGATGATTAATTAGGGAGGGAAAAATTCCCATCCATTTAATTAATTGAACTCTTCATTTTTTTTTTGCATTCAATTTCTTTTTGACCTTATTTTCTACAGTAGAAACAACTTTTTGTTCCTCTAAGACATTCACTTAGGTGATTATTTCCAAATTCTTGACACTAAGGAAAAAAAATCTTCTTTCCTCTATGGTCTCTATTACCTGAATTCCCAACAAACTCCTTCTTTCTCTTCTTTAGTGAGTATTAGAGTTTGTTAAGGTAAAAATTGTTAATCATGTTCCGTGAAAACGGATTAGGCATGATCATGACATATTTCAATCCAGTGATCATCGCACTTAACTTCTCATTAGAAAATATTCCATCATATTCAAAATTAATATAGTTCCTTCTAGTACCCTCCATTGACTAAAACCATAAGCATAGTGTGAGAATTACTTATCATAGCAGAAAACCATATAGCCATGAAAAGAATTACAAATAGTATTTCTAAATCATGAAACCTTCCATAATCTATGATACCTTGGGTGTATCCTAGGTTATTCATAGCTAACCAGTATCTAAATCCTTCATGATGGTTTGTGAATAGTTTGTGAATTCCACAAAGTATACCCCTCGGGAGTGTCAAACTAAGTGTGTAGTAAGGCTCATTTTCATATACCAGATTACCCTAAGTCAAGCCCGTAACCTCTTGTCAGAGTTGTTACCCCTAGGAACATATGTGACAAATCCATTTCCACTTGTAGTATCTAGATAGATATTTATTTCTTATAAACCACTCACTCTATCCTTTACTAAAATTCTATGATATTTTCATAAATTTTAACTAATCCTTATAATTGTCCTTAGAGGAATACCTATATATATCCTTATAAATAAACTTAGGGATATCACTAAGGTTTTCTCATCCTAGTTTCCAAAGGTTACCTATAAATTTTCCCTGATACCGACTTTAGTGACCCTCACTTTACAAACATTGACATTACATAACTTTTTCGAAATAATTAAACATTATACAAATATATGCCCAAAGATCGTAGTTTGTATAATGCCTTTAAAACATAGAAACATAAACCCTGCTACATATGTGAGCTCCATCATCTCCCACAAGGTTCATCTTGACTAGCACCCTTCCTAGGCATATCAAACATAGTACATACGGTCATAACTTGGGGGAAAGGAAACATAAAAGGGGTGAGCTCAAACACTCAGTAAGGGTAAACAAGGGAGACATGTAAGTACAAACATGAGTATAAGCGTATGATAATGATATCTTTTAAATATATAATCATACCCTGAATATATAAGATAATAACTGAAATCGTTTTATGAATATTGGATATTAATAAGACATGAATCATATGAAATAAATAACATAATCCATGAACACATAACAAAGGAACAAGTCATGAAATTATGGAAAATACATAAGCATATATTTATTTCCATAGTAGACAAGGAATAACTTCCAAGAAAATATTAGTAGTATGTTTTCGCTCCCCATACCACCATAGTTGTTAGGTTTTACTCCCATGGTCATCATAGTAGCAAGAGTTAACTCCTCATACCACTTTAGTAGTCATGGTTCACTCCCATGGCCATTATAGTAGGCAAGGTTCACTCCTAAGACCATCTTATTTTATCTCATGAGATATAAAACTTTACCCAATTCATTGTAGGGAGATATAGGTCTCACTCATCACATAATGAAATCAAACCTACATGTTCCACAAGATCATAAAGAAACATTTCATAGCCCATGAAATGAAATGGGTATCATAAACATGTAAACATATCATATCATGTGGAAAGAGATAGGTTTAATAATCATTTCATCATAAACATTATAATTTAAAAGAATCAGGTTTTAAAATCATAAACCCATGAAATAGAAATATGTTTCATAAAATCATACCATCAAAAAATAATTCAATCGGAGAAAGAATATGAATAGAAACTTTTAATAATTTCCCAATAAAGGAATGAGTAACACCAATGGATGTTATCTTAGTTTGGGAATAATTTTGAAAGATTTTTTAAAACATTTCTTGATGAAAATATCCTCTCTTCTTTGAAAAATTCTTTTTATAACATAAAACATTTTGAAAACCTTTTGAAAACATTTTTATTTGAAAATAGTTTTGAAAAATTAAAAGAATACTTGAAATAATTTTGAAAACATTTTTCATTGAAAATTTATAAAATAAGATTCAAAAAAATTTAAAAACTTTTTTATTTCAAAATAATTTAAAACTTTTAAAGAAATATTGAAAATGTTTTGAAACCCATTTCTTTGAAAAGACTTTGAAAACTTGTAAACAATACTTTAAAATATTTTGAAAACAGTTTTCCGTGAAAAATATAAAAGAGTTTAAAACCATTTTGAAAACAATTTTCCTTGAAAATATCTTTTAAAAACATTTTATTAAAAATTAAACTTTTTAAAAATTCAAAGGTAGCTTCAATGAAATGACCGCAGGTAAATCCGTACATGTTGTACGAGGTCAATAAAACATTCCTTTGGCATGGTAAAAAGGATAGAAAAGTGCATTATTCAAAAATCAACAAGAATAATCCCTTGAATATACTGTTAAAATAAAAAACGGTCAACAATTTCTTTTAAATATTATAGGATAATGGTATAATATTCTTGGAAACCCTTTTTAGAAAACATAGATTTCCAACTGAAGAAAGGGTAAAGTCTGGCTTTCCTAAAAACACTTTCTTAACTATCTTGTGTACTAAAGAGTAAAAAATGGTACCAATACATGATTATATCATGAAATAAAATAGGATAAGTAAACTCATGAATATTATTGATATATGGATCAAAATATTTCATCAAAGGTGTCATAAACATAAACAATCTTGTAAAGTAGTAAGATTGTCTCAATAAACTCTTATAACTTGGTATCTTGTGGTCATGCTCTTCATGTAAGAGAAGGAAATTACATGAAGCATATAATATCATGAAAATATTGATATTAATGATATGGAATGTAAAATTGAATTATATTTACCTTGAATAAGATTTTAGTTGCATAACAAAATAGGAGTCTCAAAGAAGGCAAATTAAGACAAAATTGTTTTACAGATTTGGTAACTTTTGAAAGTTAAACCCCTTGAAAAAAGGATCATAGAATGGAAATGTAAATACCCATAAATTTAATTATAATATCCATATAATTAAATAATAGGAATAATATACACCACATAAAAGTAAAGAGTGGAGAACACAGCCTGTATCTCACAGAAATTAAAAGTGAGATGAAAATCTCTTTACCTTGTGTCTTGACTCTCTCTGTACTTCTAAAATATTCTTATATAGTAAATATAAGTTTATTATAAATATTTTACATAATCATATTTTTATATATATTACCATATATGGTTTTATTATAAACTTATATTACATGTTTGTTGACGATCCTACGTTAAGGCTTCACTTCATGTAATATTCACTTTGTTCTTCGCATGTGTCTGAATTTGTTATATCGTTGGTCCATCTACTTATATCATGATTTTACAATGTATAAAATGATATAAATATAATTTATATCTATTATATGTATATTATAATATTATATATCATAATGAATTATGTAATGGAATACATCATTCATGGAGATGGTAAGTCGCATGAACGCTGTTTTCCGTTTTTATTATCGTATTAAAAGAAAGTGTGTAAATGAAATATGTGTATATATGTATGTATATATATAATTATTCCATTAGAATTAATATATCAAATATATCATCTAATTTCATTAAACCTATCCTTAATACATTCCATGTGGTGTATGAACAAATCACATCGCTTTGAGGGGGCGGTAGTCCACACTTCCTCAAACGAGATTATCATATTAACACCAAATGGAATGTAAAAAGATGTGTATTGTAAAAGGACTAAATAAGACTAAATACATAATAAATACAATATATTTCATATATAAATAGATTTTTCATCATAATGGCCACTATGATTGGTGGTAAATGAGAAATGAACAATTATCATTTCGTGAGGCAGTAGTTCGCCGTACACAAAAACAGTGTGTTCAACATCAATTTGATGGAGGTGTGTGTAAGTGTATGTCAGAAACATTACAGGAAAACATAATAGTATATAGAGGATCGTGTTTTTATCACAAAATATGGTAATAAATACAGTATAGGGGGTGTATAAGAAAAATAAATGGAAGGATCTTGAGAGAAGACATTGCCTCTAAATCAGGTAACTCTTTTTGGTTTGGGCTAAAAGGATTCCTTGAGAAGATTTATGCACAAAAAGATGATTCAATTTGGAAGGGTAGATTTTTGGGAGGCTACATGGGTATATATTTGACAAACTTAAATGTTTTGAGAAGTGTTAGGAACGAGTAGAAGTGGTGACCTTTATATGGAAGGAAAAGGACTCACATGGAAATTTTAGAAACAAATTAGGTGTTCACATGTTCTTACCTAAAAAAAAGTCATACCAAACCAAAAATAAATAAATAATGGCAGTTTTATGGACTAAATATGGGAATATGATGATTTTTGTACAAGTTTCTAGATCATTTGGGCCCTTAATTTTAAGGTTTAGTCCCTAATTAGTCTTAATTTGTCCTTAACTACTCTGATTAATTTTAATCACTTTTACTAATCATTTTGGTCAAAAATTAATATGGTCTTATTAGTCTCTAAATATTACACTGAATACATTGGTGTATGTCAGATTTTTGAAATTCACTTCACATAAGTGACAAAATTAAGATTAGTGTTAATCTTGTAAACGGGACGAAATAACAGGGTTTTAAAGTAAGAAAATGTTCAAAAGTTTGTTAAGATTTTATATTCTATTTAAAAGTAAAATTGAATATAATGAATTAAATTTTATTAATATAAATAATATTTATCTAATTTTACCTTAAAAATATTTATAATATAATTTAGAATTAATAATTAATTATACAAAAAGGCAGTTTTTTAATTAAAAAGAAATATTTTTCACTATTCATAAAAAATGAAGTTTCTCAGAAAAAAATCACCACAGACTAATTTTGATGTTATGAATTAAAAAATGAAGTTTATTTTATCAAATAAAATTTCTAAATGTGTCAATAATTAATTTTATTATTAAAAGCTATTTATTCAAGAAAACAATATTTTTAACATAAAAGGTCTTTACCAAAAATATTATCTTTCATTATCAATATGATTTATTTATATAAAATAATTATAAAAAATATTTGAAAAATAATTATTACTATTTATATTACTAAGTTTAATGGATCAGTTATAATTATCTTATTTGAATAATTAAAAAAATAAAAATAGATGTTTCGTAGAAACTCGGTGTTGCGTGCGTCGTACGCCAAGTCGATGTTTCTTGTAGTGCAAGCCAAGTTGGTATTGCGTGTGAAAGGAATTTTTGACTTAGTGTTTTATTATATATATATATATATATAATTAAATATTTCTAGTGTCATGGGAAATGAAAAATATTCAAAAGATAAATTAATTTGAAAAAAAAATCTCAAAATCTAGGGGTGTTAAAGTTAGGATGTTTTGAGTTCGACTCTCAGGCCAGAGGTTCTAGTGTTGGTGTAGTGGCTGATGTATCCATTCAATAGGACTATGATAACCTAATTTTTTACTCAATACATTATCACACGTGTCGTGGGGTAATAAATGGTACATGTATCATATAAGACTTGGTTTTGGGTTTTTCCTTGTCGTTCTTGAGTCAACTCCCCAGGTATAATCTTGGATCGTGGTACATCTTGAATTTAATTTCAGGATACCTCTGTGATAATATCTAGATAGGGTTCCATGGAAGGATTTTGGTGGTGATCCTCCCCATTGTGAGGCTTCATTATAGGGCACTGGTTCAAATACGGTACCTCAGGGTGGTCTTCTAGTGGAGCCACCACTTGTTGAGAAGGTGGTTGTACTAGTAGTGTAGGTCGAGGATACGCATAGGTTGAGTGTGCTATATGGTTTCTAGAAGTAGTGACCTCTGAGGTACCAGGGTGATCCTAACCCCTAGGAAGTTGATGACTGGTTTGAGGCAGTCACTTGTTTTCCCCCTAGTGAGGACACCTCCCAATCATATGGTGGTCTTAGTGACGAGCTTTCTACATGGTTTGTTCAGGTGATGGTGGATCTTAGTGATGAAGTCCCATGATGAGTCAATGCTCACTTGGGTAGAGTTCAATAAAATCTTTAGGAAAGAGTTCCACCCAGCCACGTTGAGGTCAATGCGTATCTAAGAGCTCCTACTGCTTCAGCAGGGCATCATGACTGTGGTGGAGTACTCAGTGAGGATCATAGACCTATCATGATACTCCCTTTTTATGGTGTGAGATCTTTTCTTCAGAGCTTAAACCTTTGAGCAGGGCCTCTGAAGATATTTCAAAGCTAGTTTCATCTCCTTGTTCCTTCCCTCTTATATAGGGCTACTAGATCAAGCTCTAATCGTAAACAGCTTTCTGGAAGAGGAACATGTGGATGTAGCCTGTAGTGGTGGTTACAAGGCTAAGGCATCTGCAATAGTTGGAAGATGAAAGATGAAAGGATCACAGAGCAGGAGGCTTACACATGCCCAGAATCAGACACGTGGGCATGTGGCATAATATAAGCGATGGGGATTAGGTCAGCGGTAGGAGAGGTGTTGTTATGCTTACGATGGTTGGGGACATCTTACTAGAGACTGTCCAGCCCTTCATGCTATTGAGAGGGAATCAGTTGATGGGATACCTTGGTAGAACTAGCATCTAGATCATGGAGTTATGTAATATGGAAGACATAGAGGAGGATTCGGTATAGCAGTAAGAATTGGAAGGCAGTTCAAGGTGTTTCCACCACCACCTCCTGGTGGTCCATGTTAGGCTCAGGGGGCTGGAGGACACAGGAGAGGAAAGTTGCAGGCCGTAGAGTCCTATGATCCAGAAGCTCTAATGATGAATAAAGGTACACCCTATTTCCTTTATGCTTTTTTTATTAGTATTGAAAGACATTGTTATGAAGTAATCTTTTCTTTCCACTTCTTTCTCGAGTTTTGTTTTGGGTGACGCAAGGCATTGTTAAAACCCTATGTGGGTGTTGTTTGAAGTAGATGTGAATGCATGAGAAAGAGGGATCCTTCCCCCACCAAGATTCATTTTTATGTTGTGAGTAAGACCGTGAGGGCGATCCAGTGTCACCCAAAGAGGATATTAATGAGGTTTGGTGGATGAGTCCCTCTTACTTGAGTGTCCAAGGCTTAGTAATCGTGTCAGTGGTGGTGACATAGGACCCAGTAAGACCCAATATAGTGTTTAGGTAGCCTTTTTTTTGTTCGTTAGAACCCTCATGCACGAGGCATCAATTTTTACATAAGTCTCTTGAGGAGGACGTGGAATAGTTTGATGTAGCATTGGAATCATGGGGAAAAGGGACTCTTTCCACCACTAAGATGTGTTTTTGTGACACTACTACAAAACATGTCTTTAACAGCACTGGTATTTATCAATGTTATAACAAAACACTGATAAATGGCATATTTATCAGCGCTAAATAAAGCACTGATAAATTTGACCTTTTATCAGCAAGTATTTTTTAGTAATGATAAAGGAAACCTTTATAAATGCTTTATTTTTAGTGCTGGTAAAGGTATTCTTTATAAGTGCTTTATTTTTTGTGCTGATAAAGGGTATCCTTTATCAGCGCATTATTTTTAGTATTGATATAGGGTATCCTTTATCAGCACATTAATTTTAGCACTCATAAAGGGTATCCTTTATCAGTGCTTTAATTTTAGTGTTGATTAATATATATATATAAATAAAATGAAATAAATAAATAAATAAATAAATAAATAATGTGTTTATTAAAAAATTAAAAAAAAATTATTAGTTAAATAATTATTGTTAAAAATGAAAATATTTATTATAAATTATTAATTATTAAAAAATTTATTAATTAGATAATTATGATAATTAATCTTATTAAATTATATATATTAATATATATATATATATAAATGTTATTTATATATTACAAAATGTTTATGCGCTTTACATTATATAGTCATGTGTTTATTAAATAATGGTTTATAATTAAAAATTAATATGAATTAAAAATATTTCCTATAATTGCATAGTACTCGACATATAATTCAATGTCATATGATTTTTCAATTTAACATAAATCAAATTTGTGTTATATTTATTTTAGATATACGTAATTAATGCATTTTTATATACAATGCACAGACACCAAACTTATCCACTTTTTCAATATTTTTAAAGTGTACTTATTCTTAATTTATTCAATTTCACTCAATTTTAACATAGATTCATGCACTTAAAATGAGAAATTAATTGATAATGTTAAAAAAAATATTTGTAAAAAAATATTTAAAAATAAATATATTTATAAATGTACATTTACTATATTTATAAAATTATATATTTATAATTATAAATATATATATATATATATTTAAATAATTATTAAATTTATAATAAAATTACTTTAATAATGAATATATTTACTATATTTATATATTTATATATTTTTTATTATATATATGTATAATTATATAAATATAATTATATAAATATCTATAATTATATAAATATTATTTTTTAAAAATATTTCTATAATTATAAATAATTAATTATAAAATTATAATAAATATATTTAAAAAGGAATATATTTACTATATTTATAGTTATATATAGTTATTAAGTATATATAAATATTTACAATTTTTTATTTATAATTTTAATTATAAATCCTTTATCAGTGCTTAAGTAATAAGCGCTGATAAAATCATCTTTGTCAACGCTTTATTTGCACTGATAAAGATAATGATTTAATTGCGATAACCAATACGTTGATAAAATTAACATTTATCAGTGCTAAAGTTTTAGCATTGATAAAGATTGATTTTATCAGCATGTTTTTAGGGCTGATAAATACCTACCTTTATCAGCGCTAAGAAAGCACCGATAGAGTAATTTTATTAGAGCTTAAGTAATAAGCGCTGAGAAAAGGGATCTTTTTTAGATTTTATTTGTAAGCTATGATAAAAGTGTCCCAATCTATTTTAAAAACTCTAATCATTGAAAAACTAATTACAATATAAATAGAATTCCACGGAAGCCACCCACTGTCGGTGTTCCTCCTCCGTGAATCGAAGCTTGAATCACACCACTCGACTATTTTCGATGCTCCATTTGCATGAACATCTCATCCAAAATCTGGTTTTCGATTGTGGTTGCAATATGGATGGGGTTTTACATCACTTTTTGGAAATTTCTCCGCCCGAGGTAGGTTGTTTCATTCCCTAACAATTTTAGATAATATAATTTGCTCGCTTTGTTAATTTTCATATGCTCTATAGTTTATTTTGGTGGTGCGAACATTTTTTGGAAATTATTTGACATGTATTTGTGTTGAAAATAAATTTTTTAAAGAGAAATTTTTTTGTTACTATATAGGCATTATTGTGAAAAATCAATGTAAGTGTTTAATTAATTGCTTGAGTAGTTCAAAATGTGTTTTTGTGGGTGCTTAAAGAGAACGTATGTTGAAAAGGGATTTTTGATGGGAAATGGATCATTTTGGGCATGATAGCCTTATTGTGCACTTTTGAGTATGAGTTGTGAAGTGTTTAAATAATGAAGAATTTTTTAAAAAAATGAAATTTGGGATGCGGAAATGGTTTATTAAATGGTGTGAGTGATGTGAAATTTGTTTTCAAAGGGTTTGGCATTCTTTGTGTTGGGTTTGGGTTTTGTAATGGAAAATGGATTTATTGTGTGTATGTGTGTGTGCATTTTAGTGTGGTGTTCTATGTAAGGGTTTTATGGGTTGTTTGAAAGGGTTTAACATAATTTTCCACGTTGAACATGTTGTACCTTTTTTTAATGTGAATTGTAAATTGTTTTAAAGGATGGAAGGAATGTTTTGAAAATGATTTTGGTTTGTGTATAAATTTATAAAAAATGGACTTGCTATGGAATTGGTTGCGAATTGGTGTAAAATCTAGTTTTTTTAACTAGAAGTGTTCTATAAATTAATAAATAAATTTATTAAATTATATAAGTGTTTCAAATTATATTCGATAAGGTTATGTAGTATGTTTGATTTTAAAAGTAGGATTTTCATGTGAACTTTGGTCAGTTTTTTATGTAAAGCCTTGTGGTGCCTCCAGGGGTTATTTTAGAAAAAAAATAAATGAATTATTAACATATATAATAGGTGAGAGGCATGTTTGTTAAATGATATGGTGTGCATATGTTTTCAAATGCGGTTTTTGTGTGCAAGTAGTGGAACACTATGTTTACTTTTTTTGGCATGACTTGTGTGTGTAAATGTGTTATGTTAGTGACATGTGAATGTGAAACTTGATTGAGCACAAATAAAATGTAATCCTGGATAACTGGGTAACTTGATTATGTTGTGTTAAAAAATATTGATGTTTGAACAGTAAAATAATTGTCCGTAAAATTAATTTATTGTTTCATATTTATTTTTAATTCATTTCTTTTTAGTATTACTCACATAATAATTGTTTTCTTATATAGTTGGATTATTTTTTTTGAGTTGGGGTTCTTTTTCCAACTTTCATGCTTCTTCTCCCTTAAAATCTTTTCACCCATGAAGTGGTACATTTATCACTTTATTTCAAGTTACCTTCACTTACTTTGTAGGAAGATAAACGACACTACCTCTGCTCAATCATAGAGGTCATATTGATGTTTTCACAGTAAAATCATTGTCCATAGAATTAATGTATTGTTTCATATTTATATTTAATTCATTTATTTTTAGTATTACTTACATAATAATAGTTTTCTTATACTGGTGGATTCTTTTTTTCGATTTGGGGTGCTCTATCTAACTTTCATGCTTCTTATCCATTAAAATATTTCCACCCATGTAGTGGTGCATTTATCTCTTTCTTTCAAGTTACCTACACTACCTTGTCAAGAAAAGAAACGATGTTGTATCTTCTCAATCACAAAGGTAATCTTGATTTTTACACAATAAAATCATTGTCTATAAAATTAATGTATTTTTTCATATTTATGTTTACTTTATTTCTTTTTAGTATTACTCACATAATAATTATTTTATTATATAGGTGTATTCTTTTTTTCGAGTTGGGGTGCTCTGTCTAACTTTCATGCTTCTTCTCCCTTAAAACCTTTTCACCCCTACAATGGTGAATTTATCACTTTCTTTTAAGTTTCCTCCACTACCTTTGCAGGAAGAGAAATGACATTGTCTTTGATCAATCACATAGGTAATCTTGACGTTTTCACAGTAAAATTATTATTCATATAATTAATATAATGTTTTATATTTATAGTTAATTTATTTCTTCTTGGTATTACTCACATAATAATTATTTTCTTAAATATGTGTATTCTTTTGTTCGAGTTGATGTGATTTCTTTGAAGCATCCCATGCAATGTTGGCATTTTGACAAATAAAGTTAATGTAAATTGTGGTAACATTGAAAATTGGGATTGTTTTTTAATGTATGTAATAATTTGTATTTATGTAATTGTATAAATCAATGTTTTAAATGTCTATAATATAGTGTTTTTCTGGTATTTGTGTTGTAAATTTCATTTCATTTAAATTATGTGTTGGGAATTGTTTTGGTTGATATATCAGGGGCTTTTGGTGCTTTTAATGTTTTGGTGTGTTGTAACAACACACTAAAGTGGTGTCGTAGTGTGCCGTTACAACATACTGCAATATGAAATTTTATTAGCGCTTTTGAAAGTGCTAATAAAGAACATCTTTATCAGCGCTTTTAAAATAAATGAAAAAAAAAATCATTTATCATCCCTTCTAAAAGTGGTGATAAAGGTCTACTTTTTAGTGCTTCTAAAGCACTAATAAAGGATTCTTTTAGCCACAATTTAAGAAGTGATGATAAAAGTCCTAGGATTTTAACATCGCTTATGTTTTCAGTGCTTTTCTATTACAGATAAATAACATTTCTATAAATGTTAAATTTCGGTTTTGTAGTAGTGTGACATGACAAAAAATGTACGAGCGAGTCAGTGCTGCCCAAAGTGGACAGTGTCGAGGTGTGGTGGATAATTTATTTCTACTTGTGTGTTCAGGGAGGTGTTTTTGGTTTGGGTTACTCTCCTTCTAAGAGAAAAAAATACGCGTGAGGTATGCCATGCATTTTTCATGTCTATCTTCTCAAGGTTGGATGATTATACTCTCCTATTTTGTTCATGGGTCCCCCCACATGTTTGGAATCAACCTTTAATTCAATATGTTTGAAGAGGTTGTAGTGTATTTTATCTAGGGTGGATGAAAAATTTTGGGTTACATTGGCGTATGTTTCAGGTCAGAGAGGTGGTGTACTCTTAGACCCTATTACTACATATAGACCACGGTGCTTGGTGTTTTTACACCTATCACATTAAAGGAGACATGTGCCAATTTTTTTCATGAAGTTTACATAGTTGGAGATGGATGTGAGTGTGGTTTTCCCTAAGTGGTTCCCTTGAGTGTGTGCTTGGAAGCAACATGAGATCCCATAATGAACTCGCTACCATGGTAGCTCTAGTGGAGAGCTCAGTTTCTTCCCTTATTCTTGGGATTTTTCTTTTCAAGGATGAAAATAATTGAAGGGGGGAGAATTTAATGAATAAGGTTTGAACTATAATACTTTATAATATTTCTAAGAATATTTCAAAATCCAGGCACTGAGTTGGCTTGTAATTTTGGGTCCCAGATAGCCTCAACACTATGATTTTAAAAATATTAAATATATTTTTTCAAGCGCATGTAGTTTTACTTGAAATGTGAATAAATCCTGAGAAAAGTCTCGGATTGGATTTCTAATACCACAGTTGAGTTCATAATGTCATGTTTACCCTAGGTGTGGCTGAAATTCATATTCACTGAGAGTTTGGATTGGGGGCATTTTGGTGGCATGGAATTAAAATGGGAGTTAATTGATTTTAATTGATTAAATAACCCCACCTTCACCCCAAAACTTAGTGAACATGACACAATAATGAGGAACTCCTCCTCCTCTCCCTATTTATTCAATAGATTAAAATGATCCAAAATAAAATCGATGAAGTGTTTTCAACCTTTGTTTGTGGCGTCAATCATCATTAGATCAAGAAGTATCACAATATGAGTGTCATTCGACATCTGAATCTTTAGATATTTTCCCTCAAGGTAGGTGGTTTTTAGTTTTGGTTCTAACCTGATTTTCTTCACTTGATTTTAAGGTTGTAGATCCCAAAGACAATTGTTAGAGATCCCTCTTAGGTAAATCTAAAGGTTTCAAGATAAACCGTGGTGAATTGAGCATTTTTTGAGGTTATTCCTAACTATAATTACCATCTAAACAATGTGTAATCTAGAGATACATGTCTTTTAGAACTTCCTTCTTGGGGAATAAGACTTTTGGGGTCTACCCACCGTGTACTGTGGTTACACACTGTGTAGTGACCTAAACTGTCTGGCCATGGGACATGGCTTCAGAAAGCCGTGTGAAAGTACATGGACATGTAAAAGTACAAGGCCAAAGTAAACAGGCACAAGGTATAGTACATGAAAATGGGAAAACTATATGGTTAAGTTTCCATTTATCCTTAACATTCCACGTAGTATGGGATGCATGACATATAATGGACATGGTTGGTCGGGTCGTGTGAAAAAGGAACATGTCCAGGGGAAAGTGAAGCGGGACATGGTCTGTAGCATCTATACATTCCATGTACCCTTACATGGTTGGAAAAATTATGTATATTGGATACATGACCAAGTGATTGGGTGTAATCACACATCATGTGGATCCCATTTCACATCATGTACTCCTTGAATATCTTCTTGATATCCTCTGCCTTCTGTATCTCCTTCTCTAGAATTTAGATTCGGGCCTGTGAGTAGCCTATCCTAAGCAGTGTTCTCTGTGGAATTCAATAGTGGAATTCATTTTGTCCAATGAGATATTAATTGGCATGTTCCAAGAAATACACTTGTTTATAAATGCTCGACTGATGTTAGAGATTGTTGTGGTTTTACAAGAGAGATGTTGAGACTAGTACTCCAATATGGAATCAGGGTGCAGGTTTCCCTTACCTCTCTTATTTGGTAGACACAGGACTCCCCATGACTTGGGAATGGGGTCTGTACCTTTTCTTAGTTATTCTGGGGTCATTACTCCCCTATTGGATTAGGGTGTGTGTTTTCCATATCGTTCGAGTAGTTGGAGATAGCGCTCCCCTTCCCTACCAGGGTGAGGCCCTCCGTACTCATTGGCTAGATAGAATAATTACTCCCCTATCATACCAAAGAGTGGGTCATCTATCTATGGAGTCATTACTCCCCTGTCATTCCAGGGTGTAGTTCCTCTAGATGTTATGTATAGATAGATTTGGTGATCCCCTATTGGACTAGGGTGAAGGTCCTCTATACTTAGAGTCAAAACTCCCCTATCAATCTAAGGTGTAGGTCCTCCATGCATATTGTTCCAGCAAAGTTGGTACTCTCTAGTTGTGCTAGAGAGAAGGGCCTCTATCATAGGGTCAGTACTTCCCTATTCTATTAGGGTGCGGGTCCCCCAAAATAATCAATCTTTTAGAGTAGTACTTCCATGTTGGACCAAGGTTCGGGTCCTCTAGCCACAAATTGGTACTCCCCAATTGTACCAAGGTGTGGTTCCTCTATGCTTGAGTTTTACTTCCCTTTCATTCAAGGGTTCGGGTCCTCACCTATGGAGTAGTACTCCCCCACATCTCAATAGCAGCAAGGAGTGGGTCCTCTATTAGAGTCAATTCTCCCTCAACTGCTAAATATAGTTATGAGGATCAGATCTCTCTACCTGTTTTTTATGGAACCTAGTTAGGAGTTAGTGATCCCTCAATGGATTGAGGTGTATACCAATATATACAGAAGTGGCAGAGGTTCCAAAGGTTGGTTAGGAGATCGTACTCCCTTGACTACAGGGCATTGGAGAGGTGAAGGTCCCTTGGTTCCCTCTCTCATTAGAGAAGATTCATAAGGTGCATTGTTTAAATTATTTATCCATAAAATGTGTTTGGTGGTTATGGGAGGGCCTCCCCACTTGGATTTATTTAGTTTACACTAGGGTTTAGGTGGTGACAGTAGGAACTTTAGTGTTGGGCACTAGAGCGGGACCTAGTGAGTTACCACCTGATGGAGTGTACCTATCAAATGGGTGTTATATAGGATGGATGAGTTAATGGAGTGTGTTCTCTTAGTTTTTTGTTACCGTTGGATCCTTGAATAGAATCATGTTTTTAGATATAAGGTCGAAACCTTGTGAGACTTGGAGTCTAAGACAAGTATATTTGGGTGATTTTTGGGAGTCCTTATAGTGTTTTCATGTGTCTGGGTTGACACCCCTTATGGACTAAGCTAACATGTCATGTATAGCAGAGGATGGTTTGATATGGAGTTCCTCTCTCGATTGGGTTCCCTCTAACTAGGTTGAGTGGAAGGTTTCATTTTAGTTTCTACCTTTTCTTTTGAGGGTTTTTGAGTTCCTATTAAGTATTTTTATACTCACCCATGCATGGGATTTTCCCACACATGTTGTGTCTTATGCAGACCATAGTCCTTTAAATGGAGTCCCTAGAGGACCCAATGCAAATGGAGCTTAGTGAGATAGATCTACCACAGTGTTTTCCAGAGCTGGGCCAAGGAGCTTTTCGGTAGTTTCATTTGATAATGATACCCTCCTAAGTAGGTTGGACGCTTTTACATTTTTCTTTTTGGGGGAATGTGTTTTTACTTTTTACCCTTTTATTAATTCTATTATACTCTGGTTTGGGATAGTTGTACGCATGCATTTTAGTTTCCAAATTTTTATATTTATGCACTATTGAATTGATGTGTGTGTGGGTTCTTGAGTACAGGTACTTAAGGAAAAGGCATATCATCTATGGTGATATACCTTCTTGGTGTTAGTTTCTATACCCTAGCCTATTGGAGGTGGGCTTGGGGATTTTCATTCTGGGCCCCGTCAGGTTAAGTCATGACATTATTATTCCTAATTATAGACAATTGATTATGTAAAGATAATAGTTTCATTGCATTACCCTATAGTATCACTCATAATGTTAAAGGTTTGGATATGTTTTTATATTTTAAAATAAAAATAAATCCATTGATGTAAAAATAAAATATCAAAATCCTAATTGTAAACTCAAATGATAGTTAAAGAGACATGAAATTTACAAGCACTTTATATAGAAAGAATTATATTCTCAATATGTGTAGTGGATTTTCTATGAGGAATTGAATTTTATAGAAATACCATGAAATATATACCATTAGAATGGAAAAACTAATAAACCTATGATAGATAATGAAATTTTAAACATCATAAATAATTTTTTTGGCATTTAAGGGCATCATGATCAAGGTTTTAATATATCATTAAATCCCCTTACTGTTCATGAAAAGATTAATAAAATGGAGAACTTAAATGCGAAGAAAAATTAATTTTATAAATTATTTAAAGATGTAAATAAATTATTATTTGAAATATGTGTCATGTATTTAAGGATATATTGTATATTGAAGTTAGACCATATCAAGTTCTTATGTGGAATTAAAGAAAAGCAATGTCCCTGATATTTTTGTTATTATATGATGCATGTATAAATGTAACATTACTGAATCGTTTTATGAGATAAAAATATATTAATAAATTTTTTATAAATTATATAAAGATATATTCATATATCAAGAATTTTAATCTCTATTGGTGGGAAGTATCATATATAAAAGATTGAAAGATATGTCATACTTATTGATGGAATTTTCCAGATCATAATGAAATTTTAAATCAACATACTAATAATAATAAATAAAAATACTTATGCAAAGGTTTTACATTAATTTACTTCAATTACATTATCATAGAGATTATTCTTTTCATTTAAAACCATATAGCTCATGAAGTGGAGTTCTATGGAAAATAACAATGATAGGTTCATTTTACATCCAAGAGATTCAAAATCATGGATGAAATTTTATTAATTACACCCATATTTCTCTTTTATTCCTAATAATGTGTACTTGAGATTGATTAATGATGGATTCAACCTATTCAAGAATTTTATTTCTTATTATAGTTTACGGTTGATTGTTTTGATACCTTGTATTCTACCCCCTTTAATGTTAATGTATCAATATTCCTTATTCATTTAAATGATTATTATAGGATGAAAATGCATAGAAATGATATTTTTGTATACCTTCAACCTCTTATCCAATATTTATAGTAGTTATGGAATGATTATATCAAAACATATAAATAAATACTATAAAAATGTTCAAAATTCATGATTCTCTCATGTGGACCTTTTATGGATTTACAAAATAGGAAACCAATCTAGTTGGATTACCCATTTTGGCTTTGATGTTTAAATTTACATCTTTTATATTTAGCTTATATTATTACCTTATAGGAAAAATTATTTTTCATGTGTCAACATAGATTTTAATTTAAAAATTCATGATTCAATAGAAACATTGATTGCCGATTTACAACAAATTTAATATTTAGTTTATAAATATTGTCACAATTTGAAAATTTTAAAACATAATTTTGGAAAATCCATCATTTAGGTCTAAAAAATTATTCCAACATATCACCCCACACATATGTGTGGAAGTTAATGTCTCTAATAAATTGGATGATGCAATTTGGATTGATGTTGTAGTAAAGTTTCATTACTTCTAGAATATGTACTTTGAGTCTTTGTATGATTTCAATTCATATAATTTTCATATGGCTCACCATCACCAAGTTTTTCATCACGGTAATGTGAAGAAGGTGTTTATGATCAATGTTATATTTATGTAAGATTTGGATTTTTTCATAAAAAAGTGAGGAATTGTCTTTCTATCAAACTTTCTATGCATTTCACTCATTCACCCCAAGTGGGTGTGGATACTTTGAGGGAAAGGGTGTTGTTGGGAGGGAGGATTATACCCCAGAGTCTGGATGTAGGTGTTACATATGTGAATACACTATAACCAATTATGTACTCTCATTTTCCTAAATAGAGAATTGATCCTCAAGTTCCTTGTAAAAATACAAAATTTTTACTATTGTTATGAAAGGGGTGAAAACTTATCATCATTTTCAGGGATCTCTATAAGAATTTTTTAGGTCTTGTTGTTATATAGATAATTTTTTAAAGAATTTGGGTATTCTATATGGGAATGTAAGTTCACTGCATATCCTTTATAAGAAAAGTAATGAGATTTTAATTCTTTAATGGACCTATACACAAAATTCCACCTTGAGTGTTACTTTACAAAGTCATTTAAAATCATAAGGAAAAGATGAAATAGGTGGTAATGAATCAGATGGATAGAAATTCATGGTGACAAAGTGGAAGAAAAATCTACGATGTGTCGTAGTTCATGAGGTTGGGATTGAGTAAAACAATATATGAGTGGAACAATATGAATCTTTGGAGGTAGGTAACATTGATGTGCCTTCTTAAACTTCCTCTGATGGTGAGGAAGTAGAAAAATATGAAGTATACTTCTATATAGGTACTAAAAATGTGAATAAAATTAGGTTTGACTATATTGGATATCCATTCAACAAAGGGAAGAAAACAAATTAGTGCAATGACTACTCCAAACTATTAAAACTGATGAATATTATATTAGAAGGTATGGATATTTGAACTAAGGTACATGGAAATTCATCCTTTAAAGGTTTTGAGTTTATTATGTATTCCATGGGTCAAATTCAGTAAATAAGTAAAGGTGAAAATGAATAGAATAAGATATAAAATACTTAACTTGAGAATGAGGGTCCTATGGTTCTATATAAGTCTTGAAGTAATCAATCTTGATCAGAAAAAAGAAGGTACTAGAAGGAAGAATTTAGAATAATCCAATCTAGAATCTATTATGAAAATTCTCATAACTCTAAGGATTATATGGATAAAAAGTAATTTATCATCAAAATTTTAGAGGAATAGGGTGAAAAGATATATTTTATAAATATTTTAGTCAGTAGAAATGAGGAAAAAGATGAATGGATTAACACTCATGAACAAATATTACTTCATGGATTTAATAAAGGAAAGGTAAAATTGGAAGGGTATATCAAGAATAGAGACAATATGACATAGTTCATTGAGGATCTCATCCATGAGAATCTAGATTAGAGCAATCCTTTTATCGACTAGAGTCTCCACATGATACATAAGTATAATCATTTAAGTTTATTTTGGAATGACACTACATATATAACAGTAGTTTGATTTCTAGATCATTGTTTCATCCTTTTTTGGGTTCCCACTCAATCCTTAACAATTTTTTTCTGGAAATAAATAAAAAATTAATTTTGATAGAATGAATATGTAAAAAGGGTTTTATGTACTTAATAAAAATTAGTTACAAGGAGATAATGGAAGGAAAAGATTATATTTATAAAACATTTATGTTCATAATTTAATATGCTACATGAAAATCATGAAATTATTTAGATCGAGAAGAATATACTTTAAAATTTTATTTTTAAATTACAAAATGGCCTATGAAAATAAAATTATTATCTTAATGTTAATAATTAATTATAAGTAATGAATATAAAGCATATTCTATGGTAATATATAAATGGGAAGTATATAATAATAATTTTATTAATGAAAAATATATAAAAACAAATATTCCTTTAAATAATAAAAATTTTGAATGTACCATATAGATATTTATTTAACATTTAATATTATTTTACATAAAAATCATAAGCTATATAGATTAAAAATTCAGGATTCACATATCATTTCAGATCAGTTAATACCTATATAATTGTGTAACTTGTTATCTATAAAATTACTATATTTTTAATCAATCTTTTCACACTATTTCGAAAAAAATCTAAGAAAACATTGAATTCAATCGAGATTAAAAATATTCATAAATAAATTATACTGAAATTTTATCAAATGTATGTGTCCCCCCTCTTTGTTTATTTTAATGATGGTTAAGGAAGCTAAACTAGAAGGACTTATACATTATCAATGTATATATTGAATTTATAGGTAGTTTAATTTAATTTTATAATAATTAATAAATATTTCTTTAAATTATTACTTATATGGTTATTTTAGTATCATTAATTTTTAATTAGGTACTTCAGTCATTTGAAATCATATGTGAAAAATTAAGCTTAACCATAAGGCTCTATCATTGAAATCTAGTTGGTGAAGGGGTGTCTTAATATTTTTTATAGATATTTAGATAGAAGTGATACATGATTTAATTAATATGGATGCATTGATAAAGTTTTAATTCTATTATATTCTAATATGAAATTAGAATCCTTTTTAACATTAGGTTAAAGAGTTAAAAAATCACAAATTTTTCACTCACATAATTAGAGGTAATACATGTACAATATGTACTACTAAGTAGTCATATTTAAAATACATTCATTTAATAGCTAGGGACCCAAAAAAAGATGCATATAAGGATTAAAATACATAATGAAATAGATACAATAATACTTATTAATAAAGATATTACAGAATTTTTATCATGTCTTGTAAGTTCATAAATATTTAATTCAAATATATATTATGTTAAAAGATATAATATGTAGAAGTAAAAAATTTATATCAATTCTTGTAGATATTGAAATTTGAAATTTGAGATGATGTGTCATTTGATTTGAATTTTTTTCCTTGTGTTACCCTAAATAAGGATAGAATATTTGATTCTTACTATATTAATGGTTTCAAGTTTCTTATAGTAGATCATGAGGAAATTTAAAAAAAAAATATTCAATTAATTATGATAATTTTTGTAAATTTAATTTATATAATAGAATTAAACTACCATGGAAAATTTTTAGATGTTTTTTTAATATGAAAGTGGAACAATGTTAGTAAGGGATGCGATAAAACTCCTTAAATTTTACTCATATATACTTATGTCACTTGATAAAAACTAGTGATCACAAATAACATAATTCATATATATTTTCATCCAAATATTTTATATCATGTAAAAAATTTAATTAAATTAAGGGTGGAGTTTAGTTTTTACACAAAAAGAAAACAAAATTATATTATATATGATATAAAGTTAAAGAATTAAATTGTACCATTGAATCCCATCAATACAAAATATTAACTTATTTTTCCTTGATGATATGGAAACTATTTTTATTGTAAGGGAGGGTGATAAAGAATAATAAATTTTAATTATGGAATATGATAACATTATAACCACTAAATAAGATAAAGATTATATTTATATTAATCCAGTAACCTATGTATTATTTTTTTTATTCTAAGTGTGGTACTCATATGATTATATTTTAATATATTTCATGTATAAAAGTTGCTTTTAAATTTTTAATTTATTTATTATTTAATTTAGATATATTTTAAATAGTCTAACTTTTTTATGTAATAATATTACAGAAAATGCAATTTAGATATGTTAGTTGGTCATCATCGACTATGCCATCAGATTCTATTAATAATTCATCCACCATGCTAACTAATGTCCTGCATAATAAATCTTCTATGCCATATGATTCCCTATATATTACATCTACCACACCTTATATGCATCTAGATTCATCATTTTTTCACTTGATGACTTATGTTACATTACATATATCTGTAAGTTTCCTCATAGAAGATAATGGTGGGCCTTCAGGTATCCTAGTTGATGTTCTTGTGACTAGGGGTATATGATATCTCTTCTACCCTCATGATGATATAAGTGGTAATTTTTAATATTATGTATTTAAATATGAAAAATATTATTGAATTTTTTAAAATATATTATTTTTTTAAAATAGAAAATAATAATATTAAAAAATAGATAAATATCAAAAACTCAAATGTTTATAATTTGAACAGTTTTATGGTTGTGGTACCATTTAACATATGTAGGGTATTGACTAATGATTATGTGGAGATATATAGACATTTCTTAATAAAATATCTTCTAATATAGAGTCTCTCCCCATTACATATAATAATTTGAGACATATTCCTCTTTCTAGTAAGAATGAGCTATTGTGTACATTGGTTATGGTAAAACTAAATCAATTTTTAAATATGATTATATTAAATGTTATAATTATATAATAAATGTTATAATAATTTTTATACATATTATTTATATATGTTGTTCTATTTTTAAATTTCAAACATAATCACACATCCATGGATATAAAATAATTTAGGGAAGAATGGAAATATTTTAAGAGGATAACGTGGAATGATTTTAATGACACAACATTAACCATACAATAAATATATGATAAGGTTATTGAGGGGGTTCCTAAGGACTAAATGAAGGTATTTTTGGATAAGAATCATTTTGAAAAGCATAAGGTATTGATTCATTTAATATTATATTAACAACATTTTATTAAAAAAAATGTTTTTTTAATGTAGCTTTTATTTATTTTAAGAAGTGTGTAGGAAAAATGATTTGAGTATAAAGAAATAAATAATTCTTTACAAAACTAGTTAAGAAAAATTTTTGTGATGAATATATATCATGGATGAATTTTATTATTTATGATATTTATATTTATAAATTAATTATTTCATATATAAAATATTTATTTATCTATTTTTATACACTCTAAGAGATAATTACACTAATCTAGGAGGATGGATCTATGGTTTAATGTCTATTTAAAATCTAAGGGTGTTTTTAGAAAAATCCTTCCAAAAGCATTGGGATAAAAAAATTAATTTTTTTATTTCATTCTTTATAATTTAATACTACTTTATTTGGAGGGTAAAATAAATGAAGTTTGGAATTAAAACCCTTTACAATTGATTTAAATATCATGGGATTATCTAGTTTCCCTGGTTTTAGGGATGGAATATCTTGATTGTGTATAGGGGATGTGTTATGTAATATCATCATCTTGTGCAATTTATAAGTTATTGAGATCATTTTCTATGATAACATATCTTATAGGTTTGAGAGATCCACTTCCTCTATAATCTCATCAATAATTTTTTAGGATGAAAATGTAGTATGAGAGACATTACCATATTTAATTCCCTAAATAAAAATAAATCTACTAATCAACACCAAACACCAGGGATAAAAAAGACCCAAAAATCTAATGAATATTATATAAAATTCATGTTATTTCATAAAAAAATAAAAAACATTACCTCCCCAAATCCACTAACGGGTAAAAATAAAACACCTCTTAAGAAAAAAAATAAGGGTCCTATAACACTAGTTCAAACTCCAGGTCACTGATAATGTACATCACATCTTCCAATACCACCCTAAAAATCAATAAAAAAATAAAAAAGTGGGACTAATCATATTGGTATTATCATTATGTTGCTCCCAATAAACTTTATTTCCAATATAGAAGAAACATACTAAAGATTTAGTGAATAAATAGTGAAAATAATTCATGTCCTATCCCAGTTAAATCTATAAACTATATCACCATAATTCCACACACCAAATACATATGCAATATATGTATATAGAATTATCAAAATATAATAATTGAGGTACCTCACACTCACTTACCTTCTAATCTAGTTACTGTCACGCTGAATGAATTACATCCTAGAATTCTCACCCTTTCTCATGTTTACATGCCAAAAAATACTCCAATCATAACTATATTCAACAAAATCATACTACAGTACCATACCATAACCTCATACCACCACCACATACCACAAACTCACACCAAAACCATTTTTTCAACATACCAAAACCACGAACACAATTATATCCATGATCATAAGGATAAGTGAGAGTACTCATCCATATATTTCTACCACATAATTAATTTTAGAAGTTCAATCAATAACTCAAAATTAAAATTAAATTATCACCAAGATTGGGGCATATTTTTTTGGGTAAATAAAGTAAGTTGGTTCCTTGATATATGGGAATATTCAAGAATTTGGAATGAATTATAAAGGTTGTTTATCAATTATATCCACCACCAAGATTCATATCCATTCATAATTGTTTACATATCACTCAATTAATAAAGTATTAACCCAACCATGCTCATGTGATTAGTTGGGGCCATGATACTCTAGAGCCTAATGTGGATTTTGTTCACATCCTGATCCATATTTTATATAGGAAAGAAAATTTTTTATTATTGGAACCGGGTGTGAAGCTGAAGCCCCAAACAAGTGGGATTTAAAAATTTTCTACTGATGATCGATGTAAAATTGTCGACGTCGGTGCAGAGCAACCCGATTAAATCTGAGGATCTCGCGTGAAGGGTTTAAGAAAAAAAATAAACTGTAAAAATACCTTGTTTAATTCTGAAGTCGTGCACGACGTCTACTCATCGTTGGCGATCGCTAATCAAAGAATCTAAATTCTAATTCCTATAGATCATCCACACACATTTCAAGGAATCCACAGGAGCAACATTCGTCGTAATCTGGGTGCTTGCATGAAATTGTGATGATGCCTTCAACACTCCAACGATCACTGAACTGCTTCGCTATCGATGCCTGAGAGAGGGTTGGATCTATGCTCCTTGGATTCAGAGAATCTCTCTCTTTATTATGGGATAGAGGGTAGGAGAGAGAAGCTCCATGAATAGTCCTTGGAAAAATCCCCTCTACTGCTATTTATAGTGGTTAATTAAAATATCTGGTATCGCCTTGTCTGCCCTGAATACTTAACGCACTATCAAAAACATTTTATGAATACTAAACTGTGTCATAAATATTATTATCATTTACTTGTAATATATTAAAATATATTACGCAATAATAATTGAGTCATTAACTCAACTCGTCGCTCCCAAAAATATTAACTGAACCTTGAATAATTTAATATTCGTCAATTAATATTTTTCATGTATTTACTTAAAACTCATAAATACATTTAATAAATAAATTCAATACTTATTATTCCAAACTCAAATAATATGAATTCATTTATTTCATTGGTGATCTTTTAACTTTAGAAAAATACCGAACCCCAGTGGTGGGACCCACCATGTCCAAAACTCCTATTCAACTGAATAGGGAAGATTCTTGAATATGCTATTGTGTGTGACCCTCCAGGCACTTATCTCAACAGTATTGAATAGTATTCACAAACCAAGATTAGGATCTAGAAATCCATCATAGCCCTTGAAGAGATAAGGATTGTCAAAGTAGCGACAACCAACCTACGAACATGCATTGTGTAATATAATCTCTTTGTCAGTAATATCTCATAAATAAGGACGCACTCTCGTGTCATTTCCCTTTTCTTGCTTTATTACCTCCTGAAGGCCTTCATTTTTATTGATTTTTGATAACACCTTTTTCAAGGGATGAGGGGGAACCCTTACAAGGCCTGTAGGCTCAAAGATTACATGGCTCATAGGTTTAGGAGATTACATGACCTGAAGGTATTAGGGAATTTAGCCAGACTATCTACAAGGAACTGCCCCTCCCCTACATCTATGTCATGATAGTAGCTCTCCACCTTCGCATGTTCGTCTGGATAGGCTTCCCGTGCAAGCACAGGCTAGTCCCGATGGCATAGCCATACTCTCTCATTCTAAAAAATCCATTCGGCTCTACTCTAGTGAGTGCACCTGCTCTGAGTCCTCTTTTGGGGCTGCTCCTTTTTTGTAGAGTCTTTCTGGGGCAACTGCATGTGGCCTGAAGGCCTTGAGGTGACCCAAAGGCCTTAAAGGTGGCCTGAAGGTCATAAAGGTGGCCCGAAATCCCTACTGACCTGAAGGCCTAGGTGGCCCAAAAGCTTTTAGGTCTCCAAGACCAAACCGGTGGTCCAAGGTGAATAGTTCCAGCTACTACAGTACTGAACAGTGTCTGCTACAGTAATTTCTATAGTACCTACTGCAGTACCCGCATAGTGTACTATCTGCTACAGTACCTGTACAGTGTACAGTTCTTCTACAGTACCGCAAAATGTGCAGTTCTTGATTTATTTATTTTTTTGGATTTAACTGGATGGATTTACCCTTGACTGTCATATCCATGAACTTATAAAGGTACTAACATCCATTTCAACATGGCCTGAGATATATTACTTCCATGAATCTAAAGTGAAAAATCCTTTCTTGACCATTCAACCAATTCCATGCCACTAATGGCTCACCCAACAAAAACTACCTCACCACAACTTCATTTCCTTGGTTTACGTCTTGAATCATATGCATAATCAAATGACATACATTGGTAATGATCACAAGTCATGATACCATTACACATGATCATAGATATGAACATCCAATGACACCTGAAACATGTGGTGTTCCTATTGGTGGGTCAGTCCTCATGATCTCACTACTAGAGATCACCAAGTGCGAACTTCATGAGAAGAAGTCTCAATGCTTATGAGCCTCTAGCACCTAGTAGCCAAACATCTACTATGTCTAATCAGTAATATGTATCTAGACCATAAAACATATATTTAAGATTAATGTTATAGTATCTATAGGTTCTCATTATAGCATGGGAACTGCTATAACCTTTCGATACAAAAATTAACATTTGAGCATTACCATTTCAATAGTGGATGTAGAAATGTCTACACTATAGTGGTAATATGACATCATGCATAGCTAACAGTATACGCGATATGGTAATCAAAAGCATTGAATAGTTGGGTCTAGGGTACCCACTATTTCAACAGTTATATGGTAGATGATCTCAAGACATGGTTTTCATCTTTCATCAAAGTGCATAATCAAATGACATACATTGGTGATTATCTCAAGTCAAGATACCATTACACATGATCATAGATAGTAACATCCAATGACACCCAAAACATGTGGTGTTCCAATTGGTGGGCCAGTCCTCATGATCTCACTACTAGAGATCACCAAGTGTGAACTTCGTGAAAAGAAGTCTCAATGATTATGATCCCCCAGCACTTGATATTCAAACATATAATATGTCCAATCAATAAGATGTATCTATACCATAGAACATATATTTAAGATTAATGTCATAGTATCTAGAGGTTCTCATTATAGCCTGGGAACTGCTATAACCTTTCAATACGACAATTAACCTTTGGGAATTACCATTTCAATAGTGGATTTAGAAAATTCTACACTATAATGGTAAGATAACATCATGCATATCTTATAGTATACATGATATGGTAATCAAAATAACTGAATAGTTTGGTCTAGGGAACCCACTATTTCAACACTCCAACTTGCACTAGATCAAAGTTGCTAACCAAACTTGTCAACTACTCACATGATGAACATCATGTTTCTGCTGAGTAAAGGCTTTAGCTACTGGGTCCACCACAGTTCCACCATGTGGATATTCTGCTACAATGACCTCATCTCCTTTAGTAAAACTTCTCAAGAGATGGTATCCCGAGTATATCCCACTAGTCCACTATCTGAACTTGACATCTTGGCTAGTAAGAATATCATAATTTACATTATGATAATAATTTTCTTACGAGGTGTGATTCCAAGAACTGGAACAAAATCATTGCATTTAATTGTTTCTAAGATGCCTTAGAAGTTGCAACTTACTTGGTATTTTTAGGTATGTCTACCATTGGCTTATATGATCTTGACTCTCTCATCAACTTTAGCCTAACTACAATAGTTGATCTCTTGATCCATGGAATACTAGTTTGTGTCCCTGAAAACTAGTATCCTTTCTTCTCCACTTACCAGGTACATATCTTTTGTACTTACTGAAGTACAATTAGATAGTTCTGACTACATCCCTTACAGTGCTCCTAGATATAACTGATTTTTTCCTATTCTAAAGTATACCTTGGAAATATCAGCTCTTGTACATATTATGACATGCGTGATTGATCCATCACTTTGAAATTTGGATTTAACTCATCATGTTTATCTCTTACCATGTCACAGACAGTTTAGCATAGAGAGATTATGCCTTGTGACATAGGCAACAATTCATCTCCTAAATTGTTCCAACTTGTATTTTTCAATACAATGTCACTATATGTACGATTGACTAGGATCAATAAACCTATACATCTATCATAGTAGATCTTGTTCCCTAGAACATAGGTTTCTACTTTAAGTCAATCATTAGAGAATAAATTTTATCTTGGTCTAACTATAAGACCATTTGTTTTCCATATGTTGTCAAACATACTTTGCTTGAAAAACCTTAGCACTCCCACTAACCTCTTTTAGAAACATGGAAATCATATGTTGCAAACGTATATCCTATGATCATGTCGCTTAATTTAATCCTAAACTAGATTTCAGTAAATTTCAACCTTTATTATAATTTTGTAACATGACCATCCATTTCTGGTTGTGTCATATAGACACCATCCATGATTGGTGGTGATTACATCCAATTCTAAAAAATTTGATCATAGAAATTAGCTATGATAAGTAAAATTATAATAGATTTAGGCATAACGAATTGGTCAAACAAATCGATTCTTATTGGTACTGCACTTGTACCATCCATGTATCAACTCACTTGAATACCCACCACAGTATTCAAAATAATAGGGCCCACTTTGATACATGGAATCCATTAATTTAATTTTAGTTAGTCTTATCAATTTTAGCTAATTTCTATATACTTATTTCTTGTAGGAAATCTTCTTCATATTGAATAATAGATCACTGACCATGGTGAATATAAAACCATAACCATGGTTTTATCTTCCTACGCAGTATGTGTCTTTGGAACATACTTTGTTCCACATGTTCTTATGGAACTAATTCCTATGCCAACTATTTTTGGATCTTGATCTTTGACTAAACACAAGTCAATATAGCTCCCACTAACTCTAATAGAGATGTGAACATTTATATAGAAGTGTAGTCTATCAATTGACTAAAATATTTCTATCTTAGGGATTTATGTAATATCCTAAGCAATTGTTAGGATAAGTACCTCGAATGCACAATGTGTTTATCTTGATGAAAGTTTTTTTATTTCTGAAAAAACTATTTGCATCCAAACACATCTCCTTATGACATATTGAATTTACATCATACTATAAATTTTATGATATCCATTTGTTATCATAGTTAGAATATGGTTGTGGGATATCACCGTTAATTACAAAGCACGTCATAAAATATATTGGAAGTTTCTGCTAGTTGCAACATTGATATTACTTACATCAATACTTTGATGTATAAAATGTGCGTTTAAGAATTACTCTACGCTACATTTTGTTGATCAATGTTGATATGTGAGACTTAATCATCAATCCTCCTCATTAACATCAATGTCGTGATGTCAATAAGGTAATGTGCATTTAGGAATTTCTCCACCCTACATTATCATGATTGATGAATGCTTGGTCGAGATATTCTTCGGTATCCCAACCCGGAGAAAATCATATCTCCTAACCATGCATATACTTCACTTTGTTATTCCTTAATTAATTAAAGGAATATTATGAAGTATATATACCTCTAGATTATACTTGGAATAGTTCACGCTTACTAGTTGAACTATTTCCAAAATCTTTGTGACATACCTTTATTTCTAAAGGCTCCTTTGTCCAAACTAAAGACATCGATAATACCAAAAGTATTTAGCTGTGATGAGCCTAAATACCATACTTGGTATATTCATGACGTCTACTTTTAGTATTACTTGACCAAGAATTATCTTGTCACAACTGGGTATAAGTCTTACATTTATATTCATCACTAATTTCCTATGATTCATGTATTACTTAACTAGTGATTGAGTTTACCAAAAACAAAATTCATTCAAGAACCTAAAAGAATGTCTCCTTGCATCCAAGGACACATGAGATTAATGTTTTTGGTGATAATCAATAATAGTTCAACATGAATATTTCACTTGGCAATTAAGAAGTCATGTACTTCTCAACAATGGTCTAGGTATCACCCTTTCACAGCCACTTGGAGAATACACCGGACTTCCAGTAAGGTTTATATACTAACTTGGTTATCGTATTAAAATACACATATGTAACCAGCATATTGTTTTTAACACCCAAGTAGTAAAACTGAAACATTACATTGATGAATATGCCTTATGTAGAAGCAGAAACTTGATCCTTTAAATCAGTTTATTTATTTTAAACTTATATTGTATTATTTTATAATATTCAATGAAATAACCTTTTCTAATACCTCCTTAATCGAAGGAAATCATGAATGTTCCATTTCCATTAAATGACTTTGACCTTTTCACATTGTATTTCAATTTATTCTCCATAATAATTAAAACTAAAATTGTCTTTGAATTCTTATTCACTTGGCGAACCTTACCTGGTATGGTAATGAAGTGTTTACTCAATACTAGTTCATTGTGTAACTTAAAACGAGACTTGAGTAATGTGGTGAAAATGATATGAGAAAGGGATCCATTTAAAGATCATGATGAATCTTTCAATTTACATATTCCAATGTAACATCTCCTTATTCATATCATTGCTTCTCTTTCTCCTTGAAAATATCTCAGAGATGAGACTTCATGTTATATCATCCATGTCCTGGTGTAGCGACTACAACTGACACCAGATGTTGATGAAAGAATAATGATATAACCATCATATGATTTGTACATTAGTCTCCTGTAAGCAGTTTCACCCTTTCATATTGAGGTAGTTTAACAATATTAGGGACACTAGAACCTTGAGTTTCCTATATCATAGTACTATGTGCATGCACATGTACTATTCATTGATACTTGTGTCAGTGTGAACATTAACTTTCTCCAATATTTATCACAGTTTAGACTTGTGGTATAACTTGATATTTTTCTACAAAAATGAATTTTAAAAGATGAGTGTCATTATCTAGATTACCAGTTTAGACATTTTGATTAATTACTTAAATCGTTTAATGTCACCCACTATTTTATTATATTCTAGGAACCCTCTATACTAGAATCGAAATACTCTGTCACTGGAGTATTCTAGTGGAAAGGATCCTGGAACCACCCCTCATAGTCTACAAGCTATGGCTACGCCACTACTTGGAGAGTTCTAGGTGAGCTTTTGGTTGGCCGACCGCTTTAACTTTCAGTTCTTTGATCTGTTGAGTGAAGTCTCAACTTCTTAAAATCAGTAATTTATTTACTCAATGCTTTCCTCTAAATTTAAAAAAAGCTAGCTATGACTATTTCTTTGCTGCAATTATAGTTAATTCAACCCATCATTTTTATAAGGACTCCCCGATAGTAAGAGGCACCCTCAGCTATGGCATGAATGGCATCTCGAACAGCTGTTTTTGTCCAAATTTGAATGATGGATGGCTATTTTGACTTAATATATTTTTGAGGGTTTTATTTATTTTTAGTGTGACGAAATAAATCCTTTTCTATTTTTATAAGAACGTACTATATGATCACACTCATAATTAACCATGCAAGAAATAGAAATTTCATCGCATCACATGTTCATTTTATCTTGCATGATTGTTTATTATTATACTATGTGATCATGCAATAAATTACACATGCACAAAAATAATAAACCATACAAAAATAAAATTAACACCTAATCATGAGCCTGTACTATTGGTTAATCTGTTGAGTGAATAATGGACCAACAAAAACCCTAGGGGTAAGTACCTTTAGTCATGTGGCTTACAACTTTAATTGCAACGTCTTCTCATCCAATGCATCCAACTCATGTCTAGTGTGTCGTTGTCACTTGGTGTGAAGTGCATCATTTTTCATCTTTTCATTATACAACATTACTTGCATGCAAGAGAGGGGATATTGGGGAGTAAAAAGTACAACTCAGAGAAGTGGACATACAAGTCCTTATACATATAATGACATTGAGACGATACACAAGTCACCTTTAAATTAATTAAACTAATTATTACAATACCATACAATAATTAAATAAATTAATTAAATAAACGCACCAATCATACATTGGTAAGTCTGTGTCTCATGACCAGTATATGCTTTAACTCGCGTATATATAAAATAAATGCAGAATAGAATTAAACTTGCATTAAAAATAAACTTGAGGGCATTTTATTGAATTAAAAACTTCACCCTTGTTTTTAATTCAATTTGACATCATTTGGTCCCTATTAATTAATTTAATTTTAAAACTAAAAATTAAATTAATTAATTAATTTAATTAATCTCCCAATTAAATTAATTACACCGCATTAAATTTTAATAACCAAAAATTAATTTTAAATTAATTTATTTTATCAACTATAATTAAATTAATTAATTTAATTAATTTTTGATTAAATTAAATCACTCGGGCCCATTTAGCTTCGGGTAGGGCCTGTGCGGGTCAGGGTGAACCTACGCAGGCCCAGTCCAGGTGATAATGACCTCGTGTAGGGGTGTTCCGGGTTGGGTAGGTTCGCCTTAGTCTGTTCCAAGATAGGCAGACCCGTCCGAGCCTGTTTTGGGGAAAACCCAGTATGTGCATATGGTTACCTCCCAGTGTCGTGCATCAAAACAGGATGCGGTGGGGTAGTACACGACTACGGCTTCTACTAAGGAGGTGGGAGGTCACCGGATGAGGGTGCAGAGGTGTGTTGGGCATTCGTTGGGGCACCGAGTCTGAGTGAGACCCGGGTGGGTGGTGTGGAGGTCTTCCTAGGGGAAGGAGGCCGAACCGAGGTGGACTGGCACCGCTACACCTACTGCGCCTAGTTCGGCCGACAGTCAGTGGAGCAGGAAGGAGGAAAGGGTCAGGCCGGTCTGCTGGTGCACTGCATCCCAACACGGATGGTGGTCTCAAGTTCATCGAATGGTGACATCCTGGTTGGGGTCTCCATGTGGAAGGAGGTGCAGGAGAGGCTGAGGATTTACTGACAACGTGCGGGTGCGGGGTGAGAGCAGTTGGGGTGCACTGGCTTTGCACAACACGGAGGAGTTGGGACCAGTGCACTGTGGTAAGTAGCAGCACAGCGGCACCATGGGGAAAATAGCGGTGGCGCCACCAGGGTATTCCTTGGGCAGGGTGTGCTGCTACACGCAGAGAGATAGCCACCAGGCATTGCTGCATGATGTCCATGTGCGGCTGGAGTGTGAAAACTCGAGGATGGCATGGGCACTGCTGCTACAACTGAAGGAGATAGCTCTATATAGGAGGCCACACTACTGGTTGGGGTTCGAATAGGGAGGAAGGGTGCTTCGCAAGCACGGTGCAGTGTTCCTGGAGTGGGAAGGGAGGATTCGACCTCCGGAAGGGAGGCCGAATCGGGAAGGCAGCCGCGAGGGGGTCAGGTGTGGCAGCCTGCGGGTGGCTACTGCACTACAGCGGGTCTCCACAAGAGGGATACGAACCCAACAAACCTCTTTTTTTTGTTTTTTTTATTAACCCTCTATTTGCCCACATTTCTTTTCAAAAACAATTTCTCATGACCTACACATGGAGGTCATCCCCCCCCCCACCCTTAATTTTTTTTTCTTATACCTCCTTTGTAGGTCTTTCATTTCTCCATTTTTTTAAAATAAAAGACTTGCTTTGAGGTCTCCCCACCCCTTTTACAAGTCATGATTTTTAAAAACAAATTCAAAAACCTAATAGATAGGCTTTGGAATAAAAAAAATTATGATATTAAAATATTATAATAATATTATAATAATGAAATTATTAGTATAACAGAACAATTATTATTATAATAAAATTATTATAACAGTAATAATTATTTGAATCACCAAAAAATACTATTTTGGTGACCCTAAATTTTTTCAATCTGAATTCATAACATCGGATGTCTGTAGACTGGACATTCGATATCCAATTCAGATTTTGTTTGCAGCATTGGGACCGTATCGATTCTCTCTTTATATTTTAATGTAAATTAAATTTTCTTGGCTTAAAATCTACATGCGCTCCCTCTGATACCACTTTTTGGAACCGGGCATGCAGCATAAGCCCTAAATTAGTGGGTTTTAAAAAATTTCCACCGATGATCGATGTAAACTTGTCAACGTCGGTAAAGAGCATCCTGATTAAATCTAAGGATCTTGTGTAAAGGGTTTTAAGAATAAAAACAAACTGTAAAAATACCTGGTTTAATTCTGAAGTTTTTCTGGATGTTTGCTCGTCGTTGGTGATCATTTCTCAAAGAATCCGAAGTTGAATTTCTCTAGATCATCCACAAGTGCTTTAAGGAATCCACGGGAGCTCCGTTCGTCATAATCTGGGTGCTAGTGTGGAATTATGACCACACCTTTGACACTCCAATGATCACCACACTACTTCGCTAGAGATGCCTGAGAGAGTGCTTGATCCATGCTCCTTGGATCCAGAGCATCTCTCTCTAGATTATGGGAGGTAGGAGAGGAGATAGAAGCTTCATGAATAGTCCTTGGAAAAATCCCCTCCTCTTATATTTATAGTGGTTAATTAAAATACCAGTATCGACTTTCCATCCCTGAATACTTAACGCACAATCAACAACATTTTATGACTACTAAACTGTGTAATAAATATTATTATCATTTACTTGTAATATATTAAAATATATTATGCAATAATAATTGAGTCATTAACTCTACTCGTCGCTCCCATAAATATTAATTGAACCTTGAATAATTTAATATTCGTCAATTAATATTTTTCACATATTTACTTAAAACACGTAAAAACATTTAAAAAATAAATTAAATACTTATTATTATAAACACTTATAATATGAATTCATTTATTTCATTGGTGATCGTTTAACTTTGGACAAATCCTGAACCCTAGTGGTGGGGATCACCATGTCCAAAACTCATATTCAACTAAATAGAGCAGATTCTTGAATATGCTATTGTGTGTGACACGCTAGAACCTTATCTCAACAGTAGTGAATAGTATTTATAGAGCAAGAGCAGGATCTAGCAACCCATCATGTCCCCTAAAGAGATAATTATTTTCACAGTAGTGACAACTAAACTATGAACACACACTGTGTAATATAATATCTTTGTCAGTAATATCTCATAAAGAAGGACGCACTCTTGTGTCATCACCCTTTTCTTGCTTTATTTTTTGTTGATTTAACTGGAAGGATTTACCCTTTACTATCATGGACATGGACTTTAAAGGTACTACATCCATATCAACATGTCCTGAGATATATTACTTCCATGACTTGGAAGCGACAAATCCTTTCTTGACCATTCAACCAATGTCATGCCACTAATGACACACCCAACATAAAATACCTCATCATGACTTCATTGCCATGGTTTTCATCTTGCATCAAAGTGTGTAATCAAATGACACACATTGGTAATGATCTTAATTCACAATACCATTACACATGATCGTAGATAGGAACATCCAATGACACCTGAAACATGTGGTGTTCCTATTGGTAGGTAAGTCCTCATAATCTCACTATTAGAGATCACCAAGTGAAAACTTCATGAGAACAAGTCTCAATGCTTATGAGGCTCCAGCACGTAGTAGTCAAACATCTACTATGTCTAATCAGTAATATGTATCTAGACCATAGAACATATATTTAATATTAATGTCATAGTATCTATAGGTTCTCATTATAGCATGGGAACTGTTATAACCTTTCGATATGACAATTAACCTTTGATCATTACCATTTCAATAGTGGATGAAAAAAATTCTACACTATAATGGTAAGATGACATCATTCATAGCTAACAGTATACACGATATGGTAATCAAAAGCACTGAATAGTTGGGTCTAGGGCACCCACTATTTCAACAATTATGTGGTAGATGTATACCTCTAGTGTGAATATTGTAGGAATATGGTTAGATAAAGGAAGAGAATTGGTAACATGATAATTTTATTCTAGATAAATGTATAGATCTTTTAAAAATCACAACCATCTTCCAACTTTCTGAGGATGCAAATTCCAATAGTGGGGATAATGTAACATGCCCAGTTTGAGGTATTTCACTGTTTTATATTTCTTTTTTGAAGTTAAAAAACATTTTGGTTTAGATTTGGTTTGTTATTGAGAGTTTTTTTAAGTTTTTTAAGGCTTTGGGAGGTTTCATGGTAAAGAAAATATTTTTATAAACCATGCATAGATTCCCATGTAACTATGAAGGAGGATTTTGAGGTGTCTAGGTAGGTGTGCTGTTGGTGCAGGATTTGGAAAAATCATGTGTCCAGGGAAATTTTCAAGTAATGGATATTTTCACAGTTGGATCATGGTTTTCCAAACCATGTAGTCAAATTGTGCATCTCTGGGTGTCTTCTAGTAGAAACTGCATAGTTTATGCATGGTTTTCCAAACTGTGTTCCCCAACCATGTGGCGTAATTAAGAAAGTTCAATAATTATATATTTAACATTGTTTAAGCCTCAAAGCACAAATTATTCCTTGTGTGATTATATCTCTTGAATTCAAAGGTACTTTTGGGAGATTTTAGGGATTCCCTTTACTCTTGAGGTCGATTTCAATGGATCATTGGGAATTAGAACTTGAAAATCAAAGGTAATTGTTTTGTTTCTTATTCTCCATTGATATATTATCTTTTATTTTAAAATAAACACTAGACTGGGGTTTTCTTTATCAGGTCTAGGATTAGTGGTGGTTTTTGATAGAAATTATTTGGGATCTACTGAAAGAAACGAGAGGAGGAACCTATATCAGTGAGTTCACAAAGTGATTCTTTGAGACAAGCATGTCGAAGTAGGTGGATTCTCCCCCTCTCTAAGTTTACTATAACTTTAAGGATTTATTTTTAAAAAAAATAAATTCTTATGCTTCTTGATAAAAACCCATGATAATTATACTGTTTTATGGACTTGAAACTATGGTCTGTGGGATCTTCCCACAACATGTTTTATAAACTTACTTTATGAGTTTTTATTTTCAAAGAAATGTTTTGGGTGTAATAACTTGAGGAGGGGATGGGTTTCATGTGTTCATGATACATATTGGGGCCTTGTTCTATAGGACATGGATTTCATGCTAATTTGGGGGAACTCTGGATTATACCACTAAGTGATGACACGGGCCTAAAGGAATGAGTCCCATTCATGAGTTAGGAAAATTCAGTTGACATAGAGAATTAGATCCCTTTGGTTGGTAATTTTCATGTGTGTGTTTGTGTTCATGGCATGGGTGACCTTCATGGTGTGAATTATTTTCACTGATTATATATATTTATACTTTGTAAAATTAATTATATTGCTCGCTATTGTTTCATATTTTTTACTCATATTTTATATTTAATATTAGATAAATTTTTCTTGTTATAATAGTGTGTTTGGTAAATATTAGGGATTACCTACATGGTTTTATACTCACCCCTTGTATATACACCTTAGTGTGTATGAAGATGTTTTTTACAATGATATAAGTAAGGGTAATATTTTATACCTTTCTAAAGGAGTATCATAATGTTTTAGTGATATCCTTTGAGAGTTTTAGCATGGGTATTTTTTGAAGTGGAGTCATTGTAGTTACCTATAGATCTTTTTAGTCTTTTAGGTCATAGAATGTTGTAAAATTTCTATTATCTATTTTTTTATTACATCACTGATTCTATCCTTATATTTTTAATGATATTTTGGTTATTTTTTATATGATACATCATGTTTTTTTATCTCATTGTGTTTTTATATTGCAGGTTGTATTGTTTTAGGGTAAATCATCTCCCAATGATTGCTTATAACAGTTTCATCTATTGTCAGCCTTTGGTGTCTGAGGGATGTCACCTAAGGTTAGTGGCACTCTAGACTTTCCCAAGCAAATGTTTTAGTATGGGATGTTATATATCATTTAGTTCCAATAAAATTATTCCACTTAATATAGTAAAATAGATTAAGAAAAAATAAATTCATAATTTCAAAAATAATGTTTAATATTTATCAATAACTTTAGAAATCTAGGTGTGGGAATGTTTTGGGAATAGCTTGTAAATTTACCAAAGGGTTGAGAAACCCCTAATTTAATTAATAAAGGGTTTTATCCATCCCAAAATATCCTTAAAATCCCCTAAAAGTAATTATAAAATAATTTATAAGTTAAAAAGTCCAATAAATCATCCATAATAATATAAAATTTTTAAACCAAAACGTAAAAATAAGAAGATAACTTCTAAAATACTTATGAGGGAATAATAATAAAAATTCCCAAGGAACTCAACCAAAAAATCCTTCAATTTCACCCTATAATTCAAAAATACCTAGTTAAATCCCACCCTTCTCATTTCATATCTAAAAAGTGATAAACTAAAGGAAAACAGCCCCTTAGGTCTACAATTAAACAAGAAAAGAGGAATTCTTGTGATTAAAGGTGATTTCACTATGTCATGGTTAAATAAAAAACAAAATACCCAGTTAATGGGGAATAGAAAAAAGAATAAGAAAGAAATAAGGGATAGGGGATGAGAAGTGGAGACTTTACTTTGAATTATCCAAATAAAATTTCTTTAATCGCCCTTGAACTAAAAAGCGTGAAGATGATGAGGAGGAGGGTAAGAGAGATCCATGTGGGGACTTACAGATACTATGATAGAAATGAAATGAAACGAAACCCAATTGGGTGTAAATAAAATAGGTTAAAATGACTAAAATGCCTAAATTTTATGTGTAAACAAATATGGGCCTATCTAATACTTATTATAGTGCTACTAGGTACCTGGTAGCACCACCTGGGCACCCTCACATCTTCTGGGCTCTTCAAGTAACTTTATGGGTACCTAATGCCACTTGGAGTGGTAAAATATCAATGGAATCACCTCCAGACTACCCCAAACTCCTACTAGAACTCCTAAACAACTAACTAACCCTTTAACCATGCTTAAAAACATCCAATATTTCATCCTAACACTTTAAAATTCTAATTTGAATCCTTAATTAGAGAATGACCCCTCAATCAGACTTAGAAATTAAAAAAGACTCATATTCTCATTGACCTTTTTTATATATTTCACATTTTATTAGAACCACAAGGACATGGACATTACAATTCTCTCCACCATAAAACTTTTCATTTATAAAAATAGGAACTGTCCATTCACACTAAATTTCATATATCCATAATAAGCATATCAAATTCTCCTTCTAAAATTCACTATGTATCTAAATTTCAAAATCATGATTAAAACATCAATACTCAACCCAAATAATTGTCATAATTATAATACACATCCCCTAAATCAAACCCAAATCCATAGAACCCCATGATATTACAAGATTCATTAGGTATTTGAACTACTAACACATGAGTGCACATCCCAAATCAACATCCCAACTCTAATGCATGGAATTATAAAACCACAATAAATTCAGATACTTAAATTAAATTCTCAACATAATCACTAAAATATATGTTAAAAAATTATCTATGTCTTGATACAAAATCTCCATAGTCAACATAACCTCTTATATACCATATATATTTAATATATAAGAATTTATCAAGATTCCAAAAATCATTAAAACATCACTAACTAAACTATACCCACTCTAATGAGCTCCCACAAAAATTATTATCCTGTTTTTTCATTTGCTCAACCTTCCATTGAGTTCTAATTTATTAAAAACATTCATGTTCTAAAAAAATTACCAGAAAAAAATTCCCATTTTAAAAAAAAATATCATGCCCATTTTCTAAAACAACAATTTTAAAAAACCATTTATATTTATAAACTAAATTTTCAAAAACAATAACCCAATTTTAACTTTTTTAAAGTAACTATTTAAACTCATAGGATTACTTGAAACCATATTATTTGCATTTTATTTAAGAAAATACTTTTATAAATTATTTACCAAAAGATAACCATTTCAGAAAAATTATCACCTTCAAAAACCCTCTTCCTCTTTAAAATAAAATTGATAAAATGGGTTTTTACAACTTTGAAAACACATATGGGTTTTATAAAAATAATAATTAATTATAAAATGAATAACATAAAAACATTTTATATTATTCTCAATAAAAAAAACTCAAAATGGTTTGTACATACATTTCTAGGAAGACAACACATAACATGTTCAATAGTAAGACACTAAGTTTGAAATAAGTAGCATGAACAAGAAGTGAAATCATATATCAATTCTATTTTATATTACTAAATAGGAAGTAGATAATTCATCTTAACACAAGCACATATGTGAGTGGATTTAATTAATTAAATAGCACCTAATAAGGTATTTTGAAAATTTTTATTACTTATTAACTAATATTTAATTAATTAATGTCATTCACATATAATGATAATAATATAAATGAAATAAACATATCCTAATGTGCCACTAGACCATATGATGAATGAACCAATATATATAGTAGTTCTCAATCGAGCCCTATAACCTTCATCTCAAACTTCTAAAATTTATCACAAAATAAATAGGTTAATCCCTCACTCATACCTATGGTTCCTAAATGAAACACTCAATCATCCCTAAGTGACTTAGGCTTCCACTATGTTCATGTTTTCTAGACATACACATAGTGAATCCCTTAAGTCATCACACCCTGTCTTCTGTATAAACTATAAAACATAGATCCTAGATTACCTCAAAACACTGGTCTGATAACATTTTATAATGACCATGACCAGATTAATTGAAATTCACTCTTCCAGGCCACCACAAAAACTCAAGCGCACCTCCTAGTCACTAGAGGCAGGCATAAATATCAGGGGTTGAATAACACTCAATTGGGAGTTGGTTTCCCCCTAAAGAAAAAAAATGTCTAGAAACCCACTAAAAATTCATCATAACCCTCATGGTCTATGTACATATGGACCCAGGAAACATTTTTAACCAATATAGGAATAATTTTTAGTAAAATTACATGGTAAATACATGATGCAACATCTATATGAAACATAAATACATTTCAAATACTTCAAAAACTCACATAAGGTTCATCAAATGTGTGAAAAATAAAATAATACAAAGTGAAAATATATGGTGAAGAAAAATATGCCCAAGGATTCAAAAACAGAAGGTCTAATGTGCAGAAAGTACCATGAGGTCGAACAAGGATATCCCATGTGCATCCGCTCCATGGACACACTAAGGACACTAAATGACACCACTTATTATATAAACTCCAAGAGTATTGAACTCGTATGTCACACGAGACAAAAATATCTAAGAATAATCCATTGTTAAGAGGTACCTAAAATAAAAATATTAAGCTACATGTCCACTATGGTGTCCATTTGTGGTGTGAGCATATACTAACTTAGTAAGACACCACCAATATGTCTAAACTCAGTAGTGAATATCCAAGTTTATGTATGAACATGTATACACATTTATATATATATATATATATGATAAAATATTTTAGTGGGTAGATAGTAAACATAGCATAGAAATGGTAGTAAACAAACATTAGACAGATATATTGAAATTTATACCAAGCAACTCCTTTTATTGAGAGGATTCATACCAACCACACCTATTTCAAGCCTCAGATTAGAATATGAAATAGATAAAATAGGGAAATTATGTCATATATCTTAGTCAAAACTATCCCAAATGTATTTATAGAACATAACCATCATGAATGGGAGTTTATACCAAGTTATGGGTCAATTCAGTCCCATGGTATCTCATCCCATGGGAAGGAGGAAGGTGTATACTCAATCAGGACTCAATAACACATCCCATGATATATACCTACTTAAGTAATTTATAAAAAAACCAAATACAATATAGAAATTGTCCATGAATATTTACATGCTTAAAACTATACAAGACAAACATGAATTAGTTTATTATACTTTTATCAAATAAAAAATAATTCTCCAAACAAAAAATAAACACAAGTGAACCACAGACAAGCCAAAAATCAAATAAGTTATGAAATGACATTTCCATTGAGATGTACTAATAAAAATCTAGTAAAAGAATAAGTTAATTAGCATTTACATCCAACAACTCAATAACTTATTTCTAAATAAGACACTTTGTGTGGTTAAGGTTTTTACATGTTGGAGATAGTAACATCAGAGAGGTTAAAGGAGAAACCTACTGAGTATACATGTATACTCACCATATTATTCTCTATTAATTTTTAGATATACAACCCTTCAATGCATTGGGTGTGTATTTTAATTCATGATATATAGTATATCTATCATGGGAAGACATTCAAACCCAATTATGTTATATTTTCATAACAGTAAGCTTGTTATGTTTCACTATTATGAATTTGTCACATTCCATGCCCCATTCAAATGATTTCCATATTCTTATGATTATGTTTTCATTATTATGTTGTAGTAATGACCTTTATGATCATTCATACACTCATGTTGATTCATTTCTTAATTTCTTCCATATTATTTCTCACCTTGTTAAAATTTTAGCTCATTTTTTCTCTTATATATGTCCTTAAGTGATCATATGTGTTAAGAAGGTCATGATTAGTACAAGGACTATGATGAATACTTTAAATAAATTTTATGGTCTTATGTGTAATTATGTTTTAAAATGAGTATAACTTTCCAAGTCACTAAACTTATCAATTTTGGGATATGTAATATTATATATGTTAAATTTAGAAATAATGAAATAATTTTTCACATTATATATAGATAATTATACATAAGATGATTTCATAATACTAATATGAGTATTTTAATGAATTTTAAATTACCTTTTTCAACAAATAAAATCTAGAAAAATCTCACTTGGTTTTTTTCTAACATGATTATATAAGTATACATACAATAAATAGAGATATATATTATGATTTACAAGTTAATATGATGATAGGAGTGTGTTTGATAGAAATAAAATTATACCTATTTATATCTTGAGTTGTAATGAAATTTTTATATAGGTCACTCTTTACTTAAAATTATGTCTCTTTTCCCATAATTATGGATTATGTGGTGTTTTTATGGATTTATAAGTGTTGTGAAATCTTTCATAAAATATATAATGTTTTGGTATAAGTGATAAATTTTTTATTATACACTAAAACATAACATAACCAATAAAGTGGGAGAGGGTCTCAATTTGGATGTGATAAAGTGAGTTTTATTGATTATATTTGTTTTAAATGTGTCAATAAGGACTAAAATCTAAATATATTGAAGTTGGGTGTTGAAGGAAGATCTCAAGGCATGAAATAAAGTTGATATGTTGATTTATATTATGAAAGTAACCCAAACATATGATGATTATTGAGATAATTTTAAAGAGAATAAAATACATGAGTTTTTGTGTAGGTGAGATAACTATCTAAAATATATTATCTATGAAGGTTAGGAAGCTATCTATTAAAAATCTCAAGGAGCTGTGATTAAAGAAGTATAAAGGCTAACTAGAAGAGTTAGGATCCAACCTTTTGCTTACAAAGAATGAAAATTCATGTTGAAATTTGGGATATAATCAGATGAATTTGAAGGTGTTAAGTTGAGTTATCCAAGATTAACTCATGTTCTAGAGATAAATACCATCGGTAATAAATAAATTTCCAAAAGTTACATTAGTTTATTATATGGAAGTTACTCTAAAATAAAAGGTGTGAAACTTCAATAAGTTCAGAAGTTACAAAAAGTATACCAAGAAGTTACGTGAATCAATTAAATTCATAAGTACATATGTTACATATTCTAGAAGATATATTATAGTTACCCTATCCTTTTACACATATTATTTCATGATTTTGAGCATAACTGTCCATAAAATACAAAACAAGGATTGAAAAGTAAAGTGTCTTTTGAAGACTAGGTACATAATTATAAAACATGAGACTAGAATAAAAAATCTTTTATTAATCTCAATAATGAGATCATAACTTACTTTTATATCCTACAAATACATAGAATAACCTAGGGAACACATAGAAAAAAAGGGATGAGCTAAAAATCCCATTAAGGGAATAATTATTGAAAATAAGTATAGCAGATGAGTTTTATGGCGTAATATAATAACATAAAAGGCATGGAACATGAATAAACATATAGAGGCATATAATACATAACATGGAATAATATTATCATGAAAATATATGAATATGGATGAAACATACAACATGATGTAAACATGATTCAAGGATAACTACCAAGATAGTATCACATGGTGGACAGAGTCCCATAATGGATTAGGTTTAGTCTCTAATAACTAAATAAGGCCGCATGAGACAAAAAATTACCTAATTAATTGGAGTTATATTAGGGTACACCAATCATAACATGTTGAAGTAGATGTGTTCTACATAAATAAATAAAACATAAGTAATAATCATAAGGGTTACCCATGTAAAGAAATCACTTTCGTAATCTTGTCATAAGGCATAACCAAATGGTGTATCAAAATTGTATCCCTGAAAGGTGGGATTAAATAATTTCTAGACAATGATGAATTAAAAATAATAATATATCATGAATAATTATCTCCAACTTAAGTGATTACATGAAAAAGGGTTTTTAGGAAACTTTAGAAATGCGCCACTTTAGTGCGGTTTAAGGGAAATGATTAAAGAGTCTTTAAAGAGGAAAAAGGCATAATTGTTTGTATAAAACCATAAATGAACTAAAATAATTTTTCACAATAAAATTAGTTATTTTTAAAAAATATTGGTTTCTTAAAATATTTTATGGAGTGTACTTGAAAATGGGTAAGAAACAGAGAAATTCCCTTTAATCGGGCTTGCTTATCGAGAGGAATTGAGAAGGGAACCTTTTAAAACATGATTTACCCATAAAAGAAAGATGAATTGAGATATGTAAACATGTTTTGAACATATAAACATAATTTATAATATTTATTTACTAATAATAAAGCAATAAATTAGGTTAAAGAGATAGAATGTGTAACCCAAAGGAAAAATGGGGGTTTAGAGAGATCCCTTACCTTATGCCCGAATACGTTCTACACTTGCACATAATGTCATGAAAAATAAAATTAAACCCATTAATTAATTAATTAATAACCTATTAAACTTATATTTTATTGATTATAATTTTATTAAGTTCATTTATGTCCATCTTTATGAGTTATAAGGATTAATTTCGTCATTCTGAGAGCGTTCGTTTCATGGTTTCATAGTCGGTTCACTTGTGTATATTTATGGATGATCTTGTAAAATGGGAATAGTAATATGAAAGTTAAATTATATGATATTTATGCACATATATGATTTTAAATGCTCCCATATATAATTTTTATTTCTGGTATGAGGATGACTAATTTGATAAAATGTTAATGACAAATATTTAGTTTGTTTTACCGGTTTTTCAGACCATCGCGAATTAGTTTTATTTTATTTAATATTATGTCTATAGATTAGTTATAGAACATGAAATAAGTTATTATATACATATTAAAATATTATTTAACCATAATAATGTTTTTATGACTAGTATTTAAGGCGATAATGGAAAATAAAAAATCATCATCCACAAAGGTGGTGAATCGACAATTTATAGACGATTTTTCCTTTTTACAAAAAAAAGAGATAAGAGATTTGATGATGGATATTATATTAAAAAACATTCCAATAAGTATATAATACTGTATTTATCATTTCACTTTGGATAGGGGGTTTAGGATAAGGTAGAAGAAAGAAAGAATTTAAGAGAGGAGGATAAAGGGTTTTACCTCTTGAATGTCGTCTCCTTGAGAACCTCCTTAAGGCACTTGGGATTGGTCTTTTGGTGAGAACAGAAACACTTGGACATGGATTAGAGGATTGGTGAGGTAATTGGGTATAATATCGCTTCAAATATTAGATGTTCTAAGGGAAAAGGGTGGTGAGGTTTGTTATTTATAAGGGGGGAGAGGGTGTTTTTTATTATTATATTCAATAATTTATTATTTTATCTCAATACTATCAATAGTATTGATTTTTGTGATTATATATAGTAAATAGTGAAATTTATTTTTAACTAATGGGTTATTACATCATTAATGACTCCAAAATTCATGTATTTGGCTTATAATGTTAAATACTGTAAATTATCATGTTTCACTATTTACCAAAAATTCAATTATATTAGAAAAATCCCAAAAATTTACCCAAAATTTTTTTGATTTTTAGATCTAAAAAATTGATTTAATTTTATGAAGATTATTTTATAAATATGAAAAAATTTAATTTTTAAATAAAATCATCATTTATTCAAAAAAATGATTTTATTATTATAATTGATTTTATAACCCTTTAAAAATTACTTATGGTCTCATAAAATTATCTTATAATTATAATAAATCATAATATTAATTTATTAATCCATTTTATAAAAATAAATTTTATTTTAAATCATTTTATGAATTATAATTTTGAAAATAAAACATTCGTGTTTTACAAAAATACCAACACTTAAATTATCATTTTTAAAGAATTTATTTAATTTTAAAATGATATAAATATATCATATTTTCATTTATAAGATGCATAAATATTATTTTACACTTTAATAAGTGTTGTTACTATTCTAATGGGTCATATTACTATTCCCAACAATTAGATTAATATTCCAACATTCAGGTTATTGTTCTAAGAGTCAAATTTATAACAGTCATATGGGTTCACTACTTTCTATAAATACCTATTATCCCAATAATTTGTAATTAAATTTTATATTATATAAAGGTTATTTATACTTTCATCTTAAAAATGAATATTTTCTTATTAACATTATGTTTTATTTCTATGGATTTGTTCATGACTGCAGTAATTTTGGTGGATCGATCATATCCAAATTGTACCATTCTTATTCTCTTATTTTATATTTATTGTGCCACCGTAATATTTGGAATTATTATTGGTTTTTTTCCAATAATGTATCATTTTTTGTTTATGAGAATAATGTTTTTATTGGTTTATCTATGTGATGTTTGAGCTTTATAGTATATGACATAATTATAAGAAGGTAAATTTCATTGATAAAAATTTTTATTCGTTACTTAGATGGTTTAAAGTGATTGAAGAAGTATAAGAATGTTTTAAAATATTATGATCCAAAACCTTGAATAATTCAGATGGAGAATCATTTTTAAAGAATTTGAAAAATTCTAAAATCTTATGTGAATACATAAGATATTTATTAGAATCAAGAATCATCAAAGTAAAAAAACTTATGTGATATATAATATTTTTAAAGTTGCATATGTTTTTTTGAATATGCTTAAGTTTTCTCTAAGGTTATTTAATATTTTATATCAAGGATCAAAATAAGATATGTAAAAGGTATGGGATCACTATGATATTTAATATTTTAATGATGCATGATATCTTACATAATGAAGTAACGCAGAAATGTGTTTAAATATAATATATAAATAAAAATCATTATGATATGGAGTAGAAAAGAATCAAAGGAAATAATAATATTCAATACATAATATATTTGAATTCATACAGTTCAAATATAATGAAGAGTGTGATGAAATTAGATTTATGGGAAAAACATTATGCTATTACTTAATAAATTCATAGGCATGTGTAAGATATTTTCTACAGAGAATTACATAAGCAGAAAAGTCAAAATAATTATGTGATATGTAAGAATTTAGATCAAAAGTATAATATACTTGATCTCACATTGTGATGGGTAAGATATTATGTTTCTTATATAAGTTTTAAAATTTTGAAAAATGAGATGATATTGAAGATATTCTGGAAGATAAATCTAAAATTTAAATCATACAGTGATTTATTTGTTCATCAGTGATTCAAATATCATGATTTTAGGTATAATCATGGGTCAAGAAACTAGTTTTAGTGTTAAAGAATATATAAGATGCTATTCATGATATAAATAAGAAGAAGAAAAAGAAAAAGACATCATGAATCTATTTGAGGAGGAAATACACTGTGAAGATAGTTTTGTTATTTGAGATGTTATCATGCTATGAAGAGAATGACATGTTGTGAGTGGGTTCCGTAGAACCAGCTTCTATATAAACTTTGATTACCATTACATGTATATAGTTTTATATATACATTTTTTCTCTTCCCATTATAGTGTTGTTAATTCTTCATCCAAAATTTATATGATAATGTCCATGGATTATATATCATATCAAAATGTTATAGTGGTTATCAGGCTATAATGAGAACTTCAGGATATCATGGAATTAATATTAAATATATGTCCTGTAGTCTAGACACATCATTATAACATAACAAATATGATTTATGACTATCAGGTGTTGTGGGAACAGAATCATTGATAATTCTTCCCATAAAGTTCACACTTTGTGATCTTGAGTATAAAATATCTTGAGGATTAACCCGCTAATAAGAACATGACATGTTTCAGGTGTCATTGGTTGTTCTTATCTATGAGTATGTGTATTGATCTCTTGACATGTGATAATTGTTATTGTGTGACTTTTGATCATATAATTAGATGTAAGATTAAAAACATGGAATTGATTTTGTGGTGAGGTATCTTGTGTTTAGTGTGTCATTGGTTGTATGACATTGGTTAAAGGATCAAGATATAATTTGTCACCTCTAAGTAAAGGAATAGATATATCGGGCCCAAATGACCAGGATGGTAATTCCTTCATTAAATCTATTTTCATGACCCCCACCCTCAAAAGATACCCATCTTGGGATAGTAATTCATGAAGAGAGATAATGACCCATGATTCCCACCTCCAGTAGGCCCTAGGTTGGCGACTAGCACCGAGAGTATAAAAATCCCACATATATTGGAATAATTACCCACTATCATAAAATGGAATAGGGAGATAGTATAAAAAAACACCAAAACTATCTAGAAGATAATATAAAATAAACCTAAATCCATCCCACAATGCATGTACATAAATAAACCAATACAAATAAAAGTCTCTAACATAAATTACCAAAAGACAAGTCCAATAGCAGTGACTCAACAACAGCTCCAACCCAATATAGAAATTTCTAGATTGATCCCAAAAGTCCTCCTAGAAACCCAAAAAATAGTTTATTTTTGTAGGTAAATCATAAAAGTTTACTCAATAGGGACATAACCAAGGTATCAAGTGTACATGTGAAAATAGCATGCTAATGTTCCAGTGAATAATCAATTGAAACAACAAGAACCTATATAGTTCATCTAACCAAACTGAGCCTCATCATAGCTCACTCAAAAAATCACACGTCTAATATAGTAATATAGCATGAAGATAAAAAAAAATAAAGGCTTGATGTTGCCACTTCCCCACTGATTTTCCCCTCCCACACCCCAATTTCGAACGTCTGGTGCTATCATCCCTTCTATACACATCACACCAAATCACATCACATCTTATACCATCAATCTCTAAAGTGGGTATGGAAACATCCATACCTAGCCTACCCTCACAAGGTCAATCATTTGGTGTTAGCATCAGGTATCATTACATACATCTCACCCACAGACATCTATTCCATCACACCATATCGCATCTCATCATATAACTAGAGTACTAGGGTGTCATAAAAAGAAATAACATCAAACCTATGACCTCCTCCCACCACAAATGACCCACCACTACATATAGAATCTCATAATTGCCATTATATCATGTCTCACCTGAAGACACTAGGGCTATAACATCACACCTTGCTCAATGATACATGGGCCAACACATCACACCTCACCTAAAGACAGCTAGACCATCACTTTTTTTGAAGGAAGAGTAGAGAATATTGGGATAACTATCCATCCATATCACCACCATCCTAGCTATTGGGTAAAACACCTAGAACCAAAAAAATATAATCATTGGTAATGTTATCCAAATTGGGTTAGCTCATATATAAATAGTATAAAATAAATGATATATAGGTAAAACATGATACCCAACCTATAGGTCTATAGAAACTGAACTAACATACACCACCACACTACCACTGCACAACATGTTAACCATCACAACTGATTCTACCACTATATGAAACAAACCACACGACCACTACACACAAATCCACACATTTACACTTCTATTTAAAATTTTCACCATGTTACATATTAATCAGGTCACACTACTTTTATTTACTAAGCCGCATCAATTCACACTTACATAGCCCATTATTTTATTCAAAACATTTAGTCTATTTTCCACAAAATTATTTCCAACCCATTATTATTCATTTACCAACCCATTCACAGTTTATTAAATTTATAACCAAGAAACTAACATAGACATACCATGACATAACTAGCCCAAATCACACAAATCATCACTGTAACACCACATCAACAATTAATTCCACACCATGTTAAGCAAGACATCTCACCACAATGACCACATACCTAAACACGTTGCACAACCACAACCCCCACACCACTTCACACACCACAACCCCATCACACAATTCCACCATATGGTACATAACCACCACACCACTTCACAAACCACAACCCCATCGCACAATTCCACCTCACGGTACTTCACCACCACACATCACTACCACAACCATTGTGCACCACAACAGCATACCACAACTACTATACACCACATTGCATAACTACCCAAACCACACGAGGAAACACATCAATCAAAAACTCATACCACAATAACACATTTAGATTTCAATAATTTTTCAAGATCTTTATCACGTTACTTATTTATTTAGCATGGGTATTATAACATAAAAAAACTTATTTTATGAGAAACTAATTATTATCCAAATATACATTCTGTACCCTTTTATTCAGGGTAAGATCACACAGAAACATAGAAAGGGCCATAACATCATATCATATAAATCACAAATAAGTCTCCCAAAAGTCATTGTTTTCAAAAAGGCCACAACATGGAATTAACTCATTACAAACTTATAACAAAGCATCAAAACATGTGAATACTCTACATCCCCATCAATTTCAGTAATGAAAATTAATTATCTTCATTATTTCAGCTCTTATTATCCACCCAAAGGGAAAAACCATAAAATCCCCACACATAGCACATATAAAGGGAGGGAATGAGAATATTATACATCAAATAAGCTTTTCAATCTCGCTATGTGCCGCAAGGGGAAGAATAAATAGCCGTGAAACCACAAATAAACACGAAAATAATGGATCAACCAATACCGCACTAATGGATCATCAATACGTATCCCAAATTTCCGCCAAACCAAAATAACATCACTGAAATAGATTTATGAGAGAATAATGAGATAAAAAACTAATAAAGGAAGAAGGTCTTACCACTTATTTCCAAAACACCACCATTGGAACCAATTATCAAAATGAAATGAAGGAGGGTTGGAAGATCTTCCTTTGGTGTCTAGGGTTCCTTTATAATGTGTGAGAGATGAGTGGCCTAATAAAAGTAAAAAAAGTTGAGAAAGAGTTATATATAGGTTGTAAGTTTCCTGATTTACGGCGTAAACCACTCATTTTCATCATAAAATCCACAGGTCCACAAAACATAATCCATAAAACCAACATTTTGGACATAAAATCCTTTTTCTATCGAAAAAAATAGCACCTAGGGCTAGAATTAGCTTTCAACATAAATCCACTTGTTATGATGAAAAATATTTTAATGTTATTTACCTCAACTCTATACAAGTCGTAAACCACCATCCACACAAGCCGTAAAACATAAATTAATGATGTAATATTATATTTTATAGTGTAAAATGTCTAATATAGTTATCCTATAGATACAACTCCACCAAAATTCCTCTATAATCCTCCAAGAACCCTCCAACCACAAAACTAGAAAATTAACGGGCCAGGAAGTCATGGACCATTACATTAGATACCTCTCAAATTATTCCCACCCTTGAGAATCAAAACCATACCTGAAGAAAAGAAAGGGATTTGAACAACCATCCCTTGAGATACCTCTCAAGGTTTTCATTACACCTTAAACACCAAAAATCAAGAAAAATAATTGAAACACTCATAAAACATCCCACCTAACCACATCACCGCATAACCATATCACCACTCAACCACATCACCACTCAACTACATCACCACTCAACCACATCGTCACCCCTCACCAGGTATAACTTCACATCATATGGTACCAACCATAAGACACCATATTTCCTTACAACCATGTCACTAAACAACCATCTCATCCTCTACACATCCCAAATGAACCACTTCCATAACCAACACATAGCACTGCACCAAGTATAAAAATCAGATAATTCCATCTTCCTTGTCAAGATATTATCCTCTTTGGGTGGAACTAACTCACCCGCATGGTTTTAATTATGTCAAGGTATAAAACATCTTGATTAGAAATAAATTCTTATCCTTTTCACATGTCAAGATATTTATCACACATTATACATCAAGATAAAACACATATCATAAATAGAAAGATCCAAACATCACAATATCTAGTAAAAACCAAACAAATCAAAGAAAAACTCAAAACATCTCCAGGTACTAGGCATGCATCTACATCTTTCACTCATAAGTACTCTCCTATAGGCCACCATACCTCCAAAACATTCAAACCAAATGAATATTTTGTCCATGCAGCACCTTCTCTTGATGATCCTAGATCTCTACTAGTTGTTCCATGAACATCACATCATCTTTAATATCCAACTCTCTATATTCAATGATGTTTGAGTCAATGTGAAGATACTGATGAAACTGGGGGCCATGGAAGATGTCGTGGATCCTCTCCGGCCATGGTGTATATTCCCACTAATATGAAACCTCACCAACATGCCTCAACACCTCAAAGGTCCCAAAGAACTAGGGAGAAAGATTATTTTTTCTACCAAACCTTTGTTTCCCATGTTAAGGGGGACTCTCAATAACACGCAGTCTCCAACATCGAACTCTAAGGTCTTATGACTACGATCATCATGGGATTTATGATGGTCTTATGCTTCCCTCATCCTCTCTAGAACCAATTGGATCTTCTCAGCCGTGCTTTATACTACATCTAGACCAAGAACTTCTGATTCCCCAGCCTCTCTTCCGCACAACAGAGAACGAATCATCCATCTATACAACACCTCAAATGGATCCATTCCAATGGATGAGTGGTAGTTATTATTGTATGAAAAATCAACCAAATACAATTTTCTTACCCATAATCCTCTAAATTCCAAGATGAAATCTCAAAACATAGCCTCTAGCATTCAGATGGTCTGCTCCTTCTTCCCATCTATATGAGGGTGGAAAATAATGTTAAGGAACAACTTGGAGTTAAAAGAATACTGCAACCCCCTCCAAGCCCATGAGGTAAAATTAGGATCCCAGTCATAGATAATGGTCTTCGGTGCCTAATGGATCCTAGAAATAGCATCCATATACCACCTTGCTAAAACATCCATGGTAATCGACTCATGGATCACTAAAAAATGATCCAACTTTTTCAGTCAGTCCCCTATCACCCAAACCACATCACAACCCCCCTAATATTGAGGTAGACATATGATGAAATCCATAAATATGTCTACACATTTAAACTCAAGAACATCCAAGTACTAAAAAACTATAATAACATAATGATTCGCTTTCACTTGAGGAAAAACCAAACACTTCACCACAAACTCTACCACTAAACATTTCATCTCTGGCCACCAAAGTCGTATCATCAAGACACGATGCATATATGTCACGCCAGGATTCACCGCTAAAGGTGAGCAGTGAAACTCATGGAAAAATACCTCATGTATTTCCTGTGAAACAAACAACCTCTCCTAGAATAGATTCTAGATATGAATATTTCTTGAACATCCCTCTAGAGAATAACCATGTCTAATAAGGTCTCGTATAACCTCCACCTCTGAGTATCTCCACTAAGAATCCTCCACCTACCACATCAAATATGAATCTATGTTCATATGATAAAGGAAACCTCACCCACTTATCTCTCTAATATCATGATGAATTACTATAGGATCCTTCATCCCCTTCCAAACATTTGTAGACTCTCGAACCACATCTCCTTGGTACTTATGACTCGGCACATTGGAAACTACATTCCCCTTTCACAATATATAAGAGATATCAAAATCATAATCCTAGAGAAAATCCATACAGATTTTCTGGAGTAGATTCAAATATCACTAAGAGAAAACATATTTTAGGATCCTTTAGTCTATAAAAACAACCAAATGCTCATCAATGAGGTAATATCACCATAGCTTCTGCACAAGCACAATTGTTTCTAGATTTAGATAATGGGTGGAATAGTTACACACATGGGTACGTAACTACCAAGACCCATATGATATCACTGCTCTTTTCTTCATAAACACGCATCCCAGTCCTAGATGTTATGCATCACAGAAAACCTCAAAAAATACACCCTTCTTAGGAAACTAAATCATTGGAGCACTGACCAACTTCTCCTTTTGGTAACCAAATGCTAATTTTCACTGATCATTCCACACAAAATTATAATATTTTCTGGTCAGCGCTATTAGTAAGGATATAACCCAAGAGAAATCAGGTATAAACCTCTAATAATAGTCTATGAGACCAAGGAAACTATGAACCTTGACTATGTTATTGGTTTCTTTTTAAGAAACAATTGTCTTGATATTTGAAGGGTCCATGTCCACACCCTAATGGGACACCACGTGTTTGAGTAAACACATCTTTCGTGTCTATAACTTACACTTAGAGAACTTTCCATAGATCTAGTGGTGTCATGGGACCTGAGAAACTTCTTGGAGATGCTCGACATGCTCCTCCTCTGACATCAAGTATATCGAGATATCATCGATGAATATAATGAGTAACCGGTACAAGAACTCATGGAACATGGAGTTAATAAGCCCCATGATCGTGGTTGGTGTGTACATAACACCACTCATTGGTCCTCCACATTGGAAAACAAAACTCTCCTCCAGAAGTAGTTGATGAGTACATTCATGAAATACATCCAATACATACCAAGGATAACAGTGTATGGATATATCTGTATTAAACATAAATCTACCATAGACTGGTGATTCCCCATCACCACCCTATGTCCTCATCAAACATCAAACAAAGCATCCTAACCTTCAACAAGAATAGATAACACCAAGGGAACTTGGAGACTCTTCACATTAATCCCCAAGTAGTGGACCAAATTATGATCAAAAAAGGAATTTAAGGCTCATAAATCAAACAAGGTACACACAAGATAAGATGAAAAATAGATCACTCCTCAAAAAAAATCCAGGCTCTGCAAGCAATATAACCTATAACATGTGCATTTGACCACACCCAGATCATCTACCTTTCTATTGTCTACCTACATGACCATTCTATACACTAGGTGACTATGGTCAAGTCCCATAACAAGTATACCCTCTTCCAACACCACCTGCCCTCAGTTACTGAACAAGCACCAGCAGTCCCTACTGCTGAAACTACCTCAGAGGAAACTACTATTGCTACTGAAAAGGTCCATGAAAACCCACTTAATATTAGACTCATTAGGTGGTTAGGAATTGAGAATACTTGTACCCATTTACTATATAGACATAACATGAAAATAGAAATCCTTTGGTAGGTGCTTAAAATACACCTTTCCTAGAAGAGAAGGGAAGGATCTTCCACGGTCGTTTCCCCACGAATCAGAACCCTAACTGCCTAAACACCCAAAGCCCACTACCTGAATCCCTAATCCTCAAAACACCCTTCTGACCACTCTCTAGAGGCTCAAATAAAAAATAAATAATTTAATCAATAACCTATTCCTTTTTATACACCTCCAAGTTTGTGGGGATCATAAATGGTGTGAAATTATACATGATCAATGGGCATAAATCCTCCTCTAGATGTCACGCTATGAACTACTCATCCAGAAAAACATCTAAAGAAAAGTGTAATATTTCCTTACACCTGATCCCAAGTTCCTACCCACTTGGGATCCACTATTGAAGGGAGAGTATCTCCTACCTCTTGGATTCCCTCATTGTGGGTGATAGGAATTTAGAATGGAACTATTTCTGAAATTTTGGACACAACACATTTTCTTCCTTATAGTCACTAAGAAACATCATCCACCACTGACGCAAAACTCCCTGAACCTAACTCACTGCCAATGGTATCCATAACTCATCTTAAGCACAAATTAGACCAATAGAGATCTTGAACTCTTCCATACAATGCTCTATCTCCATATCAGATATTCTCCCATCATACTTCCCCAAAATCTACCATTAAAATTCACACAAGGCCCTCTATCAAATCACATAATACTCTATTGGTTCAACCCTATGATGATTAACTAGATTATACTACTGCACCTAAAATACCTAAACCACTCATGAAAGATGAACAATAGCCATTTCTGAAAATAAAGTAGAACAACCTAATCCCGATAGCATGGAATTTTATCAAATCTTATTTATTTAATTCATTTTATTTTTCCACAACAACCCAATTCAAATGTGAACAAAAGTAATAATAATTCATATACCAATCCTAATTCTATAACCTGTAAATAGGTCCACATCACTTGGTCATTCAATAAGCTCATAGTCCATTCACTATATCATGGGGGGCCTAAAACCTCGTGTCTTAGCTGATAACGCTAGCCTATGTCATGTATCAAGATCAACTGACACAATTTCCCTACCATCCCATGAAAACCTCACTTTTCCTAACTTCAAACTCCATTATATCTCTCAACCAAAACCTCTAACACCACTCTTTCATGGCCCCCTCCCTCTAAAGATACCAATTATAAGATAATAGTGAAGTAATAGAGGTAATGACCCCCATGTCCCACCTCTAGTAGGCCATGGGATAGAGACAAGTATTGGGGGTATAAAAATATCATATATTTGGGAGGAATTACCCTATATAAAAAACAGGACAAGGATATAGGATAAAAAACACTAAAAAACATCAGAATATAATATAAAATAAACCCAAATCTATCCCAAAATTCATGTATAGATATAAATCAATTCAAATAAGATTCTCCAACATAAAGTACCAAAAGACAAGTCCTATAGTAGTGACTCAACAACAGCTCCAACACAAGATAACAATGTCCATCACAGTCTACGAAGTGCTCTTGGAAACCTAAAATTAGTTTATTCATGTATATTCAGCATACAATTATACTCGGTAGGGATATTACCAAGGCCTAAAGTTCACATGTGAAAAGAGAAATATAATGCACTAGTGAATAAAGAGAAGAACCAACAAATAGCTATACATATCATATAACCAAACCCAGCCTCACCATGGTTTTCTCACCAAATCATGAAAACAATATAGTAATATAGAATCAATATCATAACAAAATAAAGGTGCCCCACTATCACTTCGCCACCGGTTCTCCATTCTCACACCCCAATGTCGAATGTCCTATGCTCTCATACCTTATATACACATCACATCACATAACATAAAATATCATATGTGACACCCTAAAGGTCAATAGTATGTTTAATTTTGAGTTTTATTAATCCTTGAATGTGTTCTTTGAGTTCCCAAGTGTCGGGAGTTGAAACTTGGTGTTTTCTGGGAAACAGGCCAGGGTAGAGGGTTTGTAAAAAGCTTTCATAAACCATGCAGTAACCGTGTGAGGGGTGATGTAGTTTTTTATAGTGTGATTTCACATGGTTTGAACATGGTTTTTCAAGTTTTTTGACACCCCAAATGAAACTGTGCAACTTTTTTTGGGTGGAAAATGGCACCTGAACAGCTGGCACATAGTTTTTCAAACCTTCTGGCCAAACCATGAGACTTTTTCCATATTATTAATAATTATAAATTTACAAAAAAACACAAACCATGTTTTTATGTTTTTGTGGATATTTCTCCTCCCCCATTCTATGTAGCCATCCTCCCTTAGTGGTTAATATTTCTACCTATTTCTTTTGTGGTATTATATTGTATTAATGGTGTTGTGGCTTGAGGTGAGTTTATTTACTCATGATTTCTAATTCTTTTCCCCTCCTCAAGACTTGTTCTTACATTTTTATGGATTTTTGGACCCTAGGGGTGATGTTGACTAAATATAGGGTGTGTAATGGGGGTTTTGGTTTGATTTCTTGTGTCTTAGGTGTATGAGGATTGGTTCAACCTCTTTTGGGTGGTTTTTGTCAAGGGTGGTGACATTTGGAATGAATCCAAGGTAGGTGTCTCTATTTAAGGGATTTTTTCCATGGCATACTACTAGAATCAATTTTCATGAATATTTTTAAATGTTTTCTAATGAATTTTTAATGGTTTTTAATGAAAATTCCCATGAAATTTAGTGTTTTATTCAAAAGTGGGTTTTTATAAGTAAATAATTAAAATTGGGTTATTTGAATTATGTTTAATTTTTTATGTTGATTTTATTAATGAAATTTTGAATGTTATTCTATATGTTTTTGAAACTTTACTTTCATTTTTGAACATTTTTTTGGTAAAAAAATATTCAAACGATGATCAGCACTCAACCATGGATAATAGACACATATCTAGGCCGGATAGGCATGGTTAGTCATGAATAGAACATTGGAGGGATAGTGCAGCCCAGAAAGTGGGAGAGAACCCATGTGAACTATCCACAAGCATAGGTGGTCAGAAGTCCTGCACGGGATGAATGATGTAGATCGGCCCATGTAGGTGTGTGCATGTATTTCTGAGATCCCACCCCTATGCAATCTTCTGATTTGAGAATCCCATGAGTTTCATTATAAAAAATCATGCTCCTCAACCTCTATTTTGATGTGGGATTCACATATCATAGTTACCTATTATTTATTTTAAAGCCCCACTTGCTTTCACTTGGTTATAACAGGTCACCTGACTTCACCACCTGCCACTACCTTTGACTCACCAACACTGTTTCTACTCACTAAGAAGCACCATTTCCACCCCAATGGAATATTGATGCTTGATCCATCCACAACCACTAATTCAGATACCATCTTAAGATCACCTTCAAAACCTCAACCAAATCACATGAAGATTATTTCAATCTCCCTCTAGAGACTTTGAAGGACTAATGAGTTGAGGAAGAAGATACCATAACTGCTTACCTCTAGAGCTGCTATCACTTAGAACACCCATGATCCTTACATCCCATTTATGCACGAATCACCACCACTGGTTCACACTATCAATGTGATATTTAAACATCCAAAATCTTAAATTTTTTCCATTATTTTACCATGGGTCTCATGGTAATTTAAAAAAAATAGTTATATATTTTAAGATATGGAATCCTTGAATTGAGGGGAGGCTAATGCACTCCTTTTTCTTATAATAGGAAGGGTTGGACACTTTATAAAGGGAGGGTTCTTACACCCACTACCAATGGGAGGAGGTCACTACCTGGTCCAATCTTGTCTTTTTATTTTTCTTTAAATTTTAGTTTAATTTATTTGATTTATTTTCTTATTATTTCAATTTTAATTCATTTTTGTTAATAAAAATGTCTCCCCCCATCCAATTTTCTATTTATTCTTCTTATTATTATTCAAATTCTAAAATTTTGTCTCTTTATTCGAATTTCTTTCTTATTTTATTTTATTTTATTTTTATTATTCTCTCTCTCTCTCTCTTCTTTTTTTATTTTTTGGATTTCATTTGTGTGTTTTCTTCTTATTCTCTCATCCCTTTTCTTTTTTTTCACTCATCTTCTCTTATATTTTCCACCATGTGATCTCTTAGCCACTATAATGAAGGGTTAACCCAAGGCTTCTCCTAGGGTAGGTTAAGTGTTCTTGAATTATTTCTTAAAGTTTATTTTATTTTTGTGATAGATGTGAGTAGTGAAGGTTCCGGGCGCAGTGGAATCTTGTGGGTGGATGTGACCACTTGGCTTTTTTTCATTAGAAATGATCAATCCGGGATCAATACGATGATAAACTCTAGACTCCACAGATCAAATCACATAAATAAACAAAGACTAAGGATAGTCCTGGAACCACAAACGAGGACCGTCAAAAGTTGATTATAATTAATTTAAATAATTGACAAGAAGTACCCTTTTGGGTCTTATTTCTTTGTTGATATTCTTGATCAAGTTCTGATGTGATTTTTCATTGCATCACGGAATCCAATTGTATACTTCCTCTAGTGGTGATCTACACGTGCACCACGTATCTCTGGACATCGCCAAAGAAATCTCCAGGTGCTAGCATGGAGAAAACCTTTGCTTGCGTTGTGTGTCATAGATCATTTTTATCCGATAGAGGAGGATCTCTCTGGTCTTGAGAGCGTTCTTGGAGGAAGGAGTTCTCTCGGCCTTGAGGGAATTCTCCAGAATTATTGTGCACAACGATTAAGGAAATTTTTTGGGGTTGTGAGGATATTTATAATAGGGATTGAGGTTATAGATTTATGACAATAAATAAGTGTGTTACGCGTTTTATTTATTTCATTAACTCTTATTGAAAATTCCCACATGTCGAATCATTAATTCCTTGACATGCACCCATGCTGATTATAATAAATATCATTTAATAAAACAATATTATTTCCTCAAAATCCAAACTGGAAAAACTACACAGCGTTTAATCATTAAAACACGGCGTGTACTTGTTTTTCATAAAACTACATGGCATGTAATCATTAATACATGGCGTGTACTTGTTTTTCATTTCCTTTCTAAAATGAAAACTACAGGGCGTGTAATCATTAATACACAGCGTGTATATCTTGTTTTCATTTTATTCTTCCTCCATAATTAAAACGATTTAGGCTTCCTTGAATAATTATTAAACCACATACAGGAATAATCTTTATTCTACTTGAGATACTTGGATACACTTAGTGTGTGACCCTCTAGGCCTCTTTCTCATTGGCATTAGGCGGGCTTACCTAAGTCCAATATTACTGTCTAGAAATGGGTTAAGACACACAAGAGAAAGAAGTTGATGCCACATTGACGTGTCACCTCATACGAATTCTTAATATGTAATTTGATCCCTTTGTCTCAATACCTCATCAAGCAGGTTTCATGGCAGTTTCATAAACCTATATGCTTGATCTATCATTCTTTGACTTCCAAAAATAAACTTGTCATTACACCATGACCATGGAATTTGGGCAATAGTTCTATTTCAATCAAAGGTCCTGAGATATCTACTTCCATAAATATGGAAGGGAAAAATCATTCCTTGAATTATCCATTAACAAAATGTCATTCGTGATGCACCCAGTGTACCCTACTTTCTACCAAATGTCTTCATGAAGGTTTTCATCAGCAAATATAAGTGCGCAATTCATGACATGAGTTAATGATAATATTCCAATCTAAGGACCATTACACACGCTCATAGATATTAATGTCTGATGACACCATGACATGCATAATTACTACTGGTGGGTTTGTTCTCATAATCTCCCATCTTAGAGATTACCAAGTGTGAACTCCATGAGAGAGAGTCTCGTCTTCTTACGAGTACTCACACGTGATGGTCTGTATACTATGTGTCCTATCATAGTATGTCATCAAACCGTAGAACTTTATTTAAGAATATTTTTATAGCATTTCAAGGTTCTCATCATAGAGGGGATCTTACATAACCTTATTAATGCAATAAATATTCTAGGATATCATTATATTACAGTCATGGAGAATAGTGAAAAATATATAATAAGTGTACATTCATGTAATTAAAGTACAAATAGTTTGTTCTGAGGAAACCAACTCTAACAAACTCCCACTTGGACTAGAGCCAACTGCCTATGAATTTTGGTCCTCTAGACCTCACATGATGATCATGTTTCTGTTGAGTCAAGGCTTTAGTCAAGGGGCCCATCATATTGTCTTCCATGGAAATATTGCTCACTACAACTTCACCTCTCTGAGAAAAATCCCTCAAGAGATGATACTTCTGAAGTATGTTCTTTGTCCACATATGTGACCTTGGCTCTTTTGCAAGTGCCACCGCTACAGTATTATCACAATAGAGTGTGATAGGATCTTTACTACTAGGCACTACATCCATCTCTTAGATGAATCTTCACATCCATACTGCTTCTTTAGCTACCTCAGAAGCGGCGATATACTCGGACTCTGCTGTAGAATCTACCGCCACACTTTTTTTGAGCTTTTCCAGCTCACTGCACCTCTATTCAAACTAAAGATGTACCCAGTCTATGACTTCATGTCATATTGATCAATCTAGAAACTAGCATCTACATGTACTCTGATGAAGAGTTCCTCATCTCCTCCATAAACTCGGAACATATCCTTAGTACGCCTCAGATACTTAAGGATAGTCTTGACTGCCATCCAATGGCGGTCTCCTGGATCAGCTTGATATCTACCTGCCACACTTAATGAGTAAGCAACATCGTATAGCATAGCATACATGACTGACCCAATCACGGATGTGTAAGGGATCCTTTCCATTTTCTTTATTTCCTCATGTGTTTGAGGAAACATTTTCTTGGAAAGATTAATTCCATGTGACACTAGCAACAATACCCTCTTGGATTGTTCCATACTGAATCTATTCAATATATTGTCAATGTATGTACTTTGACTCAGGCCCAGAATTCCCTTGGATCTATCATGATGGATATTTATCCCAAGAATATATGCTACCTCACCCAAGTTTTTCATAGATAATAATTTATCCAACCATGCCTTAACTGACTGTAAGACAGGTACTTCATTTCCAATTAGTAATATGTCATCAACATATACTATTAGGAAAACGACTGCACTTCCACTAAACCTTTTATAGACACAAGGCTAACATTCATTCTTAACAAAGCCAAATTCTGTTACTACTTCATCAAAATGGATGTTTCATGACCTTGATGCTTGATTTAATCCATAAATGGATTTCTGTAACTTGTATACCTTGTTGGCATCCTTTGGAGTCACAACCCCTTCAGGTTGTGTCATGTAGAATTCTTCCCTGAGCATTCCTATTAAGGAATGTTGTTTTGACATCCATTTTCCAAATTTCATAGTCATGGTAAGCGTCAATGGACAATAGGATTCTGATGTATTTAAGCATCACAACTAGTGAAAAGGTTTCATCATAGTCAATTCCTTGACGTTGTGTAAAACCTTTTGAAACCATTCGTGCTTTATAGGTGCTGACTTATCCCTCCATGTCCAGTTTCTTCTTGAATACCCACTTATTACCAATAGTATTTACATCAACTGGAGGATCTATTAAAATCCAGACTTGGTTTTGATACATGGAATCCATTTTAGAATTCATGGATTCTTTTGACTTGGCAATGTCTGTGCCTTCAACTTATTCCTTGTAGGTAAGATTATCATCATTATCAACCAATAATGAGTCACCATCCTCAGTGAAAATTAAACCATATCATTTTGGTTATCTCACCTCTCTCGTGCTCCTACACATTTCTTGTGTCTCTGGAATATATTGTTCTTCCACGGGGCTTTGTGGAATCTGTTCTTGTACCAACTCCTATGTATATTGATCCTCAACTTCATCGAAGTCTATCTCGCTCCCACTATCTCTTTTGGATATGTGCCCCCTCTCAAGGAATATGGCATGCCTTTCCACTGTAACCTTTTTATCAGAGGGGTTGTATAGATAATATCCCTTTGTTTCTGTGGGATATCCTATAAAGATACACTTTATGCCTCGGGGTGCAAGTTTGTTACCTAAAGAGGCCTTAACAAATGCTTCTCTACCCCACACATGTAAATTCGATAACATGGCTTTGTGTCTACTCCATAACTCGTATGGAATACCATTTATCAATTTAGTTGGTACTTGGTTTAGTATGTGTGTTGCTGTTTGTAATGCATATCCCTAAAAGGATAATAGAAGACTTGCATGACTCGTCATTGATCTCACCATGTCCAACAGGGTGTGGTTCCTCCTTTCACTTACACCATTCCACTGAGGTGTGTAAGGAGGGGTGAGTTGAGATAGAATACCAAACTCCCATAAGAAATCAATGAAGTCCTAATTAATATATTTTCCTCCTCTGTCTGAGCGAAGTTTCTTAATCTTCTTACCAATCTGGCTCTCAACTTCATTCTTGTATTATTTAAACCGATCAAAAGAATCTAACTTATACCTCATTAAGTAAATATATCCATATCTACTAAAATCATCAGTAAAAGTTATGAAATACAAGAACCCACCCCTTGATTCAAATGTAAATGGTCCACACACATCTGTGTAAACTAATTATAGAAGCTCTTTATCCCTTTCACCTTTCCCACTAAATGGGGATTTGGTCATTTTGCCTTTTAGACATGCATGACATACACAAAGTGGTTTTAGTTTGAAAGAATCTAAATACCCATCTTGATGTAATTTTGTCAAACGTTTCTCATTGACATGACCTAGCTAGTGATGCCAAAGTTGGGTGTGGTATGAGTCATGTGAATTAACTTTTTCATTGATTTCCATTACTTGGTTTGTGTAGTCTAACACATAAAGGCCATTATATAAATGTTCCCTACCAAAAAAATGTTATCTTTATAAAATTAGCAACATTCATTTCCAAATTTGAAGATGAATACATCAGTATTTAATATGGATACTGAAATAATGTTTTTTCTTATAGAAGGTACATAATAACATCCTTTAAATACCAAGACCATCCCAGTAGGCAATGTGAGGTGGCAGTCTCTGACAACTACAATAGCGAGTATGGCTTTGTTGGCTGCTCGCAGATCCACCTCACTTCAGTCAATCTTTCGGAATCTACTTGGTTCCTGTATTTGGATGCATATGTGAGCACCACAAGCAGTATCTAATACCCAATTAGTAGAAATAGAGAGATTTCATTTGATAACAAACAAACCTGAAGCTTCCCCTTGCTTCCTTGGATGTGTGCAATTTTTCTTTCAGTGGCCCTTCTTGCCACATGTGAAACAAACAGCCTCCTGTTCTCTTGCCTCCCATTTGATCTTCCTTTTCTTGGATGTCCTTGAAGAACCTTTGGGCTTAAAGATCTTTTCCTTACCTTTCATTTTATTTACTATAAGGACAGAAGGCTTTTCACACTTCATATCATTGTCTACTTGGAAAATTAGGATAAGGAGATCAGATAGAGACTTCTCAATGTTGTTCATGTTGAAATTTACAACAAAGTTTGAGAAGCTCTATGGGAGTGATTCAAGAATGATATCGGTACCCAATTATTCAGGGAGTTTAAACCCTAGAACCTCCAAGAGCTCAATATATCTAATGATCTTGACTACATGAGGCCCAACTGGGGCACCCTCTCCAAGCTTGCTCTGGAATGTAGCCTTGGAGATCTCAAACCTTTCTTGTCTTTCTTTCTCTTGGTATATACCACGAAGGTGCTAGAGAATGATTTAGGCATCCATGTCTTCATGAGACTTCATGAGATCAATAGACATTGATGATAGCATCAAACATTGAACATTGAGTGCATCATTCAAATGTTTATCATAGACCAAAAAGTCTTCATCACTCACCCCTTGGGCGGGCGAATCAGGAAGTGAGGACTCCAGCACGTAAAACTTTCATTCATGGCATAGGATAACCTGAGGATTCCTAAACCATTTCTGAAAGTTACTGTCGGTGAGGATATTGTCTTTATTCAGAATTGAGCGCAGAAAAAATGTGGTTGAAGAGTTTTTCATATTGATTCTTCAAATTAAAAGAGCATATCTATCAGTACCTTGTGATTACATTTTGTGAAAAATAATAAATGAATTTATTAATTCTCCCACTATTTTATCAAGTCCCAATGGCCCTAACCATTGAACTTGGAATGTCAAGTTTCCATGACATTCTAGTGGAAAGGATCCATATTCCCCTTCACATAACCCCAACAAGGGTTGGTCATGCTATTTGAAGGTATTTTGGTAGGTAGGTCTTTGCCAACTATGAGCTTACAATTCCTTGATCTATTGAGTGGACTCCCCAATCCTGAAATCTTGACTTGGATTTCCTCAACACTTGCCTCCATTTTACAACAAGTCTAGCAAGGGCTACTCCTCTTGATAGAAAATGTTTAAGTCAACCTGAAACTTTCATAAGAGATTCCATTATAAAAGTAAGTATCCCAACAAGGGTTGGTCAAACACATAGTTTTATTGAGTCTTTCCCTTAATCAAGTAACAGAAGGCTTAGTCTGACTTAATATGGTATTTGAGGGATTTTATTCTTTATGTGTATTTTTGAATTATCACATGCTTGTTAATATTAAGTGATTCTTTCTTAAGTGATTAACCATGTTCTGATAATGTTTACGTGTAGTCCAGTTTTTATTTTATTCCATATTTGCATGCTTGTTTATTTTATTAATTATGTGATTGCGACAACACATACATAATAAATAAACCATGAAATCAGACAGAAATAAAATAAGATTTCATGATCATGAGATTATATTGGTTAGCTTATCTAGCGGTTTTGATAAGCTAACCATGACCTAGGGAAAAACACATTGAACCTGATGGTTCGTGTTTTGCAGCTCCCACCTGTCCACCTTTGTATATTCTTGGGTTGGTTCCGCCTCATCTTTGGGTTTTGAACCATCTCCTCTGACTTGGGAGATCCTCCATTACATGGGGTTTACATTAAATAAATCCTGGGCACGCAGGCCCTATATATTATTGTAAGAAGGCTCACATGCCAATTAATTTAAATTAAATAAATTTAAATGAAACCATGAACACACAAAGGGTCTTTGGTCTAGCTCATTATCATCCATAGCATGTAGCAACATTTACGCATATTTAGAATTCAAATTCTTTTAATCGTTATTTCATTTAAGATAAATCATGCTTGAATTCAATTAATTATGATCTTATAATTAATCAATTCTTTATCTTAAATTCCTTTCTAAATTTCATTGAGATTCTTCTCATCCATATTCCTTGTACAGGTCTTTATACTTTGGAGGAAACCTAGTGAAATTCCATTTATGTAAAGTACATGGCATGTAGGATATATTACACGGCGTGTATTTTTCACCCTTTATCCAAAGTACACACAGGGGGATTTGGCGTGTTTTCTGTACTTTGGATATTTTAGAGTACACGGCATGTAGATTAATCTAACACAACGTGTACTTCCTTGTTACGTGGTTATCGGCCTGGAAATCCCATGTACGTGGTACATGGCTTCTCCTTGTACATGGTTTCACTTGGGTCGTATTGGACTACACGGCGTGTTGATTCAACATACACACTGTGTATTCCGGTTTCCACATGTCATTCAATTCTGGTTAACATGGTGTAATAAATACTTAGGCATGCTCAATTCACATAGCATGGTTTGGCGAACCAGTACCGGTTCGTTGAACCTAAGTACACGGCATGTATTTTTCACTACACGTCATGTATTCTTGTGTTGTATAGACAGAAAGAGAGGCTCATCTGGATGAGTTTCTCGTTTTTATTTTAATCAAAATTAAAATTAAAAGGTTGTTTTTATGATGTCAGTCGAGAAACAAAGGAGGAAGAACAGATCTCATTCATTCAGTTTTATAGAACGATTTGTCTTGAATTGAATCAAATATAAATGCATAAATTATCAACAAAAATTAATTAACTGCAATCAATGTTGTAACCTCCCTCTGATACCATTTGAAGGTTCTGGGTGCAGCAGAAGCTTATGGGTGGATGTTCCCACTTGGATTTTTTCCATTAGCAATGATCAATCCAAGATCAATACAACAATAAACGCCAGTCTCCACAGATCAAATCACTGAAATAGACAAAGAATAAGGATGGTCCCAGAACCACAAACGAGGACCGTCACAGGTTGATTATAATTAATTTAATTAATTGACAAGAAGTACCTTTTTGGGTGTTCTTTCTTCGTTGATATTCTTGATCATGGTCTGATGTGATTCATCATTGCGTCATAGAATCCAAGTGTATAATTCCTCTAGTGGTGATCCACATGTGCACCACGTATCTCTAGACATCACAAAATTAATCTCTGGGTGATAGCATGTAAAAACCTTTGCTTGAATTGTCCACCTTAGATCATTTTGATCTGATGGAGGAGGATCTCTATCAGTATTGAGAGCGTTCTTGGAGGAAGGAGTTATCTCAGCCTTGACGGAAGTCTCCAGAATTGTTGTGCACAACGATTAAGGAAAAGTGTTGGGGTTCTGAGGATATTTATAATCGGGTTTGAGGTTATAGTATTATGACAATAAATAAGAAAGTTATGCATTTTATTTATTTCATTAACTCTTATTGAAAACCCCCACATGTTGAATCATTAATTCCTTGACATGCACCCACGCTGATTATAATAAATATCATTTAATAAAACAATATTATTTCCTCAAAATCCCGACTGGAAAAACTACAAGGAGTGTAATCATTAATACATGGTGTGTACTTGTTTTTCATAAAACTATACGGTGCGTAATCATTAATACACGGCGTGTACTTGTTTTTTATTTCCTTTCCAAAATGAAAACTACAGGGCGTGTAATCATTAATACACGGCGTGTATATCTTGTTTTCATTTTATTCTTCCTCCATCATTAAAACGATTTAGGCTTCCTTGAATAATTATTAAACCATGTATGGGAATAATCTTTATTCTACTTGAGATACTTGGATACACTTAGTGTGTGACCCTCTAGGCCTCTTTCTCATTGGCATTAGGTGGGCTTGCCTAAAGTCCAAGATTATTGTCTTGCGACGGGTCAAGGCACCCAAGAGAAATAAGTTGATGCCACATTGACATGTCACCTCATAAGAATGATTACCATGTAATTTAATCCCTTTCTCTCAATATCTCATCAAGCAGGTTTCATGGAAGTGTCATAAACCTATATGCTTGATATGTCATTCTTTGACTTCCAGAAATAAACTTGTCGTTACACCATGGCCATGGAATTTGCGCGACAGTTATATTTCAATCAAAGGGACTGAGATATATACTTCCATAAATATGGAAGGGAAAAATCCTTCCTCGACTTATCTATTAACCAAATTTCATTCGCAATGCACCCAACGTACCCTACTTCCCACCAACTATCTTTGTGATAGTTTTCATTAGCAAATCTAAGTGCGCGATTCATGACATGAGTTAATGATAATCTTCCAGTCTAAGGACCATTACACGCGCTCGTAAATAGTAATTTCTGATGACACCAAGACATGCAGAATTACTACTGGCGGGTCCGTTCTCATAATCTTCCATCTTGAAGATTACCATGTGCGAACTCCATGAGAGAGAGTCTCGTCTTCTTATGAGTACTCGCACATGGCAGTCTGTATACTATGTGTTCTATCATAGTATGTCATCCAACCGTAGAACTTTATTTAATAATATTGTTATAGCATTTCAAGGTTCTCATCATAGCGGGGATCTTCCATGACTCTATTAATACAAAAAATATTCTTGTACATCATTATATTATAATCATGCAGAACAATGAACAATATATAATAAGTGTACATTCATGTAATCAAAGTACAAACAGTTGGTTCTCAGGACACCAACTCTAACAAGTAGCATGCATGAGTGCGATGATTTCCCACCACGAAATTCTACTCAAATCTATCTATATGATTTTTTAAATATTTCCCATCCCTTATCTTAGATATAATCCTTCATATGATGTATTTTATACATTCAATGGATTAAATGTCATATGATAGAGCTAGGTCCTAGAAGATGTAACACTCTCGACCAAGTTGTGCCATAATCCTTTATTATAGGAGAAGGTGAAATGTAGACTACCTAGGAATTTTAGATTTCATAATTACTAAATAAAAGGATAGTAATTTGTCAGGATATTTCATGAATGGATTGTTAAACTAAATTTAAACAAATAAAGGATAATAATGATAGAACCCGAAACCAAACTCATGACCTATTTGTTTCTTTCTAATCATATTATGTTTAGAATTGCGTATTGTATAAGTTTACATTTTCATTATTATTATCATTTAAATATTTTATAAAGTTATCAAAAACTCAATCATTTATCATTTTTTTCATAAAATAATAAAAACAAAAAACAATTAGATTAGGTGAATTAGAATAAGTAAGAAACTATGAATCTCCTCAAGTGAGATGACCCTGGTTAGCCACTGTGTTGAACTAGAAAAACAATTTTGAAATTTTATTTTTCCATACCCCATAGTATACATGCCATCAAAAATTGGCTTCATTACTAGGGAGATGATTACAAGTTTTCTCAATTTTTCTATTTTCAATTTGTTGATAGTTTTTCATTGTTTTCGTTAAAATCTAAAAAAAATTAACTCACTCTGGTCTATAGATAATATTGGTTTGTTTTCTAGATAGATCAAGGGAGCATGAAGCCAAATTTTCATCGAGAAGGAATTCAAGGACCTTATATAGGAACTTAAAGAAACCCTCAAACAACCATTGGTATAAGGATTGGGAAAAGAATTAATTTAATTTCATAAGTACTTCAAAAAAATTTATCAAGTGGCTGAGACACAAGTAGAGTCATTCTTGGATCTTACCAACCTTTTTGAAAAACTCCACGTGGTAAAATATCAAGAACAAGTGTTCAAAAATGATTTACATGACCAAGTTCAAGGGATAATTGACACACTGAATGACTTGGGGATAAAAATATAATGGATAACTACATATTTCCAATCATCATTAGAGTAACCTAAAAATACACTGTAAGATGAGCCACCAGTATTCCCTAATTTCTATGAGGACATACAATAAGTTGAGGCCATGATTAATAAGTATCCACATCCCAACAATTTAAAGAACTAGATCTAGTATAATCATGATGAGCTAGAGTAGATTCATGATGAGGAAGACTTTCCTACTGAGCTAAGTGTGGTAAATCAACAAGATCTGAATGACTTTTGTAATGAATGTTGTAACGACCCGAATCTAGAGCCCCTCCACTAGTGCCTCGTACTCAGCTCTCCACATGACCTCAAGCACGTTTCCCCTAAAAACCAGAGGCTGTTGACTAGCAGCGAGGGCCTTAGTAATTCGGTGGGGAAACTATTCCCTCATTCGGTAAAGTATACAGCGGAAGAACAACCAGACACAATAGCGGAAACAATAACAGCATACAACAACTGAGATGAACAGTTGAAGCAATGTAAAAAATATTAATGATGCAACATGGTCCATATGTCTATAGAAAATAGTAAACAACCCAACGTGATGAAATACAACTGAAAACAAAGTTCAAAAGAAAACAAAGTAAACTCCTCAGCATCGCAAGCCTAAGCTCTGTCCCTTTCTCTCCAGGTCCAAGCAATCAAGTACCGGAATTTGAAGGGCACTTTCCCTTATCTAGTCCTGCAACAAAAAAGTCTGCTTGGGCCCAAAACCATGTCCCAAATAGGGTGTGAGATACAATACCAGTAGGAAATCACCCAAAGATTTGTGCCTAATAGTCAATGAATACATGGCAAGTAAAAGTGCGGGAAGCAGTAAATAGAAAAGCACAGCAGCTACAATCCACAGTTCTAGCATATAATAAACACAAGTAAACAACCAACAACAAGTAGAAAACTGGTAACCCTCTGGGTACCTCTCACAGCCTAACCCCTATGGTTCAACCTACAAGTACTAGCAACCCTCCAGGAGGCACACATAGTTTCACCCCTCTGGTTCAACTAAATATTAGACTCTCTGAGGAAGTACTCACCGTCAATTCCCCCTATAGTCTCATATCATGCTAAAGGCTCTCTGGTGAAGCACTTAACATCTCATTCTCCCTGTGGCCCGCGTTGAGGATCTACAGACTCTGAGGAAGCACTCATATTCAATTCCCCTTGTGGTCTCGCATCGTATTAAAAGACACTCTGGAGAAGCCCTTACTTCGATTCTCCCTATGGTCTACTGCACTAGGTCCTCACAGTCCTGTGTGAAAGAAACATGTTCAGCGCGCATGCAACGTCCAAGTAAACCTAAAGAACTACTTGGCAATCATTTTAAGGCTCAACAGCATAACAAAGCAATAGTTCCACTATCCTACAACTAGGCATGGAAACTGGAAAACTTCAAACAAGAAAAACAAGCATGGAAAGCATCCAGAGTAAAACAAAACTACAAAGGTAAACCTCTACTATAGCAATCAAGCAAAGAAGGCAATACAACAAGGGAAAAATAGGAACACGCAATACCCTGTTCAAGGGTATTGGTGGAATTTGCACAAAATACTCATCAACTTTCTATAGAAAGGCACAAACCACCTACCTCGATCCTAGGAGATCGATATATGTGAACATAGATGACAGATTCTCCTTAGAACGCCATAGATCTGAGAAAACGTCTGAAACACATAAACTACAATAACTTGAAAAGGATGAGGAATTGGAAAACAAGGCTCAAGAAGAAGGGAGAAATCACCGCTGCGCTTCCAACACAATTGACAGAGCTCGAATCGGAGAAGGACGGAGAGGTGGGGGATCGGGGAAGATCTAGTTGTACGGGTCGCTCTCGGACGAAGAACCTAGAGAAGGGGTGTGTTCTCTCCATCAGGCGCGACCCTGGTGTGTTTAGTTAAAAAAAGAAAAGTACACGGTGTGTACTTTTAGAGTACACGGCGTGTACTAGGTTTTTTCCCGTACTCCGCCAAAAACGGCCTCTACGTCAGCCCTACACACCGTGTGTGTGGCCCGGACACGGCCATCACACAACTTTGAGAGGGAGGAGAGTACACGGTGTGTACTCAGAAAGTATACAGTGTGTATTTCGAAAATTTACAGAAACTCCATTTTTCTTAAAAACTCCAGAAAAAGGAAGGTCGTACCTGAAACGAATATCTGGGTTCTTACAAACTTCCCCCCTTAAAGAAATTCATCCCCGAATTTCCCCTAGTGAGGCATAGAAGAAGAAGAACCCCCGAACAACTCTAGACACTGTGATCGTACATCGGCCTCCCTCTCCCAACTCTCATCCTGTACTCATCCATGCTGCCATATCACCCGTACAAGAGGGACAGACCGCCCACGGAGAACCTTCATACTGCGATCGACAATCCGGATGGGATGTTCCTCAAACGATGCATCCACTTTGAGTTCAACTTCCTCAGGCTGAAAGACATGAGATAGCTCTGAAAAGTAACTTCGGAGATGAGAGACGTGGAAGACGTCATGCATGGCCTAGTACCTCTAGGGTAGCCGCAACCGATAGGAGACCAGCCCAACTCTCTCTAAAACCTCAAACGGCCCGACGTACCACGGTGAAAGCTTACCCTATCTCTAAATCCTCTTGTGTCCCAATCCTCTAGGGTAGCCGCAACCGATAAGACTTCTGTCGAGACTATGTTGTAGCCATCCTCTTCCAAATGAACTCTATCTGCTCTGAAGTCTCCTGAATAAGACGAGTTCCCAGCAAAGCTACCTCTCCTGCCTCCATCCAGCATAAGGGTGATCGGCATGGCCTACCGTACAGAGCCTCATAAGTTTCCATCTAAATAGTCGCCTGAAAATTGTTGTTATAGGAGAACTCCACCAAAGGGATATGCTTCTCCCAAGAACCGCCAAACTCTAGGATGAAATCTCAGAGCATATCCTCTAGCACCTAGATCGTACGCTTGGACTGGACATCAGTCTAGGGATGATATTCTATACTCAAAAGTACCTGTGTACCCAAGGCCTTCTGAAGTCCCTGCCAGAACCGAGAGGTAAAGTGCGCATATCTGTCTGAAACAATAGATTGTGTAACTCTATGTAGACGAATGATCTCTTTGATGAAAAGTTGTCCCAGATCATCAACATTGAAGGTATCCTTGATCGGCAAGAAGTTATAAACCTTCATGAACCTATCGATGACAACCCAAACAGCATCGTTCCCTCGAGGTGACCTCGGCAACCTGATCACGAAGTCCATCGCAACATCGTTCCACTTCCACTCTGGAATAGGTAATTGCTGCAAAAGGCCTACTGGTCGCTGGTGCTTCGCCTTCACCTGCTGACAAGTAGAACACCGCATGACAAAACCAGCAACATCTTTCTTCATAACTGGCCACCAATACTAGCGATGGAGATCCCGATACATCTTGGTGATTCCAGGATGAACTGCCCAAAATGAGGAATGAAATTCCTGCATCAGCTCCTCACGTATTTCAGCTGGCACCCATACACATCCCTGGAAACACAAGATCTTATCCTCGTCCACTATCCATCCAGGAAGAGGGTCCTCTCCTGACACGCTCTCCCGCAGGACTAAGCCTTCTGAGTCTAATAGTTGCCTCATCCTTACCCGATCAAGTAGTGTAGAGATAACAGCTACAGAAGATAGAAAAGTTCGTCCCTGTCTGTCGTGCACCTCCAGATGCATCTCAGAGAACAGAGCCATAAGCTTCCACTCACTTCTGGCCTCCTGAACTGCCTGAATCTGAGTCCTCCTACTCAACGCGTCTACCACTGTGTTGCCCTTTCTCGGCGTATAGGCAAGCTAGAAATCAAAATACTGAAGATACTCGACCCACCTGTGATGCCTCAGATTCAGATCACGCTGAGTGAATATATATTCGAGACTCTTGTGGTCGGTGAAAACCACAAAATGCTCTCCCAAAAGGTAATTTCTCCAACAGCGTAAGGTGTGAACAATAGTTGCCAAATCTAGATCATGTGTAGGGTAGTTCCTCTCATGTGGACTCAACTGCTGAGACCCGTACGCAATGACTCTATCTCCCTGCATAAGGACAGCACCTAGTCCGATATCCAAAGCATCACAATAAATAGTGTAGCTCTTGCCTGGATATGGCAAGACTAGTATCAGTGCTAACGTCAATCTTCCCTTTAGCTCCTGAAAGGCTGACTCACAAGAATCTGACCATAAGAACTTCGCCCCCTTCTTGGTCAGTCCTGTAAAAGGTGTTTCTAGGCGTGAAAAGTCCGAAATGAAGCGTCTGTAGTATCCAACCAGCCCTAAGAAACTTCATACCTCAAAAACGTTCTTCGGCTGCTCCTAGGAAATTACAGCTCTCACCTTCTATGGATCCACCGACACTCCTACCTCTGAGATGATGTGACCCAAAAAGTGAATCTGATCCATCTAGAAGTGGCGCTTCGAGAGTTTAGCATAAAGTTGATGCTCTCTCATTGTACTCAGAACGATCTCAAGATGTGTGGCATGGTCGTGTCGAGTGTGGGAGTACACCAAGATATCGTCCACGAAGACAACGAAAAAGGAATCCAAGTAAGGATGGAACACTCGGTTCATCAGTGCCATGAAAACTGCAGGTGCATTCATGAGACCGAACGACATAACTGTATACTCATATAAACCATACCTACTCCTGAAAGCTGTCAAAGGTATATCTGATGGTCTAACGTGCAACTGATGATAGCCAGACCTCAAGTCAATCTTCGAGAATACTCAGGCTCCTCAAAGCTGATCAAAGAGGTCATTGATCCTTGGAAAGGGATATCGATTCTTGACTGTCAACTGGTTCAGCTTCCGATAATCCACACAGATCCTAAGGGTACCGTCTGCCTTCTTCGCAAACAGGACAGGCGAACCCCAAGGAGAAGTATTGGGTTGTATGAAAGCCTTTTCCTATAACTCCTCCAACTGCTTCTTGAGCTCCTGCAACTCAGGTGTGGCCATCCTATATGGAGGAATGGACATCGATGCTTCTCCCGGCATGAGCTCAATAGAAAATTCTACCTCACGCTCTGGAGGAAAACCCAAAAAGTCCTCTAAAAAGACGTCCGTGAAATTATCCACCACTAGAGGAAAGTCCAATTGCAAAGTCCCCTAATCATCCAGATAAAGACTAGTAATCTGGGTCGTCACCCTTCCTAGACCATGATGCTCGAGTCCTACTCGAATCACCTGTACATCCCATTCACCTCTATGAAGAAAATATTCACCCTCTGGTGAAACGAAACTCACTTTGTGGCAATAACAGTCGATGACTGCCTGGAAGGGAACCAACCAGTCCATCCTGAGGATGACATCATAGCCTGTCATCTCTAGGACATAGAGGTCCCATAAGAAACAATACCCTACAACCTTGAGAGGGCACTCTCAACACTGAAGTACACTAGATTTCCTCATCCCCAAAGGTGTGTCTAGTGTTAACGAGTCGGCAGAAGAAAAGATGCAGAGCCCAAGGCTCTCTACGAAAACAACAGAGATAAAGCTATGCGTATCACCAGTATCAAAAAGATCTGAAGATAAAACTGAGGCTACTAAAATCATACCTCGAACTGTAGAACGGTCAGGATTCTGCTCCTGATAGGTCTGCTCCATGGAAAAAGACTGGCCTGCACCATGGCCATGCGCCCCTGGCTGACCACTCTAAGATGATCCACCTTGCTGGTGTTGAGGGACTGGTGGCTGACTTCTATGGCCTCAACCTCCACCTCGGCCCGAATGGCTGGAAGAACTATAGTTCCCTGACTGGTGAGAAAATGGTGGTGCTTCTCCTGAACAAGGAGTCATGGAAGAACCCCGGTCACCAGCTGTTGGTGAGAAAACCTGGCAGAAACGCTGAAGGTTACCCTTCTCGCTGCAAGATCGGTACTCCATGGGGTCTCTCTGGCACTGCGGCCTCATGTGTCCTGACCGGCCACACTGGTAGCATACCACCTGGCTGCCTGACGATGCATCTCGCTTCCTTGGATCACCACGCGTAGACTCCCTACGACACTTCTTGCTGTCATCTGGAGGAAAACTAGCTCTGGAAGCAAAATCGCCCTGGTCTGTAGCTCCGAAGTCTCTCAGATTGTGCTTCGCAATCAGTGCCTGGTTGATGATGGAAGTGATGGAAGTCAACTGGAATATATTCACCTACGAGCGAATCTCCCTCCTGAGACCATCCTCAAACTTCCTTGATAAGAACACCCCACTCCAATCCTGGAGGGGTGTGAAATGCTACAGCTTGGTGAAACGAGAGGAATACTCCATGACAGAAAGAGTACCCTGCTCTAAACTCATGAACTCCCAGGCTCGGTCATCCCTCAGGGTTTCTGGGTAGAATTAGTCATAGAACATGCAATGGAACTCCTCCCAAGCCATAACCTACTGGTGACCCACCTGTGAGATTATGTCCCACCACCTCTTGGAGGCATCTCGGATCATGTAGGTAGCGAGCTTGACTCGCCTCTCTGGATGTGTCTCCAGATTCTCAAAGATAGTCATCATGGATTCTAGCCATGACTCTGCAGCCTGAGTTCCTCCTTCCCCCAAGAAAGTAGGAGGATGTTACTGCTGTAAAACCCGCGTTAAGTCTTCCATAGTCGTGGTAGGAGGCGGTGCTCCCTGAAGGGTCTAGATCATCCTCATAAAACCTTCCCTGAACTGCACATCAGCGCCTGCAACTGGTATGACATCTGGTGCCAAGGCTGGCCCAACTGGAGGGTCTGTAGGAAGTCTCTAATCAGCCATATTTGGCGTCTGATCACTGCCTAATGACAGACGTACAACTGGAGGATGCCTCGGAGGCATAGCTCTGAAAGATCAAAAGAACACCTTAGATTAGAAAACAAGGATAGGAAAAAAAGAGTATAAAATAGGAACAGGGAAGGAAAAATACACAAGTTTACAAAACACGACTACACAGTGTGTATAAAAACTACATGGCATGTCCTCTTAAGCCACTGACATGGGAGTGTAACCCTGCCCTATAGGTCATGTACACCACAAACTACATAGCGTGTTAACCCCACACACGGCGTGTACTTGAAACTAATCCCCTGCCCGAGTCCATTTACACGGCTAACCCACACGGTCCGACATAACCTGAGACTACATGGCGTGTTCTAAACAAACATGGTGTGTACTAGAAAAGGCTTCGGCGGCCTGTGTTATTAAATACACGGCCATCTACATGGCTGGACCTTACACGGCGTGTTCTGAACAAACACGACATGTATAGGTGAAGGTGACACCATCTCGTGTTGTTCATGACATGGCCGGATACCTGAACAAGACTACACGGCGTGTTCCTAAAATAACATGGCATGTCTAAGAGAAGGTAACGTCGACCTGTGTTGTCCGTGACACGGCCGGGTACCTAGACGAGACTACACGGCGTGTGCCGAAAACACACGGCGTGTCTACTCGAGCTTCCCCGACCCGTGTTGTTAGTGACACAGCCGGGTACACAGCTCCGAACTACACGGCGTGTACAAACCATACACGGCGTGTTCCTGAAGTTACTTCCACAACAGCATGTCCCTGCTCACACGTTCAGTGACACGGCGTAAAAACTACACGGTGTGTATCTGAAAAGTACACGTTGTGTATTCTGGGTTTTTCTGGGCAGTAGCTCAGAAACTATACAGAATCCTAGAAACACTGAAAACAAGGCAAAGAGGTGCCAAATGCCAATCCGTGAGGGCTCATACTCCCCACGAATCAAAGCTTGGAATCTCTTACAGTCATAGACAAGATAAAACAGGATCATGATCCACCAATTTACAATTCGGGAGGGCCCATAACACCTCAAGAATCAAATTTTGGTGTTCATTTAAGCAAGATAGGAATCAATCAATCCTCTAACAAGGCAGCAGAGATTCTATCAATAATCTATCACAACAGCATGCATAATCTACACAAAGTCTATCACAACAGTATGCAATCGCTAATGAGCCCTAGATGGCATGGTAAGAATGCATGGCATGTGATTTCTACAAGTGCCTATATGATGCATGAGATGAAATACCCTCATCTCATCAGGTTGTGACAGAAATAGAACCGCAATCGTCAATAAAATAACAAAACAAATCATGTGAATCACTCTAGGTAAAATCATATCAACCGTAAAATCTCAAAACTAGCAAACTGCAATTAACGAGGTAGTATGGATTTTCCCTATACACGGGTTAGCTACTCTCAAGCACAGCTTAATACCAAGTACCAAATCCTTCCTATCCCTGGATAAAGTCTCTAAACAGCAAAGAAAGAGAAAAAAATCCATCTGATACCACTTTGTAACGACCCAAATCCGGAGTCCCTCCACTGGTTCCCTATACTCAGTTCGCCACATGACCTCAACCGTGTTTCCCCTAAATGCCTGAGGCTTCCGACTAGCATTGAGAGCCTTGGTGAGTCAGTGGGGAAAATATTCCCTCATTCGGTAAAGTATACAGCGTAAGAACAACCAGACACAATAGCGGAAACAATAACAGCATACAACAACTGAGCTGAACAGCTGAAGCAATGTAAAAAATAGTAATGATGCAACATGGAACATATGTCTATGGAAAATAGTAAACAACCCAACATGCTGAAATAAAACTAAAAACAAAGTTCAAAATAAAACAAAGTAAACTCCTCAACATCGCAAGCCTAATATCGGTCCCTTGCACTCCAGCTCCAAGCAATCAAGTACCAGAAGTCAAAGGGTGTTTGCCCTTATCTAGTCCTGCAACAACAAAGTCTTCTTGGGCCCAAAATCATGGCCCAAACAGGGTGTGAGATACAATCCCAGTAGAAAATCACCCAAAGATCTGTGACTAACAGTCAATGAATACATGGCAAGTAAAAGTGCAGGAAGAAGTAAACAAAAAAGCACAGTAGCTACAATCCACAGTTCTAGCATATAAATTACACAAGTAAACAACCAACAACAAGTAGAAAATAGGTAACCCTCTGGGTATCTCTCACAGCCTAACCCCTATGGTTCAACCTACAAGTACTAGCAACCCTCCAGGAGGCACACACAGTCTCGCCCCTCTGGTTCAGCTAAATATTAGACTCTTGGAGGAAGCACTCACCATCAATTCCCCCTACAGTCTCGTATCGTTCTAAAGGCTCTCTGGGGAAGCACTCAACATCTCATTCCCCCTATGGCCCGCGTTGAGGATCTACAGACTCTCTGATGAAGTACTCATCGTCAATTCCCCCTTTGGTCTCGTATCGTATTAAAATACACTGGAGAATCGCTTACATCGATTCTCTCTATGGTCTACTACACTAGGTCCTCACAGTCCTGTGTGAAAGAAACATGCTCAGCGCGTGTGCAACATCCATGTAAACCTCACAAACTACTTGTATATCATTCTAAGTCTCAATAGCATAACAAAGCAACAGTTCCACTATCCTACAACTAGGCATGGCAACTGGAAAACGCCAAACAAGCAAAACAAGCATGGCAAGCATCCAGATTACAACAAAACTACAAAGGTAAACCTCTACTATAGCAATCAAGCAAAGCAGGCAATACAAAAAGGGCAAAACAGAAACACAAAATACCCCGTTCAAGGGTATTGGTGGAATTTGAACAAAATACTCATCGACTTTCTACAGAAAGGCACAAACCACATACCTCGATCCTAGGAGATCGATATAGGTGAACAGTGATGATAGATTCTCCCTAGAATGTTGTAGATCTGAGAAAACGTCTGAAACACATAAACCATAATAACTTGAAAAGGAGGAGGAATTGGAATAAAAGGCTCAAGCAAAAGGGAGAACTTACCACTATGCTTCCAACGCAATCGACAGAGCTTGAATCTGAGAACAGACAGAGAGGTGGGGGATCGGGGAAGATCTGGTCATACGGGTCGCTCTCGGACAAAGAACCTAGATAAGGGGTGTTTTCTATCCATCATGTGTGACCCCGGTGCGTTTAGTGAAAAAAAAAAGAAAATTACACGGCATGTACTTTTAGATTACATGGTGTGTACTAGGTTTTTTTTTGTAATCCACCAAAAATGGCCTCCACATCAACCCTACACACATGTGTGTGGCCCGAACACGGCCAGCACACAGCTTCGAGTGGGAGGATAGTACACGGCATGTACTCAGAAATTACACGGCGTGTATTTCGAAAATTTCCAGAAACTCCATTTTTCTTAAAAACTCCAGAAAAAGGAAGGATGTACCTGAAATGAAGATCCGGGTTCTTAAAAATGTCAGGTATAAATCAATATCCCTAGTCCTTAAAAAGTATAAGATCAAGAATCATTGAATATATCTCTAACCATAGAGGAAGAAACCACCCAAATGGTGGAATTTGATGAAAATATAGAGACTGACTACCTACCTCCACTTGCTACCATTCTACTCTATGAGGCACTCACCATTGAAGAATATATTGAAGATAAACCAACTAAGGGAGTTGAACTTATCTCAAAATATATTTCATTTGGTTTTATTCAATCTTAATTGAGTATCAATTCCCACTACTATGAATTTTTATATTCAGAAAATATTTTTTATTTCTTAGAGGGAGATGGAGGAACCACACATGCACCTGATGAGGAACACATATATCTCACTAATTTTTATGAACATGTATTTGAGTAAGCCCATGAAGAAGTCAAAGTATTTTATATTGAGGAAATAAGGAAACAAGCTGGTCATTATGAAATGAATAAAAATTATGATTATTCAAATTTAAATTTTATTCAAGTAAAAAATGCCTATTTATTTTTCCTTTGATCATTCAATTCATGCATCCCCTATTGAGAAATCACTATAAAAGAAGTGTGAGGTTTCATAGTTAGAAACCAAGAATGAGGATGATCCATACTGTATCATACCCCCACCATGCAAGATATACTTAATTATGAAGGGGATGGATCTGGTATACTCTATCCATGGATCATTCCTCACCAAAAAATAATAATAATGGGTTGGAAAATCCACATGTGGTGGTTCAAGTATAAGAAGCTCCATCCACTAACTAACTATAGATGATAGCTTGTACTTCCATCTAGAGGTAGTAAAAATATAGGGCCCACCTGGGGGATTATACCAAGAATTATCTTTCTAATTACTTTTTTTTATTTTAATTTCATTCTTAGGATTAGTCCATCAAATGGATCACTCCCTCTATCATTTTTATCTTTTATGACATGATACTTGTGTTTAATTGATTAATTATATTTTATAGGTTTATGATGGAACAAGGTATACACTAAATAGTTGAGAAAAATGACTAAGCTTCATGGGATAGGGAGTTCATTCATTCATCTACTATTTTCAAACTCCCTTCATTTTTAATAAGATTCTGATTTGATCTTTAAACTGGAAATTCCATTCCCACACTTTGAATTTATTATTTAATTGACTTATCCAGGATACATGAGTTTCTTAGGAATCCTATTATTCCATGTTTTATATTTCAATGATAATGAAATTGAATGAGTAAAATAGAGAATTTAATGATTAAGAGTGTCACATGGATATTAAAATAAATAATCAATATTTGAGTGGATTAGTTAATTCATGTAGGTGAAATTTCCCTATCATTTTTTCTTGCTTTGAATTTTTGAAATTTATGTGAATTTATTTGTTATTATTATTAATGCCTTTATTGATTATCCCAAATCAAATGTCTCATTCCTAAGAGGATTTCTATACCAAGTACTTTCTATTTATTCTTGAGCGTATTTCTTGAGTGATATTAGGACATGCCACCTGATAGAACTTACATTTAAACTTGTAAAATCTATGACTATGGAAATACAAATTTAAAATTATTGAGGCATATTTTAAAAATCCCTTATCCTTGAGACCACCTTTATATAAATCCTTGTTTAAACAATAGAAATCGTGAATGGCCTTATTAGAAATGAGCCATTATTTCAAGCCAATTTTATCCATTCCAACCCTCCTCTTAGTATTTTCATGATAGTTTAAAGTTAAATTGTGGGGGTGAAGGGATTCATGGTGGAAGGGATGAAATACATTGTAAATAAGAAGTTTGGTTTTGTTTAATTGTAGGTTTTGAGAAATTTTTTTAATTCATTCATTATGCTTATAGTTTTTCCCTCTTGAAAAAAAGTAATAGAAAAATAATAGGAATGAGTTGTGGATTATAAGAATCAATAATTACCATTACTGGACTAATGGTTTTTATCATATGTGTTTATGTGGTGAATGTGAGATAAATTGTAAGCATAACTATCAAAAATGAAAAAAAAAGACTCTGAGAAAAAAGGATATAAATGTAGATAAAAATTCAAGAGGGTGCACAAATCATTCATTATAATTTATTTTGATCATAACATTTACTTTAAGTTTTGGGGGAAGTGGGAGTTTCTACTTTAAAGAGTATAATTTCATTACACCTTTACTTTTGATATCATGCACTGTACTTTAAGAGATAAACCTCCTCTTTTAGACTTAATTTTAAAAAAATCAATTCTTACCTACCTTAAGCCTCATAGTAATTAGAACCTTAATTTAAATTCCTAAAATATTTATGTAACTTTTTTTGTTACAAAGTTTAGAAAATAGTTTCATTACAGACCTATGGATAGGGAGCATGTTATCATTATATGAACATAAATTTACTTGAATTGTATCATGAGTAATGAGAAAAAGATTCAAAGGAGAGGTAAATAATAATATGGAATGTTTGATAATAATGAATTAAGGATCTTGAATGTATGAAAGAATAAGTTCCACTAATTTTAAAAGGTATAAATTAAAATACTTGGATTAATTTTTTCTTTGAAAATTGAGAAATTAAATTGATATTTTATGTGCAATTTTGAAAGTTTTATTAGACATTAATAATAATTTAATTTAATTATTTTGATATTTTAATGATGGTATCATTGGTTCCTTATGAATTTCAATGTTGAAATTTTATTCTTGAGAAAAAGAATAGTTTAAGTGTGGGGTAATTGATAGAATCAATTTGCATGCATATTTGTAAATGTTTTCCAATGATTTTGTAATGGTTTTTAATGAAAAAATTCATGGAATTAAATGGTTTATTAAAAAGTGGGTTTCTATAAATAATGATTTAAAATTGGTTTATTTGAATGATTTTCAATTTTTGGATATTTATTTTATTAATGAATTTTTTAATGTTATTTTATAAGTGTTTAAAACATTACGTTCATTTTTGAACTATTTTTAGGTAAAAATATGTTGAGGATGTTCATCCCTCAACCATGGATAAAAGTTGCATATCTAAGACTGATAGGCCTAGCTAGCCATTCATAACACATGGTAGGGATAGTGCATCTTGGAGAGTGGGATATATCCACCTCAAACCAACCACATGCAAAGGTAGGTGGAAGGTCCACGTGGGCTGAGTAGTGCAGCTCCGCCCATATAGGTTTGTGTGTGTGTTTTCAGGAGCCCACCCTAGTGCAAGATTCTGAGTCGGGCATCCAATGAGTTTCATTATAAACAATCACACTCCCCAACCTTTGTTTCTATGTGGGACACAAGGATCCTAGTTACTATTCATTTCTTTTAAAATCCCACTCACCCATTCTAGGTTATAAAATGTCACCTGAATCCACCACTCACTGCCACCTTCGACTCACCAAATCCATTTTTACACACTGGGAAACACCATTGCTTCCCCCTGGAAGCTAAAATCTCAAACCATATACCAATTCCAAGCCTAATAACACCTTTATATCACCTCTGAAGCATCGTTCAAACCCCATGAAGCTCATTTGGAGCTCCCTCTGGCCACTTTTAAGGCCACCGGGGTTGATGAAAAGGATACCATCACTACCTGCCTCTATAGCCACTACTATGTGGAACTCCCATGCGCCTTAAATATCATGCATGCATGAAGAATCACCACCATTCCATGCTATCAACATGATATTTAAACACCTAAAATATTAGGGTGTTTCCATTCTTTTACCGTGGGTCTCATGGGAATCTAAAAAAGAGATATATATTTGAAGATATGTAATCCTTGAACTGAGGGGAGGATGATGCACTCCTTATGTTTATAAAAGGAAGTTTTGGACACTGCCCAAAGGAATAATTCATGCACCCACTACCAAAGGAAGGAGGACACTACCTAGGTTGATGCTATGTTTTTATTTTTCTTTAAATTGTAGTTTAATTTCTTTGTTTTATTTTCTTATTATTTCAATTGTAATTCATGAATGTTAATTAAAAGGTGTTTTACCCCATCCAATATCCTTATTCTTCTTCTTATTATTCTTATTCTTAAAAATATAACATTATTACTTTTATTTTAATTTATTTATTATTTTACTTTATTTTATTTTTATTATTCACTCTCTCTCTCTTCTTCTATTTTTATTTTTTTGATTTTATGTGTATTTTATCTTCTTTGTCTCTCACCCATTTTATTTTTATTTTATTTCTCTCTTATTCTCTTCTATCTTTACACCAAGTGATATCTTACCCTCAACAATGAGGGGTTGGCCTGAGGCTTTTCCTAAGTGAGGTTAGGTGTTCTTAACTTCTTTCTAAATGATTATTTTATGTTTGTGATAGATGTGAGTAGCATTCATTATTGTGCAAATTTCCCACCAAGACATGAAACAAAATTCTATTTATATGATTTTATTAAATATTTTTTTCACCTTTTTAATAGATACAAGATCTTCATACGATGGAGTTGAGAATTCAGTGGATGAAGTGGCATACAATGGAGCTAGGTTTTGGAATATGCCGCACTCTCGATTGAAGTATACTATCAGCCCTGATTATAGGTGGGGGTGAAATTTAGATAGTTTAAGTATTTGATATTTCAAAATTACTAAATAAAATTATAGTAATTCATCATGATATTTCATTAATGTGTTATTAAAATAAAACAAATAAATGATAAGAATCATATAACATAAAACCAAACTCAAGACCATGTTTTTTATTTCTAATCACATCTTTTAGCATTTCATGTTATTATAAGTTTAAATTGCATTATTATTTTAATTTAAATATTTTATAAAGTCATCAAAAACCCATTCAGTTATCATTGTTTTCATAAAAATAATAATAAAAACAAAAACAATTAGATTTAGGTGAATTAGAATAAGTAAGTAAGTAATTATGAAACTCCTCAAGTGAGAAGACCCTAGTTATCCATTGTGATACACTAGGAAAAAAATTTATAAATTTCCTTTTGTCATGGATTATGATAGATGTGTCATCACATACCTTCAAATTTATAATCACCTTTGGTTTTTTATGATTAAATTTATATTTAAATGATTTATGTTTGGTGTGTATTCCATGTTTGATGTGTTTCATGTATTAGTTTTTCAATTTGGAGTTTAAAGTGGGGGTTTCAAAATGGGTGTGGATTTTGTTCCCACCAACTATTTGATAAAATGTCTCAAATAGATTTTTTTATTTTAAATGGATTTCTAAGTGGTTTTAGAAAAATATTTACCTTGTAAAGGGTGTTTTGTTATAATGGGAATGTTTTTTTGTGAAATGGATTGAGTTGTAGATTTATTGATATGGGAAACTTTTTGTGGATGTGTTGGCATGGAGTAGAACATGGGTTAACCAAGGTGTGAGTGAGGGGTTTTTTTGAGGGACTGCATGAGCCTTTGGAGGGAAGACTATGAGAGATTTCATATTATTTTTTATGGGTGGTCCTGTGTGCCCACAATGGTTGGATTTCAAGAGCCTCCAATTTGGTTTCCAAGGGACTGGGAGAGCTTTTAGGTAGGAATACCATGTGAGATTTCATGTTGGTCCTAGTTAAGACTGTGAGAGATTCAATTTCTTAGCTATCTGGAATACTTATTCACTCACTCATGATAACCTTGATGATTGATTCCCCTAGGTGCACATTACTCATGCTGAATTGGTTTATATGATTTATTAATTTTATTAGTTCCATTTCTACATGATCAGATGTATTATTCCCATTTTTTATTTTCTATTTATATGGTTATATGATATTGATGTTATGATCACCTTTATTATTCCTTTTTGGTTATGTTTTATCATGTTGTGCCTTGTGTACTTATTTATCTATTTAAGCTATGTTTGAAAATTGTTTTTCAAAATGATGCTTTGTTTTGAAAAAGAAATTTTTTGTCCCAACTAGGTTAAATACCCTCATATAGGGGTGAATTTCTGTACGAAATATTAAAAAAATCCCCTTATAATCTTGTTACATCATTAAATAAAACACTATTATCTCCCTTTCTCATAGACATGTATCAATATAAATTAAATCATGCTCGAGACACAAAAATTTTACTTGGTTCACCCACATCGGTCTACGTTCAAGGGTCATATAAATGAAATGCGCCTATGTACCAAATCCACTAAAGTGAACTTCTATTACAAAGTTCATAGAAGAATCACTATTCCTCCTAATTTACAACCAATCACAATTTGAAATCTCATTGCTCACTCACCTAAACTGTGCACCCTGCTTCTTTAGAATATTATTATTTTGAATAATTTAATTAATTTTTTACCCTCATTTGGTGAATCATTAAGTTACACTTTCACCAACTTTATGAATACCACTTTACCATATAATTACTAGGAAATCCCTTTAGATTCTTGTAAGATTTATATTCACAAAACCCCTTTCTCAAATTTCACAAAACTACCAAATAATTTATGAAACTTTTCAAAGATTATAAAACTTTTTAATTTTACAAAACTCTCAACATTTTGAAAAAAAAATATTTAGAGATACTCACAAATGTTCATGAAGCTTTTAATTTCTTAAAACTTATTTCCTTTTTGAAACTGATATTCTTATGAACCTTTTGTTCAAGGAAATATTTCATGAAATTATCTCATGAATTCAAAGCCTTTGGATTTTTTTAAGTCTTCCTCGCTTAAAATTATGGGGATAACTTCCTATTTATAGATGTTTCCTCCCCTTCATGAAAATTTTAAGCTCACCACTTCCTTTTTGCAAACCTTTTCATAAATATTCATGAAACTTACTTTCTTCAGGAAACTTCATGGAAATTTTACATTTTCAAAACATATCATAATAATGTAACTTATTGTCAATCCTTCATGGCTCGTCCATCCTTCAAAAAACATTATTTCACAAAACTCAAAACCATCATGACTTTAAAATTTTATAAAACACCAAAAAAAATTTAATTCCATGCCTTTTTTATATTTTTATGAGGTAGCCCTGGAAATTCAACTTTAGTGAAACTTAATCCATTATCAAAATTTTGGACCCCAAAAATTTGTAACACATTAGTAATCTGCGCCAACTTCTATACAAAATTTATATACCACTTCTAGAGTTTCCATACCTTTTACTTGAAGCTTTATCAATATACCTAGTAATAATTTCATTGTAACTCCATAACTGACCTTGTCAACCTGTTTTTACATAAAATCAACCCAAAAACACTAAAAATTTTCCTTTAGGGGTGTTTTCCCAACAAAATCAAAAGGAGTTTTAAAGGTTTACTTGAAATTGGTTTGTTTACAAGTGGTTTAATTTTTAAAAAAATTAAACTAGTTTATTAATTTGTAGGGGTAAAAGCCTTAAATACATTCATGGTGGCATCCTACTGGGATTCATGCTTCACACCCTACTTTAAACATTTGGGTATTTTTCAGATTTTTTTCAATACATAGGTAAAGGAAATGGAATTATATTCGAGGGTGGATCTTCATGATCACCATCATCTTTTTTTTGGAGGAGATGTGGTCTCATTAGGATAGACTCATGTGGATAATTTTTTTATTTCGTACCTAGTAGGATGTTGGTAGGTCCTTTTTTGTAATTATACCCTTTCTTTAATTTTGGGTTTTTATGTGATACCATGTATATTTATGCCCAGTTGTAGCATGTTTTTTTATGATATCTTCTTACCATGTGTTATTGACTCTGATAATATTGGTTTTTTTTGTATTTTTTTATGGATGGGTTATGCCAGTTACCTATAGAAAAATAATTTCCTATTGATATTTGGTTATTTATGGTTCTTGTCATTATCTCATGGTGATCTGTAACATACTTCAGTCCATGTGGGTGGCAAACTTAGGTGATGAGTTTTGTCAACCCATGTTGGTTCATTACAAAATGGTATCAAAGGGGTGTTTTTTGGGATTCAGTGGTAGATTGGAGATAGGTTATTTAGGACTCAAGAGGATTGAATGGGGTAGGGTCTTTCTATATCTTCTTTGAATCTAACCTAGAGTTTCCATGGGTGGTTAGGGGTTGTCATTATCTTATAAACCCAATTATTGGTTGTTTGATGATGTTTTTGCACCTTCTTGTTGAATTTTATTATGATTCCCATGTTGGGGGTTTTATATTGGTTATTTTTTTTGTGGTTTTATGTTTTATTTTTCTTGATGGATCTTGTTCTTTGTGTCTTGTAGAAAATGACTCCCATAAGGACCTAGTCCAGGCATAGAGAGGGTAAAATAGAGAGTACCCCATAAGAAAACCTTAACATTGATCTAGATTTGGTAGATTTAGTGATTATCATGATCTAAACCATGGGTGAATTTTTTTTCTTGAGTAGACATAGACCATAGACCATGATCAAGAGTTTTTTAGGAAAAATCGATCTGTATTCCATGGAGACAAGGGACCTAATGAGCTTGAGGAGTGGTTGGATTGTATCAAGAAAATCATAAAGTTTTTGAAGACCTATGAGACCTATGAGGTAAGTTTTTTCATGCATGTGTTACAAGGACTAAGTAGAAAGTGGTTGGATTTGATGGTGATTTTAGGGGGGTCATGAGGATCTCACACGGACTGACTTTAAGGTAGATTTTAATCATTACTTTTACCCAAAGACCTTAAGAATGGATAATTCCTATGAATTTCTAAAACTAGATCAAGGTGATCATTTGGTTATGAAGTATGATTCCATATTTACTAACTTTTTCCATGTATATATGGATCTCATCATGAATGATTACCTTAAGGCTTGGTGTTTGGAGATGGGATTGAGGATAGATATCATATCTATGCTTATTATTCTTTGTTTACTAACTTATTCAGAGGTGGTATACAAGGAAGCAATTGAATAGGTAGATTTGACTTACAAGATAGGTCTTAGTGGTGTTCCCTCCATGGGAGGTAGCCATATTTATTCTTCAGGATAGAATTCATTGTGGGATGAGTCTCACAGGGTGGTAGAAAGTGTGTTTAGAAGTCATCGGGATTAGATCATGTGGATTCTGTAGAGCATAGACCAATGGTGTTTTATTAGTGTAGGAAAGTAGGAAACACCAGGATGAAGTTTCTAGTGGCTCTGAGGATGTACCACCAGTGCAGGAAGTTAGGGCATATCCAACACTTATTTCAGTTGTATTCATGTGTGAGCAATGTAGACTCCACTTTTTTGAAGGGATCAAAAATTCAGTCAGAGGATTTCGAGGGTAAAGGATATCAGCCTCATGGTAAGGGATATTATCACTAGTGGAAGAAGTTGTAGTTTAGTTTTGATTTGGGGTATCTCCATACATAATAGGTTATTCCAAAGGACTCATATTTCTAGTTGGCCACCATTCGAGGTACGGAGTTTATTGTTTCTTCTTTGGAGTTGATTTTATTTGACACTATCACATATCATTATTTTATTTATCTTAAGTTGATAGATACTTTGAGTATGTGGGATAGTTTGATGTTGTATATTTTATATATTTACTAATCTGGTTGGTTAGAAATAATGTGTAAGGTTTTAGGTTCCCTAAGTTTCATGTTGTGGTTACTAGTGTGGAATTTTTCTAGGTATTCCTTATTTTGGACCTAGATTTTTCTTACCTTATTATTTTCATGGATTTTTTATCAGATTTAAAGTTTTAGTTGACTATTATTTTCATAGATTCTATTTCCTTACTCCTAATAGGATCACTCACATTATTCGAGGTGAGTGGGATCCACATTCATGGAGGGAAAGACCAGTTTCTCTAGAGATGGGGTTGATATCATTCTAATTTTCTAAGTTTTTTCTTGAGGATGTTGAGAAGGGTTTAGTGGGTGAACTTATAGTGGTCATAGATAGGTACCTAGATGTGTTTCTAAAGGATTTCTTGGGAATTCTTCCCCAAAACGAGGTCAAGTTCACTATTGATCTGCTCCCTGGTACAAGTCCAATCTTATTTTTTCATATTGGATAGTTCTGGATAAGTTAAAGGAGTTTAAAGTTTAGTTATAGGATCTTGATGGAAAGGGGTTTATCCATCCTATCATGTTACCATGGGATTTTATATTTATATTTACAAAGAAGGCCAATAGTAGCCTCAAAATTTTCATAGATAATCATAAGATTAACTAGGTGAAAGTAAAGAATAAATACCCATTACCTAGAATTGATGATCTCTCTGACCAGTTCAAAGGATCCTGTTGGTTTTCAAAGATTGATCTTTGATCAGGGTACCACAATTTGAGGCTTTAGGAAGAATATATTTCAAATACCACTTTTCTAATCTGGTATGTACACTTTGAGAACTTTGTTATTCCATTTGGGCTTACCAATGATCTAGTATTTTCCTTGCACTAATGAACCAGATCATTCATTTCTTTTTGGCCTCCTTAATGGTCGTGTTTATAGATAACATATTGGTTAATTCCAAGATGAATGAGGAGCACATTGACCATATTGAGGATGTTTTAGGTGTTTTTAGAGATAATCTTATATATTTCATGTTTCTCAAGTACCAATTTTGGATTTAGGAAGTAAATTTTTTGGGCTACGTGATTTATGAGGCTGTAGTTTCAGTGCATCTAGAGAAGGTTCAAGAAATCATGTATTGGGAGCATCCCAAGAATGTGTTTGATATCTGTGGTTTTTTAGGATTGTATTGGTATTATAGATGTTTTGTTCACTACTTCTCTGGGATATATTCTCCCTTGATGGCTTTGACCGGTAAAGGGGTGAAGTTTTATTGGGATGAGATGTTTCAAGATTCCTTTGATCAGTTGCAGACCCATCTAACATATGCGCCTATTTTGATTCTACAAAATCCTATGAGAGAATATGTAGTGTTTTTTATTCTTTCAATATGGTTTTGCAGTGTGTATTGATGTAGGAATACAATGTGGTGTCCTTTTTCCCAAGACTGCTACGCCCACATGAGTGGAATTATCCAATCCATGACCTAGAATTAGTATTTGTTATGCATGCATTGAAGATGTGGTGACATTACCTCTTTAGGGATTATTTTATAGTGTATTTAAATCATAAGAGCTTGAAGTACATTTTCACATAGAGGGACTTGAACCTCAGGCAATGATGTTGGGTGGAGTACCTTAAGACTTTTAATTTTGAGATTTCATATACACACAGGAAAGAAAGTGTGGTCATTGACACATTGAGAAAAAAGATTCTAGTGCTGCGTTTTTGGGAATAAATAGATGAGTGGGGTTGGATGAGTTTGTTTTTGATCTGATATTTCATATGCAAGAGGGTGGAGGATAGGTATTCTTTTCTAGTGTGTAGATTATACCCTCTCTCATTGATTGGGTAAGGATTGAGCGGATATCCGACCATGAGTTCCAGAAAATTGGTAGTGCCTTAAATGATAGGGAGACCTCAAGTAACTAGTCTCGGTCTCTTGATGGTTCTATTCTCTTATAGAAGTGGTTGATTTTTCCTTTGAGCCTTAGATGGTAGGTTATGCATGAGATGCATCATTCTAGTTGGTTCATTAAACCTAGGGTGATCAAGATTATTTATACCTTGAGAGTCTGGTGTTGTTGATCCCTGATGAGACATATAGTAGAAGACTTTGTTTCCAAGTGTTTGACCTGCCAGAGGATCAAGGAGAAGCAGCATAGGCTAGTGGAATTATTGCAACCACTTCCCATGCCATTGTGGAAGTGGGAAAATATCTTTATAGATTTTTTTATTGGACTACCTAACACTTTGAGTGGTAAATATTACATATGGGTGGTTATCAGACATTTGATTAAATAATATCATTTTGTTCCCATTAGGGAGTCAATGATGGTACAAGACCTCATATGACTATATGTATGAGAGTTTATATAGCTTCATGGATTTCCCTTAATTATAGTGTGGGAAAAGGATTCCCATTTCACATATCATTTTTAGAAGAGACTCTATGAGGTTTTGGTAACTCAGGTGAGGTTGAGCACTGCTTATCACCCATAGACGGATGGTCAGTCAGAGTAGACAATCTGGATGCTTAAGGATATGTTATGGGAATACATTCTTGGTTTTTTTGTTTTTCAGGAAAGGAACCTATTATTAGATGATTTTTATTATAATAACATTTATCTAGCCTCAATCAAGATGTACCCATTATAGGTGTTGTATAAACGTCCATACCAATCCCCATTGTGTTGGGCTGAGGGAGGTGAGCATTCCTTTCTTGGGATTATCCTTGTCTAGAATATTAATGAGATAGTGCGATTGATTCAAAAATGGTTATAAATAAAATAGAGTCTTAAAAAGTTTTATATCAATCATCATCCTTATCTATTGGAGTTTTAGGTGGGTGATCAGGTGTTTGTCCAAGTATCAGTTCAGTTGGTTCGTCATCATTTGGGAAAGTAGGGGACATTGGAACCACATTATGTCGAATCATTTCATGTTATGGGAAATATTGAGAAGCTAGCCTATTATTTGGAGCATCCAACATGATTTACCTTGATTCATGATGTCTTTAAATTTCCCAACTGAAGAGATACCACCCAGACCCATCTCATGTCTTAGAGTGGGAATATTTGGAGTTAGATCATGATGTCTCCATTATAGAGTAGAATGTTTGTATCATAGATGTTCATAACAAGGTTCTCCATGGGAAGGTGATCCAATTGGTCTGTGTGATTTGGTAGAATAGTGATGATAACCATGAGACATGTGAGTGGGAAGATTTTGTGATAGAGTAGTAGCCTCACCTTATTTCTTCTAGAAAATCCAGAGGGATTTTTAAGGGAAGAAAGTGGCATAGGGGGGAGTTTTTGACACCTATTAGGTCACTAGAATGTATAATTTTGAGTTTTATTTTTCCTTGAGTGCATTATTAGAGTTCACAGGTGTTAGGGGTTGAAACTAAGAGTTTTTGGGAAGATATACTAGGGATCATGGTTAGAGAAAATTTTTCTTAAACCATGTATTAACTATGTGAGGGGTGTTATAGTTTTTGATAGTGTGGTTTCACACAGTTTGAGAACAGTTTTTCAAACTATGAGACACCCTAGATAAAATCATGTGGCCTACTTTGGGTGTATAGTGACACCCACACAGTTGGCACATGGTTTGTCTAATAGTGTGATCAAACTATGTGACCATGTAAAGATCATTAAAAATTATAAATTTACCAAAATTACCCTATTGGTTTCTTATGTTTTTAGGGATTTTTATCCTCCCCCATCATGTTCAAACCTCATTACTTTGTGCTAGAGCTATCCCCCTCCGTCCGTGGTGGTTTTATCATATATTCATGGTGTGTTGGCTTGATGTGAGTTGATTTATTCATTATTTATTCTTCTTATATCCTTCTCAAGCCTTATTCTTACATTTTTATGGAGTTTTGGAACTATAGGGGTGATTTTGGATGAATCTAGGGAGTTTGATGGGGGTTTTGGTTTTATTTCTTATGGATTGGGTGTTTGATTCTTGGATTTACCTCTTCTAGGTGTTTTTCATCAAGGGTGATGATCTTTTGACTAAATTTGAGTTAGGTGTCTCTATTTAATGGAATTCTGTATGTCATAACTTTAAATTTCTAATAAAATTTGGTTTTTTTATTTAATTTCTATTTAAATAATTTATGTTTGGTTAATTTCCTTATTTTATGTGTTTCATGGATTGGTTTGGTAATTTGGGGTTTAAACTGGGGTTTTCCAAATGGGTGTGGCTTGTATTCCCACCAAGTATTGGATAAAATGGATCAAAGAGGTTTTGCGATTTTAAATATAAATTTAAACTAGTTTTAGAAATGATTTTAACTTGGAAAAGTGTGTTTTGTTAAAATTAGAATGTTTAGTTTATTAAATGGCTTGAATTATAGCTTGATTTATATGGTCACTTGTTTGTTGATGTGTTGGCATAGATTAGAACATAGGTTAACAAGGGTATGAGCAAGGGTTTTTTTGAGGGACCGTGTGAGACTTCGAAGGAAGACCATGAAAGATTCTATATTGGTTTTTCTGAGTATTCATGTGTACCCTCGAAGGGAGGACTGCATGAGCCTCCAATTTTGTTTCTAAGGGACCAAGAGATCCTTGGGTAGGAAGAACATGTGAGCTTCTATGTTGGGCCTATGAAAGACTGTGATAGATTCCATTTTATAGATAGCTATTATAATTTTTTACTCACTCATGATAAGCATGATGGTTAGATCCCCTAGGTACACATTACTCATGTTGGATTGGTTTATATGCTTTATGAATTTTATTAGTTCCATTTTTATATGATGAGATGTATTATTCCCATTGTTAATTTTCCATTTACATAGTTATATTATGTTGATAATATTGTTCCTTGTGGATTTGTTTATCTATTTGATCCATGTCTAGAAATTGTTTTGGAAAACCATGTTTTGTTTTGAAAAGTAAATCCAAAGGGGTTTAAAAGGTTTTCTTGAAATTGGTTTTTTTAGTCTTCGTGCCTTACACCCTGTATGGGCCCGTTGGAGAATTTACAGAATTTTTTTGTAGGAAACAGGTAAAGGCATGGGCACCATGTTCCAGGGTGGATCTTTGTGATTATCATTCTCTAGTGTTTTGTGGATGATATGTGGTCTCTTATTTATGGACTCATGTTGAGTCATTTCTTGGTATTTAGTACCTATTGGGTTTTTGGTTGGGCCTTGTTTTTCATTATACCCTTTCATTGAGTTTGGGTTTGTTTTGAAAAACCATGTATGTTTATGCCAAGTTATGTCATGTTTGTTTATGATATCAACTTTCCTTATGTTGTTGAATTTTATGATATTGGTTTAGTTGTTCCATTTTATGGATGGTTCATGTAGGTTTCCTACGGAGAAATCATTCCCAAATGATTTTTGGTTATTCCTGGTCCTTGTCTCCATCCCATGGTGATCAAGAACATGCTTCAGGTTTTGTGGTGAGCTGGCTTAGGTGACAAGTTGGATTGCCCCGGGTTGGTTTGTTACATCATATTGGCCATCTATGATGTGGTTCAGGACATGTCCCTACCTACCCAACCCTCATAGGGTCTATAATCCGGTGCTAGCATTAGGTATCATCACATCACATCTCACTTGCAGACACCTTTTCCATCACTCCATATCTCTTCTCATCATATAACTGGAGAAGTAGGGTGTCATAAACATAAATTACATCATCCTCATGCCCTCCTCTCACCATGCATGACCTCCACCACATATCACATATAATCACAACCATCACATCATTTATCACCCAAATAAACATGTGTAACACACTAATATTTTTTAAATTTGTTTTTTTGAATTAATTTAATCATTTTTATATTTTTCATTTCACACAACACTAAATTTAGCTTTTTTTATATGAAATCACTAAGTTTGGATTGCATTATACACAACATAAAGTTATGATTGCACTAAAAACAAAACTTATATTAACTTATGGTATAAAAAACACTTTGTTTGACTTTTATTATACACAATACTGAGTCCCTTCTATATATTTAGTTACATACAAGGTTGAGTTTTACCGAACTACAATATACTATTATTAAACTATTTTTCTATGTACAAACACAATTTTATTTCGATAAATTACACAAACCAATTTTGATTAAAATTCTCAGTAAAATTTATATATTATATATTCAATCAATATTTTTTATACTCATCCAATATATTTGACAGGTATAATATAAGAATAAATCCAATTTTATGAATTAAAAGATGTATTTTTCTAAAAGGTAATTTTATTGTCTTTTAATAGAGAACCCAATTTAAATATAAATTTTGAAAATTTTATAATTTTAATTTGAAAAAATAAAATTTATTTTCTAAATAATAATATCAAAATTTAATTTGAATGAATTTTTTGTATTTTTCTGAGAAGTTTTATTTTTTGATGAATAGTGAAAAAACATGGAATTTTAATTCCAAACCTCTTTTTCATCTAAATAATTTATATAGTTAAATTATTTTTCAAATTGGTTTTAAAGTTTAATTGTATCAATTTTAGATTAATTAATATAATTTAGTTCATTATAATCAATTACACATTGAAATTGGATATAAAAACATTTCAATCTTTTGAACATTTTTACTTTAAAAGCCTGTTTTGTCATCCTATCTCCAGGATTAAATTTAAATTAATTTATACCACTTATATGATTGTAATTTTTAAAAATAGATTATATATTTGTAATAGTAATAATTTATAATATCTAATAATTTCAACTTAGTTTTTTACCAAAAAAATTAGTGAAAGTGATTAAAATTAATTACAGTGATTAAGAGAAAAATTATCTTAACAAAGGAAAAAACCTTAAACTCAAGGCCCAAAATGACCTATAATATTGCAAAAAATACATTGGATATTTATCTTTAGAGCCTATAATCCCTTTTAATGGATTTATACCATTATTAGAGCCACTTTACAAGGAAAAAATATGGGTGGAATTCCCTTTTCAAAAATTTATAAGAATGCCACTCGTCCTTCACTATAAAAAGGAACTCATCCATCCCACTTATCCACACCCATCAAGACCTTTTTATCAGCCAAAATATACCCAAAAATCCTCAAAAAATCCCTAAATTCATCCTATAATTCTCCATTTTTTAATAAAGTCATCCAATAAATCCCTTTGGTGGAAACCAAAAGGAGTTAGCCAAACAAGAGGTAACATCCTTCCTCAAGCTCTTTTGTTATATTTTCATTATCCACCCCCTAAACTCATATTATTAATTGATTATATAATAACCTAAGTGTACTAAATATACTTATATTATTTTATTCTATGGTTTCAACCTACACTTACACACACTTCCATATAATGGGTAATGAACTTACGGTTCTTGTGTGTGGCGAATTACCGTCTCACAAAATGATATTGTTCATTTTCCCTTTACCACATCTCATGGTATGGAATTATGATGGACACTCTATTTTTATATAATATATTTGATATTTATGATGTATTTATTCTTATGTAATTTTTATATAACACATACCTTCATGCTTTCCATTTTTTAAATATGATAACTTTGTTTGTGTACGTGTGAACTAACGCCTCCTCAAAGCAATGGGATTCATTTACACTTTACATGGAATGTATTAAGGATGAGTTTATTAAATATATATGATATATATATAATAATAATTCTTCTAGGATGATACTATATATATAAATATATTTCATTTACTTTCTTTTAATATGATAAGAAAATAGAAACAACGTTCATGTGTATGTACAGCCTACCGTCTCAATGAATGGTGTATTCCATTTCATATATAAATATTTTCTAGATTATTATAAATGTTTATACAATGAATTTCTATGATATAAAAACCATTTTTTACATTATTTAAAAAATTAAATCCTGATCTAATTAAGAGGATCAATAATAATAAGTCAAAACACATACGACAAACAAAGTGGTTATTACCTGAAATGTTTCTTTAACATAGAATTACTAATAAATGGGTAATATAAAGCCATAAGTGAATAATATAAGGTATGATATATATTAATATGGTTATTTGGTAGATTTATAATAAACTTATATTTATTATACAGTAGTTTTTAACATGTAGAAAGAAATTTAAGACTTAAGGTAAGGGTTTTCTCATCTCACTTTTTATATCTGTGAGATACATGACATGTTCACCACTCATTTATTTTTTGTGGTGTATATACTTAACATGAATTTATTATATGATCCTTATAATTAAATTTATTTTTATTTAAATATTCATTTCATGATATCTCTTTAATTTGGTTTATGCTTCGAAAGTTACCAAATCAGTTAGGTAATTTTGTCTCAGTTTACCTTCTTTGGGACACATGTTATCTTATGAACCTATATTCTTTTATAAAGTGTATATAATGTCACTTTGACATGTTATATCATGAGTCTTCATCTTTTAATGATATTACAAGTTTCATTTAATTTTATTCTCTCAAGGTGATTATGATTTAATGTTACTAAAGTGGTAAGATTTTATTACTACAGTCTCACCATTTATTGAGATTGTTTACGATTATGCTTCTATTGATAAAAATTATGATACATACATTAATAAATATCATGAATTTTATTATCCTATGGTTATTCATGTTATACCCAATTAATGGTACCATTTTTCCACTCTTTATTACTTAGATAATTAATAAAATGTTTTTTTTAATCTGAATTTATTTCTCTTTTCAGTCAAAAATACGTGTTCTTTAAAAACCATATTTTCTATAAAAATTTGTCATTAAAAATTGTTTTAAATTATTTTAAATGCATCATTTATATGTTTTCAAATGTTTATTTTCAACGAAATTTATTTCAGTGATTTCAATATTTCTTTATAATTTTTCAAAGACATTTTCTAGAAAAGGGTTTCCCAAATGATTTTAAGAATTATTTTTATGTTTTAAAATTATTTTAAAATAAAATTGTTTTCAAAATGTTTTAAATATTCTGATATAAGTTTTCAAGGAAAATTGATTTCAAAATTTATTCAAGTTTATTTTCAATGAAAATGGTTTTGAAAAGGTTTTATGTTTCAAAATTCATTTTTTCAAAGAAAGGATATTTTATTCAAGAAATTTCTTAAAATATTTTAAATATTAATTTATATGTTTTCAAAGTTTTTTTTAAAGAAAAGGATTTTGAATATGTTCTATTTTTTAAAAAGTGAATTTCAAAGAAAGGTTATTTTCATTAAGAAATGTTCCAAGTGATCTTTCAAAATCATTCTCCATATAAGATGGAATCATTTTATATAATTTAAGATTTATTGGGGACATGGTCTAATAATTCCATTTATATTATTTCTTTAATGTTTTATGTTTTGAGTTCATGATGTTTATGAAACCTGTTTCTCTTAAATGGGTTATAAGATTATGAAACCTTCTTCTTTTCACAGGTTATGATTTTATGAAATGATTATGAGACCTATCTCTTTTCCATAGGTAATGATTTGATGAAATTTTTATGATAACCATTTCATTTAATGGGTTATAATATGATGTTTATGAATCCCATCACTTTTTATGGGTCATAATATGATGAATGTTTTGTTATCTTTTGGAACATGTATGTATAATTTCATTATGTGATGGGTGGGACTTATATATCTCTTCAATGCATTGGGTAATGATAAATGTTTTATAAGCTCAAGAGGGTACAAGGGGAGAAATACCAATCTTGAAACAATAGGAAAACTTAAGACCGAAACAAGAGGGTACATAGGAGGGCATCTCAAGCCCCAAACAAGAGGGAAACTGAAACCTAAAACAAAAGGGTACATGGGAGGGCATCATAAGCCTGAAAAAATAGGGCATCTTAAGCCTGAAACAAGAGGGTAAACAGGAGGGTATCCAAACCCTAAAACAAGACGGTACACGGGAGGGTATTCTAAGCCTGAAACAAGAGGGTACATGGGAGGGAATCCAAATACCGAAACAAGAGGTTACATGAGAGTGCATCCCAATCCCTAAGTAGGTGCATGACTGATTAGCCCAAGCCAAACATGTTATGAATATATTGTTTGGTAGCCTTGAAATAGGATTTTATATGCTTATGTGTCTTCCAAAAAATCCATTTCTTATTCCTATTCTATTCTTTCATAGCTTATTATCTTGATTCCCTTATGATTCATGACTTATTAACTGCAAATCTCTATTCCATGATTCATGTTTATGATCTTTTATATACAGGGTATGATCTTCTAATGTTATTACCAAATTCTCATACCCTTATTATTGTGTTTATCTCTTTTAATTACCCTTACTGAGCATCTAATCTCACCCCTTTATTATGTTTCTTTCCCACAGGATATAAATAATTATTTTAAGCAGAAGTACTAAAGAGGAATATATTTGTGAGAAAAATTGAAGATCTTTCACCAAGTTAAAAGATTTTGTTCCAAGTTTCCAAAGAAACTAAACTATTCTGGACCTCAGGCATGTACTTTTGTAATGTGCTAAATATTCATCTAAAATGATGTAATATCCATGTATATTAATCCTGGGTCGCTATAGTTGGTATCAAAAGAAATATTTATTCAACCTTTGGAAAATGGGATAATAAAACTTTAGTGATATACCTAGGGATATTTCTAAGGATATGTCTAGGGATGTATCTAAGGATAAGTCTAAGAATGATTTAAAGTATAATAAAATGTCATGGGATTTTGGTAAAGGATAAAGAGAGTGGTTTTTTATAAATACATACATGTTTGGATACTATAAGTGGATGTGGATCTATCATTGATATAAATAGTGGTAACAATCTTGAAAACATTGTATTGAGATAGACTTGATCAGGAAATGGTGCGTTAAAATGGGCCTTGTTGCATAGCTAGATTGACACTCCCAGTGAATTTTATTTAGGAACTCACAAACTCTTTCTAAACCATCATGAAGGATATAAATAAATAATTAATTTGAATGATAAATGATAAGCATAAGGTTTAAAATATTAAAAATAAAGTTTCATGATTTACACATCTTATGAGTGATTTTTCATGATTATGTGGTCTTACTCTATGATAAGTTTTTCACAAGCAATGATTTCTTGTTTTACTTAATGACTGTAATTCAAATGAACTATGTTAATAAAGAATTCAATGGAAAATTAAATGATTTTCCTCTAGAGAAACCCAATGTTATAGATGATGGAGTAAAAATATCATTGTTAGGACCACACATCCTTATCAATCCATAAATCATGCAGAGTTTCCAAATGATTAAAGGTGGGAACAAAATTTTCTTTAATACTTCTTAAGGAAATTTTTACATTTTTTAGTGGAATGATCTATCCACTAGTTGCTGAGAAATGGATTTTTACCATTGAAAATATATTTTCCATTCTCTATTGTTCTGAACATGAAAAATTTGTGTTGGGAACTTATCGCTTAGAAGATTAAGTGAATAAATAGGTAAATTTATTAAGAATATGAGGCAACAAGATAAAATTTTCTCCATGTATTGGGAAGAGTTCAAGAACTTATTTTTCAGTAAGTACCTTCCTTATATTATTCTTAAAAAAGGGGAGATTGAAGTTTCCCATCAATCTCATGGTTATTATGAAAAAATAAGGATAGAATCCAAATGAAATTATAAAAACTATATATAGAATAAGATTATATTTACTTTATGTTAAAAGTGTGGAAGGTTACATAGAGAAAATTGTCTTTGAGGAACTAATAAAGGTTTTAAGTGTGGAAAGAAAGGTCATTGAGTGGCAGAATTCTAAGGTGATGGGAATAAAGATAAATCTCTAAATAATTCACCTCATATAATTTAGTGTTTCAAATTTAAAGAGTGTGGGAATTATTCTAGGTAGTGATTAAAACCAAAGGATAATGATGATGATTGGTACCAGTAATATCCTAAGTCGAGGGATAAAGGTAATGCATATGTTATCATAATGGATGAAGTGAACCATGATAATTTGGGAATACTTATCCTCCCCTCCTTAGTTGGGAGTTTCATGTTTGGTTTTTTAAGGATATTCTATATGAAAATCATATTGTTCATCCTTTGTTAAAATTTCATGTGATTACCTCCCTCTACATGGATTTTGGAATAATAAAATCACACTTTATATTCAATCGGTACAAGGATGGACACAAGTTTCCAATGAAATTTTTTTTGTAAAAGATAAGAGCTTATTTAAGGAATAAAGGGTGAATTATATTTTTTTCAAAGGGTTATAAGGTTAACCATTTATGGAATGGTTTAAGTTAAACTTTAGAAGAGGTTTTAGAGAATAAATTATTATATCACCACATGAGGATTTATTCATATTGGATAAATTATGCTATCCATTTTGTTGTGATAAAGTCAAATGGAATGACCTATCATTCTATTTATGGATCTCATGATCTACTAAGGATTCAAGAAAGAAAAATTCACCTTCATTTCTTGGAATAAGAGATGAAGTGTAAATTGATCAAGGCACAATAAAGGGTGAGGTTTTCCGGAAATCATGTTAGTATATATTCTCATGAAAAATATTTAACTTTAGGAAAATTATTCTTGAAATAAAATTTTGTTCTATAATCATAATTTTTTATGATATCAATGAACTTTTTCAAGCCTCTTTGAGTTATGGATTTGTGATTCTAATCTTTCTCCAAACCATGTTCTCTATCACTCTCCATCATAACTTGATAGTTATATTTCTCTTCCATGTCCACATTTTCACATTCCACCTATGTTCCCCTATGTGGAAACCTAGTTATGAGTTACTTTGGGTAACCATTATATTTCCAAAATTCCCTCTCTAAATAAAGTTTTAGTATTCATTTTTATGAGGTGGGTTTTTATGAAAGTTAAATTCAAGTATTAAACCATTGATAACCCAAATGAATTTCAAGGGAGAAATTAATTTTTAAGGGGGGTAGAATGTAACACCCCAAGGTTTTGTGAAAAAAAAAATCGAATTAATTTAATCTTTTTGATATTTTCCATTTCACACAACACTAAATGTAGATTTTTTATATGGACTCACTAAGTTTGAATTGCATTATATGAAACACAAAATTAATTTTACACTACACACAACACTTTGATAAAATTTTGGTACATGAAAACTATTTTTACTTGTATTACACACAATACTGAGTCCTTTCGATAGCTTGTGTTACACGAAGACCAAGTTTTACTAAACTAAAATATGTTATTCTTAAAATATTATTATAAATATTACCTAGTCATTGGAATAGAAGTTAGTTATAATATTCAATAAATTATTAAAAAATGATTTACACATTTATATAAAATTAATACTTTGGTAATCAATTAGTAAAATTTAATGAAATAATTATTTGAAATTAAAGAAATTTCTTTTCTAAGAAAACTATTTTCCTATGTACAAACACAATTTTATATCAATAAATTAAACAAACCAATTTTGATTAATGTTTCAATAAAATATATATATTTTATATTCAATCAATATTTTTTATACTTGTCCAATAGATTTGATAGGTATAAGATAAGAAGAAATCCAATTTTATAAATAAAAAGATGTATTTTTCTAAAAGGTAATTTTATCATCTTTTAATGGAAAACTCATATTAAATATAAATTTTGACAATTTTATAATTTTTATTTGACAAAATAAACTTAATTTTTGAAATAGTAATATAAAAATTTACTTTGGGTGTTTTTTTATTTTTCTGAGATTTTTCATTTTTTATGAATAGTGAAAAGATGCTGAATTTTAATTCAAAACTGCTTTTTAATCTAAATAATTTATAGGATTAAATTATATTTATAATTTAATTTAATGTTTAATTAGATTAATTTTACATAAATTAAACCAATTTAGTTCATTGGAATCAATTTCACAATGAAATTGGATATAAAAACATTTAAAAAAATTAGACATTTTTATTTTAAAACTCACTTTATCATCCCGTTTTCCGGATTAAATTTAAATTAATTTTTGCCACTTATGTGACTGTAATTTGAAAAAATACATTCCATATTTGGAATAAGAATAATTTATAATTTATAATTATCTCAAATTAGTTTTTGAACAATAATATTAGTGACAGTGATTAAAATTTATTATAGCGATTAAGAGAAAAATAATCTTAACAAAGGGATAAACCATAAACTTAAGGACCAAAATGACCTAGAAACATGTTAAAAATACATTATATGTTATTTTTCAGACCTTATACTCTATTTTATCATAATTTTACTATTATTGGATCCACTTTACATGGTAAAAACATGGTTTGAATTCCCATTTCAAAATTTTATAAGAATGAAACTTGTACTCTATTATAAAAACGTACTCACCCATCCCACATATTCACACCTATAAAGCCATTTATCATAAAAAAATCTGTCCAAATATCCTCCCAACATCCCTAAATTCATCCTATAAGACTCCATTTGGTAATAAATTCATCCAAGGAAGCCCTTTGGTGAAAACCAAAAGGAGTTACCCAAAGAAGAGGTAACATCCTTCCTTAAACTCTTTTGTTTTATTTTCATTATCCACTCCCTGAAATATTATTATTCCATGATTATATAATAAAATAAGTATCACCAATATAATTAAATTTTTTATTCTAAGTTTTATACCTACACTTACACACACTTCCATCTAATGTGTAATGAACTTACTATTCTTGTGTATGGAGAACTACCGCCTCACGAAACGATGTTGTTCGTTTTCTTTTATCACCTCTCATGGTTGGTAATTATGATGTAAAATATTTTTTTATATGATATATATGATATATTTATGCTTATTTAATTATTATATAACACATAACTTCATTATTTCCATTTTTTGTAAACGTGATAACTTCATTTTTGGACGTGTGGACTGCCGCCTCCTCAAAGCGATGTGATTGATTCACACATTACATGAAATGTATTAATGATGGGTTTAGTAAATTTATATAATATATATGAAATAATAATTATACTAAAATTATTATATATATACACACATATATTTCATCTACTTTATTTCTTTCAATACAACAGGAAAACAGAAACAGCGTTCATGCGTACGTACGGCCTACCGTCTCCATGAACAGTGTATTCCATTTCATATATCTATATTATAGAGATTATTATAAATATTTATATACTGAATATATATTATATATAAATAATTTTTTACATTCTATAAATAAGTAAATCATGATATAGGTAATAGTATCAAGAATAACAAGTCAAAACACGTATGATAAACAAAGCGGTTATTACCTGAAACATTACTTTAACATAGAATTATTAATAAATAGGTAATATAAAGTCATAAGTGAATCATATATGGTATGATATATAGGAATATATTTCTGTGGTATATTTATAATAAAATTATATTTATTATACAGGATTTTTTAATGTGTACAAAGAAAGTCAAGACTTAAGGTAAGGGTTTTCTCATCTGACTTTTTATATTCATGAGGTATATGTCATGTTCATCACTAATTTATTTTGTATGGTGTATATACTAACCATGAATGTATTATATGATACTTATAATTAAATTTAAGGTTATTTATGTATCCATTTAATTATATCACTTTCATGGGTTTTAGGTTTTGAAAGCTACCAAATCGGTTAGGTAATTTTGTCTCTATTTGCCTTCTTCAATACACATGTTATGTTGTGAATCTATATTATTTTATGAGGTGTATATAGTGTCCCTTTGACATGTTATATCATTATTATTCTTATTTTAATTATATTAATGGTTATTTTTAATGTTATTCTCTCATTGTTATTATGATTTAAATTTACCAAAGTGGTAAGAGTTTATTGCTACAATCTCATCATTTATTGAGATTGTTAACGATTATTCTTACATTAATGAAATATTATGATCCATATCATAATAATTATCATTAATTTTATTATCATATGGTTATTCATGTCATATACATGTAATTTTACCATTTTCCCACTCTTTTGTACTTAAATAATTAAGAAAATAGTTTTTTTGAAAATATGACCTTATGTCTCCTTTTGTCAGAAATATATCTTCTTTAAAAACCATGTTTTATAAAAACAAATTAAAAAAATATATTTTTAAAAAGTTTTTTAAATTATTTTCAAATCTTCCTTTATATTTTTTTAAAAATTTATTTTCAAAGAAATATATTTCAAGCTTTCTTTATAAGTTTTCATTTCCAATTTCTATAAAAGGGTTTCGAAAATTATTTCAAGAGTTAATTTTAAATTTTAAAAGTATTTTCAAAGAAAAGGTTTTTCAAAATCTTTTAAAGATTACTTTATAAGTTTTAAAGTGTTTTTATTTCAAAATTTCATCAAGTTTATTTTCAAATAAAATGGTTTTTGAAAAGTTTTTATGTTTCAAAAATCATTTTTTTTAAAGAAGAAATGATATTTCCCTTAAGAAATGTTTTAAAGTATTTTAAAGATTACTTTATATGTTTTCAAAGTGTTTTTTTTTAAATAAAAGAATTTTTAATATGTTCTATGTTTTAAAAAGTGAATTTCAAATAAAGGTTATTTTCATTAAGAAATTCTCCAAGTGATCTTTAAAAATCCTTCTCCATCCAAGATGGAATACTTTGATATAGTTTAAGATATATTGGGGATATAAACTAAGAATACCATTCATATTATTTCTTGAATGGTTTGTGTTTTTATGGAATGATGTTTATGAAACCTATTTCTCTTGCACATGTTATATTCTTTTGAAACCTAGTTTTTTCCATGGGTTATGATTTAATGAAATGATTATAAGACCTATCTATTTTCTATAGGTAAAGATATGATGAAATTTTTATGATACCCATTTCATTTCATGGGTTATGATATGATGTTTATGAAACCCATAACTTTTTATGGGTCATGATATGATGAATTTTTTGTTATCTTGTGGCACATGCATGTATGATTTTATTATGTGATGGATGGGACCTATATCTCCCTCCATTACATTGGGTAATGATAAATTTTTTATGAGCTCAAGAGGATACACAAGTGGGAATCCCATGCCCGAAACAAGAGTGCATCTTATGAACTATCAATTTTTATTCCATGATTCATGTTTATGATCTTTGATATACAGGGTATGATCTTCTAATGTTATGACCATGTTATAATACTCTTATGCTCAAGTTTATCTCCCTTGATTACCCTTATTGAGTATCTGAGTTCACCCACTTCTTATGTTTCCTTTCCCCATGTTATGAAGAATGGTTTTAAGCGGAGTTACTAAAGGGAAATATGTTTGTGGGAAACATTGAAGATATTTCACTAAGTTAGAAGATTTTGTTCCAAGTTTCCAAAGACACTAAATTATTATGATCCTCAATAATGTACTTTTGTAATGTGATGAATATTCATCTAAAATGATGTAATGTGCATGTATGTAATCTTGGGTCACTATAACATATGTCATCACATCACACCTCACCCAAAGATACCTAGGCCAAGAAATCACACCTCACCATAAGACACCTGGGTCATCACTACTACCGAAGGAAGAGAGGGTAAGGGGGTAGCTAGCCATTCATATCACTCATATCTTGGATATTGGAGAAAACACCCAAAACATAGAACCTATGAGTGTTGGTAAGGCTATCCAACTCATGTGGGATGCATATATAAATAACATAAAATACCAGATATATAGGTATCACACAATACCCAACCTATGGGTCCACAACAACTGTACTAACATACACCCCCACTACACCACACATCTACCATCAAAACTAATGCAACCACTATCTGCAACAAACCACACAACCACTACACAAATCCACATGTTTCCACTTCCATTTAAAATTTTCTCCAATTTCTGGATTAATCAAGTCACGCTAATTTTATTTACTAAGACATATTAATTCACACATAAATATCCCATTATTTTATTCAACTCATTTAATATATTTACCAAAAAATAATTTCCAAAACATTATTATTCATTTTCCAACCCATTCAAGATTTATTCCATTTTTAACCGAGAGACTAGCATAACCATGACACACCAAAACTTTCCCAATTCACACCAATCATCTTCATAACACCACATCAACCATTTTCACCACACCACATCAAAAATCCCATCTCACCATAATAACTACATGCCTCAATAAACACATAAAAACAACCACCACGCCACTTCTCCCACCACAACACCATCACACAACACCTCCACATGGAACAACACCACCACACATCACTACCACAACCACCATGCACCACCCCCACACACTACAACTACACACCACATTAGATAACTTCCCAAAACACATGAGGTAACACATCATGCACAAACTCACACCATAGTAACACACTCTATCTTCCAAAAAAATTAGTGGATTTAATATATTACTTATTTATTTAGTATGGGTATTATCACGCAAACCAGATTCCACGGGTAAAAAATTATTATCCAAATATACATTCTTTAGCCTTTTATTCAGGGTGTGATCATACAACATAGAAAGTGTCATCATATAATATCATATATAGAAAAAAAATGATCCCAATAGCCATTATTTTTGTAAAGGTAACAACATGAAATAAACTAATTAGAAACATATAACAAAGCATCTAAACATGCAAGTACTCCCTATCCCCATAAAAAAATTTATGTCAATTAATTATCTTTATTATATCAACCCTTACTATCCATCCAAAGGGAAACAATACCCTAAAATTCTCAAACATGGCACATATAAAGGAAAATTACAAGGATAACCTAACTCCAAGAATCTTTCTAATCTCACTGTGCACCATAGGGTGAAAAATAAAAAGACTAGAAACCATAACCACTCACAGAAACCACATATCAACCTATACTACACCAATGGATCATCAAGGCACAACCCAACTCACCCCTAAACTGAAACAACATTGTCACAATGGATCTTTGAGAGAAGAACAAGTGAAAACAACCAATAAATGAAGAATTGAATACTATAAATTGTTAAAACACCACCATCAGAACTAAAGATGAAAGTATGAGGAAGGAGGGATAGAAGATCCCCCTTTGGTTTCTAGGGTTCATCCACTATGAGAGAGAGATGATCAGATGAATAAAATGAAAAAAGGATGAGTAAGAGTTATATACAGGCTACAAGTCGCCTGATTTATAGTGTAAACCACACTTTTATGTCATAAAATCCTTAAATCCACAAAATGTACACTTTAAAACCAAATTTTAGGTCATAAATCCCTTTTTAAACTGAAAAACATGATTCCTTAGGTTGGAATTAACATACACTATAAATCCACTTCTTACAGCATAAAATATTTTCACACTCTGTACCTTAGCCACATTCAAGTCATAAACCACTAGCCACATAATCTGTAAAAAAACAAACTTACATTGTAAACTCCTCTTTTGTGGTGTAAAAGTTCTATTGTAGTTCTAGTGTAGCTTCAACTCCACTGAACCTCCTCTAGACTCCTATGAGCACTCTCTAACTACAAAACCAACAAAGTAACGATACATGAAGGCACTGAATATTACATATATAGTCATTTTTGAAGAAGGTAAGTCCATCTAGAATGGTCATATAAATAATAAATAAATTATTTAGGATGGTGACACATGTTATGCATCCTAATTTATGAGATATTTTATGACAAAGAGATAATATTACATACCATGTGTTTATAGGATGGGTTTTCATTACTATGACAATACCTTATCTCTTTAGGGACCTTGATGGGTTTTTAGACTCCACACATATTTTGTGTGTTTTATTCAATTATATAGACATAAGGGAATAAAGGGTCACATGATTTAAGTATTTAAAATTATATCATATTCTTATGAATAAGATTTTATGACATAGTGGTCCCCATGACAAAGCCTGAGTAATATCTAAGTTTGAACAGTCACCATAAAATAAATAAATTCACATTATTCAAGTTTAGAATAATTGGTATTGAATTTATGTTTTAATAGTATTCATAAGTTATTTAGTAAATACATGGAAGGATATTTTATGAAAAAATATTATTTTAATACTCAAGGTTCATTTAATATTTGCGAGAATTACAAGTTGGATCAATAAAATTTATTTTATCAAGTAATATATTTATTATATTATAACTAATTAATAAAAATATTAATAAAATTTATAACACAATTAATATTTTATAAGATTTAATTGAATGACTATTTAGTTTTTAATATATATGTGGGTACCATGGTGCAATTTTTGGATCTTTGGCCTAGCTATTTAATCTTAAAAAAGCTCAAATTTGGTAGACTATTCATCCACTTGAATCTAAGAGGTCATCTCACATCCCTCCTACATCCAAGTGAGATAAGGAGTTGTTCTAAGAAATCGATCCATGTTCTCCTTAACAGATCTAAGGAAAGAGATTTTGGTGATTTTTATAAGGGTGAAAGGTTCATTGGTAATCTGAAATAGCACCCGAAATTTGATGTCCAACACTCAGATAGACTCTTGAAGCACTTTTGTATGATCTAGAGGGATTTGACGTCGGTTCCTTTAAGAAGTGATTTTCAGTGATTAGAGAAATTCACCTACATCTTCAAATCAAATGAGGTAACAGTTAGATTTTAATTTTTTGTATAAATTATTTCAACCAAGATCCATGATTGTTTTCTAGGTTACACATAACTAAATATGACATTAAGAAGTCGAAATAGTGCTAAAAATGTTATTACCCTATTTTATATTTTTATGTTGTGAACCTAAGTACTAGAAATTAGTATCAGAATGAATGTGTGAAAATTTAATCCAAGTATAAATTAAATTTACAAAAAAATCCTATAGAGAGAATTGAAATGGTCCCATAATCATGAACCACAATTTGATCTAATTACAGGTGTCCATTTTTTGACTATCTTAAGTTTAAATTTTGATTAAAACCAATTTTTATGGGCATAAAATTGAAGAAAATATATATGTGTGTGTGTGTTCGTGTGTGTGGTATTTATATATATGTGTGTGTGTATTATAATATTTGTGGTAGTAGTCATTTTCATAGTTTCAACTAGTTTCTGATAACCAAAATACTACCCCGGTGAGGGTGAAGTTTCCACTGATTTCTAGAATTTCAAAAACAATATGAAGCTTAAAGTTGTAAGATTTGTAAAAATGCTTTATAAAAAGAAACAAATGGGGAAGGGGCTATGAAATCCCATGGTCAATGTAGGATTAATTTTTTTAAAAATTATATAGGTGCAACTTTAGACACACCAATGTGGGGAAGTGCACTTTGAAAACCCATGCCAACAAACAAAGGAATTATTAAAAAAATATTTATCATTTTTTTATGAATGGTGATGGATGGAACCATTTACCCCTCCAAAACTAGACCCATGTACGGTCATGTGGGGAACCCCCTTCTGGTTTGCTCAACAGTCCATCTGGGTCAGCCTGACCTCATACGGACCTAGAAATAGCTCAAAATCCCTTTTGGGGGGTTTTGGTCCACTTGGGGCCTCATAAAAAGTTTCAAAAAATAAATAAAAAAATTAATTTAAATTTTTTTAATATATTAAAAAAATTGACACTATATTATTTATTATTTATGAATTATAATTAAATTAAGTAATTTTAATTCATTTAAAATTCCCCCGAGTAGAGTTTATTGAAAATTTAATTTTATATCACATGTTTATACTCTACCAACTAATATTGATCATCGACCGACCAATATATGTCTAAAATTTAATTTATTTATTTTATTATTGCAACTGTGTGTGATGATTGTAATAATTAGTTTATTTTATATGATCTTCCTATCGTATCTCCCCACTTTATATGTATATGGGTCTACGTGTCCACTAGTGCTTCCTTGCATGTTTATTTCATATCCTCAAGACACCCTTACCTGTGCATGAGTAATTATTTATAAATATAGGATGAAAAAAGATGTGTATTGTGCCAAGATGAGATGATATTCCAGATGAGACAAAAATACCTTGGGTAGGGTATGCACTTCAACTCAATTTGAAAGCAACTCAAGTAGTTACCCCTAAGGTCTAGGTTGGAACATTATCTAATCAATGGATCAAACAATAGTATATTCTTATGATCATCCATGTTTATTTATTTAATTTATACATGGTTTATTATTTTTTTAATGTGTGTATTTACGTGATCACATAGAATAATAAACAAGTATGCATAGTTTAAAAAATAAGTCAATTTTCAATGAATGTTTTCTATTTAATGAATTTTCATGTTTTGATAATGATCACATAATATGATCATATTAAAAATAAAATGATTTTATTAATATATAAATAATAAAATCCATCAAAGATATATCTTAAGTCACAATGCCTTTTATTTCTTAAATTTGGAGAAAATCAGGAATATGAGGTTATATTCATCCCTAGTTGAGGGTGTCTCATATTATTGGGGAATTATTATTAGTGTGATGGGTCAACTTAACTAAAGTTAGTAGAAAATAAATAATTATAGATATATTTTTATAACTATAGATGTGAAGTGTTGAGTAAATCAAGGTTATGATTCCCAAAATTTGATACTTCACTCAATAGTTCAAGGAGCTATGAGTCAATGTGGTTGGCAAGTCAGAATCCTACCATGAAACTCTTTGAGTAGTGATGTATCCATATATTATACTATGAGGAGAGGTTTAAATGATAATTTCATTTAGAATAATCAAGAAATTGGGTATTCTAAATCTAGTAGTTGAGTGATTCTAGGATTAGATAAAATAGTGGGAGACATTTAATGATTAATTTATTAGTTATGCCTATCGATAAAGAAGATAAATTATTAATATGTTAAGTTTATTTGTTATATATAAAATGGAAAACACCAACATTAGTTCAATATCACTATTATCAATACTGGATAATGAGAATATCCTGATTATAAATAATTTCAAGGAGTGGTACATGTGCTTACACATAGTACTATGCAAAGAGAGGAAGCTCTATGTGATAGAATTTGAGCTTCCTTTTGATCCCCCCATGGGAGTAAGCAAGGTAGATAAATACAAGTACAAGAAGCATTTTTATGATGCACTAGATGTAAAGTGAATCATGTTATAATATATGTCCAATCAATTGAAAAAACATTAATGAGGATGAAGATTCCTATAAAATGCGCTTTTATCTTCAAGACCTTTATCAAGAAAGAGATTGATAAGAAATACATAAGATATCTAGTGTACTTTATTGGTGTAGGATAGCGTAAAATAATTAGGAAGAACCTCATATACTCTAGAAGATTGGGTATATTGAGATACTCGAGTCCCTTAGGTTCAATTTGAATCAAGAACTAATGACTATTATCATTATTGTATATTTTCCGCTAAGCTTCTCACATTTTACTATTAATTATAACTTAAATAACATGAAAAATTCACTCCCAGATCTATTGAATTTATTTCTCTAAACTGATAAGGATATGAAGAACACCAACTCTTCATTCCTTATAGTGAACAAAAGGAGGAAGGGTGAGGTCAAGGTATTAATGGATAAATATAATCCAAATAAACCAATGCATTGTCCCTACAATAATAAAAATATTCATAAGGAAAGTAATGAGCATGAGAAAATATTCTTTTCATGTGATAAGAAATACCATTAGAAGAAGAATCAAAATGTTGTGAAAACAAGTAAGGTAATGATTCCACTTTAGTTATATTGATCATTAAATTCAATTAGTCTATTTTTATAAGTTGGGTATTGGATACAGCATGTGGATCACACATTTTTATTTAAATATATGAACCAATTATATTTAATAATATTGAAAAGTATGAGGTGCATCTCGAGGTAGAAAATGGTATAATACTGATAACATTAGTAGTGGGAGATTACCATCTCACATTACCTAGTATTTTGGTTCTTGTATTAAATAATTGTTACTATGTTGCTTCTATTACTAGAAACATAATCTCAATGTTGATCCTATAAAATATGGGGTTTTATTTCAAATTTTGAAATAAATGGGTTCCCTTTTATAAGGATAAAATATGTTCTGGTAAAGAATATATTAACAATGGAATGTATATACTTGAACTCAAATATCCTATTTTGGAAATCAATGAAAAATATGGTGAGAATTCATTGAATACTACTTTCCTATGGCACTTCAATCAAGGTCATCTAAATGAAAATAATTTAAAAAATTGCATCAATAAGGTTATTTAAAATATATTGAGTTAAAACCCTTGGATGTGTTTCGTGATTTTTTACAAGGTAAAATCATCAAAGAACCTTTTTTGGTAAATGAGAAAGAATTACAGACCTACTAGAGTTGATTCATATTGACGTACATGGTTCATTTTCAATAGAGGTAAGGAGTGGGTTATCTTAATTCATTAACTTTACAAATGACTTTAATAGGTATACTTATATAAACTTAATGAGGTATAATTCACATTCCTTTTAGATGTTTAAGGAATACCAAAATGAAGTACAAAATCATCTTGGTTAAAATATTAAATCACTCCACTCAGACGGAGGAAGAAAGTATCTCAACCAGACTTTTATTGGTCACATGAAAGAGTATAGGATAATATCCCAAGTTACTCCTCCTTATACACCTCAATTAAATGGTGTTATTGAAAGCATAAATTGTACCTTTCTTGACATGGTAATATTGATGATGATTCATGCAACTCTACCATTTTCCTTTTAGGGATATACATTACTGACTATCACATATACACCCAACTAAATACCAACTAAAGTGATAGATGGAATTCCATATGAGATATGGCATAGAAATAAACTCACTCTATCGCATATATATGTATAGGGATGTGAATCATTTTTTAAGACAATACCAAATGAAAAACTAGCATCCTGAAGCACAAATTGTATCGTTATATCTTATCCTAAGGAAACTAAATGATATTACCTATGTAACCCTTCATATATAAAAGTTATTGTAGAGATAAATTCCATATTTCTTGAAGGGGAACATATTTACAATATAAATAGTGAGATAAATATTGATTTTAATTAATTTTACATTTCATGTGCACAAGAGTTAGTATGGGAACAACCTCCACAAGTGACAGTGGGGGATAAAGATATTCCCGAGACACAAGTACTACATAGGTATACTAGATAGGTTATAGAACTGAATATATATGGCTTTATTTCCATTGATTCAGGTGACACATTACTCTTAGATAACAATGAACCACTTACCAACAATGAGGTGGTGGATAGAAATAATGTTATTAAATGGAAAGAATTCATTCATTCTAAAATGGATTCTATGTACAAAAATCAAGTGTGGATTTTGGTAGACCCTCCAACTGATGTAAAACCTATTGAACATAAATGGATATTCCAAAAAAATCTAAACAAGGGTGGTAAATTAAATATTTATAAATCACATGTGGTTGTGAATAGTTTTAGGAAATGTCAAGGTATTGACTACAAAAAAAAACCTTCTCACCAGTCACAATGCTAAAATCCATCATAATAATACTTAAAATAGCAGCCTTCCATGATTATAAAATTTGATAGATGGATGTAAAAACTTCATTTATAAAGGGAATTTATTTGATGACACTTATATGACTCAACCCAAAGGGTTCATTAGCTCAAATAATGCCAATAAAGTATGCAATATTATGATATCCATTTATGAATTGAAGTAGGCATCACCTTCATGAAATGTTTATTTTTATGAGGCTATAATATAATTTGTTTTAATTTAGAATTAAATAAATCCATGTTTATAAAAAAGGCTAGCGGTAATATTAATGTTTTCCTAGTATGATGTGTTGATGACATATTTATTATGGGAAACATAGTGAAAGTCTTATAGTCAGTTAAAACTTCATTAAATGAATGCTTCTCCATGAAAGAATTAAGTAAAGTTGCCTATATTTTAGGGATAAAGATCTATAGAGATAGATCTTAGTGAATGTTTGGGGTAAGTCAATGTAAATATATTGACAATGTACTCAAAAGTTATAATATGAAACAATACAAGAGGGGTTTGTTACCAATGTCATATGGTATCAATCTCTCAAATAAAAAGTGTCCAATAACACAAGAGGAGATTAAAGGGATGAGTAAAATATATTATACTTTGGTTTTGGGATCTATCATGTATGTCATATTATATACTTGGTTTGATGTCTTATTTTCTTTAAGCATGGCTGGAAAATATCATTCCAATCCAAGGGAGATGCATTGGGAAACTATAAAAACTATCCTAAAGTACTAAGATATTAAAAGGATATGTTCCTAGTGTATGGAAGATTTTAGGAACTAGTAATGAGGTTATACACTAATGATAGTTTTTATACAAATCATGATTATATAAATCTATTTCAAGCTATGTATTTTGTTTTAATGGTGGTGCAGTGAGCAAGAGAATCTCAAAGCAACTCATGGTCATCGATTCTACAACAGAATATGAGTATATAGTGGCTTTTGATGTAGCTAAGGAGTTAGTTTAGATACACATATTTGTCACGTATATTGGTGTTTTTCCTAGAAATTCAGACCCTATTATAGTTTATTATGATAGTATTACAATAGTGGTGTTGGTCGTGGAGCCTGGGTCACACCAAAGGATAAAGCATATACTTCATAAGTTTCATCTCTTGAGGGATTTTACATAGAGAGGTGAAGTTACAATTAATAGTGTTACCATAAAGGATAATGTGGTAGACCCCAAGACTAAATCCATATCTCAGTATAATAATGATTCTCATGCAAGAGATAGTGAATTTAGAGTTGTTAGTATTTGTCTCTAGTGTAAGTGGGAGTGTTATGAGTGGGTTCCCTAAACCAACTCATGTATGTAATTTGATTACCATCACATGTATACAGTTTGATGTGTGTGTTTCTGTGTGTTTGTTTCTCTTACTATTATAGTGTTGATAATTTTTCATCCACTATTTTCATAGTAATGTCCTTAGATTACATGTCATATAAAAAGTTTATAACAGTTCCTAGACTATAATGAGAACCTCGAGATACCATGATTGTAATCTTAAATATATGTTATATGGTCAAGACACATCATGATGATAGGACACATATGATGTTTGACTATCAGGTGTTGGGGGATCATAAGCATTGAGACTTCTTCTCATGAAGTTCATACTTTTTATCTCAAGTAGATAAGATCATGAAGACTAGCCTGCCAATAGGAACACCACATGTTTCAGGTGTTATTGGTTGTTCCTATCTACGAGCATATTTATTGGTATCTTGACTTAAGATCATCATCAATGTTTACCATTTGGTCACATACTTTGATTTAGTATGAAAACATGGCATTAATATTGTGTCAATGTAGCTTTATTTGTGTGAGTCATTAGTGGTATGATATTGGTTGAAAGATCAAGATAGGATTTGTCACTTCCAAGTAGTGGAAGATATATCTCAGAACTAGATGACCATGATGGTGGTACCTTCATTAAATCAATTTATATGGTTGAATAAGATAATTCCATCCAAAAAGGTCATGAAAATAATAAATAAAGTAGTTAGGATGGTGACAGGTATTATGCATCCAACTTTATGAGATATCATATGATAAAGATGAAAGGTACTAGGGAGCATAGTTGAAGCTGATGGGCTAGGGATTTCAAAATGTTCATCACCAAAGTAATGTAACTTCTTCATCTCCGATAATTCAATCCCTGGTAGTGGTCTGATAATCTTTCATGAATTTTTCAAAGAAAAAAATAGATAAATAGTTACCTCATTTTATTTGATGTGTATTCTACTATAGATCATTGTTGGTGATAGTTGCTCAACGTAACCTAATTTGAACCCCTCAAGATCATCCACACATGCTTCAAGAATCCACATATACACCATTCATCGAATTTTTGGTACTGGTACAGAGCTTCGATGATTCTTTTGATGTTTCATTGGTCACCTTGATCTCGTGCCTTGGATCCATGAAGGTATTCTTGGATCACTCACTCAAATAGAGCCTTTCTCTCTCTAGGATGTAGGAGTAGAGAGGATCTCTCTATCCATTGGAATGAACTACACTAGAAATGAGCTCCTCACCAGCTTATATAGTGGATTGTCTAAAATATGTGGTTAAGGTTCCTGGCCCCTATATATTTAACATAAGTAATAAATAAATAATTATGATGAACTAACTATATCATGAATATTATTTATCTTTTATCACATACCTGTAATATATATTACATAATAAAATCAAGTCATTAACTCAACTCATAATTCCTTCTAATATTAAAATAACCTTTAATATTAAAGTAATATTTGTTCATATAATATTATTCCTCATATTTACTTAAACACTCGTAAATACATTTAATAAAAAAAATCAACTGAATTATTTTATACCTGAATAGTAATGAATTTATTTATTTTTCAGCAATCGATAGAACTTAGACAACTCTTGAACCCCATGGTGGATCCCACCATGTCCCATATACCTATTCACTATAATTGGGAAGAGTCTTGAATGAGATATTGTATGTAAGCCTCTAGAACCTTATCATGATAGTAGTAAATAGTATTCACAAACAAAGAGTGAAGTCTAGCAACAGATCAAATCCCCTAAAGAGATAAGGAATAGTTATAGCAATGATAACCTTTCCTATAAACACACATTGTGTGATATAATCTCTTTGTCATATGATATCTTATAAATCAGGACACACACTTGTTTCATCATACTTTCCTTGAATTATTATTTATTGATCTAACTATATGGATTTACCTTTGACTGACATGGCCATGGAGATATGAAGGTACTATAATCCTGGTCTACTAGGCTTGAGATATCACTTCCTCAATTCTAAAGCAACAAATTTTTCCTTGATCATTTAACCAATGTCATACCACCAATAACACACCCAACACAAGCTCCAACACCACAAATTCAATTTCATGGTTTTTTCCTTAGATCAAAGTACATTATTGAATGGAACACACTGATAATGATCTCATGTCAGGAGACCAATACGCATGAGAGGAAGTCTCAATGCCTATGATTCCCCAACACATGATAGTAAAACATCAACTGTGTTTAGTTAGTATGATGAATATAGACCATAGAAAATTTGTTTATGGTTAATTCCATAGTATCTTGAGGTACTCATTATAGCCAGGGATATGTTATAACCTTTTGATACAACAAATAATCTATATAAATTTCCATTTAAATAGTGGAAATAGAAATATCTACACTATAATGGTAATGGAACATCATGTATAACTCATTGTACACATGGTATAGTAATCAAAAGTATTGATAAATTTGGGTCTAGGGAACCCACTTTTACAAAACTCTCACCTTCACTAGAGCCAACTTGATAAAAAACCTTGTTAGCTCTCACATGATAAGATCATGTTTATGTTGAGTTGTGACTTTAGTCATGGGGAATGCCATGCTTCCACAACATGGATATTCTACTAAGTGTGACATCACCTCCTTGAGTAAAACTTATCAAGAGATAATATCCCTGAGTATTTCACTTTTTTCCACTGTCAAAACTTGACATATTGGATAGTAATAGTAGTAGAATCACCGTAATTTATTTTATGATAAAACTTTACTTACTATGTTTGATTCTAAGAACTATAATAAATTGTTTCATATTATATACTACTTATTTATCTACCACTAAAGCTGCAACACACTCAATATTTGTAGACATGGATACCACTAGCTTGAATGAGTTGTTCTTGCTCATTACCTTAGCCTGACTATGATATTAGATCATGTTGATCCAAGGAAGACTGATTTTATCCCATTAAATCTAGTATCCCTTCCTCTCCATATATTAGGTACATATTCTATGTAATTTTTTAAGTAAATTTGGATAGTTCTAACCGCAAACCTTATTGTTATCTTGGATATAATTGATTTTTTCCTACCATAAAATTTATGTTGGAAATATCAATTATTTTATATGGAATATGTGATTGATCCATCATATAAGCATACATAATTCAACTCACCACATTAATCTCCTTCTATATCCCGTACATGTCTTCTTGGAGACATTTATTCCAAGTGAAATTGGTAAAAAATCTATATCGAATTATTCCAACTTGTATTTTTCAATACATTGTCATTATATGTACTATTGAATAGATTATAGAAACCATTGGATATACCTCAGTATATCTAGTTCCCCAGAACTTAGATTTCTACTTTAATTCAAACTCTGTATAGTTACATTCATCCTGGTATTAACTAACTTTAAGACCAATATCTATTTTTCCATATGTTATCAAACATATTTTACTCAAAAATAGTATTACTCTGACTAACCTCAAGTAGACACGTGGAAAAGATTCATTCCAAATAAATATTATATGATCTTGTTTCTTACATCAATAATAAACTATATTTTAGTAACATGCACCCCTTATAGTCATTTTTTGATGTCACCATACCTTACTGGTTGCATCATATAGATGTCTTCCATGATTAGTGGTCTTAACATCCAATGCACTATAAAATGATCATAAAAAATAGCTATGATGAGTAAAGTTATAATGGATTTAGGAATAATGGTTTGGTATAACCAATCGAGACTTATTGGTATCAGGTAATACCATCCATGTATAGTTTCACTTGAATACCCACTGCAGTATTCAAAAACAATGAGCCTCTTTTCTTTTATATATGGAATCCATTGTTGAATTTCAATTAGTCTTGTCAATCTAAGATAGTTTTCATATACTAATTTTTTATAGAATTCATTATTCTCAATGAATAATATATCAAATACCATGGTGCATATAAAACCATTACCATGGTTTTATCCTTCCTACGCAATATGTGTATCTGGAACATTCCTCCTCCACACCTCTTGTGGAACTTGTTCGTATAAAAACTACTTGTTCATCTCCAACATTGACCAATCCCAAGTAAATATTTCTCCCTCTATCTCAAATTGATATTTTCACCCATTTTATTTAAATATAGTCTATCACTTGACTATAACTATTTTATGATAGGGATTTAAATAATAACATATAAAAAAATTGGGATATTAACTGAGATGAACATTGTGTTTTTAAGTATGCAATTTTTTTATATCCTAACAAACTCTTTGTATCTAAAAACATTTTATTATGACATAATGGATTTAAATAACTTATATGATATCCATTTTTCAAAATAGTTGGTGTTTTTTTATGGAATAATGTTGTTATTTGTGATTCATATCTTGAAAAAAATAGAATTATCTGAATTTCATGAGTTTTAACATTGATGATCCTTTCACTTACATCATGGATCTGATTTGTATAAGGAAATACGTGTTTAGGAATTTCCCCATACTATAATTTATTGATCAGTGTTAATATGTAAGACTCAACATTGATCCTCCTTATTAGCATCATAAACCTAATGTGGATAAGGTAATGTGCATTTAGGAATTACTCCATACTATATTATCATGATTAATTAATGATTGGTCAAGATATCCATTTTCATGTAAAACTAAAGTAACACATATCTTCTGACCATGCATATACCATACTTCACTTTAACTTTCCTTAATAAACACTTAAAGGAATATAATGGAGTATATTTACCACTAGCTTACCCTTGGAGTAGTTCATGCTATCTTTCTGAACTAATTCTGAAAGATTTGTGATTTACCATTATTTTTAAAGGTTTATTTGTCCAAAACTAATTACATAATTGTGTTGATAATACCTAATGTATTTTACTCAAAAGATTCTAGAACTATACTTGGTATATCCTTGAAAACTACTTAGTTTTTCTTGAAAATGTATTATATTGACACAATTGGGTCTAAAAGTTTTCAATTTTATATTCATCACTTTTTTCCAATGATTCTAGCATTACAGAACTGTTGTTTTAGTATTAAACACCATGAAAAACATTCATTCCAAAACTGGAATAATGTATTCTTTTTTCCAAATGAAACATGAGAAAAAAAAATTGGTAATACTTAACAAAAGTTCAACTAGAAAAATTAAAATTAAAATATAGTAGTTGTGTACTTATCACTATTGACTTAGGAATTGTTGAGTCAAAAGTTGTACTTATGACTTTTCCATTCCTTTTATTTTGGAAATCACAAACTCTTTTTAAAATATTTTATTACTAACATTTTATTTCCAAAGTTCTTTTAGAATATTTTTGTATAAAACATATACTTTTACTATACTTATAAATGGTTCTAAAGTATTCATGAATATAAAATAAATTTATTCATTACAATTATCATAATGAGTATAGATCCGATAAAAATTGGATTTACCTTTATAAGACCAGATGTAAGAATTTTTTTCTTCTCTTTCATACTAAAAACAATTTTATAATAAGACTGGTAGCGGAACCGAAAATCATTAGAATCACACTCATAAATATTATCATAATGACATTCATAAGGAAGTCCATCAGACTGGACATGTTTAAATTATAAATATGGAAAATTGATTTCAAATGTAAGGAAAACCTTTTCACATTATAATGGTTTAATTCAATATGATGTCAAACATTTAGTTACAAAATATCTCTCAAAGTTCTAGGTGTCCAAGTTTTTGTGAGAAACTCATAGAAATATGACATTAGGGAATAAAATGTGACAGTTGGGGATTTTCCTATAAATACCCAGTCATTTGAATAGTTTTGAGTAGATATATTACAGAATATTATAGTTTAAAAAGTTGTGATCAATTTCATTGTGATATTTATTTAAAGATTATAAGTCATGAACAGTTTTTTCCCAGTCTTTTGTAATTATTTTAGAGTTTTTTCTTTTTAAGGGAACCTTGTCAAGTTGTCCCCTTTTTCATTGAAATTGTGTATCCGATCTGTGATTACGATTAATGGATTGTGAGGATAGAAAGATAGAGAATCTGATATTCTGATCAAGGGTTTGTGGGGATAGTAAGATAGAGTCGGTCCATTAGATCGAGGGATTCTAGGGATAGGAAGACAGAAAAAATAAAATCTTTATATCAAGGGTTTTCCTTGATAAGGAAATACAAAATTTCTTGTAAGTATAGAACAAGGGATACCTTTAGCCAAGTTTTATGGATACCTTAATCTTAAGGTTAAAATATCAATTCTTTTAAATTCTTATAAGTCGTTATTATATTTTTCTAATTTTAATTACTTGTTTCTTACCAGTTCTTTTTATTCTTTTGTGATTATTTGTAATTTTTTTATCATAACGTTTCTGAATATGATAAACATTTAATTTTTAATAAAATCTTCTCTAAATTAGATCTATTTACTTTGTTGAAATATAATCCTATGTGATTATAATTATTTTACTCTGATATAATCATATCTATTCTGATTATGATCTAATAATATTCTTTATAATTATTATTATTTTACTATGATATATCGAAATCATTCCTGATTATGATACATTGGTAATCGGAATTAGGGACAATTCTGAATCCTATCTTTTTACTTAAAGAGGTTTGTGAATTGGTTTAGTTTAAACTCTTTTAAACTAAATTTTTTAAAACTATAATTCACCACCCCCCAACCCACTTGTAACAGATCCATCAATCACATATTCTTTCAATCCTAATATCAATATAACTCATATTTATATCCAAAAATTGGTATCAGAGATGGATTCAACTTCTCACTCACCTACTAGGTTTTTACTATTTTTACTATTGAAAGTTTGTTAAATTTTGTTATAAAGATTTCGTTTATAAAACTTTACTACAATAATGTGTTTTGGGAAAAGAAATTTTTTTCTTTTAATATGGAAACACTAAATGTTAGATCCATAGATAATATCAATCTTAATAGACCACCAATTTTTTATGATGATAACTATGAATATTGAAGAGATATAATGAATACTCTTTTTATCAACACTGGGGCTGATAATTTTTTCATGTTAACTATAGATTAAAAAATACCTGATAAGAAAGTTACATCTTTCACCCACCAAGAAAATCAAGAGTATCAACTAAACTAAAGAGTAAGGAACACTTTTTTATGTTCTATGACAAGAATCATATATAGGAAAATAATATCTTATGAAGCCGTAAAGAGTATCTGGAAAATATTGAGGTTTTACACTTTGGTATTTCAAAATTTATAGAAATAAGAAGAGAAATTATAATAGATTATTATCAATCATTTGATTTTTTTTACCTGGAGAATCTGTTTCCAAGATGCATCAGATATTCATGATGATTATATATATTTTCCAATATTTTGGTGAAATAGGTTTAAATGATGAGATACTTGTGAAAAAGATTATAGAAATCATGTCTAATGAATGGGAGTCTAAAAGAACTATTGTTGATGAAATCATAAAGGTAAGTATTCTCACTCTTGATGATCTTATCATAACCATGATGTAGTATGAAAGTAGACTGAAAATAGATACAGAGAAATAAAAAAATAAGAATGTTGGAGTTTATTGTGCTATAACTAGATTACCTACTAAATCTAAAACTCCTAAAATAATTGTTAGATCTTCAAGAAATAATCAAATTAATATAAAATATGATTATATTACTTTTGATCATTTTGAAAAGGAATTGGATAATCATGACAGAAGAATGAAAAAGATTATTAGAAAGAAATATTTTCAACATCATTACAACAAAGGCAACAAGGAAATGAATGATAAGAAAGATGAAGTAACTTGTTATGAATGCAAGAGAGCTAGACACATCAGAACAAATTATACAAAGATAAAAAGGAAAGACGTAAAAGAAATATAGGAATTAGAAAAGGTTTTATAAGTCTAAAGGAAAGAAATTCCATAAATATAATGATTATTATATTGAAATTGGATGATATTCTCTATATAATTCCTCTAATAATAATATTTCCAAACAGAGGAATATTGGTCTTATTTCTATAATTTTTAAAGAAAATATTTGTCTTATGGATAAGTAAGAACTACTGAGAACCTTAAAAACTTATCTTTAAATGATTATTGCCCTAATGAGAAGTATTATATATCTTTAGGTAAATAATCTTCCTCGGTAGAAGATAATAATCTTCCTTCTTATGATGAGGTCTCTTGCTTTTATAAATTGTTAGAAAACGAAAATTACAAAGCTTTAAAAAAACTTGATAAGGAAAATTCAAGGATAGTTTTTTTAACAAAGGAAGTATCATATCTATGTAAATATCTTAATAAGTCTAATTTAGAAAAAGAAACTATTTCTTAATATTTATAAAAAGTGATTTATGAAAATGGTAGTTTACAAATTAGTTTTGATAAAATCAATTCTAAAACTTTAAAATAAGAAGATAAAAAATTATTTGTTAAACTAAAGTCTGAAATTTATTCTTTTAAGAAACTATTATCAAATTTTACCATTGGTAAAGAAAATTTTGATAAGATATATAAACAAATTAATTCTCATAGAACTAGTTCTAGAATGGGTTATACTCATTATAAACCTATTTTTAGTAATAATTTCATTGTTCCTAAAAATTCCCGATGTTACACTAGGTATCAAAGTGGAGGTCATTTGAAAAACAATATTTAAATAAATTTCGATCCTTAGGTTTCCACAAGGCCTATTTCTCAAAACAAATGTGGATTCCTAAAAAATCTGACTTTTATGAACCTAATAACATTTAGGGTTCCAAAGTCTAATATTTTTTCTTTCATGAAAACTAAGAAAGTACCAACAACAAGAATACTTGGTATATGGATAGTAGATGTTCTCAAAATATTACTGGTAATAAAGACTTGTTTTAAAAGGTTATCAATATGAAAGGTGTAAAGGTTAATTTTGGAGATAATTCTCAAGGAGAGATTATCATTATAGGTAATATAGTTCTTCTTAGTAAAGTTTTAATTTCTAATGTTTTTTTGTTAAAGGTCTTAAGCACAAACTTATAATCATAAGTCAAATATTTAATAAAGGTTTCCTTGTGAATTTTAGAAATGATAAATGTGTAATACGCAATTCCAAGGATGAATACATTCTTTTTTCCCATTAACATGAAAATGTTTACACTCTTAACTTAGAAGACCTTAAGATCCAATACTTGAATTGACTTAGTGAAATAGAAGATCAATATTGGTTATGGCATAGAATTTTAGGACATCGTAGCCTTAGAAACTTATGTAAGTTGACTAAGAAAAGACTTGTTAAGGATCTATCAGAACTTAGGTTTAATTATTCTAAAAATTTTCACCCTTTTCAATATGATAAGAAACAGAAGTCTAGTTTTAAATCTATTAGTAAAGTCTCAAATACTGATTATTTATAGTTAGTTCACATGGATTTATTCAATCCTACACAAACTAGGAGTATTGGAGGAAAACACTATGTATATGTCTTAGTTGATGATTATACTAGATACACATGGGTCTATTTTATCACAAATAAATATAAAGATTTTTTTTATTTCAAAACTTTTGTATCCAAAGTGAAAAATAAAAAAATATTTAGCATGATAACTATTCATAGCGATCATGGTGGAGAATTTGTAAATTTTGATTTTAAAACTTTTTATAGTAAGAAAGGTATAGAAAATAACTTTTCAGCTCCTAGAACCCCTTACCAAAATGGTGTTGTTGAAATATGAAATCAAATTCTTAAATAAATAATAAGAACCATGTTGAGTGAATTTTTAATTGATAAACAATTTTGGGATAAAGCAGTTACTACTTCCTACTATACTAAAAATCAATTTTTAATATGACCTTTTCTTAATAAAACTCCTTATGAGTTGTGGAATAGTCAAAAACCAAAATTTTCTTACTTCAGAGTTTTTAGATGCAAAGTATTCATCAAGAATATGAAATCTAATTTACATAAATTTTCACCCAAATCTGATAAAGAAATTTTTTGGGTAATTCCATTACTTTGAAGGCATATAGGTTTTTTAATAAAAATTCTTGTATTGTTGAGGTAATAGTACATGTTAAGTTTGATAAAAATGAACCTCTTTTTTTCAAACAACCTCAACCAACATCCTTGGATGTTATTCCAAAAACAGGTTTTCAACCTATGATAGAAAATTATTTTTATAAGGAAAATAACTAAGAAATGGTTTCTGAAATATTTACTTAGGAATATTTTCTACTATATGTTGATAAAAAGAGTTTACAAAACCCAAGAGATTAGTTTTTTCTTAGGAATAATCCTAGAGATAGTATAATTGGTGATGTTGATCAACCAATTAGGACTAGAAGTTCCTTAAGAAATGAAATTTAACATTTATATATACTTTCCAAATTCAAATCTAAGAATATGGATGAGGCTTTAAGTGGTGAGGATTGGATAAATTCTATGCAAGATGAGATAAATAAATTTGAGAGGAACAAAGTCTGGACTCTTATTGAACGACCTAAGGAAACTTCTATAATTGGAGTAAAATGTGTTTTTAGAAACAAATGTGATGAAAATGGAATTATTGTTAGAAATAAATAAAGGCTTGTTGCTAAAGGTTATAAACAATAAGAATGCATGGACTATGAAGAAACCTATGCACCAATAGTAAGGTTAGAATCTATTCATATTCTACTATCCTTTGCAGCATTCTTTAATTTCAAAATTTTTCAAATGGATGTGAAGAGTGATTTTATTAATAGATATGTATAGGAGGAAGTATATGTAGAAAAAACCCTTATATTTTAAAATAAAAAACATCCAAAATACATTTATAAAATTACCAAATCTTTATACAAAATTAAACTAGACCCTAGTGCTTAGTATGATATATTAACAAGATTTTTTTATGAAAAAATTTTATAAAGGGAACTGAAGACACTACACTTTTTATAATATAAGTTAAAAAATATATTATTATTGTTCAAATCTATGTTGATGAAATTATATTCAGTTAAAATTAAAAATATTTAACAGATTCCTTTATGGATCTTATGAAATTTGAGTTTGAGATGAGTATGATGGGTGAGTTAACATTTTTTCTTGGTTTTCATAACTAACAAAAACCAAAAGGAACTTATATATCTTATCATAAATATATAAAATATCTTCTTAAAAAGTTTGGATATGATAATAATAAAATTATTAGTACTCCAATCAGAACCTCAAATACACTTGATCTTGATGAATCTAAAAAACCATTTGATCAAACAAATTTTAGAGGTATGATAGGAAGTCTACTTTACTTAACTATTAGTCATCCGGACTTAATGTTTTTAGTATAATTATGTGAAATATATTAAGATAATCCAAAATAATCCCATCTAAAATCATTAAAACAAATTTTTCATTATCTAATGGGAACTATGGATTTATGACATTTTTATTCTTCTGTAAATGTTTTTGAATTAAATTTTTTTTTGGATTTTGACTTTGATGGTTATAGAATTGATAGGAAAATAAAATCGAAGACTTTTCATTTCTTAGGAGACTCATTAGTTTCTTGTTCTTATAAAAATCAATAATCGGTAGCACTTTCCACTGCTGAAGCTGAATATGTGGCAGCTAGAAGTTTTTATTATCATGTGTTGTGGATGCAACACACAATCACGAACTATGGCATGATTTTTACTAAAACTAAAATGATATGTGATCATAGTAGTTTCATTTCTTTAAGTAAAATCCTTACACAAAACTCTCATGAAAAAAACAGAGATATTAGACATCACTTTCTTATGGATCACAAACTTAAAGGATATATCATTTTACAATTTATCGAAATGCAAGAACAATTTACTGATATTTGATAAAACATTTACCTTATGATAGATTTGAATACATTAAATATAATCTGGGAAGGATTAATATACAATTATCTTTCATATATACATCTTTTTTACCAATATACTAAAATTAATTTACTCCATTTCATAAGGTGATTACATATGTTTATTTTTTTCAAAACTTTTTGTTTTTCAAAAAATTTAAAAAAATTATCATAATGAGTTTTCCAGACTCATATTTTCTTATAAAATTTTCAGAGTGATTATTCTCAAAAGAATCATCAAATACAAAAAAAAATTATAAATTTTTCAGACTTAATTTTTCAAAAAAAGTTTTCAGATTCAATAAAAAATCGTAAAAATATTTTATTTATTAACTATCATGTTTTGTTCTAAAAACTGTTTTAAAACTATTATAATCTAATAAAATTGAAGAAGAACATTGTTATTCATGCCAAAAACACTTTCTAACTCCAAAAGATGTTATTATTATCTTTTAAATTTTTCTACTATTTCATTATAATTGTTTTATCTTTATTGATTTAATAATTTACTTTCTTTTGTTTTTCAATTTTTAAAAAAATCAAAATCATATTCAATATCAATATGATAGTTTCTTTAAAAAACCTCAGGAATTAAAAAAATATTTAAATATTTCTTCGGATCTTTCTTAACCATCGAATTAGATAAGATTCAATATCAACCATTAGATTTATTTTTGGAAGTTGAACAGTCACTCTAGTTGCCTATATAAAGGGGGGACTCCCATGTCCCACATTGAAAATTCCTATCTTCTTGTGCCAATGTGCTTCCGAATTCAAAACCCTCTAGTCTAAAAATATTTCTGAATGTTATAATCCCCAGTTTCTTCCCAAAATATGATGCAGGCTGATAAGTATTTCAATGAATGGTTTGTATTTAGATAAAGGTTAGTCAAGAAAACCTTTTATTAAAAGTATGATTCTACTCTAAATAAAATTATAAAATTCCAAGGTTGGAAATATTTGTGTGTAGAAAAATCTAATGAATATATTGATTTAGTTTATCTTGATATTGTTTTATAATTATATGGTTCAGTAACGTTTCTCAAAGAGAAAGGAAACAAAACATTTCTTTCACAATTTATGTAAAAGGTTATCAAATTTCATATAGAAAAGCTGTTAGTTTTATTGGTGTTCCATCAGATGGTGAAGCCTATTTTCCCTCTCACAAGATACCAAAAGATATAGGTTTTTTTATAAAGAAAAGGCATAGGATTACTTATTTAATCACTATGAAAAATTTTGGTAGGTGACTCATCTCACACCAAATAATCTGGTAATTATTTATGTATGCAAAGTTTTATGATTACAAGGAAAGGTAATCATGATACCTTACAAGTCACTAATGTTTTCATTTTGGATTTCCTTGTAAATATGATAAAAATAGATCTTTTTGGATTAATTTTTCCTACCCTTAGAAAAATAAATTCTAGTTCTATTTAGTCTCATATTTTTATATTTAGGACTATGATATCAAATTTAATACTTAAATGTATGATGTTATTCAATATTTAAAATAATTCAAAGCCAAAGAAGATGAAAATTATTTTCATTAGTGATGATACTCTAAAAAGGAAGAGGTTTTTCTTCGATGAATAATCAAATAAGATTGTTGAAATATCTGGTGGTACTGCTTCAAAAATAGAAAGTCCTAAGAATCTCAAGAAAAGTGTTCTGATAAAGAAGAAGAAAGTTGATTAGGGTGATTAGAGTTAGAAAAGAAAAGTAGAGTCTTCTAAGCCATAGAAAGTAAAGAAAAAAATCAATGATGGATAAAGTAATAGATTAATGGATTAAAAATAAGGCAGGGGAAAGAAAAAGATCCTCAAATCAAACTTGACCAACTAGAGGCTTTAGCTATAAAGATCCACAGTGATAATTTTTTAGAAGAAGAAAGAAAGAAAAGAAAGAAAAATAAGATGTCAATTGAAGAACTTTTATGTGATAGATTAATGAAAGGAGTTTAAATGGATTTAGGAAATGCTGCTCCAAATATTCATCCTTCCAAGACCGATCAAATAAATATGGATGCCAGATTAGCCTTTCAATAAACCACTTTGATTAATACTGAACTTCCCTCAATCATAGAAAAGGGAAAGGTTAAAGCTATTGAAGAATTGATACCACCTAAAGTTCAAGAAAAATAATCAGAATTGGTACCAGCTAGTAAGTCTAATTTAAGATAAAAATAATAACTTCATGATAATTTTATTAAATCAATGGAAGAAGTTTCCATGGGTTTTGATGAATTAGATAAAGCTATTTAAGGTATTCAATAAGTAAGTGAATATGAAGAATAAATTGTTGAATAAGAAGTATCTGATGATGGTGAAGAATTTTCAAAAGAAGATGAAAATTATAATAAATATAAAGAAGAATAAGTGGATGAATATTAAGAAGAAGATTAATATTATCAATCTGATAAATTTTATTTGATAACATCACAAGATTCCTCATCTGATTTACACACCAAAATTGATCAAAAATACAAAGTCCTAAGAAGAAAAAATACCCATCAGAGAAAGAAGTTTAATATGCATCTAAGAAGGATAAAAAAGATCATAATTTAAAAACAGAAGGTGACAGATATCACTCTCATGAAAGAAATGTTGTTGAAATTTCTTATGGAAAGGACTTTGGTGAAAGATTTTAAAAATTAGTTTCAAAGAAAGATGAAAAATTGAAAATGAAAATAATGGTAACCAGAACTAGTCATCCTCAACTACCTAACATTGAGGTATCTCATTCAATGAATATGATTAAAGTTCAAGGATTCAATTATATAATTTAGGATTTAAATATAATTAAAGGAACAATCCAATACTTTCTAAGATTAGAATCCAAGGATGATTTGATTCATGAAAATCAAATTGAAAAATTGGATTCAATTAAAGTTTTATCTGAAAGAGTGATTCTAAATGAGGTTGATCTCAAATTACTTCAAGAAAGTTCTCAATCTCATAAGAAATAATGCAATAAAGTGGTTAAATAGTCTCACAATGTCAATATTGATGTCAAGATATATGAAGAACCTATTGAATATTTTTATAAAATGATTAATGAATACATAGAATCCTTCAATGAGTTACCCAAATTTGTGTAAGATAGGGTGAAATTCATGGATCAGTTCAAGAAAAAAACCAATATCCAAACTTAGGGAGTGAAATAATTAAATGGTAAGATGAAATATATGAAGTTAGAGTTTTCCAGACTCAAAATTTACAAAGATTAAATCATATATCTAAAGAAATATAATGAAGAATTATCATAAATACTTTTGTTTTTTGAATAGAAAATTTAGTCCCAAGATGAAGTTATAGAAAAGTTTAAGGAAGATGGGAAAGAGTTAAAATATATGAAGAATGTTCTTAGATCATTAATTAATAAATGTTAACATATTTTTTCCTTTGAACTCTTGTTTTATTTATATTTTGTAAACCAGCTTATAAATGAATGACTTCTTTATTTTATTATGAATTGTTTGAATGTTTTCCAATTACGATTGGTTGAATGTTATTTCATTTTTTTTGTGGATGATCAAGTACTTCATTATTTTTTTCATATATTTTTTTCTCTAACCCTTTTTTGGAAAACCAAAACTTTTCCCCATTATTTTTGAAAATCAAAACAGGGTAGAAATAATTTTATTTGAGAGAGAAATTTTCTTATTCTTTTACAAAGGGGGAGAAATTACATTAAGGAAGAGAATATGATCCTTATCCTAAGGGTGAGTTAGTCGTATTCATCATCATATTCAGATGAGTTATAAAATTAAATGGGGTTAAGGATATTTATTTAATTCTCAATACAAAGTAATTAAAAGATAATGGACTGTAAGTTTTTCATATTTATTTTTTATTTAATCTTTGTGGTTTATGATTTCTAAAAAGGGGGAGATTATTGAGTTAAAGAATTTACTTATGACTTTTTCATTTCGTTTATTTTGGAAATCACAAAATCTTTCTTAAATATTTGATTACTAAATTTTTATTTCCAAGGTGTTTTTAGAATGTTTTTGTATAAAACATATACTTTTAACATACTTAGAAATAGTTCTTAAGTATTCATTAATATAAACTAACATTATTTATTATGATTATCATAATGAGTATGGATCCAATAAAAATCAAATTCACCTTTATCAGATCAGATGTAAGACTTTATATTTTGTATTTTGTATAGAAAAAAAGTCTTTATAATCAGATTGATGATAGAACCGATAAACATCAGAATCACACTCATAAATATTATCATAATTACATCCATAAAGAAGTCCATGGGACTGACCATGTTTAAATTATGAATACAGAAAACTGGTTTCTAATGTAAGGAAAATATTTTTACATTGTAATTGTGTAATTCAATATGACGTCATACATTCAGTTACAAAAGATCCATTGAAGTTCCAGGCGTCCAAGTTGTTGCAAAAAACTCAAAGAAATATGATCATTGGGAATAAAATATGACTATTGCATAATTTCCTATAAATACCTCATCATTCAAAGATTTTAGAGAAGATATATTGCATATGATTATAGTTGAAAAAGTGCTTATCAATTTCATTGTGCAATAGATCTAAGGTTTACAAAGCGTGAACGTATTTTTCCTTGTATTTTGTAATTGTTTTAGAGTTTTTTCTTATTAATGGAACCTTTTCATGTTGTCCCCTTAAGAATTATGTTGCGTTATAATCATGCATCTAATATGTGATTATGATTGAGGTCTTGTGAGGATAGCAAGATGGAAAATCTGATTTTTTGACCGAGGTCTTGTGGGGATAAAAAGAAAGAGATAATCCATCAGATCGAGGGCTACCAGAAATAGACAAACAGAACAAAGCTAATATTCATATCAAGGGATTTCTTTGCTAAGGAAATACAAACTTTCTTGTAAGTATAAAACAAGGTACGCCATTATCCAAGTTTTGTGGATACCTTACTCTTAAGGTTAAAAAATATAAATTCTTTTAAATAGTTATGAGTTATTTTTATATTTTTTCTATTTGAATTACTTGTTTCGTATTATTTATTTATATTCTATTGTTCTTATTTGTAATTGTAACATCCCGGTTCTGGGTGCCGCCTAAAGGTTCCCCAAACCCAGTTGGTCACGTAACCTCAAGCGCATTTTCCAAAAAGCCAGAGGCTTCCACCTAGCAGGGAGGGTCAAGGTAATACATTGGTGAAACTATGCCCCCATTGTCATAGTATACACATTGGAATAAGAAATTATAAACAATAGCGGAAGCACTAATACCATATAACAAAATTAAAAAGCAGAATAATGATAGTAAATAAACAAATGGAGCACATATATAAATGATGCATGTCACATATGTCTAGGAAAGTATCTAAACAAGTCACAATTCTGGAAATACAATACTAAACCAAAGTACATAAAATAGTAAACTCCAACAGCATCGTAAGCCTCAGCTTGGTCTCATGCTCTCCAGCTCCAAGCAGCAATCAAATACCTCATGTAGAAGGGTGCTTGCCCTTATCTATACACGCAACCATATAATCTGTTTGGGTCCAAAATCATGACCCAAATAGGGTGTGAAACGAATCCCAATAGGAAACCACCAAAAGATTTATGCCTAACAGTCAGTGAATATATATAGCAGGTAATATGCAGAAATGAAGAAATAAACTAGGAAGTACTCAAAAGGAACCAATCCTTCAGTTTTCAATTACATTCATTTACCTCTATAAATTATTCAAACTTTTGAATAATTTAACCTCAGGATCTAGCCTAAGCTCTGTATCCCCTTGTATAATAACAACAAACAGACGTCTCAAATGACCAACTAAACAATAAAGTAAGACTGAGTCCAAGATTGTTCTTTGGCTTGGCAGACTCATCACAATCATTCGGTCATTCACAATCGACCCTCTGGGAAAGATCTCATGGTCTAACCCCTATGGTCCCAAATATCATAGAGTAATGATAAAAACCTCCTAGGTAGCTCTCACGGTCAATACCCCTAGTCTAAAAAGCATCAATAATTTATACACGACCTCCAGGTAGCTCTCACGGTCAATACCCCATGGGTCAACATAGTATAAATAAATCATAAATGAACTCCTGGGTAGCCCTTGCGGTCAATACCCCTAGGTCATGTCTACACCAAGGATCTCACAGTATTTTTTAAATCAACATGGAAACCCCCACAATTTTCTTGGTCGAAGGCTCTCACGGTCCATTGGAAGATCAACGTGCATACACCATTCATTAAAGGCTCTACATGGAATCTAAACTATCACATGGTTCGGCTTTAATCAAATCAAATTATCAACATTAAATGTTATACATGAAATTAAAACTACTACATGGATCAATTTTAATCAAAGAATAAACACAGGAATCACATATAACCAACCAATTCCATCCTAAACAAATCAAGGCATGGAAACAAGGTATGCCTTGTAGGCAACCTAGGCCAAATGACCAATGACAGTCAAACTAGAGAATGCACCCATGGGTTGTCCCATAACCAAGGGTATACAAACGTATGCATAGGAAAAACCCTTAATCAACCAATAAAACCATATCAAGCATTACATAGGGTTAAATTCCAAAACCCGCAACACCCTAAACATGGGTATTCGGTACTTTAAGAATATATAATTCAGGAATGATCAAAGAAAGGCACAAACCACCTACCTCTATGTTGTACGATGAACAATATCAAACTTTGTCCCTTTAAACGGCCTATAACGTTGTAGATCTACAAAAAGTTTGAAAATGTTCGACCTTTAATAACTCGCAAGAGAAGAGGAATAAGGAAGAGAGGCTCTAGGGAAAGAGAGACCTCACCGGTGGGAATCCAACACACCTAGAAGCATCTCAATCGGAGCTCAGATGAAGGAATGGGAGGAGGACAAATTTATTTGGTCATATGTCACTCTCTTGTAAGAAACACAGGGAGAAGAAATTCATTCTGGAGATGAGACACAACCCCACTCTGATTAATCAATTAAAAAGAAAAATACACAGTGTGTTCATTTAATGTACATGTCATGTACAAGCCTCAACTAGCCCCCTATTTTGGTTGTCTTCCAGGTCACCCACATGGCCATGTACTTGGTCGTTACATGGACAGTACATGGGTACATGCAACAACCGAGTACATGGCATGTACACAGGAGTACATGACGTGTACTTATAAAAACCTAATTTCTTCATTTTTCTCTAAAACAGCTCAAAATCAAGATCCATACCTAAAAATATAGATCCATGTTTTTACAAACTTTCCTTATTAAATAAATTTGTCCTCGAATTTCTCTTACAAGGGTGGCGAAGAAGAAACTTCAAAAAACTCTAGCCACTGCGATCCTACGTCGACCTCCCTCTCCCAAGTCTCATTCTGTACTCACTCGTGCTTCCATAGAACTCATACCAAAGGAATAAACTAGCCACAGAGAACCTTCATGTTGCAATCCCAATCCGAATAGGGTGCTCCTCGAAGGAAGCATCCACCTCCAAATCAACCTCTTCAGGTTGAAAAACATGAGACAGGTCTGAAAAGTAACGTCTTAGTTGAGAAACATGAAAGATGTCATGCATAGCCCGGAACATCTAAGGTAACTGTAACAGATAGGAAAACATCTTAACTCTCTCAAAAACCTCTAATGGTTTGATGTATCTCAGAGAAATCTCCCCCTGTCTCATAATCCTCTTATGTCCCAACCTTGGTGTGACATGTAAGAAAACATGATCTCCGACCTCAAACTCCAGAGATCATCTCTATCGATCAGCATAAGATTTCTGCCGAGACAGTGCAGTATCCATTTTCTTATAAATCAACTCCACCTGTTCAGTGGTCATCTGGACAAGATGAGGTCCAAGAATAGCTTCCTATCCTACCTCTATCCAACATAGGGGTGATCGAAATGTCTAACCATACAAAGCCTCATAAGGTGCCATCTAAATTGTCACCTGAAAACTATTATTGTAGGTAAACTCCACTAGTGGTATGTGTCTCTCCCAAGAACCCCCAAAATCTAGGATGCATGCTCAGAGCATGCCCTCCAAAACCTGAATCGTTCACTCAGACTGGCCATCTGTCTGGGGATGGTAAGTTGTACTCAGAAGTACATATGTACTCAAATCCCTCTGTAGTCCCTTCCATACAAGAGAAGTAAATTGGGTGTCCCTATCTCAAACAATAGAGTATATAAACACATTAAAACATACAATCTCTCAGATGCACAACCTTCCAAGATCATCAATACTAAAGGTTTCCTTGATCGGAAAGAAATGTGAAACCTTTGTGATTCTGTCAACAATAACCCAAAACTGCATCATTTACTCAAGGAGATCTTGGTAAACCCATCACAAAATCCATCACGACATCATTCCACTTCCACTCAGGAATGGTTAACTTCTGCAAAATCCCTTCTGGTCATTGATATTATTCTTTCACCTTATGATAGGTGGAACATCTCATAACAAAACTAGCAACATCCCTATTCATACCTAGCCACCAATACTAACGGTTTAGATCTCAATACATCATGGTGACACCAGGATGAACTGCCCAAGCTAAAAAATGAAAATATTGCATCAACTCCTCACATATGTCTACTGACACCCATATGCGCCCATGAAAATGAAAGACCCCCTTGTCGCCTATGGTCCACCTAGGATTAGGGTCCTCGCCTGACAATCTTCTGTAGGACTAGGCCTTCATAATCTGATAGTTTCCTCATTCTCACTCGATCCAATAGAGTAGAGATAATATCTATAGAAGAAAGAAACATCTGCCTTTTTCTATCATGCACCTACAAATTCATCTTAGAGAACATATCCATAAGATTCCACTCACTACTAGCCTCCTAAACTGCCTGAATCTGAGTCCTCTTGCCTAATGCATCATCCACTGCATTGCCTTTCCCAGTCATAGGAAAGCTCAAAGTCAAAATACTGAAGGTACTCAACCCACCTTTTCTATCTCAAATTCAAATCATGCTAAGTAAATATATACTTGATACTTTTTTGGTCAGTGTATACAAAAAAATTCTCTCCCAAAAGATAGTGTATTCAACAGCATAAAGCATGCACAACTGCAGCTAACTCGAGATCATGTATTGGTTAATTCCTCTCATGTGGCCTCAACTACTGATACCTGTATACAACAACTCCTTCCCCTTTCATAAGCACTGCACCCAACCCTATACCTGATACATCTCAATAAATGGTGCGACTCTTTCCCAGCTCCAGCAAAACCAGTATCGATGCTGAATTCAATCTCCCTTTCAGCTTCTAAAAGGATGAATCGAAGGAATCTATCCATAAGTACTTCGCACCCTCATTTCTTAGGCCCTTCAGTGGCACTGCTAAGCGTGAAAAGTCCTATATAAAGTTTATGTAGTAACCAGCCATCCCTATAAAACTTCATACCTCAAAAAAGTTCTTTGGATTCTCCTAAGAAACTACTACTCTCACTTTCTTTAGGTCTACCGATACTCCTGTCTTTGAGATAACATGACCCAAGAAGTGAATATGGTCCATACAGAAGTGGCATTTTGAGAGATTAGCATATAACTGATTCTCTCCCAGTGTACTCAATATGATCTCAATATGGGTGGCATGGTTATGTTGAGTGTGATAGTACACCAAGATATCATCCATAAAGACTACCAAAAAAGAAACCAAGTAAGGATGGAACACTCAGTTCATTAGTGCCATGAAAACTACTCGCGTGTTCATAAGACCGAATGGCATAACCAAATACTTGTATAGACCATACCTACTCCAAAAGGATATAAGAGGTATATTTGATGGTCTAATACACAACTGATGATAATCATATCTCAAGTAAATATTCGAGAACACCTGGGATACTCAAAGATGATCAAATAGATCACCAATCATCGGCAAGGGATATCAATTTTTGACCATCAAATAGTCTAGATTTTGATAATCCACACAAAGTCTGAGGGTACCATCTGCCTTATTTGCAAAAAGGACAGGAAAACCCCAAGGATAATTATTGGGTCGGACGAAACCCTTATCATGAAACTCCACCAACTGCTTCTTGAGCTCCTATAACTCTAGTGTATCCATCCTATTAGGAGGAATGGACAGTGGTGTTGCTCCTAAAACAAGATCAATAGAAAAATATACCTATCACTCTGAAGGTAAACCTAAAAAATTTTCTGGAAATACATCTCTGAAATGATCCAACACTAGAGGAAAGTCCATATATGAAGTTCCTTGTTCATCTAGATATAAACTAGAAATATGGGAAGTAATTCCTCCCAACCCAAGATGCTCGGGTCTAGCTCTGCTCACCTGAACATCCCATTCACCCTTGTGTAAAAAAAAGACTTGCCCTTTGGTGATGTGAAACTAACCCTGCAGTGATAGCAGTCAAAAAAGGCCTGGAAAGAGACTAACCAGTCCATTATAATAATTAAATAAAAGTCTGTCATCTATAAGACATAGAGGTCCCATAAGAAATGACACCCACCAACCTCAAGAGGTCACTCCTTGCACTGATGTACATTATCCTTCTTAATCCCCAATGAAGTGTTTATCATCATAACATCCTCAGAAGTAAGGATACAGAGCTCAAGTCTCTCCATAATAGAAATATATATAAAACTATGGGAAGACCCTATAACGAAAATAGAAAAAGCTAAAATTGAGGCAACTATAAATGTACTTATAACTGTAGAGGTTCTGGGATCCTAATCTTACTAGGTCTACTCCATTGAAAAATTCTGACTTGTACCACGGCCCTACGACCCTACCTGACTACCCTGAGCTGATCCACCCTATTTTCATTGAAAACCTGCCATCTAGCCACCACAGCCATGACCACCTCCTCAGACTGAACGGACTGAATAACTCCAGTTCCCTAATTGTGGAGAAACTGGTGGTCCTACTCTTGAGAGTGTAGTCATAACCAATCCCCTCTCACTAGCTGTTGGTTAGAAAAATCAGCAAAAACACTGAAGATGAATCATCTTGACACAAGTTCGGCACTCAAATGGGTCTCTTAGGCATTGAGGTCTCATGTTCCCACTATTCCCACACTGGTATCACCTCACCTGGCTATCTATAGATACATCCCTAGTACTAGAATTGCCACGCAAAGGCTCCCTATGGCGCTTCTCACTGTCAGTCGAATGCTCCCTCAGTAATCAATGCCTTGTTCACTATAGCAGTCACTGAAGTCATCCTAAATACATTCACCTGTGATCGGATGTCATACCTAATACCGTCCTCAAACATCTTATCCAAGGATAACTCGTCGCCTCCCAGAATAGGTGCAAAGTTTTGAAGCTCTGTGAAATGAGAAGAATAATCCATCACTAAAAGAGAGCCCTGCTCCAAATGCATGAACTCTTAGGATCGATCGGCCCTCAATGTATCTGGGTAGAAGTAGTCATAGAAGGTCCTATGAAACTCTTACCAAACCATATCTTGATTAATTCCTTCCCATGTGATAAAATCTCACCATGTCTTGGAAGAATCACACAGCATGTATGTCGCAAGATTCACCCTCCTCTCTGGAGGAGTCTCCAGATGCTCAAAGATAGAGAGCATGGCCTCTAACCATGACTTTGTAGCCTTTGGTCCTCTATCCTCTAAAAAAGTGGGAGGATGTTTCTACTGGAACACCCTCATCAACTCTGCCATAGACGGGGTAGGATGTAGTGCTCTTTGAAAAGTCTGCAATATCCTCATAAAGGCTTTATAGAACTGTTCATTAGTACTTGTGTCCAGAATAATAGCTGGTGCCAAAACAGGCACGATGGGAGGATCTGCTGGTAGCCCCTGATCTATCCTTTTCGGTTTCTGGTCATCACCCTACACCTGATGCACAACCAGAGGACATCTTGGTGTCATGACTCTGCAAGTTCAAGTGCACACCTCAGTACAATATTATAAAGGAAAAAAATTTGGAATTTCATGAAAGGAACAAGATAAGAAAACATTCAAGTTTTTCAAAATTGGGTTACACGATGTGAATAAAAACTACACGGCATGTTCCCTTGAGCTTTAAACATGGTGTGTACCTCTTCCAAACCTGGTAGTGTGACACCCTTACACACGGTGTGTTTCTCTTCCAACTAATTTTTTTTATTAAGCCACTTTATGGAAAAGTGGGAAACCAAAGTTCACACACAAGGACAACTACGTTCTGAAAGAGCTCACAGAATTGTTAAACACAAGACTGAGGTTATTTGATTCAGACGCCCTATATAATTCTCAGTGCATAGTACTAACTTGGGTGTCTGGATCCTCCCTGATAAGTTCTTCAAGGTGATAAACCATTCTTTCCATTATCTGGATGAATTCCTCCAAGGTGATTCTGCCTTGGTTGAAGCCTCAGGTGATGATTAGGTCTTGCTTGTCTATCCATTCTTCTTGCTCTTATGTGGCCTCAGTCTGCAAGTGTCTTTCATAAATCCTTAAAATCTCTTCATTTGAGGCATTTAGCTGAAGGACATTTTCAAGCAACTCTTCCTTGGAATGGAAGATGAGCCTCAGACACTCCACACCCTATTCTTCTAGACACAGCGTGTTCTACCAAAAGTTTCCCAACCTTGTGTCTCTGCTCACACAGTCAGTCACATGGTCAATCACTACAAATCGTGTACTCACAGTACATGGCGTGTACTTAAGAAAAAAATTTATTCCATAATAGAAGAACACATGGCTTGTGTTCATGACATCACAAGCCGTGTTTTCTGGTTTTTTGGACAATAAGCCTCTGAAACTCTTTCAGAACCCTTAAAAACGTAAATTTTATCCAAGGCATCTAAAATTCTAACCCATGGGAGCCCATAATCCCCATGAATCAAAGTTTGGCATCCTTATTCACATCATAACTAGACAAAATTCAATTAAAGTTCAAACATGATCCACCAAATTCTGATCCAAGAGGGCCCATAAAACCTCAGGGACCAAAGTTTGGCATCCATCCAAATGAAAATTTAAATATTCCAATACCCTATCAAAATAGTAGGTATTCTATCATAGAATCTATCACAACCACATGCATATCTATCACAACATCTATCACAACATCATGCAATCAGCAATGCACCCTAAATGGCATGACAAGAATGCATGATATGGAATAACCTCATCTCATTAGGTTTTAATAGAAATAGAACCTCAATAATATCAACTATAATAGCGCAAAACAATTGAATCACCCAATGGTGAAATCAAATCAACTATAACAATTGAAAAACTAGAAATATTGAAATATTCAAGGTAAATTGTATTTTCCTTGTACATGGGTTAGCTAATCCTAGAAATAGGTTATTAACAACTACCTATTCCATAATATCCCTATCTATAGGCTCCAAATAGTAAGACAAAGAAGAAAATAACTTGGCTCTGATACCACTTTGTAATGTCTCGATTCCAGGTGCCGCCCAAAGATGCACTGAACCTGGTTGGTCACATAACCTCAAGAGCATTTCCCCAAACACTAGAGGATTTCATCTAGTAGTGAGGGCCAAGGTAAGACACTGGGGAAACTATTCCCTCATTGGTAGAGTATACACAGTATAATAACAAATGATGAACAATAATGGAAGCAGTAATACCATATAACAAAAGTAAACAGGGGAATATTGATATTAAATAAACAACTGAAGCACATATATAAATGATACATTTCACATAAGTCTAGAAAAGTATAAAAACAAGTAAAAATGATGGAAATACAATATTGAACCAAAGTAAATAAAATAGTAAACTCCAAAAGTATCGCAAGCCTCATTTGGCCCCATGCTCTCCATCTCCAATCAGAAATCAAGTACCTGATGTAGAAGGGTGATTTCCCTTATTTATATCTGTAACCATATAATATATTTGGGTCTGAAAGCATTACCCAAATAGGGTGTGAGACGAATACCAGTAGGAAACCATCTAAATATCTGTGTCTAACTGTCAGTGAATATATATATATAGCAGTTAATATGTAGAAATGAAGCAATAAACTAGAAAGTACTCAAAAGGAATAAATCCTACAGTTTTAAATTGCATTCATTTAAATTTAAAAATTATTCAAACCATTAAATAATGTAACCTTGGGATCTATCCTAATCTATGTATCCCCCTATATAAAAATAACAAATAGATGTCTCAAAATACCAACTAAACATCAAGTAAGACCAAGTCCAAGCTTGTGCTTTGGCTTGGCAGACTCATCACAATCATTCAATCAATCATAACCAACCCTCTAGTAAATCTCTCACAGTCTAACCCATATGGTCTCACATAGCATAGAGTAATGATAACGACCTCCTGGGCAGCTCTCATGATCAATACCCCTGGTCTACAAAGCATCAATAATTTATACATGACCTTTGGGTAGCTCTAACGGTCAATACCCCCTGGGTCAACATAGTATAAATAAATCATAAATAACCTCCTGGGTTGCTCTCATGGTCAATACCCCTAGGTCAAGTCTACACCAAGGATCTCAAGGTCCTGTGTAAATCAACATGGAAACCCCCACAGTTTTCCTGGTCCAAGGCTCTCATGGTCCATTTAAAGATCAGCATGCATGCAACATTCATTAAAGGCTCTACATGGAATCCAAACTATAACATGGATCAACTTTAATAAAATCACATTATTGGAATTAAAGGCTCTACATGAAATTAAAACTACTACATGGATCAACTTTAATCAAATCATAAACATAGGCATCACATATAACCAACCAATTCCATCCTAAACAATTTAAGGCATGGAAACAAGGTATGCCTTGTAGGAAACCTAGGCCAAATGGCCAATGACAGTCAAACAAGGGAACGCACCCATGGGGTGTCCCATAACCAAGGGTATACAAATGTATTACAAGGAAAAAACCCTTAATCAACTAATCAAAGAAAGACACAAACCACCTACCTCAATGTTGTACGATGAACACTCTCAAACTTCGGCACTTGAATCGACCTAGAACGCCATAGATCTATAAAAAGATCAAAAAATTTAGACCTTGAATAACTCACGAGAGGAGAGGAATCATGAAGAGAGGCTATGAGGAAAGATAAAACTCACCGGTGGGAATCCAATGCACCTGGTGGTGTCTCAATCCGAGCTCTGATGAAGGAATGAGAGGAGTTCGAAGTTATTCGGTCATACGTCACTCTCCTATATGAAAAAACAGGGGGAAGAAGTTTGTTCTGGAGATGAGACACAAACCCACTCTGATTAATCAATTAAAAATAAAAGTACATGATGTGTTCATTTAATGTACACGCCATGTACAAGCCTTAAATGGCCCCTACTTTAGGTGTTCTTCCATGTACTCGGCCGTTACCCAGCCAGTACACGAGTACACGCGGAAATCGGATACATGATGTGTACTTAGGAATACATGGCATGTACTTATAAAAACCTAATTTCTTCCTTTTTCTCTAAAATATCCTGAAATCAAGATCCATGCTTGAAAATGGAGATCCAAGTTCTTACAGTAATTTTTTTATTGTAAAGTATCTGAATATGATAAACATTTACCTGTTAATCGAATATTCTCTGAATCCAATTTGTTTAATTTTTTATAATTGAATCCTATGTGATTATGATTATTTTACTTTGATATAATTGTATCGATTTTGATTACGATCTAATCATATTATTTATTATTATAATTATTTTATTCTGGTATATTGAAATCATTCCTGATTACTAAAATTTGGTAATCAGACTTAGGTCCAAGTCTGGATTTGATATTTTTAATTAAAGAGGTTTGTGAATTGGATTAGTTTAAACTCTTTTAAACTAAATTTTTTAAAACTATAATTCACCCCCTTCTCTCTTATAATAGATCTGTTAAGAACATATTCTTTAAATCCTAATATCAATATAACTCATATTGATATCCAACAGGAACCACCCTTTTCATCCACTAAGAGAAAACACCTTAATTATTGTAACATTTATATTAATTACTTGGTTGAAGTATTTTAATACACATAAGTGATAATCATATTGTATTTAATACCTAATAATTATAACAGAAATAAAACTTAAAATTGATGAATATAACTGAAGAATAAAATAAAATTACTTTCTTATTTGATTCATCTTTTTTCATTTAAACTTCTACACATGTTATTTCATGATATACGAGGTAAATAAACTCTTATTTAATACCTATTTCTTTGAAGGATGTTGAAAAGGTACCTTTACCATCACACTTTTGATTTACCTTTTCACCTTTTCTTTCAAATTGGTCACCATAAGAACTAAAGATTAATATTTATTTAATGATCTTATTGCTTGGGAAAACTTGCCTAGAAGGTAATGGAGTATTTTCTCTATACTATTCATTTTGTATTATTAAATGAAAATATAGTAAATATGTGAAAATTATATGATAAATGGATCCATTGAAAGATCATGATATGTCTTTCAATGTACACATATCTAGTATAATCATCACATATTCATATTTTTACTTCAATTTCTACTTTCAAGCTTATTGAATATAAGACTACATGTATTATCATTCATGTCCTGATGTAGTTTCCATAAATCACATCGGATGTTGATGATAGAATTATAACATAACCATCATATGCATAATACATGAGTCTCCTATAAGAATTTATCTCACCCTTGCTTCAAAAGAAGGCTTAACTGGTATTGGGGACACCAACACCTTGAATTTATGATGTTTTAGTACTTTTTGCAAGTTTCTATAATGCTATTTGGAAACTCATGCCAGTTCAAACATGTTCTTTGTCCGATATTATTGTAGTGTACTTGTGGTATTACTTTCCATTTTTCAATAAAAACAAAATCTACCAGATTAGTAATTTTATATTGATTACTGATTAGACATTAGGGAATATTTAAATCATTAAATTTCTCCCATTATTTTATCAATTTTAATATCCCTCACTAATATATTTGGAATACTTTTTCTCTTGACTATTCTAGTGGAAAGGATCCTTGAAAACTCACCTCATAGTCTGTAAGCTATGGCTGTACCACTACTCGGAGAGTTTCAAGGTAGGCACAAGGCTGGACAACTATATCAACTCATGGTTCCTTGATCTGTTGTGTAAAGTCTCCACTTATCAGAATCATAACCTTGATTCCCTCAACACTTTTCCTCTAAAGTGATATCAAGTTATCTATGTATACTACTTTGCTACCAAATTTAGTTAAGTCAACCCATTACTCACATAAGAACTCTCTGGTAGTAGCAGGCACCCCCAACTGTGGTTGACGAACACCTCATTCACCCAATTTTGTTAAAATTTGAGTGATGTGAGGCGTTCATGACTTAATATTTCTTTGTGGGGTTTTTAATATTTTCGATTAATGTAATAATTTTCTATTAAATATTTTTATACTATGTTTTCATTCTCACAACTAAGCATTAATTTAATATAATACATTCATTTTTTATTCATACATTTTTTCTGTTTATTATATTATGTGTTATCACAAACATACAAATGCATAAAATAATAAACAATGCATAAAGGAAATAAATTACTAAACTAGTCTTGAGAATCTAAAAATATTTGATCCATTTAAACTTAATGAATCAATCTTGGCCGAGGGAAATCATACCTGAGTCTAATCTTGACTCATATCACAACTCGGCCCAATCTTGGGTATTCACTTCTCATCTGAGGTATCACCTCATCTTGGAAAGGTTCACACATTGAAGTGTCATTTTCAAATGTACAAGTATACTCGCACTCAAGTGAGGGGGTCTCGAGAGTGAAATACAAAACAGATAAATTGGATGGGTAGACCATTATACATATTGAAAAAAAATTACAATACACAAATCATCATAAAATTAACTACTTATTAAAAACATCACATGTAATAAATAATTAACTAAATTATCCAGACATACATAGTTTTGGTCAATTTCTCAAGACTAGTCAGTATATTAAATAAATTCATGATAAAACTAAATTTAAATAAATTTAAATTTCAAAGCTTAAATATAAATTAAATGAATTATACAATTCAAATAATTTATATTCTTTGGTCTGGAGATTAATTTAATTTCTATTTAAAAAATTAAATTAATCATTTAATTTAATTTAATACCAAAATTATATTAATTATTTTAAATAATAAAACTATTATTATCATTAAAATAATAAATTAATTTTTGGTTGAATTAAAAAAAATGGTGCCCAGAAAACCTGCTTAGGTACGTTGTAGGTTTTTCCAAACTCGTGCATGCTCATTCCAGACTGGGCAGACCCTATATAGGGGTATTCTGGGCTAAGCAGACCTGGTCTACCCCATTTCAGGTCAGTCCAATCTGTCCAAGCCCATTATAGGGCGGTTCGAGTCCAACAGGACCAGAAAGAGTCCACAAGAACTGAATCTTAGCGATCTCACATGTGAGTATGTAGGCAAATGGGGCTACCTCACGTGGTAGGGGATCAATCAGTGGTAGTAAGGTATTGTAGAGGAGGTTGGGTATGATGGTCTGGTGGGGTTCAGTGTCAAGGGTGTGGAGGAGGCCAGTGAACTGGTGGGAGGGTAGCGGTTGGGATTTAGACCTCTTGCATGACCCAGTGTGGTGGGACACCGGTGGAAGGAGGCCAAGGCTAGTTTGGGGGGTCTCGTACCAGTGGGCGGCGGTGGCTTCATACCGATATGGATGAGGATGGCGGTAAGGTCTCAGCCACAATTGATGAAGATAGCGTCGAAGCGAGTAGCAGTAGTGGGGACTGTGGACTAGGCGACTATGAGCTTGGCCATAGGTGGACAACACCATGGCTGAATCAGTCAATGTCTGGCACTGATCGAGGGAGGTGGCTGGTTGGGTATTGGTGTGGCACTACACCAGGAGACATTTTCGGGACTTAGCGGTAGGCTAGAGTCAAGGTAGGGATAAGGGAATCCATGTGGGGAGACAAGAGGGGTCCAAGCTTTGATTGAGGAGGATCCAGTGTTGGTTGGTCCTCATCCTTGGGAGGTTGATGGGTGGTTGGCTTTCCAAGGGTGTACAAGAGGAGAATGGCTTCCATGGGAATCCATTCTTATTTCCTCCTTTTTTAATTAATTTTTTTATTTAAATCTTCTATAGGAAGAATTATTTTTCCTCCCCTTTTCTGTTTCTATAGACATCCAAGTCATTCCCACATTTATTTTTCAAAATCCTAAAAGTTAGGATTTATGAAAAAAAAAATATTATTTTTTAAAAAAAAATATTTAAAAAGATTCCATATAAAGCATTCAAATATATCACTAGAAAAAGTGTTCTGATTGGAAACCGGTTAGAACTAGATCACCTAAAAATTAAAACACAAAAAGATATATATTTATATTGTTATTAAATTTTTAAACCACAACAACCTCATTTTTAATCCATACCAAAAAATTTAGATATCCAAAACTTGGTCATCCAGAATCAGATTGACACATGGTCTGTTCTATTGGGAATGATTTAAAGCTCTCTAATTAATTTAATAGAAACTAATTTTTCCTTGGATCAGAAAATTTATATGATCTCTATGATACCAATTTAAAGGTATTGGAGCACACGGTGGAAACTGTTTGGCTAGGGATTTCAAAATTTTCATCACTAGAGAGATGTAATTTCATTGTGTCTAGTGATCTGATCCCCAGTGGAGGTCTAAGGATATCACATGAATATTTCCAAGAAAAAAAATAAACTATTAACTAGTTTGATTTGATGTGAATTCAACTACAGTTCATCATCGGTGACCATTTCTCAAAGGATCCAAAGTTGAACCCCTTTAGATCATCCACACACGGTTTAAGAATCTGCACATATGTCATTCATTGAATTCCAAATTCTAGAATAGATCTTAGATGGTTCCTAATATGTAACAAAAATCACCTCAATCTCATGCTTCAATCCAAAAAGGTGTTCTTGGATTTCTCACTCGGATAGAGTCTTTTTCTCTCTGTGATGTAGGAGGAGGGAGGAGCTCTCAATTAATTAGAATGAACAACACTAGAAATGATATCCTAACCTACTTATATTTTGGATTGTCTAAAATACTTAGTTAGGGTTTCTAGACCCCATATATATAATGTTCACTAAATAAGTAATAAAAAAATAATTATGATGAAATAACTTTATCATATATATTATTTATGTTTTATCATATACTTTTAATATATATAACATGATAAACTCGAGTCATCAACTTGACTCATAATTCCCACTAATATTAAATGAACCTTGAATATTAAAATAATATTCATTCATATAATATTATTCCATGAAATTATATAAACACTTATAGATAATTTTAATAAATAAATATAACTTAATTATTCTATAATATAATAATAATGAATTTATTTATTTGTCAGTAATCGATAGAACTTGAAAAACTCTTGGACCTTGTAGTGGGTCCCTCTATGTCCAGTATACTTATTCACCATAATAGGGCAGAATATTTAATTTACTATTATGTGTGACCCTCTAGGACCTTATCTTGATAGTAGTAAATAGAATTCATAGACTAATTTTTGAGTCTAGCAACATATTAAGGCCCCTAAAGATATAAGTAATAGTCATAATAATGACAAAATTTACTATGAAAACACAATGTGTAATATAATCTCTTTGTCATATGATATCTTATAAAGTAGGACACACACTTGTGTCATTTTCCTTTGCTTGATTTATTATTTTTTTATCTAACTAGATGGATTTACCTTCAAGTGCCTTAACTGTGGATTTATGAAGGTATTATCATCTTGATCAACCAGGCATGAGATATCACTTACTTAGCTCATAAGAAACAAATTCTATCTTGATCATTCAACCAATGTTATACCACCAATGATGCACCCAACACAAGCTACCTTACCATGACTTAAATTTCATGGTTATTTCATTACATAAAAGTATATGATCAAATGGAACACATTGATAATGATCTAAATTTAGGACACCAATACACATGTCTATAGATAATAATAACCAATGACACCTGAAAATTTTGGTGTTATTATTGGCGGTTTTATCGTTATGATCTCACCTACCAAATATCACCAAGTGAGAACTTCATGAGAATAAATCTCAATGCTTATGATCCCCCAACACCTGATAGTAAAACATCAACTGTGTCCAGTTAGTATGATATATCTAGACCATATTAAATTTTTTTAAGATTAATGTCATAGAGTCTTGAGATTCTCATTATAGCCTAGGAACTTCTATAACCTTTTGATATGATAAATAATCTATGAACACTACCATTTAAATAGTGGACATAGAAAAATATACACTATAATGGTAAGGTAAAATCATGTATAACTCATTGTACACATGGTATAGTAATAAACATTACTGATAAAGTTGGGTCTAGGGAACCAAATTTTACAAAAAATAGATAATATTACATGAAATGTGTTCATAGGATAGGTTGACATTAGTATGGATATATCTTATCTCTATAGGGGTCTTGATGGGTTGCTAAACTCACCTCTTGGTTTGTGAGTAATACTCACTACAATCAAGATAAGGGACTAAAGGTTCACACATTTAGTGTATTCAAAATTTGGAATATTCTTATGAATAGGATTTTATGGCATGGTATGCCCTACCATGGGGTCCAGGTAATGTCCAAGTTTGAATGATCTACATGAAATAAATAAATTCATATTATTAAAGTTTAGAAAAATAGGTATTGAATTCTTTTATTAATATTATTCATAAGTTATACATTGAATATAAAGAAAAATATTTTATAAAAAATATTATTTTAATATTCAAGGATCATTTAATATTTATGGAAATTACAAGTCAGGTCAATGACTTGTGTTTTATCACATAATATATTTATTATATTAAAATTGAGTGATAAAAATATTAATGGTGTTTATGATACAATTAATAGGTCATAATATGTCATTAATGGATTTTTTAGTATGTAATATATATTTAGGGACCATAGTGTATGTTTAATCTATTTAAGCCAGAGAATGCTCAAATTTGGTGGAATATTCATCCACTATAATTTGAGTTGTCCTCTCACATCTCTCTTACATCCTAGTGAGTATAGGATTCATTCCAAGAAATTGATCCTAGTTCTCCTTCATTGATAGAAAAAATGGAATTGTGGTGGTTGTCAGGAAGTTGAAGGTTCATTGGTAATCTATTCTACCACCTGGAATACAATTTTTGACACTCTGATAGACTCTTAAAGTACATGTGGATGTTGTACAGGGATCCTACATCAATTATTTCAAGCGGTGATTGATGATGATGAGTAGAATATGCATGCATCTTCAAATCAAATGAGGTAATGGTTCGATTTAATTTTTTTACTTAAATCCTTTTAGTTGGATCCTTGAATTTTTTATTAGGTTTTGAATCATTTAATATGAAATTATGACATCAAACCAGTGATATGTTTTTTAAAACTATGATCTATCCACTTTCATTACACGCCTGGGTACCAACAGGTCATGCCATAGTGCATGATGAAGAGAGAGTCATGGGAGAGCTTCACATTGTGAAAATGATGTTGTATGTTATCATGAAGATGTATAAGATTAAGTCCATGTATATTTTAAGTAAATTTGAAGTCAATATAATTATAGATATCACATGATTTTAAAAACCAAGTCTTTTGGAGTATTTAATGATATTTTATGGGTGCAGCTTAAATGATATTTGATGACTGAAAATGATAGAGAATTCATGTGAAAGAAATATCCAGAAGATATGTTGAGAATATAAAAATATGAGGAGGAGATTTTTTTGTCCTAATATTTCAAACCTGTAATTATTCTAGGTATCATAGAGAGAGAGAGAAGCTAACGATATTCTAAATATAAGTACTCATGTATCAGGGAAGAATAAAATATAGAGAAGTAGTGGCTCTATGATATTTCTATATCAAAGAAGATGATTCAAAAGGGAAGAAAAAAATTATAAGGTTCAAATAATTTCGGTATGATATCATTAAATTATAAAATAAAATAAATAATAAATAAGAATAAAACATTTTAGAGAGAGGTTTATAGGCACCACTACTATTGTCATGACTTTTAGAGATTGAGGAGCTTCTAATATTGAAAATTAAAAAAGGCTCAGTGAGTTGTGTAAGGCCAACTATCCTGGTCTTGAATAATATTTAGAAGCTTGGTTACTTGAAGAAATTAATGTGTATGTGATTGTAGCAGACTTATCCGTTGGATGTTGAAGACTCCGATTGAGGAAAAAGATCTAATCATTTGATGCAGTAACAACCTGGTGTAGATCGATGATCTTGTTCAAGAGTATGTTGTAAGGACCTTTTTACACTAGTAGGATCCAGTATAAATAAACTAGTTAGGAACTAGTATAAATAAACTATTGGGAGACAATGAAGGCTTTTTATAAGATATTGAACTGTATTCACTTAGTGAATATATGAATTTCAGACTCATTCTGAATACAGTTAAGAGTAATCACTCACATTGGGGAAGAACCTTGTGAAGAATTCATGTGTGCTTTTCGATTATTTAATTTAGTTGCATATGGGTAAGGTTGAGATTTTAAATAAATTGTGGATAAAGGCTTTAACTGGTCACAAAGATTAATTTCAAAGAAATTGTAAAAATTATTGTCACTGATTCCCCCCCCCCCTCAATGATACATCATCGCACATCTAAGTATCTCAATTGGTATCAAAGGTTACCAATTTTCCTCTAAAAGATCCAATATTGACTAAATTTGAAGATGGGAAATCTGAATTCCATTAACCGAAGTGGTGCTTCAACATTTAATGGAAAGAATTATCATGGTTAGAAGAATATAATGATATCTTTTCTTCTCTCTCAAGGACTAGAAGTTATGGATGCTTCCATAGTAGGTTTTACTCCAGTTGATAAAGATGCTCTTGTAAAATTTATAGAAAAATTAATAATTTGGAAATTGATAAAGGGGATTTGGGATCGATATAAAATAAATGAATTTAATTTTGATTCCCTTATCTAAAAATGTTTATACTAAAGTGATGGGACTCAAAACTTCTAAAGAAATGTGGGGTAAACATGGGATAATTTTTTAAGGTAATTTCAAGGTGAAAATTTCAAAATATATATTTAGATAGAAAATTTTCAAGATATTAAATTTTTTTATGATTAGATCATTGATTATTACTTCACAAGGGTTAATGAAATTATCAGTAATATTAGGGGTTTTGGAGAAAAACTAAAATACTCAACCATTATCAAGAAACTAATGAGAAAGGTTCATAAAAAATTTGATGCAAAGGTTCCTACTTTATAAGAAAGGGGAGACTTATATCCTTATGAGTTACGTAAAACACCTGTTAAGAGAAAAGGTGAAAGGGCTAGTGGACTATTAGATATTATACATAGTTATGTGTATAAACAAATGAGTACTCAATAAAGTGGTGGTTACAAGTACTTCGTTACCTTTACAAATGAATTTATCTAGTATAGATATGTTTTTCTTATGTGATAGGAGTATGAAAATTTTGAAAAGTTAATAGATTTTAGAACGAAGTACAGAGTCAATAGGGAAAAAGTATTATGATTCTACAATCAAATCAAGTTGTTGAATACTTGAGCTAGGAATTCATTAATCATCTGAGGAATTGTGGAATCGTTTTACAACTCACTTGTATGATCAAAATAATAATGTAGATGCTCAATATACAAGAGGGGGGGTGAATTGTATACTTTAAAAATTCCTTTTTGAACCTTTAAAGTTAGTTATGAATAACTATGGCTTCCTTAAGCAAAGGAAAGAGCTAAGTTTAACAAAGTTAAACTAAGCAAATTCACAACACCTCTAACACCAATTGAAAAATCAGAATAAGGAATGAAGTTATAAACTTCAAGTTCTATGAACTTGCTTAAAACTGGAAAGAGGTTCCGAAAGCAGGTTCCGGAAATATGGTTCCGGAAATTGAAACTTAACAAAAGATTACAATATGAGATTCTACCTTAAAGCGTATAGAATCTAAATGAAACAGAGTACAAGTAAGAAAGTATAAGAAAGTTATAATTTCCTTATAATACAAAATGCAGCGGAATCAAACAAGTAGTAAAATTACAAGTAACAAGATATAAGTCTTTTAACCCAAAGAGAAGGGTATCCAACAACCTTGGATAAAGGTACCTTGATTTATACTTTCAAGAAAGTCTATCTTACCCACCCCAGGGTAAGCCCTCGATAAGAATATCGGAGTCTCTGTCTTGCTATCCCCACAAGCCCTCAACTTCAAAGTAGTTGGAAACCTCTATCTTCCTCAGCAAGGAAGCCCTCAACTTCAAGGTGTTGGAAACCTCTATCTTCCTATCCCCAGAAGTCCTCAAATGTAATCACCAACATTCGAAGTCGCACAAAGCAAAAACTGAACGAGCGGTTCAGTACGCACAAGGCATGAAAATCTTTCTCTCTCTAGAAATCACCTTAGCAGCGTGTGGTCTCTAGATTGATCAACTTCATTGTCTTTCAAGATCTTTCAAATGAGCTCCTATTTATAGGTAAGGTCAGTCTCCTTCCCAACGGTCATATTTTCCTTAAAAATCGGAGGGACCTATACACGTGTAACTTAACCAACAGTTAGTTTATAACAGAATAGAAGACATCATTTTATAACAAAATAAGTGAAACAGAATGTACGACATCGTTTTAAGTCCTAAAAGGTTCGGAGTGAATATTCGGAGTGAATGTTCGGAGTGAGAAAAAAAATACTAAAGAGTAGATAGATTATAACAACGTACGCAAAAAGAAAGTTCGAAGTCTAACCAAAAATAATTTTCAGAGTCTAAATAAATTCGGAGTGTATAAAACAAAGATGATCAGATTCTATTTAATAGGTGAATTCGGAATGAGAATTCGGAATGAGAATTCATCATCATAATTCGTAATGAGAATTCATCATCAGAATTCGTAATGAGAATTCCTCATCAGAATTCGTAATGAGAATTCGTCATCAGAATTTGTAATGAGAATTCATTATCAGAATTCGTAATGAGAATTCGTTGTCGAACTTCATAAGGATTCGTATCCTTAATCTGGAGTAAAACTTAATCAGAGTTCATATTTGGAGTTCGGAATGAAACTTTATCACAGTTCTCATCTGGATTTCGGAGTGAAACTTTATTATAGTTCTTATCCAGAATTCGGATCCTAAAACAGAATACTTCATATCAAAGTTTCAAACAATTCCAAGAAAATAGAAATGAATATGAATCTTATACTTAAGAAAAATATGGATGAAAATATGATAAGGATAATTATTCTTACAAAAACGATTTTCCTTATAAAAGCAATTTTCCTTATAAAAGCGATTTTCTTAAAGATAAGGTGTTTGTGATTTTCAAAACAAGAAGGAATGGAAAATTCATAAGGAAAACCTTATTGACTCAACAATATCCCCCTTTTTAGAAAGCAAAAACATCCTTACGAAAAAAGAATTTCTAAGAAGAAAGAAAAAAATTAAGACGTATCTCCCTTTACTTTGATGGTATTAATGAATATGACTAACTCCCCCTTAGCAATGAAACTCTAAGGATCGTATTCTAGATTTCTAGAATGACATTTCATTACGAATAAGAAATTATTCTTTAAAGATAAACTCCCCCTTAGATAAACTCTATTGGAGTTTGTTTTCTTTCTCACCCTTAGTTAAGATTCTTTTTCCCTTTCATTAGAGTTCTTTTCCTTCTCCCCCTTTGTGATTTTCAAAAAGAATTCGAGGGAATGGAACATATAACAAAGTACCTGAAAAATTAGTAGCAATAACAAAAGAAACGAGCAAGCAAAATTTTCATTAAGTTGGAAAGCTCAACAACAAAGAAGATTAGATACAACAAAAGTTCGGATGTGTCTATTTTGGATCTTTTTCCTTCGCCATGAGACCCTTAAGAATAGTATTTATCTTCTTCAAGTCTTTATGGTCTTCTTCGGCTTGCTTCTGTAACACAATAATTCTTGCACTTTGAGCTTCAAACTTTTCTTCCTGAGCTTTAAGCTTTTCTTACTGAGCATTAAACTTTTCTTCCTGAGCTTTAAACTTTTCTTCCTGAGCCTTCAATTTCTCTTCAAACTCAATCTGATGATCCCTTTCAAACTTCCAGTTTTGAGAAACAGAATTTAGCTTCCCATTCAGATCTCTGACTTCTTGAATCCAGGAGTTCTTTTCATCTGTCAACTTTTCTTCAAAGGATGAAGTAAGCTCATTTATCTTCCTGTCTTTTGTCTCAAAGGCATCCTTCACATTATCTTGGAATTCATCAAAGAGCCTCATTTCTTCCACAGTCTTCCTCATCAGGAACTTTCTGAGCACCAACCTCTACATTCTCCATTTGAGAAATATCATGTAGAAGTTATTCTTCCTCTGTATGATAAACTACTTCTTATTCTCCTTTATCCTCATCCATCGCTGGAGTGACTAGCTTCGATGATTCAGCTTCTAAAGTTCGGAGTGATAAATGTTCTGAAGGTGTCCCCTTATAATCATCTACTTGCTTTAAAACATCTCCAGTTTCACCACTTCCTTCAGCAACAGCTTATTCTTCTTCCACTTGATCAATTTGCTCTATTTCCTCAACAGGCTTAGCTACTGCCTCTTCCAGAGCAACAAAGTTCCTTCCTGGAGTCTCAGGTAGAGATTCCAAAGAAAAAGATCTTGGAAGAGGAATGTTTGCTGAAACCATCTCATTAAACTTTAACAAAGCCTGAGCTACCTCAGCCTCAGACATCTTCTTCTTGAGCTTCTTTTCTTTCACTTGTTTTTCTAGCTCATCTGCAGTTCTTTCCTTCAAGTCCTTAGCCTCTGCAGGATCCAAGCCAAACTGAGGCTCCCCTTGCACTCTCTTCTCTTTGATCTCCCTCCATTTAGCAACAACCTCATCTGGGTGAGCTTTCTTCTTCTTTGGTTTTGGAGGTGTGGAATGAACTTCCTTAGACTTGGGATTCTCTGCTTCTACTTCAACTTCTTTCAACTTTCTCTTCCTTACTGGCATAGAGGATTCCGGATCAGCAACTTTCGTAACTATTTCTTCTTGAGCAGGTAAATCAATAAACTGACTAGTCTTCTTGTCAAAGTCTACATCCATCCTTTTGAGTGTACCATCACTCACCAACATAATCTTGCAAAATCTTGGCTTAGACTTTCAAGCCTCCTTGAAAGACTCAAGGCACTGAACTATCAACTTTGAGAGGATTTCTGGATACATTATAATCTGAGCTCTCAGATTTCCTTTCTTCACATTCTCAAGAGTAATAAGAATGTGCTTCATCAGGTTAAACTTCCTCAGATTTATCAGAAAATCTAGGATATAAATCTCACTCTTCTTCAAACTATCTTTTTCACCCTTTCTCGGTACGATAAGACCTTGTACCCATAATTCTAGAATCCGAAAATTTGTAGATAGAGAAGCAATCTTCGGAGCCTTATCATCTGATAGTCTGAGAGTTTCTAATGCTTTTTCCTTGTCTAAGCTACCCTTTGAATCCTGCAACACATGAGATATGAATTCGGCTTCACCTTCATTATTCAGCCCTACCAAGCTGGTTGCCTTGGCATATGAAAGCTTATAAGTCTTACCATAAGACTTAAAATACAAATTCTTCATTCCATCTTCCTTAATAAAGGAGACTGTTTCATAGAACTCTATAAGAAAATTTGAATACACTTCATCTTGATTCCCAGGTTTTGAAACCACAAAATCTTCCCATCCATTAAGCTTAATATTCTTGGAAATAAGAGAGTCATACTTGTTGAAGAAATCAGGATGAACCAGCCTCTCTCTATATACTAACCACTTTGAAATCATCTTAGAGGAAGACATGTCTTGAGAAGCTAATTCCATAGACATTTGGATCTGAAGACCTCTGAGAAGTTCGGAACGGAGAAAGATGAAGTTCAGAACAGTCTTAAAGCAGAGAGGCAGATCTTTGAGACGCTGGAGCTTGAAAACCGATGTGGGATAACCATTTGGGGTCCCCTTTATATAGGCAACAAGAAAACGGTTCAACTTCCACGGTTGATCGAACGGTTGTGACGAGCTGAGATCAGATCTGATGGTCGAGAACCAATTGTCAAGAAAACTTGAATCCGATCTTTTGAGGTTTTTATTAAAACAAAGAATTAATAAAATTATAATCTGAAAACAAAATATAAGAAAATGCCCGCAAGTAAAGTATGAATATGAAAACTTGAGTAAGGAAATCATACCTTTCGGATTGGCTTAGGAGGATTATTCGTAATGGGTAATATAAAAATGACTACGAAAAAACTTTACTATGAAAAGACATAGTTTGCAAAACTCACTATGAAAAACAAACTCAGTATGGAAAACTCAGTACGAAAATTTCATTACAAATTTTGAAAACGAAAAACTCATTATGAAAGATTCAGTACGAAAATCCCGTTATAAAAATACCAGTACGAAATTTTCCATTCCGGAAGTTTTCAATACAAAAATTTCCATTCCAGAAGTTTTATATACAAAAATATCCATTCTGTAAAATTTTAGTTCTGAAAATTCCCATTCCGGAATTTTAGTTCCGAAAAGTTTGAAAAACTAACTTTGAAAAAATTTGGTTACTCTAACAATCAAATGTACTCCCCCTATGAAAAGGAGTTTATTGCTGTAAGGATACTTTTTCAACAGAAAGTTAATTAAGAAGGATTAATTTATGTTTATCATTATTAACTTCTGTTTAATGTATTCAAATCTATCAGAAGGCAAAGATTTTGTGAAAATATCAGCAAGTTGATCTTGCATTCCGATAAACTGAAGAATAATATCTCCTTTAAGTGTGTGATCCCTAAGAAAGTGATGCCTAATATCTATCTGTTTTGCATGAGATTGATGTGCAGGGTTCTTACTTAGGGCAATAGCACTTGTGTTATCACACAAAATTTGAGTTTTAGTAAAACTCAATCCATAGTTTGTGAGTGTGTGTTGCATCCACAACACTAGAGCACAACAATTTCCAGCTGCTACATATTCAGCTTCAGCAGTGGAGAGTGCTACAGAATGTTGCTTCTTGCAAGACCAAGAAACTAATGAATCTCCTAAGAAATTACAAGTTCCGGATGTACTTTTTCTATCCATTATACATCCACAAAAGTCAGCATCGGAAAAGATTTTTAGGATAAAATCATTTCCAGAAGTATAAAATAATCCTAGATCCATGGTTCCCTTAAGGTAGCGAAAAATTCTTTTTACTGTATTTAAGTGAGATTCCTTAGGATTGGATTGATATCTTGCATATAAGCATACCGAGAACATTAAGTCTGGTTGACTAGCTGTTAAGTAAAGTAAAATTCCTATCATACCTCTAAAAGATGTTTGATCTACTGGTTTCCCAGCTTCATCAAGATCTAAAGAGTTTGAGGTACCAATGGGAGTACTTATACTCTTAGTGTTGTCATAACCATACTTTTTGATAAGATCTTTAATATACTTATGTTGAGATATGTAGGTTCCTTCTGGTTTTTGAGAAATTTGAAAACCAAGGAAAAATGTTAACTCACCCTTCATACTCATTTCAAACTCAGATTTCATTAGACTTGCAAAAGAGTCGGTCAAAGATTGCTGAGTTGAACCAAATATGATGTCATCAACATAAATTTGAACAATAAAAACATTTTTCTTATCTTTCTTTATAAAAAGGGTTGGATCTGCATTTCCCTTAACATAGTTATTTTGAAGCAAAAATCCAGTGAGTCTATCATACCATGCTCGTGGGGCTTGTTTAAGGCCATACAGAGCTTTGGTAAGTCTAAAAACATAATCAGGATGTTTTGTATCTTCAAAGCCAGGAGGTTGTTCAACAAAAACTTCCTCTTGAACATAACCGTTAAGAAAAGCACACTTCACATCCATTTGAAAAAGTTTAAAATTAAAGAATGCTGCAAAGGCAAGTAGAATACGGATAGATTTAAGTCTGGCTACTGAAGCATAGGTTTCTTCATAGTCTATTCCCTCTTGCTGATTATAACCTTTAGCAACAAGTCTAGCTTTATTTCTTAATATGACTCCATTTTCGTCACATTTATTTCTGCAAACCCATTTTACTCCAATAACAGAAGTCTTCTTAGGTCTTTCAACCAAGGTCCAGACTTTATTCCTTTCGAATTCATTTAGTTCATCTTGCATGGCTTTGATCCAATCATCATCACCTAAAGCTTCATCAGTGCTTTTAGGTTCTAATTGTGAAAGAAATGCTAGATGTTCTACTTCATTTCTTAAGGAACTTATAATCCTTACAGGTTGATTTACATCACCAATGATATTATCACTGGGATGATTCTTAAGAAATGCCTGATTTGGGTTTTGAAAAGCCTGTTCATCAACATAGGGTAGAAAGACTTCTGGGGTAAATGTTTCAGGAATATCTTCTTGAAAATTATCCTTATCATAAGATTCTTCTATCAAAGGTTGACAATCGGTTTTTGAAAACACATCCGAGGATGTAGGCTTGGATGGTTTAAAAACAAAAGGATCAGACTCATCAAATTTTACATGTACTGTTTCTTCAACAGTACAAGTATTTTTATTAAAAACTCTATAAGTCTTAGAAGTTGTGGAATAACTTAAGAAAATTCCTTCATCAGATTTTGGTGCGAATTTATGTAAGTTATATTTAGTAATCAGAATGAATACTTTGCAACCAAAAACCTTGAAGTAGGATAGTCTTGGTTTTCTACCATTCCATAACTCATAAAGAGATTTATTAAGAAAAGGTCTAATCAAAACTCGATTTATAGTATAGCAGGCAGTACTTACAGCTTCAGCCCAGAAATGTCTAGCTATAGAATATTCACTCAACATGGTTCTAGTTATCTCTTGAAAAATTCTATTTCTTCTCTCAACTACACCATTTTGTTAAGGAGTTCTAGTGCGGAAAAATTATGAGTAATACCTTTTCTACTACAAAAAAGTTTCAAAATCAGAATTTTGAAATTCTCCTCCATCATCACTATGAATAGTTTTCAAAGGAAGGTTTTTCTCATTTTTAACTTGACCTCTAAAACTTTTGAAATAAGAAAAAGCTTCAGATTTATTTTCTAGAAAATAGACCCAAGTAAATCTAGTGTAATCATCAACTAGAACAAACACATAGTATTTTCCTCCAATACTTCCAGTTTGTGTTGGACCAAAAATATCCATGTGCACTAACTTTAATGCATCGGTTGTCAAGACTTCACCAATTGATTTAAAACTAGATTTATATTGATTTCCATATTGACAAGGATCACAAACTTTAGAAGAATCAAATCTAAGCTCTGGTAGATCCTTAACTAGTTTATTCTTAGAGAGTTTACATAGGTTTCTAAGATTACAGTGACCTAGTCTTCTATGCCATAACCAAGAATGATCTTCCATTGCACTTAGACAAGGTAAATCTTGGCTTCTAACGTCTTCTAAGTTCAAAGTGTAAACATTCTCTTGCCTGTTGGCTGAGAGAATAAATTCTTCCTTGGAATTGTGAACTAAGCACTTATCATTCCTAAAATTCACAAGGTAGCCTTCATCACATAACTGACTTATGCTAATGAGGTTGTGATTAGGACCCTTAACGAAAAGAACATTTGAAATCAAAGTTTTACCTAAAAGAACAATATTACCAATACCAACAATATCACCCTTAGAATTATCTCTAAAAGTTACCTTTCCTCCTTTCGTTTTGATAATCTTTTCAAAATAGATTTTGTTACCAGTCATGTGTCGGGAACATCCACTATCCATGTACCATGTATTGTTGCTGATACTCTCTTTATTTTCCTGAAATAAAGAAGAAAATTAGACTTTTGGAATCCAAACTTTTTTGGATCTGAGATTACCAGATAACAAAATTTTAGGAACCCACATCTTCTTAGAAAAGTAATCTTTGTGAAATCCTAAGGATTGGGTTTTGTTTAAGGAACAATTCTTTGCCCAGTGACCACCACATTGACACTTAGTACAAAATGGGGCACTTTGAGGAACAAAATAATTGTTACTAAAAATTGGTTTTTCATGGGTATAACCAAATCCAGATTTATTTCTTAAAGGTCATATTTGGGAATACATTTTATCAAAATTTTCCTTACCGTGGGTAAAGTTTGATAAAAACTTCTTTAAGGAAAAAATTTCGGACTTGAGTTTTATAACCAAGTTTTTATCCTCAAAATCATTAGTTTTAGAACTAGATCTAGGCTCGAAAACATTTTTATTAGAAATTACTTTTTCTAATTCTTTAGAAAGTTTGTTCTTCTCAGAACTTACTTCCTCAAGATTTTTTGAAATACTTTCAAAATCAGCATTTTTTCTATCAAGATCTTTAGAAAGATCTGATATCTCTTTTGTAAGAATAGAATTCCTAGATTTTGCCTTATCAAGTTTCTTATTGAGTTTGGAATTCTTAATTTTAAGAAGTTCAGCAAACCTAGAGACTTCTTCATAAGTAGGTAAAGTGTTTTCTTCATCAGAAGAGGATTCTTCATCAGAAGAGTTATAATACTTACTATCATTAGAATTTAAAGAAACATTGGTCAATGATTCAGTATTTCATACCTTAGCCATAAAACAATGATTGTCAATAGGTAATCTGGCTATAAGACCAAGATTCTTCTATCCTGAAGATTCGTAATCAGAAGATTCATCTGAAGAATCACCACCACTGGCACTCCAGGTATCGTTAGCTTTCAGAACTTTCTTAGCTTTGGATTTATAATACTTCTTTTTATTCCTATCTGAATGACTTTCTTTCCTTTCTTTCTTTTTGAGCATAGGGAAATCTGGTCTAATATGTCCAGCTCTCTTGCATTTATAACAAGTAACTTCTCCATCTTTCTTATCTTTCCTGACCTTTTTCCTATACTTGGATTGGAAATTTCTCTGTCTAGCTATATTGTTCATCCTTCGAGCAAGATTAGCTAACTCATTTTCTGATATTTCACTCTCACTAGAATCTAATTGAACTACCATCTTCTTAGACTTGGATCTGGTTACTCTCTCAAGAGTCTTAGCTTTCGTATGATTTGATGTTGTTGTAAAAGCAACAGTACCATTTTCATTTTTCTTTTTGATGTTGTCAGCATCTCTCTTCATTCTTGTTTCATGTTGTAGAAGAGTTCCAAATAACTCATCAAGAGAAATTTTAGTGACCTTCTTGTTCTCATCTATAGCAGTTCTTTTGGATTCCCACTCATTAGGCATAATATCAATTATCTTATCCACAAGTGCTTCATCATCTAACCCTCTTTCTCCCATAGACTGTAGGTTGTTGACGATAGTCATAAACCTCTGTTGAACTTTAAAAATTGGTTCTCCATAAGGAAAATTGAAGCCATGATATTCAGCTCTAAGCATAGCTCTCCAAGTCTCAATCACTTTAGAAGTTCCAAAGTGTGTAATCTCTAACTTATTCCAGATACAATTAGCTGCTTCACAAGAAGAAATTTGGATATATATATTTCTAGTCATTGAACAAAGTAAGGTATTGCGTACCTTATAATTGAGTTGATACTCTTGCTTTTCCTGGTTAGTAAAAGTTCTAACTTCCTTATCAGGAATTTTATAATCTCTAGTAAGCATAACAAAATTGTCCACTCCAGTATTGATAAAAAAAGTCTTCATTCGATCTCTCCAGTACTCATAGTCATTACCATCAAAGATTGGTGGTCTTGTAGGATTTAGATTATCAATAGAACCAACATTAATTCCTGCCATACTTAAACAAACATTGGCACACAAACTTGTTAATAGAAAAAGTTCTTAATAACAAGGTTCAGAATGAGAAAGTTCAGAATGGGAAAGTTCGGAATGATAAAGTGAGCAAGAAAAACGTATACGTGAGTACAAGTATTTCAGAGACCTACTCTGATACCAATTGTAGGATCGAAATAATAATGTAGATGCTCAATATACAAGAGGGGGGTGAATTATATACTTTAAAAATTCCTTTTGGAACCTTTAAAGTTAGTTATGAATAACTATGGCTTCCTTAAGCAAAGGAAAGAGCTAAGTTTAACAAAGTTAAACTAAGAAAATTCACAACACCTCTAACACAAATTGAAAAATCAGAATAAGGAATGAATTTATAAACTTCAAGTTCTATGTACTTGCCTAAAACTGGAAAGAGTTTCCGAAAGAAGGTTCCGGAAATATGGTTCCGGAAATTGAAACTTAACAAAAGATTACAATATGAGATTCTACCTTAAAGCGTATAGAATCTAAATGAAACAGAGTACAAGTAAGAAAGTATAAGAAAGTTATAATTTCCTTATAATACAAAATGCAGCGGAATCAAACAAGTAGTAAAACTACAAGTAACAAGATAAAAGTCTTTTAACCCAAAGAGAAGGGTATCCAACAACCTTGGATAAAGGTCCCTTGATTTATAATTTCAAGCAAGTCTGTCTTACCCACACCAGGGTAAGCCCTCGATATGAATATCGGAGTCTCTGTCTTGCTATCCCCGCAAGCCCTCAACTTCAAGGTAGTTGGCAACCTCTGTCTTCCTCAGCAAGGAAGCCCTCAACTTCAAGGTGTTGGAAACCTCTATCTTCCTATCCCCGGAAGTCCTCAAATGTAATCACCAACATTCGGAGTCACACGAAGCAAAAACTGAACAAGAGGTTCAGTACGCACAAGGCATGAAAAGCTTTCTCTCTCTAGAAATCACCTTAGCAGCGTGTGGTCTCTAGATTGATCAACTTCATTTTCTTTTGAGCTCTTTCAAATGAGCTCCTATTTATAGGTAAGGTCGGCCTCCTTCCCAACGGTCATATTTTCCTTAAAAATCGGAGGGACCTGTACACATGTAACTTAACCAACAGTTAGTTTATAACAGAATAGACGACATCGTTTTATAAAAAAATAAGTGTAACAGAATGTATGACATCGTTTTAAGTCCTAAAAGGTTCGGAGTGAATATTCGGAGTGAATGTTCGGAGTGAGAAAAAAATATTAAAGAGTAGACAAATTATAACAACATAAGCAAAAAGAAAGTTCGGAGTCTAACCAAAAATAATTTTTGGAGTCTAAATAAATTCAGAGTGTATAAAACAAAGATGATCAGATTCTGTTTAATAGGTGAATTCGGAATGAGAATTCGGAATGAGAATTCATCATCAAAATTTGTAATGAGAATTCATCATTAGAATTCGTAATGATAATTCCTCATCAAAATTCGTAATGAGAATTCATCATCAGAATTTGTAATGATAATTCATTATCAGAATTAGTAATGAGAATTTGTTGTCGAACTTCATAAGGATTCGTATCCTGAATCTGGAGTAGAACTTAATCAGAGTTCGTATCCGGAGTTCGGAATGAAACTTTATCACAGTTCTCATATGGATTTCGGAGTGAAACTTTATTACAGTTCTTATCCACAATTCGAATCCTAAAACAGAATACTTCATATCAAAGTTTCAAACAATTCCGAGAAAATAGAAATGAATCTGAATCTTATAATTAAGAAAAATATGGATGAAAATATGATAAGGATAATTATTCTTACAAAAATGATTTTCCTTATAAAATCAATTTTCCTTATAAAAGAGATTTTCTTAAAGATAAGGTGTTTGTGATTTTCAAAACAAGAAGGAATGGAAAAGTCATAAGGAAAACCTTATTGACTCAACATCACTCCTCCTAGAACACCATAATGGAATGATGTTTTTGAGAGGAGAAATTTTACCTTGTTAGACATGGTTTGATCAATGATGAGTTTGTGTGACCTTCCTATTTCACTTTGGGGTTATTCTCTCGATACTACTACATTTATACTTAATCATGTTCTATATAAAATAGTCATAAGGAAACCATATTATATATGGACTAGAAATTTCCCATTATGTATTATATAAATATTGGGGGATGTGAAGTAATTGTATGAAATTTGGATTCTTATAGGATCGACTCAAAATCTAATAAATTCTTATTTATTGGTTATAACAAGGAAATTAAGGGATTATATTTCTATAATACTACTTAGTAAAAAGTGTTTTTTACCCTATTTCTTACATTACTTGAGAAGAAATTTAATGATCATGGATTCAGCAGGATGAATGTAGAACTTGGATAATTTCAAGACCAACAAATAGTAAATATTCTTGAGATGGATTTTAAGTAGATTCCATAAAGAGTTTTGGAATAAGAACCAACTCAACCTACATAAAAATCTAAAAGGTTTAGGAATATTCTTCAAGATAATGTGATATATGTATTTTTAATAACTAATTATGATGAGGTAATATTCATAATAGATGAACCTGCTACTTATTGAGAATCCATTGAGGGTCTAGATTCTAAAAAATTGTTACAATCCATGGAATCTGAAATGGGCTCAGTGTACACTAACCAAGTTTGTAAATTTTTGTATGTATCTAAAGGGTTAATATTCATAGGGTGAAAGTGGGTTTTCTATAATAAAACTAACTTGGATGTTAGAGTGTCTACTTATATATCATTTTCTAGTTGCAAAAGGTTAAAAGAAAATTCATGGTATTGACTATGAGTAAACCTTTTCACATGTTGTGATGATAAAATCCATTAAAATATTGATCATCATACCAGTTTTAATTATGAGATTTTCCAAATGGATGTAGAAACTTATTTCCTTAATGGAAATTTAATCAAGTACACATATATAATACAACTTGGAGGTTTTGAAGTTCCAAATAAGTCTATTAAGATATGCAAGCTGAAAGGCTCCATTTATAGACTGAAACAAGCTTCTCATAGTTGGAATATCTTGTTTAATGATTGAATCAAATAGTTTTATTTCCTCAAGAATATAGATGATTCTTATGTATATAAACTGATTAGTGATAGTGTAGTATTGTTTTTGATATTGTGTGTGGATGAAAGCCTTCTTATCGAAAACAATATCCTAGTACTTCACATTGTGAAGATGTTATTGAGTAATTTCTTCACAATGAAATACATGGGTGATGTTGCCTATATATTGGGTATGAAGATCTATATATATAGACCAAAAGGACTACATGTGCTAAATTAGGACATGTATATTAGTAAATCACTAAATTGGTTTAGATTGAGAACTCCAAAAAGGGTATTTACTAGATTTACATTCCACGAGTCTTAGGAAGATTCAAGATATTTCAAAAGATTTAGAAAGTGTGGATAAAATTATCTATGTTTCCACCATAGGATATATTATGTATGTCATGTTTTATACTTGACCTGATGATTCATATGCTCTTATCATTACTAGAAGATACCAATATAATCTATGTGAGAGGCATTGGATTTATATAAAGAACATTCTTAAGTACTTGAGAAGGAATAATATATGTTCTTGATCCTTGGAGGAGAGGATAAACTCTATGTAGAGGGTTACACATATGTTAGTTTTCAATCAGACAGAGATGATATGAAATATCAATTTGGTTTCATGTTTTTTCTAAATGGTGGAGTTATTGGTTAGAAGAGTTCCAAACAAGTCATCATAACAGACTCAACAACTGAGGAAAAATATATAGCTGCATCAGATGCTATTAAGGAAGTTTTTTGGATCATTTTTACATGGTACAAATCTTATGAAGATTCAGTATCCTTCAAAATATTTAGAAAGGATGGATAGAATTCCCTATGCTTCTTCTATAAGATATATCATGTATTTCATGTTGTGTACTTGATCTTATGTCACCAATGCTCTTAGAAATACTATTATATGCTAATAAAATCTGGTTGAGATCCATTGGATTACTTTAAAAAACATTATTAAGTACTTGAGAAGGACTAAATATATTTTCTTGATCTTTGGAAGAGAGGATGATCTCTATTTAAAGGGATACACATATGCTAGTTTTCAATCTGATAGATATTATATGAAATCTAAATATGATCTCATTATTTTCCTAAATGGTGGAGCTATTGTTTGTAAGAGTTCCAAAAAATCCATTATAGAAGACTTGAAAACATAGGCAAAATACGTCGCTACATCAGATGCTATGAAGGAAGCTATTTGGATCAATAAATTCATTTCTAAACTAGAGGCAGTACCTAGCATCAGAGGAAGCAATCAAGATTTGTTGTGACAATAATAGAGTTATTGAACAATCTAAGGAACCTCGGTCTAACCAAAGGACGAAACACATTCTTAAAAAATATCATCTTATACAAGATATCATTGAGATGGGTGATGTTGAGATTAGTTGGGTGGCTTCATATGACAATGTAGTAGATCCTTTGATAAAACCATTATCACAGTAGAAGCTTGAGGGTTATATAGAGTTTCTTGGTATACAATACTTGAGATCTTGATTTAGTGATATCATAATGTATCATGTTATTATAATAAATTCAATCTTAATTTTTCATTCATTCATGTGTACTATAATTTACTATACATGAATAGTGAAATGATAATATCCCCTCAAAGTACAACTTTGAGTTTCCACTAATCGATGATTATCACAGAGTATTATAGGATGATGATATGTTAATATTAGAAAGTATAGAATCTTATACACATTACCAAGATTTTTATATGATATACAAAGAATATATTCATGTGGTAATAACTAGAGACTTATTGCATGGATTGAATCACCAAATTATATCTCATGGAATGTCATATAGTTATCAATATACTTACAGGTGTACACTTATAATAAACCCTTTTTACCTGAGTTTGGTGATATTATTAGCATGATAACCATCATACTTTGATACCTTTCTTACATAATTCATTGTGACTAGAGTAATCGGGACATGGTTGGGTATGTTTTTAACCATTTCATCAGTTAGAGCACAACCAAGATGGAATTTTATAACTTGTATGATAAGAAAATACATATGGAACTTTATTAAATTAGACTAAGGAAATGCATGTTCATTATTAGTTGATCCACATATGATGTTTTCATCTACTAGGATGAGAGACATGTGATTTATCATATATAAGACAAATGAAATTTGATGTATTCATTGACTTGGTCAGTCTATTTTAGAGAATAAAAAAAGAAATATTAGATGGATTATACTATATTGATGTTATTTCATGTCTAGTGGTCACTAGATATCATGGGAAAAGGGATTATATGGGTGTATATATATGATATATATTATGTTTTATATGTTCGTATAGAGATATTAGTGTTTTTTATGGATATCACATTATACCCTTTAGTAGCTTGAGTATCACTGATGTTTTTCTAGAGGCAGCTCTTTGATTATATAATTGAAACATGGATTTCATGTTTGTTTTTAACATTACTAAGGCCCATGGGGTCACACTATTAGGCCTTTGGATAAGGATTAAGTTTTGAACAAAGTTTTTATTCCAAAATGAAGAGGTATTGATAAATCGTATCCAAAAGGAGTTTTGAATAGATTCACAAATATTTGTGAAGTTTTTCATAAATCCCTTGGGAATTTAAGTGAAAGTGGAAGATTATTGGCTGTGAACTTAAAATACATGCATATGATGCATGTAGATTAAGGATGTGTTGTTAAAAACATATCCTAAAGATGGATCTCAGCATTATATTGGTGTTAACATAGTCTGGTTGCATGTGATATAGCCCAAGAGACTACATTACACCCAACATATTGTAGGATAGGAGGCATAGAATTTCCACTGCATCACCCTATATGGTTTTATTTTAGTTATTAACCATGTGATGAGTTATTTAATCATGTATAACTTTCATTTAAGGAGTTAAATTAAGAACATTCCAACAAGAAGTAACTTGTGACATTACTTCCAGTGCTCTTCATCAATTAAGAGCATCAAGAACTGCCTATAAAAGGGAATTTCACTCATTGGTATGGGGGTGTTCAATCATAAATTCATATAATATTAATGAATACCATAAGTTTCATGCAATTGTTATATAAGTGATCTCATCTTCTTGAAATGTCATATGTTTCATAGTGAAGGCACTAGCACCCCTTTGATGTTTGGGAGTCCTCACGATATAATAGTAGATCCTCTAGTTGATGGATCACCTGCAGAGGTAGGAAACCAACATTTTTTGTCCATGTGATCATCATAATTCCATAATACATTGAAGAATAATGATTTAGATCATTTCACAAGTATTTCAAGTATTATTTTTTTATACACTCATGGTGTTCTTCATTTTTTTAGGCACGTTCTGATTCTATTGAGGGTATATTGGCTTGTGTTTGGTTTTATGATATTGTTAAGGATCATAGGATGATTCCCTAATGAAAATTATATACTTGATCTTTCACTATGGTGCATAAGAAATTAAATTTATTACATAAGTTTTAATAGTTTGAAAAAAGTGAGGATCTTGAAGATATTCAAAAATATAAATCTAGAAGTTAAAATAAAATATCCTTAATTTGTTCATCAATGATTCAAATATCATGATTTTAGTTATAATCATGATTTAAGAAAATGCTTTCAGTTATGAATAATGGAGAAGATTATTTTTACATCATGAATAACACATCATGAAGCTGTTTATGGATGAAATATAGGCTGACCCTAGTTTTGTTATTTGAGATGTTGTTGTGTCAGGAGGAGAAGTTCACACCACGATGAATGATAAAGAGAGAGTTATGGGAAAGTTTAAAGCCACTATAGTGATGCTTCGTGATATCTTATAGATGTGAAATATTAAGCCTGTGTGAATTTTGAGGAAAGATGAAACCATGCTAAATTTTGATATCATGTTGGTTTAAAAATTGAATCCCCTTTAGGATTTAAAGATATTTTATAGAAATAGTTTAAATAATATTTGATGATAAAATTTTATGGAGAATTAAATTGAAATAAATATCCATGAGAGAGATTTAGAATATAAAAATAGAAATAGGAGGAAATATTTTTATTGATCTCACACTATATGCCTATTATTATTCTATGTATTGAAGAGAGAGAGAGAACTAAGTGATATTTTAAAGAGAAGAATGTGTGTCAAGGAAGAATAAAAGAAATGTGAGCAAGATGAGTTAGGTCTTATGATATTTTTATATCATGGAAGATGATTTATAATGGAATAAGAAGAAGTAATAGGTTCAAAAACCTAACCTAAAATATCAATATATCATAGAAGGTAATACAAAAGAAAGAAGAAGAGAAGTTTTGAGAGAGAGAGAGATCCGTATTAACCACTCCATCTATTGAGACTCTTGGAGATTGAGGAGATATTATGATTGAAGATCATTGAAGGATAAATGAGTTGAGTAAGTCTAGATATCATGATCCTCAATAAGTTCCTTAAGTTGTGTTACTTAAATAGATCGATATGTATGTGATTCTAGTAGACAGCCCACTAGTTGTGAAAGTCTCCAATTAAGTAAGAAGATATAATCATTTGATATAGTGGCATCTCAGGTCAGATTTTTTATCTTGTTCAAGAGTGTTTTGGAAGAACCTTTTTTTGGGTTTACACGCCACACTAATCATCAAAAGGTAAAACCTCCAGAAACTTCAAAGGTGGAACAAGCTCTAGAACATCCCAGACCAAAATCATCCTATGACTTTAATGTACCATAACTTAATAAGTTCTATACACCCTAAATCACCACACTGAGTCAACTCCCATGAATCCAACAAACAAAAAAAATCATAAACAAACATTAAATAAGAAACAAAAACAACAATAAAAATTCACGCATGAGGATTACATGGTTTAGACGTTAGTATTACATCTATGGGAGAACATTTATGTACTATCATTTATCAAAATTTACAAGATATTATAATCAATTTCACTAAAATATCTAAGTAGATAACTAATAACATACTCACACTTATCCATGTGTAAAATGTTACCACTACACCTTTAAATTGGGTCCCTACTGGTCAACTTATTGTATCAACAACCGATCATTGCAGACATTTCACTAATGAACTCATCATCCTTTGATTGTCTGTAGCAATATTTTACTTGAAATCCATCATCTAGTAAAATTTAAATTTACTCTTACACTCCATAATTTTTCATGAAACTTCATGGAAATCCCTTTATTCATGTTTTAACTTTTATACATCCATATTCCATATAACTTACCATCACATATCTTTTGGAGCATAACTTTTGGACTACCTGCCTCCATTAGAAAATTTGTTGCTGCTATCTTCATCAAACCAAGTTTTATCTTCCAAAGATTTTCATTCTGATCAATAAATTCAAACACGAACATACTTAATATTCCTAAAAAACTCCTACTTGAAGGATACTTCCAAATAAACAATTGAAACCATCAACACTTAGGAAAAAACAATATTTCATCTTCAGTGGCATCAACAGTGTCTCCACCGCCTTCCAATCACCTTGGTCCCATTGAGGCACAATGTTGCCTCATACATTCCTAGGCTAAAACCTTAATGAAAATGTCATCTAAATTCTATCTTTTGGTCATATTCCACATCTACATATCTCCATCCTCAATCATTTTCATGATGAAATGATATTTCAGTTGAATGTGTTTTATTTAAAAGTGGAACACTAGATTCTTTGCTAAACATATTCCACTATAACTCATAGTAGACTGATCCACCTTTCGGGATTATTCTGATATCCTTCAAAAAACACTAACCATATCAATCCTTTCCTTACTTATGTTGTGGTTACATATTCCTCTTCTATTGTGGAAAGTGATGCCACTAGCTATAGCCTTAACATCCAGCCAATTGTCGTTCCTCTAAATGTGAAAACATAGCATGTGGAACTCTTCTATAGGTATTTATCCCCTCCAAAGTATGCATCCAAAAAACCCTACAAAAAAATATCTATTATAAAGAATATATCTCTATCTTATAAAATTTTGAGATGTTTAAGGATCTGCTTCATGGATTCCAAGTTCTCTTTCCCCAGATTGACATGAAACGGCTAAATACTCCCACTATAAATGCAATGTCTAGACTTGAACATATCATGGTGTACATAAATATTCCTACTAAAGATGAAAATAAAACTTTTTCCATTTACTTAGATTCATATTCTATATTCAGTTCTTTGTCTTTGAATAGTTTTAAGTTTCTGAACAATGTAGTTGATATAGTATTACATCCATATAACCCAAATATTTCAATTATATTCCAGATATAATCCTTCTAAAATAACACCAAACTTATGGATTTCATTCCTCTATCAATACTCATTACCAATATTTTCTTATCCTCACCAAGATATTTCATCTCTTATATTCTATAAAAATCACTCTTCTGTTTAATGTTTAGACTCGCCATAAGTATGCTGAATAGCCCCATAGATTTGTGGCTTTGTTTGAAGAATATTGAATATCCATTGGTTTTTTGGTGAGTTTGGGTTGTTGTATTTTTTAAAACCCATTCTTTAGGTGCTCACTAATTCTAATGGTTCTTGATCTACTTTTTATGGTGTATATATCATGGAAGAGAGTTTCATGATTCTAGTGAGTATTTTGAGAAGGGTTGGAAGTTGGGTGAAGGTTATGAGTGAATTAGAGAGAAGTATGAAGTTTTCCAGATCCATATAGTTAATTTCTATATAGAAGAAACCACATAGTTGAATATGTGAAGTTTCAATCCACGTAGCTGATTGCAGTATAGAAAAATCACATAGACAATTCAATGAAATAGGCTAATAACATATCCAAATGATTCATGTATCTTTTTTAAGTGATGTAGAGGAATGATTCGTGTACTTGAATGCTTCACATAGGCAATTTCTACTTCACAAGCACCTCTACATGTATATTTGAGCGATGTATGTAATTTGAGAATCACATAGCATATTGCTACCACAAAGGCATTTTTCATATTCATATATCCAAATTCTACATAGACAATGTTGTACATCATTCAATTTAATATAAAATGAGATATCTGCACTAGAAGAAGGATATCTACAAAGTATTGTTGAATTTTTCAATGTTCATGGGTGTTTTAAATGAGTTTAATGGATCATATTTTGTGGATGTTGAGAGTTTGTGATATTTGAATATTATAGTAGGAAATAAGACTTGAGTCTTTTGAGAATTTAAATGAGGACGTGAGTATGTGGATATTTATTTTTTATTGTGTGTAAATTGAAGTTTGGGTCTTCAGGATGTTTAAAAAAATTAATATTTGATCAAGATTTAATAGTAAAAAAATGAGGAATTATGATAGTAGAATGTGTATCAACTATGAAGAGAGGTTTTTTGTTGTGAAAAAAAAGAGAAGAGTCTAAAACTAAGGTTGTATATTTAGTGATAAAAATCTAATTAATCTTATGGTTTCATGTGATTTGATTTTAATATAAGATTTATTGTGTAGTGTAATTCAAGTTTTCACTATGGGTGATTCTTTCGAGCATATTCTGGAGTCTTGTAGAAGCGGATATTTAATTTTTGTTACTAAAGAAACCTTATTTATTTAATTATATTCTTCATCTTGTATTAATCATTTGTATTATGGTGTGAAGTTGTGTTGTTGGGTGTGACTCTTAGCATGTGTGGTTTGATATCACACAAATGATTATAATTGAAACTCACTTGTGATTATAGTGAAGTGAATATGTGGTTAGGTAGGGTAGCTAACCATAATAAGGCATAATATTCCACATTAGATCTGAACCTAGTAAAACATTATTCCTTGTTATTTTATTTCTTGAAAGATCATGTGAGGTTGTGATATTTATTTTTTTAGTGCATCATGCTTTAAAAAGTTTTATAGGTTTATTTCTATTGAAAAAATTTATAAAAACTTCCCTCCACTAATTAACCCCCCCCCCCCTTCTCGGTGGAGAAAACTAATTATATCAAGTACTTGAAGTGTTATCAGGTCGAGGTTACCTTTTTAGGATCTAAAAAATTCACTCTTTAGAATATATTATATTAATTATGTTAAAAATAGAGTTTTTCCAACATTTAATGAAAAAAATTACCATAATTGTAAAAATTCAATGTTACTGTATCTTTTATCTCTCAGAGTATGAGTTCATAATGCAGCTATAGTAGGATTTTTACTCTTTGTAAATGATGTTCATTTGAAATTTTTTTAAAAGAGGAATATGTAAGTTGATGGAAAAGATCAAAATTCTATTCTCATGTCATTATCAAAGAAATTATACACAAAATTAATGGGATTTAAAACTACTATATAACTTTGGGACAAGCTGGAAGGTAGTTATGAAGGCAATGTAAAAGTCAAAGAGGTAAAGTTATAGATCTAGAAAACCAAATTTAAAGATATAAAAATGGAATAATATGAATGTGTTGATGATTTATTTACTTAGTTAAATAAAATTGAGAGTAATATCTGAGGATTTTGTGAGAAACTTAATGATTCCATAATTGTGAAGAAGTTGATGGGAAATTTTTCGGATAGATTTGATATCAAAATTTTAAATCTTGAAGGTAGAGAAGATGTTTTACTTTATAAGATAAATTACATTCTCATTTATTATGAAATGAGAAAGATTCTATCATTAAAAAATAAAGTGAAAGATGACATGTCTTTTGAATCCATGAAGAATATGAAAATTTATAATGATGTAGATGATTTTGAATTGAGTGATTCTGATAATGAAGAATAATATCAAAGAGTTATTATATTCAATTTTAAAGTATTTTAGAAGGTAAAAAGAAAGAAAAAAGTTGTGTTATCTAGTAGATTACATAAATGTAACGGTCTTGGAAACTATGCAATTAATTTTCTAAAGAATAATGGAGAAGATTATGAATCCAAAAATAATGAAAATAATCAAGGAAAAAAGTGGAGAAAAAAATCTAAATAAGCTTCAAATTTGGGTGGAATAAAGAAGATATTTAGAATAAACAAAAGAATAAAATTAATGATAAAATAAGATAAAGTTAATATTATTTCATGTAGTTATTCTAATAAAGAAAAACATAAGAAATTTACAAATTTTATGACTCGTGTTCAGAAAATCTTTGATTCATCAAGCAATGATGAATATAATTTAGAACCAATAGATTATTAATAGATGCTCAAATATTAACTTGAGTAATGTCTTGAGAAAAAAATTGTGCTCAAGAAAGATAATAATAATATGGTAAAAGAGAACAAGAATTTGGAATATGAAAAGGTGAGAAATTTAAAATCGAGGTAGCTCTTGAAGAAGAAAATAAAAATCTCTGGTTGAAAGATGTTGAATATGAGAAGATGATTAAAGATATTGAAGATAAAATATTTGAAGGAAGAATAATTATAAATAAAATAATCAAGATATCTTCACGTTTAGAATGAAATAACAAAGATCAAGGACTTAAAAAGTTCTATTGAATTCAAGGGATAATCCTGTAGAGATTCTAAAAAAAATTCAGGTAAAATCATCATATGAAAATTTTGTTTCCAAAACTTTTAGAACAAATAACATAGGTTTAAATATTAATTCTATTCAAATATAAACTAATAAATATAGAGGTAAATTTATTGAAAAATAACCTGATGAAATGAGAAGCTTTAAAGACACTTCTATTCCAAATCAGAGACAAAGAGAAACTCGAATAAATCGGTTAATGTCAAATTCTGGATAGAAAATTTTTTAGATACATATTTAGTTTTTTTAGGAAATTTATATTTCAAGGTTGTTTTTGAATTGTTTAATTTTTAAAAATAAAGAATATACATGTTGGCATAACATGTCTTTATTTGGTAGAAGGTAAGAATCCACGGGGAAAGATTCCATTGAGAAGGAATCAAATTATGGAGTAAACCAAGAAGATATGGAAACCGACTACAAGTTGATAGCACAAAAAAATTGTCTTGAATAGATATGTGGAAGGTTTGATAAAAAGGAACATAGGGCTGAAAATGTATTAAAATCTTAACTAGTTAGTTCCCTATCAAAGATAAAATTAAATCAATTCAAGTGCACAATGGAGAAAATTCATGCTTGAAATAAGTTTCTTTTAAAGCGTGAAAGAAGACAAAGACATAGATACTTGAAAGTGGGTGTTCCTCCCACATGAATATTGATTCTAAAATTATGAATAACATTGAGAAACATAAAAGTGGTATAGTAACTTTTGGTAATGACTTTTCCTTGAAAAAAAAGTTATTGGCATGGATCAAATTGAGAATGCTAATTTGAAATTAGATGATTTTGTTCATGTTAAAGTTCTAAAACACAACTTGTTGAGTGTTATCTAGCTTTTTGATAATGGTAATGAGGTTACTTTCAATAAAAACACATGAATCAATAAAATAACAAGTGATGTAAAAATTATTTCTCAAGTAAGTAGAACAAATGTAAATTTATTCATGATCGATGATCCTTCCAATACTTGTTACATGAGAATGAAATATGAGAACATGAAGTGGAATAGAAGAATTGAGTATCTTATCTAAAGAATCCTAAGAAATATTGTGAATTATTAAGTGGTAATATATCTACCCAAACTAAAAAGTGATCAATATGGAATCTATGTAACATGTCAGAAGGATAATATAACTTATAAGACTCACAAGAAGGTGGATATTACTTCTAAAAGACCATTGGAGTTAGCCCATGTGGATCTTTGTAGGCCTATGAGATAGAAATAATCTCTAATTTATCTTTATTTCATCACTTTGATGGGTTAATTTACTCTAATGACCAATTTTCTTTTCATCAATCACAAGTTTGATGTGGTTAGGGCATTTAAAATATACAGAAAACAATTTGAAAAAGAGCTTGGTTTGTGTATCAAAAAGTTGAGATCTGATAATGGGAAGGAATACACAAGTGAGGAATTTTAAATTTATCTTAGAAAACATATAATTAAGCATTAGTATATCACACCTTATACACCACAAAATAATGGAGTTGTTGTGATGAAAAAATAGGATTATTTTGAAAATTGGAAGAACAACGATAGTTGAAAATAATGTTTGAAAATACTTTTGTAGAGAAGCAGTGTGTATAGTGGTTCATATTCAAAACAGATGTATTTTGAGACCCGAGACACATACTACACCCTATGATATGTGGTATCAAAATAATCCTATAATAAAATATTTCAAGGTATTTGGAATTCCTTTTTATATTAAAATCAAAAGAGTCGGGTTGGGAAAGTTTGAATAAAATGTTGGTTATAGAGTATTTATGGGCTATTTATCTAATGGGAATAGATAAAGATACCAGAATAAGGTATTCAATAAAAATTTTGAGGGTTTGGATGTGAAAATTGATTAAAAAATCATGGAAAAAAATTCAACATATTTAATAAGATTTTGAGTCTCCTATAAAATACTATGAGCATATTTAGGGAAAAATAGTTAAAAAGTTGTTAAAATAAGACCAAAAATAGTTGGTTTCAATTCAAAATATTCCATTTATAATGATGAAGCAGCTGGTGGTGAAATAAATCAGTTTTAGAGGTTAAAGAAACATATAGAAACTAAGAATATAATTGGGAATTAGAATACACTAGTTTATACCAGTTTGAGGCTAAGAGTTGAGAACCCAATAGATTTTATATCATAGTTTGAGCCTAGAATAGTGTTTAAGGCTATTGAAAATGATGAATGGGTGTAAGATATGAATGAAAATCTCAATCAAATTGATAATAACTTCACATGGGAACTTTTTCCTAGACCAAAACCTAAAATGTGATTATTAAAAAATGTGTTTTCAAAATAAAAATTAATGAGAAAGTTGAAGTAACATGGAAAAAATCTAGGCTTATTTGTAAAGGATATTCTAAAATGTAAGGCATAAAATTTGAAGATACTTTTTCTTTTGTTTCTAGAATTGAGTTGATAGGGATTATATCAATAGTGGAAACTAATAATCATTAAAGGGTAATAAAACGGATGTAAAGTCTATGTTTCTAAATGGTTTCCTCGAATAAGAAGTCTTTATTGAAAAACTAGAATGTTTTATTCTTAAAAATGATGGAATAATGGTCTGAATATTGAATAAGGAATTATATGGCTTGAAATAAGCTCCAAGGGCCTGGTATTATAAACTTTATAACTATTTGAGAAAAATGGGGTTTTAAAAAGGCCCTATTGATAGAAACTTGTAATCAAAGAAGGATTCCTCAAACACACTGATGGTCATTGTATATTTTAATTCCATAATTCTTTCTAGTAATAATAGTTGTATATGTAACATCCCAAGTAAGTAATGAATAATAGATATTTTTATCTATGTCTATTAATGATTAAGATAGTGTTATAGAGGCTTAAAATGAAAATAAATACAATCTTATGCATGGAATACACTAATATTCTTAAAAGATTGTTTTACTGCCTTGTGATGGCAAACCATTTTTGAATCTATATTTTGACAATTTTATAAACTATGTTTGTCAAAATAAACTTATTCTTTATGATTGGGACATCAAAATTTACCTTGTGTGAAATTTTGGTATTTTTCCGACAATGTTCATTTTTAAATGAATAGTGAAAAATACTGCATTTTACATCAAAACTACTTTTTAATCTAATTTATTTATATGATTAGATTATGTTTTGAATTGGTTTTGAAGTGAAATTAGAATATATTTTTACCATTTTATCCAATGGTGGTCATTGGAATCAATTTCGATTTGAAATTAGACTTAAACTGGTGTCAATCTTTTGATACTTATTGTTTTGTAAAAACACGTTATTTGCTCTGGCAGCGGGAATTAATTATTAAATTAATTAATGTGACTTATATGATTTGAATTTTGTAAAATAGACTTCATTTTTGAATTCGTAATATCAAATATAGCTTAGAGTGAATTTTTGGTAATTTTCTGAAAAACTTCAATTTTGATGAATAGTGAAACCACTAAGTGGTAATCAAGCAAACTGTTTTTTTTCAGTTAAATTAAAGTTTACCACTAATGTGTATTGAATTTTGAAAATCCGACATACATGGTTGTCATTAAGAAGTAAAATGTGGTTCAATGAGATTAAAATAATTTTTTGGTGAATAGTAACTTATTAAGTTCTTAATCGCGATTAGTGGTAATTAGGGTAGTTTAATGTATAAATAATGCTTTAATAATATAAAATGACCTAGACACATGTCCCAACCTCATTGGTTGTGTCATGGCCGACCAAGACAAGTCATGGCCTAACTTGGGGACCCCATGTATCCACTTTTGTTGGGAAATAACATAAATTACTTTTTATTAAATGTTAAAGTGAAAATGACACAAACATAATATGTTTTGCGAAAACAATTTTTAAGTGGGGTTATACAAGTCCAAATTTTGATTATAAATATTCAATGGAAAGCTAAAAAGATTTCCTACATCATAGTAATTTGTTTATAATTTTTAGACATTAAATAAATTTAATTATTTATGACATAATAATGATGCAGCGATGACATCATTATTTGACGATTTAAATAAAATGGAAAGATAAAATAAAATCTATGAACTACACATGTCCAAAAGCAATTGGATGAATGGATTTCGATGACTTATCACCTTATCCACGAATTCCATCAATGTGGGACCTTTTAAAACCGAAACACATTTTCAAATAATGTAATGTTTCTTTACTTTCCAAAAGTGCCCCTCCTCTCCCCTTATAAAAGGCCCCCACCTCTACCTCATTTCACACACTCTTCAAGCCATTGGCTCGGCCAACCCCTGCCCATTTGCTCTCTCCACATCCCTCTCCTCATCCTAGAGGATTCCCTTTGGGCAGAATCCTTTCAAAGGAAGCCTTTAGGCTCAAACCAAAAGAAGTTACACTTTTTAAGGTATTTCATTCTCTCATGTTCATTTGTTTTATTTTGCTTCTCCGACCCCCTAAACTCTTTTTATTTACTTCTTTTGTAACAACACCAGTATCTTCAATATACTAGGATGTTGTTATAAGATATATTTGAGCTACACTCTCACACAACTACATCAAATGGTTAAAGAACATACGGTTTCCGTGGATGGCGAAATTCTGCCTCCCGAAACGATGATTGTTCAATACTCATTTAACACCTTCAAAGGTGGCCATTATGATGTCACTATTTTTATATATGATATATTATATGTTTATGTTTTCCTTAAGCTTCTGTTTTTTTCATTTTGGGCATACCTTTATGGTTTCCATTATGGGTAAAACACGATATCTTCATTTTAGGAAGTGCGGACTACCGCCCCCTAAAAGTGATTTGATTCGTTAATACCATATGTGGGATGTGTAAAGGATAAAGTTAATGATATTATATATGTTGTTATACTGGAATTATAATATACTTTTATATCATTATGATTCCATTCCAGAAAATATGAAATAGAAATGGAAGTAGCGTTCATGCGTACGTACGGCTTACCGTCTCCATGAACGATGCATTTCATTTCTTACCTCTAAATGTGATGTAATATTATAAATGAATGTATGTACTGGATATATATGACATATATGATATCTACATAATGAATACCATTCTGGATATAATGAACCTTTGACCAAATTAACAACTTGTAAGTATAAGAAGTCAATTTTTGACTTAAGAACCAAATACCGACAAAATGAACATTATTAACTTAAATGATTACATGATGTTCATAACATGGTATAAAAGGAATAATGAACTTGAAAAAGATTCATAAGCAAGTAGAGATTAACTCAAGTTTATTATTCAGGAGTTTAAAGAACGGTCGGGTCAAGTCGGATACGAGGTATGGGACTTCGTCTCAATCTCCTTTCGTTGAGGCATATTTTATTTTATACACAACTTTCTTTTATACGGTGTATAAACCCCTTTGACTTTTACGTTTACTCAAAAGGAATCTTTTTTATACGAAGCGTTTACTAAACGACAAAAGGGAATGTTTTTGTCGTACGTATGCGGCGACAACGACTTCTCCGCCGTCGTAACCGTTATTTGAGTTTTGGCTTCCTCTACAAGCCATACCTTTTTTTTTAAAAGAAAAATAAATACCATGTTTTACTTTGGTATTGAAAATGGTTTTCATAATGTTTTTATTATATCAATGTGTTGTATTGATATCTCGTGATTGAAATGTGGAAATGTTATGTTTCCTTTATGCATGTTTTATGTGATATGATTATGTTATGGTTCTTGGGCATTATTTCCGTGATAAACTAAGGGCGGGTGAGCCCGTTATAGCTCTCCAATGCATTGGGTAACGCGAAGGAGTGAAACGTTAAGGTTTCTCCGAAGAGATTTTAGGGAATATACTGTGATGGGTATTCCAAACGTAACCAAGAGGGTTACCCCCTACGTAAGAATGTTATGAATGCCTCAAGTTACCTTTACGTATTATGATTTATATGATTTATTCATGTTTTTATGAGGTATGTTAAAGTGCCTATGTTTTATGGGTAAAGTATGATTTCATTCTTATGTATATATGAACTCATGTTTCCTTTCCATGTTTTTATAACCCATACTGAGTTTTTACGCTCATCCCAAGTTTTTGAAATGTTTTTCACAGGTCAAGGGAAAGGTACATGATAAGATGATAGAGTCAAGGATGTGTCAAGAAATAATCCATGTTTTATTTTAAATGTGTTTCCATTGATGGGAATGAAGAATACTATCTTTATGTAACCACTTTGTTTATATGTGGAATGTAATGCAAGTTTTATGATCTAATTCTCTAAAACTCTAAACCCGAAAAGATCCTCAACGTGTAATCTTGTAATAACTCAAGATTAAGTAAGGTTTAAGGCTGGGGCCTTATAGTTGGTATCAAAGGTCGGTTTAGATAACTTTAGGAGTTAGAATTCTATTAAATGATTATCCAAAAATATTTTTTTTTTCTTTTTCGAAATGATATAGCATTTAAAGATTACCATGTTGCTTCATCTAAGACATGTTTGTTCAGAATGGTTTTCCGCAGAGGAAACAGGGAAGCAGTGCTAGGAAGGCATACAGAAGGAAATAACCTTCCGAATCAGCATCCAGAAATGGTCGGAATTGGAACTGAACAGTTTGTTGCAGTAATGGCGCAGTTGACTCAAGCGATAAATGGTGGAGGTATCCATGCACGAGATCAGCCAGACCAACCGCAGAGGAACATGTCAGTGGTGGAACATTTCATGAGGCAACATCCACCATCATTCAGAGGATCATCTGACCCTGTGCAAGCTGAAGGGTGGATTAAAGCACTGGAGAAGATTTTTGATGTCATGGGGTGTTCAGACAATCAAAAGGTTAGTCTTGCTATTTACCGTTTGGAGGGTGAAGCAGATCAGTGGTGGTCTATGGTTAAAAATATCAGGGATGCCGATGAGATTGATGCTCTTGACTGGGATGATTTCAAAGGTATGTTTCTTGAGAAGTATTTTCCTAAGGCTGTTCGACTTAGGATGGAAAAGCAATTCTTGGAATTGAGGCAAGAGGAAGACTCAGTGGCTGCCTATGAAGAAAGGTTCACTCGATTGGCAAGGTATGCTCCCAATTTTATCCGGGACCTTGATAGTAAAATCAATCGTTTTTACTCAGGATTAAAGCCAAAGTATCGAAGGGCATTAGCTTCTCGAGAGTTTAAAAGTTATGAAAAGCTTGTTCGATGTGCTGAGAAGGTGGAAATGGAGTTTGCCGATGACCAAGTGTTCTATAACAACCAGCAGAAGAAGAGACCGAGGTGGCAGGAGAAAGGTAAGAATTCTTCAAAGAAGTCTGATGGTAAGAGAACTAAGTTTCCAGTTTGTGATAAATGTGGCAAAAGGCATGCTGGGGAATGTCTTCTGAATTCTGGGAAGTGCTACCGATGTGGTAAGATGGGACATAAGGCTCGTGATTGCACTGAAAAGGATCAAGGTGAAGGTAAAAACAAATTTGATTTACAGTTAGTGAAATGTTTTAAGTGCAATGAGATGGGTCACTATGCAAACGAGTGTCCGACAAGGAGCTTGAGTGATGGGAAGCAGTTAGACTACAAGCAGAAAGGGGTGGTGAAATCCTTTGCAACTACTTCAGCGGATGTCGGGCCATCAAATGAAGTCGTATCAGGTACTTTGTTTGTTTTTTCAGACTATGCCAGTGTGTTGTTTGATTCGGGGTCTACACATTCTTTCATCTCTGAGACCTTTTCTAGTAAAATGGGAATACCATCTCAAGAAATGACTCCTGAACTTTTGGTAAAAACACCTGGGGGAAGTGTCGAGGCAAAAAGAATTTATAAGAATCTTCCTATCCTTATCTGTGGAAAGAACCTACTTGCAAACCTTATTGTTCTACCTCTAGTAGAGTTTGATGTTATCCTGGGTATGGATTGGCTCTCTATTTACCATGCTAAGATTGACTGTAGAGCTAAAGAAGTTTCTTTTCAGAAAGACTTTCAGTTTGTTTACAAGAATGAACCCTTACTTTTAATAACATATGAAGAGGCCGAGAAACTTGTAAAAGATGGAAATGAATGTTACCTTGCACACGTCGTTGAAAATAAAGGAACTGTTCAGATTAATGATGTGCCAGTGGTAAATGAGTATCCTGATGTTTTTCCTGATGAGTTGCCTGGAATAATACCAGATCGGGAAGTTGAGTTTACTGTTGACTTAGTTCCTGATGCTAAGCCAATTTCAAAACCCCCTTATCGAATGGCACAAATTGAACTTTTAGAGTTGAAGGAGCAATTGCAAGATTTATTAGAGAAAGGTTTCATTAGACCTAGCACATCACCATGGGGTGCTCCTGTTTTATTTGTTAAAAAGAAAGATGGTTCTATGAGACTTTGCATTGATTATAGAGCCTTGAATAATATCACTGTTAAGAACAAATATCCTTTGCCTCATATCGATGATTTGTTTGATCAGCTCCAGGGAGCTCAGTTTTTTTCAAAGATTGACTTGAGATCGGGGTACCATCAGCTGAAGGTAAAGGAGGCAGATATTCCGAAGACCGCTTTCCGTACGAGATATGGCCATTATGAATTTGTAGTAATGCCTTTTGGGCTAACCAATGCACCTGCTGTATTCATGGACTTAATGAATAGAATTTTCCATGAGTTCTTGGATAAGTTTGTGGTTGTTTTCATTGATGATATTTTGGTGTTTTCTAAAAGTAAAGAGGAGCATGAAAAACATTTAAGGGTTATCTTGCAAACCTTAAAAGAAAAGAAATTGTATGGGAAATTCAGCAAGTGTGAGTTTTGGTTGCAACAAATTGCTTTCCTTGGTCACATTGTTTCTAAAGATGGAATAACTGTTGATCCTGCAAAAACAAAAGTTGTGGAAGAATGGCCAAGACCCACAAGTGTAACCGAGATTCGTAGCTTCCTTGGTTTGGCGGGCTATTACCGAAGGTTTGTTAGAAATTTTTCACGGTTATCTAGTCCAATGACTAAGCTAACTCGGAAGGGTGTTAAGTTTATCTGGACAAAAGAATGTGATGATTGTTTTCAGGAATTGAAAAGAAGATTGGTGAATGCTCCAGTTTTGGCACTACCTTCCAGGAATGGTGACTTTGTTATATACAGCGATGCTTCATTGAAAGGACTTGGTTGCGTCCTAATGCAGAATGATCAGGTAATTGCTTATGCTTCACGACAGTTGAAAACTCATGAGGTAAATTACCCTACACATGATTTGGAATTAGCTGCTGTTGTTTTTGCTTTAAAAATTTGGAGGCATCATTTGTATGGAGTAAAGTGTGAAATTTATACCGATCACAAAAGTTTAAAGTATATATTCACTCAGAAAGAGTTGAACATGAGACAAAGGAGATGGCTGGAATTAATCAAGGATTATGATTGTACAATTCATTACCATCCGGGAAAAGCAAATAAAGTGGCTGATGCTTTGAGTCGAAAAAGTAATGCTTTATTAACAATGTTGCGTTTGGAACGTGATCATTTGGTTAACGATTTGATGAAATTTGGCATAGAAGTTGTTGGTGCAGGAAGTCCTTCTGTTTTGTTTCAGGTATCAGTGAGATCTTCTCTATCAGATAGAATCAAGCAAGCACAGAAGCAAGACAGTGAGTTGCAGAAAAGGGTAGAGCTGGTTCAGAAAGGTAAGTTGCCTGAATTCAACATTGATAATGATTGCGTTTTGAGATTTGGGAAGAGATTGTGTGTGCCTTCTGATTCACAGTTGAAGAGAGAGTTGTTATGTGAAGCTCATAGTTCTCCGTTTTCAGTTCATCCGGGCAGTACTAAGATGTATAGAGATCTGCGGGAGTATTACTGGTGGGATGGAATGAAAAGAGATATTGCTGATTTTACTGTGAAGTGTTTGACTTGTCAGCAGGTTAAAGCTGAGCGGCAGTTACCGAAAGGGATGCTTCAGCCTTTACCAGTGCCAGAGTGGAAATGGGAGAATATATCCATGGACTTTGTTGTTGGATTACCGAAGACATCTCGAGGTAATAATGCAATCTGGGTTATTGTTGATCGCTTGACCAAATCTGCTCATTTCCTTGCTATACGAGATACTTTCTCTCTTGATCAACTTTCCCGTTTGTATCTTAAAGAGATAGTCAGGTTACATGGAGTTCCCCTCTCCATTGTATCAGATCGTGATCCCAGGTTTACCTCTAACTTTTGGAAAGGCCTTCAGAAGTCGTTGGGTACTGAATTAAATTTTAGTACAGCTTTTCATCCTCAATCAGATGGGCAGTCAGAACGAACAATTCAGACATTGGAGGATATGCTACGAGCTTGTTCTATGGATTATCAGGGAAGTTGGGACCAACATCTTTCTTTGGTTGAGTTTTCATATAATAACAGTTTTCATTCTAGTATACAGATGGCACCATTTCAGGCATTATATGGGAAGCGGTGTCGAACTCCAGCTTTCTGGGATGATGTGGGTGAAAGAAAGTTGATGGGACCAGAATTGGTAGAAGAAATGGCAGAAAAAGTTCAGCTGATTCAGAAACACATGAGAACAGCTCAGAGCAGGCAGAAGAGTTATGCGGATAACCGGAGGAAGGATCTATCTTTCGAGGTAGGTGATCATGTTTTTCTCAAGGTTTCTCCTTGGAAAAGTGTGATGAGATTTGGTAAGAAAGGAAAGTTGAGTCCAAGGTTTATTGGACCATACGAAATTCTGGAAAGAGTTGGATCAGTTGCATACCGAGTGGCTTTACCTCCGATTTTATCTCAGGTACACAATGTTTTTCACGTTTCGATGTTGAGAAAGTATATGCCAGATCCATCTCATGTTTTGAGCCCAGAGGTAGTTCAGCTGGAAGAGAACCTATCTTATGAGGAACAACCGGTCCAGATTCTTGACCACAGGGAGCAAGTGTTACGGAATAAGGTGATTAAGCAGGTAAAGGTTTTGTGGAAAAACCACATGATTGAAGAGGCAACATGGGAATCTGAAAATGCAATGAGGGATAAGTACCCCCATTTATTCGATAAGTAAATAAATTGCGGGGACGCAATTTTCTAAAGGGGGGAAGGATGTAACATCCCAAGTAAGTAATGAATAATAGATATTTTTATCTATGTCTATTAATGATTAAGATAGTGTTATAGAGGCTTAAAATGAAAATAAATACAATCTTATGCATGGAATACACTAATATTCTTAAAAGATTGTTTTACTGCCTTGTGATGGCAAACCATTTTTGAATCTATATTTTGACAATTTTATAAACTATGTTTGTCAAAATAAACTTATTCTTTATGATTGGGACATCAAAATTTACCTTGTGTGAAATTTTGGTATTTTTCCGACAATGTTCATTTTTAAATGAATAGTGAAAAATACTGCATTTTACATCAAAACTACTTTTTAATCTAATTTATTTATATGATTAGATTATGTTTTGAATTGGTTTTGAAGTGAAATTAGAATATATTTTTACCATTTTATCCAATGGTGGTCATTGGAATCAATTTCGATTTGAAATTAGACTTAAACTGGTGTCAATCTTTTGATACTTATTGTTTTGTAAAAACACGCTATTTGCTCTGGCAGCGGGAATTAATTATTAAATTAATTAATGTGACTTATATGATTTGAATTTTGTAAAATAGACTTCATTTTTGAATTCGTAATATCAAATATAGCTTAGAGTGAATTTTTGGTAATTTTCTGAAAAACTTCAATTTTGATGAATAGTGAAACCACTAAGTGGTAATCAAGCAAACTGTTTTTTTTCAGTTAAATTAAAGTTTACCACTAATGTGTATTGAATTTTGAAAATCCGACATACATGGTTGTCATTAAGAAGTAAAATGTGGTTCAATGAGATTAAAATAATTTTTTGGTGAATAGTAACTTATTAAGTTCTTAATCGCGATTAGTGGTAATTAGGGTAGTTTAATGTATAAATAATGCTTTAATAATATAAAATGACCTAGACACATGTCCCAACCTCATTGGTTGTGTCATGGCCGACCAAGACAAGTCATGGCCTAACTTGGGGACCCCATGTATCCACTTTTGTTGGGAAATAACATAAATTACTTTTTATTAAATGTTAAAGTGAAAATGACACAAACATAATATGTTTTGCGAAAACAATTTTTAAGTGGGGTTATACAAGTCCAAATTTTGATTATAAATATTCAATGGAAAGCTAAAAAGATTTCCTACATCATAGTAATTTGTTTATAATTTTTAGACATTAAATAAATTTAATTATTTATGACATAATAATGATGCAGCGATGACATCATTATTTGACGATTTAAATAAAATGGAAAGATAAAATAAAATCTATGAACTACACATGTCCAAAAGCAATTGGATGAATGGATTTCGATGCCTTATCACCTTATCCACGAATTCCATCAATGTGGGACCTTTTAAAACCGAAACACATTTTCAAATAATGTAATGTTTCTTTACTTTCCAAAAGTGCCCCTCCTCTCCCCTTATAAAAGGCCCCCACCTCTACCTCATTTCACACACTCTTCAAGCCATTGGCTCGGCCAACCCCTGCCCATTTGCTCTCTCCACATCCCTCTCCTCATCCTAGAGGATTCCCTTTGGGCAGAATCCTTTCAAAGGAAGCCTTTAGGCTCAAACCAAAAGAAGTTACACTTTTTAAGGTATTTCATTCTCTCATGTTCATTTGTTTTATTTTGCTTCTCCGACCCCCTAAACTCTTTTTATTTACTTCTTTTGTAACAACACCAGTATCTTCAATATACTAGGATGTTGTTATAAGATATATTTGAGCTACACTCTCACACAACTACATCAAATGGTTAAAGAACATACGGTTTCCGTGGATGGCGAAATTCTGCCTCCCGAAACGATGATTGTTCAATACTCATTTAACACCTTCAAAGGTGGCCATTATGATGTCACTATTTTTATATATGATATATTATATGTTTATGTTTTCCTTAAGCTTCTGTTTTTTTCATTTTGGGCATACCTTTATGGTTTCCATTATGGGTAAAACACGATATCTTCATTTTAGGAAGTGCGGACTACCGCCCCCTAAAAGTGATTTGATTCGTTAATACCATATGTGGGATGTGTAAAGGATAAAGTTAATGATATTATATATGTTGTTATACTGGAATTATAATATACTTTTATATCATTATGATTCCATTCCAGAAAATATGAAATAGAAATGGAAGTAGCGTTCATGCGTACGTACGGCTTACCGTCTCCATGAACGATGCATTTCATTTCTTACCTCTAAATGTGATGTAATATTATAAATGAATGTATGTACTGGATATATATGACATATATGATATCTACATAATGAATACCATTCTGGATATAATGAACCTTTGACCAAATTAACAACTTGTAAGTATAAGAAGTCAATTTTTGACTTAAGAACCAAATACCGACAAAATGAACATTATTAACTTAAATGATTACATGATGTTCATAACATGGTATAAAAGGAATAATGAACTTGAAAAAGATTCATAAGCAAGTAGAGATTAACTCAAGTTTATTATTCAGGAGTTTAAAGAACGGTCGGGTCAAGTCGGATACGAGGTATGGGACTTCGTCTCAATCTCCTTTCGTTGAGGCATATTTTATTTTATACACAACTTTCTTTTATACGGTGTATAAACCCCTTTGACTTTTACGTTTACTCAAAAGGAATCTTTTTTATACGAAGCGTTTACTAAACGACAAAAGGGAATGTTTTTGTCGTACGTATGCGGCGACAACGACTTCTCCGCCGTCGTAACCGTTATTTGAGTTTTGGCTTCCTCTACAAGCCATACCTTTTTTTTTAAAAGAAAAATAAATACCATGTTTTACTTTGGTATTGAAAATGGTTTTCATAATGTTTTTATTATATCAATGTGTTGTATTGATATCTCGTGATTGAAATGTGGAAATGTTATGTTTCCTTTATGCATGTTTTATGTGATATGATTATGTTATGGTTCTTGGGCATTATTTCCGTGATAAACTAAGGGCGGGTGAGCCCGTTATAGCTCTCCAATGCATTGGGTAACGCGAAGGAGTGAAACGTTAAGGTTTCTCCGAAGAGATTTTAGGGAATATACTGTGATGGGTATTCCAAACGTAACCAAGAGGGTTACCCCCTACGTAAGAATGTTATGAATGCCTCAAGTTACCTTTACGTATTATGATTTATATGATTTATTCATGTTTTTATGAGGTATGTTAAAGTGCCTATGTTTTATGGGTAAAGTATGATTTCATTCTTATGTATATATGAACTCATGTTTCCTTTCCATGTTTTTATAACCCATACTGAGTTTTTACGCTCATCCCAAGTTTTTGAAATGTTTTTCACAGGTCAAGGGAAAGGTACATGATAAGATGATAGAGTCAAGGATGTGTCAAGAAATAATCCATGTTTTATTTTAAATGTGTTTCCATTGATGGGAATGAAGAATACTATCTTTATGTAACCACTTTGTTTATATGTGGAATGTAATGCAAGTTTTATGATCTAATTCTCTAAAACTCTAAACCCGAAAAGATCCTCAACGTGTAATCTTGTAATAACTCAAGATTAAGTAAGGTTTAAGGCTGGGGCCTTATAGTATATGTGGGGAATTTACTACGAATATGCAGAAGAAGTTTGAAATGTCTATGTTGGGGGGAACTAAACTATTTTCCGGGATTACAAATAGACCATAATTGAGATTATATATTTATTTCATAAGAAAAATATACTAGAGAGTTATTGAGAAAGTTTTGAATTAAATATTCAAAAGATGTACTACACTAATATCAGTTGGTACAATGTTAAGCAAACATGAATAGGGAAACAAATTTTATCAAAATAAATTCAGAAGTATGATTGATAGCCTATTCTATCTCATAGTGTCTAGACCAAAAATTTCTTATTTTTTGACTCTATGTGTCAGGTATCAATATAATGGCCCATGCCTTTTTGGCCCATTAATTTATTGTTTTTATGGTTTGAGAGTATTCAGAAGAGGCAAGATGAGGTTTTGTGGAGTTTGGAGATGTAGAAGAACTGTATCAGACCTTTTACACTATAAAATAGTAGTTTACAACATAATTCTATGTTTTAGTCTTGTGTGGTCGGTGTTTTACATCTTTTATGTGTCTTAGGTGAAAATCACAAATGGGTTTATTCTATAAAAGTGAAACTTACAGCATAAGTTAATTCCATCCTGAAGCACCATGTTTTTTGGTGGAAAGGGGTTTTATGGCTTAAAAGTGGTTTTATGGTGAAGGCCTATGGATTTTACAACATAAACTTGTAATTTACGTCGTAAATTAGGTGACATGAAAGTTTTTTATAAACCTAATTTGGATAATTCTTCTATCATTTGGTTGCTCATCCCTCTCTCATTATGGATGAACCCTAAGTGATTTTGGGTGACTTTCCAACCCATATTACCTCTCCTTGATCCTTAGGTTCTGATGGTTTCTTATTTTAAATATCGATGGTGAGTTCCTTCCCCTTTTCTCCCATGTTTCCTTCCATTCTTTTTCCAGGGATCCGTTGCGGTGGTATTTTTCTATTTGGGGTGTGTTTTGGGTAATTTTTTTTATAATACCTCAATGTGGTTTAGGTCCATCCATTGTTTCCTTATGTGGTTGGGGTTTGTGGGTTGTTCTTTCTTCACCCTATAGTGTGCAGTGATATCAGAAAGCTTTCTTTGAGATAGGGGATCATCATTTTCACATATTTACATGTTATATGTGGGGATTTTGAGGTTTTTTTACCTTTAGGTGGATAGTAAGGGTTTTCATAATAAATATAATTAATTGGAAAACCTAAAATTTATTTTTATGGGTAGATATCACATGTTTTGAATGTTTAGATATTGTTTTTTATTATATCATTTCATATTGTTGTCTTGTTGAAAATAACGGTTATTAGGAGCCTTGATTGTGTGGTATAGGATATGAGTTGAGAGCCTTATTATATTGTTGTGTAATTTCAACCTGAATAAAAGGATAAATAATGTATATATGGATAATGAATAGGTTTCTCATGGAATATGGTTTGTGTGATAATACTCATTCTAAATAAAGAAGTATTGAAATGGAATCCCTTGAATAAATTATAGAAGTTGGGATGTGTTTTTTTTTGTACTTGTGCTTGTTATGTTTCCCCACATGGTTTAGCCTATTGTGAAATTATGATGGTGACCATCAAGGTTTTGTGATATACGATTCTATGATGCAATGGTTGGTTGGAATGGATGTGATGTGGGATGTTTTGTAATGTGGTGCATAGTGGTTGTAGTTCATAGTGATGATGGTGATGTGTGGTGGTGGTGTGTGTATAGGTGATGTGCAATGTGGTTGTGTTGTATAGTGGTTGTGACATGTGGTTGTGGTGGTGATATGGATTGATTTATGTGGCATAGAAATAATGTTCGATGTGTAGTGTTGTGGCAACGGTTGATATGAGTTGGGCCAATTGTGGTGAGGCATGGTTGTGTTAGTTTCCCGGTTAGTAATGGGATAAATTATGATGTTGAATGAAATGAATAAATTAATGGTTTTGTAATTAAATATGAATTGGTAGAATTTATATGTTCAGTAAAAGGAATAAATGAATAAATGATATGGTTGTGTAAATGTGAATGATGCTTCTTAGTAAATGAAAGTTAGTGAAAATTTGATGTATCTGGAAAGTGGTGAATTTGTAAATTAAAGTTAGAAATGTTGTGTGGTTTGTGTGGTGGTGGTGTGGTGTGTTTCATATAGTGGTTTCAGCGGTGTGTGCTAATGTAGTCGGTGTGAACCCATAAGTAGGTTTCTGGGTGATGTCTATATATCATGTGTGGTTATGTTATTTTTATACATGCCCCATCCAAGTAGTATAACCATACCAACACTCATAGATTTTGGGTTCTAGGTTTTTTCCCCAAAATCCAGGTTGGTGGTGATACATATGGTTGGATACCCCCTCATCCCCACTCTTCCTTCAACAGTGATGGCCCATGTGATTTTGGTTTATATGTGTAGTGATGGATTAAGTTTTTTTGGGTTCATTGTGATGTGATGATGTTGTTATGATATGTGATATGTGATGGGGTTCGTGAATTGTAGGAGGGAATGATATTTTTTTCCTTCACATTCATGATACCCAACTATATTATTATGCAATGTGGACAGATGTGTGGTGATGTCCCAGGAGTCTGTGGGAAAGATGTGATGTGATGATTTCTAATGTTAACACATGATGTTAGACCTTGAGAGGGTGAGGTGGGTAGGTATACATCCTAACCCACATCAGAGATGGACCAGGTGTCTTCGGGTGAGATGTGACATGATGTGGTTTTGATGTGACATTTATGGATTAGATGGGATCACATGACATTCAACATTGGGGTGTGAGAGTAGAAAATCAATGGGGAAGTGGCAGTGGGGTGACTTTATTTTTTTATGATATATTGCTATATTAGATGCGTGATTTGGTGAGCAAGCCATAATGAGGATAGTTTTGATTATATGACCTGTATAGGTTCTTATTGGTTCTGATTTTTATTAATTGGTGCATTATCATGCACTTTTCACATGTACACTTAAGACCTTGGTTTTATCCCTACTGAGTATACTTATATGCTCACCCTATATATATAAACATTTTTTTAGATTTCTAGGAGGACTTTGGGGACCAATCTGGACATTACTAGATTGTGTTTTGGAGTCATTGTTGATTCACTACTATAGAACTTGTTTTGGTACTTTATATTGGAGAATTTTATTATATTGGTTTGTTTCGTTTCACGCATTGTGAGATGGTTTTTGGTTTACCTTTATATATATGTGTTGGAGATTTTTGGTGGTTTATTATCCTATATACCAATCATGTTTTTATATTAAAGGGTAATTCCTCCCATATGTTAGATTTTTTACGCCCTCGGTTCTTTTCACCAACCCAAAGCCTACTAGAGGCAAGACTCTGAGGTCATTATCTCTCTTCCTTCATTGCATCATCTTTAGAGGGAGGGCATTATTACAGAGTGGTATCATAGGTTTTTATTGATATATAGAATGAATTTTGGATTTATTCACTGTGAGGTTTTCATGGTTTGTAGGTAAATGGTTCCAATTTATCATGGTACATGACATAGGCTAGGGAAACTAGTTATGACATAGGATTTTAGGGCCCCCCATGATCTAGTGCATGGACTATGAGCTTATATACCAGCTAAGTGAGGTGGACTTATTTGTAGGGTCGAGACCTAATAAATGTGCATGCATCATGTTTTATTTTGTATGCATTTGAATTGGGTTTTCTAGAAAATTAAAATAAATTAAATAAATAATCATTGATAAAATTATATGTTACCAAGTTTCAAATGTTCTCTTTTATTTTTAGGAATGAATCATGTTCATCATCCATGAGTGGTTTGGGTAGTTTAGGTGCAGCAGGATGATCTGGTTAATCATTGGAGGTTTTACTAGATAGATAAGAATTAGGTTTGGTATAGATCTTTATATACCTTTCAATAATATATTTTGTGAAAGTATGAGGAGAGTGTCTCCAGTCTAGAGATGGAGAAAAATTTGAAGGATTTTGAGATCTCTTTCGGTCTAATATGACCATGGAATGAGTTCTGGGTGTCCTTGGTACTGATTTAGTTTTAAGGAGCAGTGCGTCAGTGGTGGACGTTGTACCTTTCTGACCATAAGGAGGCATATGTTTTGTGGTTAGATATTCAGAGGGAGTTCTATTCAGAGTTCCTTTCATCAATGATAAAGGAAGAAAAGTGGAAATATTTTCTCTCTCTTAATTAGGGGATCTTGAGTGTGTGGGATCTTAGGATAAGGTTCAAGGATCTCTTTCACTTTTTGGAAAATGTTTTTCTAGATGATGAGTCTATAGAGTATCCATAGGATGATTCTTTGTTCCTAGTGATCAGGTATGCGGTCACCATGTTTAAGCTCTTGGAGGTGAAAAAAAAGACTAGGGTTAATGAGTGGATTATTTTCTTTGGATTTGAGCCTTGAGAGAGTGTCCAGTAAGGCATCTTAAGGAGAAGGGATTTAGGTAATGGGTTTAAGGTGCTCAGGTAGTCAAGTTTCCAGCCATTGGGGAACTGACCATGGAAGATATCCTCCCATTCTTCTAGAACAGGTGGATTCCAAGAACCTTTTGGGGGATTCCTATTCTCATGTTATGTATATGGAGTACATAGTCCCCACTAGGATCAGTGATCAACTACCTAGGGAGGTCATTATTATTTGGGTGTTCATGCCTCTTTTCGTCAACAACATTAGTTTCCTTGGAGGCAGTTTCAGTGGTAGGGACTGCCAACACTTGTTCAGCAATTGAGAGTAGATAGAGTTAGTAGAGGTAAGCCTTGTTATGGTTTTATTCCATAGGTACCTAGGCCAAATCGTAGATATGGAGGCCAAAAATATAGATTCAAAGGAGTTGGGCATGGTCATATGTACACGTTAGAGGTAGCAGCGCCAGAAGAGCCAGTATTTGTCTGAGGTACGATCAGTTTATCATCTACTCTTGTGTGTTCCTTGTTTGATTCAGGAGCCTCACATACCTTTTTTTCTTCTACTTTAGTTTATTACTTGGGACTAAATTTGTAGATACATTCAGTTGCCCTGGTTTTATCTACACCGATTGAAGTTCATGTTGCTTTGTTTGATGTGTTTTAGGGATGAAGACTGGTGATGAGAACTAGTTAGTAGGAGATTTCCTCTTATTGCAGATACAGTCATATGATGTTATCATTGGCATGTATTGGATGTATTATGTGAATGAATCCATATATTTCTTCTGGATGAGGCTTTTATTTTTTATGTGGATGTCCAGTGAGTGGTGTTCATTAGCGAGCAAGGTTATCGAATGGGTGGTAGGAAAGTGGAGCCTCTTTTGTCTTAGTTGGTAAATCTATTAGTGGAAGATCAGGTGGAGATGTTCCAATAGTTTTTGGGTAGTTCTTGTATGTTTTGTTTGGGTTTTTTGTTGATGTTCTTGGACGGTGGTAGTTTTTGTGGTGTGACGAGATCCTTGAGTGGTATCTCATGGGGTGGTTTTTCATACCCCTTTTTCCTTATCTGTGTTTGGTTTTGGATTCTCAAAGGCGAGAATCATTTTAGAGGTATCTAATGTATTGTTATGTGCCTTTACAACCTGTTACTTTACTTGTTTTGTGGTTTGAGGGTGTTTGAAAGAGGCTAGAGGAGATTCAGTGGAGTTTAGAGCTACAGCAGAACTTCAGCAGACCTTTTATGCCATAAAATAGAAGTTTTTAGCATAAGTATGTGTTTTAAAGCTTGTGCATCTTGAATTTTATGGATTGTTTGTGGCTAAGGTGAAGTTTGTAAAATGGGTTTACACCATAAAATTGGAAATTATAGTGTAAGTTTATTATATCCTGAAGTTCCATGTTTTTCAATGTAAAAGGGGTTTACAGCCTAAAAAGTGGTTTTACAGCATAAGTTATGCAGGCCGGTGAAATTTATGGCATAAACTTATAATTTACACCATAAATTGGGTGAGTTACAGGTTGTTTATAAACCTCATACATCCGATTATTCTCTCATTTGGCCACGCATCCCTCTCTCATTATGGAAGAACCCTAGGTAATTTTGGGAGACTTTTCATCCTCTCTTCCCTCAGCTTGATCCTTGGATTCTGGTGGTTTCTCATTGGTGATCGATGGTGAGTTCATTCCCCTTTTATCCCATGTTTCCTTTCATTCTTCTTCTATGGATCTACTATGGTATTGTTGATCTATTTTGGGGTGTGTTTTGGGTGATGTTTTTGACAATCCCTAGATGTGATTCAGATTTATCCATTGTTTCCTTGCATAGTTGTGGTTTGTGGGCTATTTCTTCTTCACCCTATAGTGCACAGTGAGACTATAAAGCTTTCTTTGAGGTAGGGAATCCTCATTATCACCTATTTATGTGCTATATGTGGGGATTTCATGGTTTTGTTTCCCTTTTAGAGGATAGTAATGGTGTTCATAATAAATATAATTAATTACAAAACCTAAAATTGATGGGTATAGGGATATATCACATGTTTTTAGTGCTTTGATATTGTTTTTGATGATATTATTCCATATTGTTTCCTTGATAAAAATAAAAACTATTGGGATCCTTGTTTTCATAATAGATGATATGATTTGGGACTCTTGTTGTGTTGTTGTGTGGTCACACTCTAAATAAAAGGCTAAAGAATATATATATGGCTAATGAATTGGTTTTCCATGGGATTTAGTTTGTGTGATAATACTTATAATAAATAAAGTAGTGATTAAATGGTATCCCTTGAATAAATTGTGGAATTTGACATGTGTTGTTGTTGTGTGTACTTGTGATTGTTGTGTTGCCCTGCATGTCTTGGGTTGTTGTGAAGTGATGAGGGTGACCGACCGGTCTGTGTGATATGTCAGGCTGCGATGAAATAGTTGGTTGGCATGGATGTGATGTAGGTATTTTTGTGATGTGGTGTGTAGTGATGATGATGATGTTTTGTGGTGATGTGTGTGGAGGTTGTGTGTGGTGCGGTTGTTTTGTGTGGTGGTTTTGATGTGTGTTTGTGTTGGTGATATGGCTTGGTTAATGTTTTGTAGAAATTATGGTGTATGTGTGGTATTTTGGTGATGTTATATGTGAGTTAGGTCAGTTGTGGAGAGGTTTGGTTGTGTTAGTTTCCTAGTTAACAATGGGATAAATGATTATGTTGAATGGAATGAATAAAATAATTGGTTGGTAATTGAATATGAATTGGTGGAATTTATATGTGTGGTAAATAGAATAAATAAATAAATAAATGAGTTTTGTAACAGTGAATGAAGTGTATTAGTAAATAAAAGTTAGTGAAAACTTTATATATCTATAAAGTGGTAAACTTATAAATTAAAGTGGGAAATATTGTGTAGTTTGTGTGGCGGTGGTGTGGTGTGTTATATATAGTGGTGGAAGCGGTTGTGATGGTTGATGTGTGGTATGATGGTGGTAATGTGGTGTGCTCTAGTTCAGTTGATGTGAACCCATAGATTAGGTGTTGTGTGTTATCTATAAAACATGTATTTTTATGTTATTTTTAAATGTGCCCCACCCAATTTGGATAACCTTAATAATGATCACAGGTTATGGGTTTCATATGTTTTCCCCAACATCTAGGTTGGTGGTGATACAGGTGGTTTGATACCCACTCTTCCCCACTCTTCCTTCATCGTTGATGGCTCAGGTGTTTTTGGGCGAGATGTGCAGTGACAGACCAGATGTTTTCAAATGACGTGTGATGTGATGAGATGTGATATGTGGTGGGGGTTATTCTTGGAAGGAGGAGGATATGAGGTTGATGTCCTTCACATTCATGATACCCTACTTCTCTGGTTATGCGATGAGGAGAGATGTGTTGTGACAATCTGGGTGTCTGTGGGTGAGACATGACGTGATGATGCCTGATGTTAGCATGGGATTCTAGAACTTAAAATGGTGGGTTAGGTAGGAATGTATCCCAACCCATATTATATATGGTCCATGTGTCTTTAGGTAGGATGTGATGTGTTGTGGTTTTGATGTGACATGTATAGAAAGGATGGGAACACAGGATGTTTGATGTTGGGGTGTGAGAGTATCAAATCAGCAGGAAATCAGCAGGGGGACCCCTTGATTTTGTTATGATATTGATTTTATATTACTATATTGGATGTGTGATTTCATGAGAAATCCATGGTGAGGCTGATTTTGGTTAGATGAACTATATAGGTGCTTATTGGTTCTGTTGTTTGTTCAATGGCACATTAGCATGCTTTTTTCACATGTGCACTTGAGACCTTGGTTTTGTCCCTACTAAGTATACTTGTATGATCACCCTACATATAATAAAATATGTTTCAAGTTTCTAAGAGGACTTTGGGGATCAAGATGGACTTTTATAGCTTGGGTTTTGGAGACACTATTGAGTCACTATTATGGGACTTGTTTTGGTATTTTATATTGATTTATTTATGTTCATGCATTGTGGGATGATTTTTTTTACCTTTATATACATGTGATAGAGTTTTTTGTGGTTTTTTATCCTATATACCAATAATGTTTTTATATTAGAGGTTAATTATTTCCATATGTGATATTTTTTACACCCTCTATGCTTTTGACCTACTCAGGGCCTACTGGAGGCGGGACTCAGGGCCATTATTTCTCTTCCTTCATTGCAACATATTTAGAGGGAGGGGTTGTGACAATCAAAGTGAACTGAATGAGTCACATGTGTTTTAAATTAAAATAATTCTATGATATGTAAAATTCATATTGAATTATGGAATGATCTACAGATATAGTGTTGATCTAGGTATTCTTGGTTTCACTGATGTTGATTGGGTAGGTGATTGTATAGATCATAGATCCACATCAGGTTGTGTTTTCTTTTTTGGTAATGGTTGTGTTATGGTATAGTAAGAATAATTATTTAGTGACCCTGAGTACAACATAATTAGAGTATGTGGTAGCTACTCATGTAGTTACATGAACTTTATGGATACAGGTAAAACTAGTAGATTTGTGGATTTATGTTCAAAAGCCATTGAATATTCTTTGTGATAATCAACGTGTTATTAATATATTAAAAAATATTTTCCAACACTCTTGATCTCAACATATTTACATTCCATGTAATTTTATTAAAGATAAGGTGGATTTAGGTGAAATCAAGCTTTTATTTATTGGCACAAAAGAGAATCTTTCAGAAATATTTACAAAATTCATTCCATGTGAGATATTTTGGGAGTTAAGGCTGAAATTACATGTTCATCCTTTCCCCACACTTGAGATTTTATTTCTTTGAGGGCCCCCCACATGATCCTTTTAGATTATGTTTCCAAAAGGGGAGAGAATTATGTGTTGAGACATGGTAAGTTAGGTGGTTTTAGATTGTTATCAACAAATCCAAATGGAAAGATTGAAGATTCCCATGGATTTATGGCTTTGTTTGAAAAAGTTTGAAGATCCTTGGATTGTTGCTAACTTTGGGTTATTGTATTTTTTGAAAACCATTTTTGAGGTTATCACTAATTCTTATGGTGATTGATCTAGTTTTTATGGTGTATATATCATGGAAGATATTTTTATGATGCTAACAAGTGTTTTTGAGAAGGGCTATAATTCAGTTGGAGGTTCTGAGTTAATTTGAGAGAAATTTTGAATTTTCCAAATCCACATAGATGATTTCAACATAGTTGAATGTACCACATAGTCAAATATGTGAAGTGTAGATCCATGTATCTGATTTTTGTGTAGAAAAATTACATAGTCAATTTAGTGATGTAAGCTAATCATGTATCCAAATGATACGCGTAGTTGTTTCCAGTGATGTAGAGGAATGAGTCACATAGTTTAATGCATCATGTATGCAATTTTTGCTTCACAGGAAACTTTTTTTATCCATTTGAGTGATGTATGTGATATGATAATCACATATATAATTGATGAAACATAGGAATTTTTCATATTCATGTAGAAATATACTACATAGAAAATGTTTCTCATGATTCAAGCTAATATCAAAGGAGATATCCACACCAACAAAAGGAGTTCCGTGTGGAAGTTTTGAATATTTCCATGCATGTGGGTGTTTCAAATGAGTTTAATGAAGAAGATTTTGTGGATGTTTAGAGTTTGTGATATTTGAATATCATGGTTGGAAAGAAGACTTGAGTCTTTTGAGAATTTTAATAAGGAGGTGAGTATATAGATATTTATTTTTTATCATGAGGAAATCAAAGTCTGTGTCTTTAGGAGGTTTAAAAAATGAATATTTAATTGAGATTTAATAGTGTAAAAATGAGGAATTATGATAGAAAAATGTATGGAAATTATGAGGAGAATTTTTCTGCTATGAAAACAAAATGATTAAGGAGAATATTCTTAATCTGAGGTTTAATATTCAATGATAAACATCTGATGAATCTCATGGTTTCAAGGGATTTGAATTGAGTATGATATTTCATGCACATCACAATTCAAGTATGCACTATGAGAGATTCTTTCTTTCATATTCTGGAGGCTCCTGGAAGCATATATTTATCTTTTTTTCCTAAGAAACCTAATTTATTTGGTGATATTATTTATCATGTAATCACCTTTCGTACTAAAGTGCTAATTTTTGTTGTTGGGTGTGATTCAAATGCCTCCTGGTGTGGTGTCATGTGAATTCTTGTAATTGGAACTTGTTGGAGTTAGTGTCCTGGAACTAACTATTTGTACTTTTATTAGATGTATATTATATATATTGAATATTAATAAACTTTTTATTAAATATTGTTCATTATTTTGCATCACTATAATGTAATAATGTCCTATAGTATATGTCATATTGAAAAGGTCATAGAAGTTCTCCGCTATGATGAGAACCTTGAAGTATTATGATGATATTCTTAAATATAGTTCTATGGTTGGATAACATATTATGATGAGATGAATAGTATATAGATTGTCAGGTGTGAGTACTCATAAGTGTATGAGGCTTCTTCTCATGAAGTTCACACGTGGTAATCCCCAAGATGGGAGATTATGAGAACAAAACCACTAGTAGGAATTTTTCATGTTTTGTTTTCATCAGATATTCCTATCTGGGAGTGTCTGTAATGGTCATTAGACTTTAATATTATCATTAATTCATGTCATGAATTTTACACTTAGATTTACTAACAAAAACTACGATTCCATATGTTCGTGGTAAGGTAGGTTATGTTAGGTGTGTCGTGATTAACATGTCATTAATGGATATGGTGAGGAAGGATTTGTCTCTTCCATCTTTATGGAAGTTAATATCTTGGACCTTTTATTGGAATATAATCCTCACATTAATTTCAATACCATGATGAAATGATGCGTTTATTTCATATATTCAAAGAAATATTTATTGAGTAAATAGGTTGGTGGAACATATTTGCAACCATCTTGATGAGATATTGTGACAAATTGATTATATTGAACGGTGAGCATTAAAATATGATTATCATTGTTGTGACATTAAGTTCTTTCTCCTGGGTGACTTAATCCATTTCTAGAACATAATCTTTGACTTTAGGAAATCCTAACTATTTCCAATGAGAAATAATCCTAGAGGGTCACACACAAAGTGTTTTCAATTATCTCGATTAAATTATATTTTAATTTAATTAATTAAATAAATACTATTATTAAGACTGAGAGATAATTTTATTCACATTTTATCAATTAGATATATATTTATTGATGAATTAAATTTTTAAAATAAATATTTATTCAAGTGTTCAATAAATAGTAGAGGAGTTCAAATGGATCAAGACAATGCCCGGTAAAAAATATTAATTAAAAAGTCGGTTAAATAATATTTTATATTGTGTAAGTTGGAGCACACCAAAAAATTATTATTATTATTATTATTATTATTATTTGTAATAGATTTATTAAAGATTTTAGTATTATTTAAGGGTCTACATTCAATTAAATAATATTTTAACCTAAACCCTAGCTCTATAAATAAACGGTTATGTTTATTTTGGATTGCATCCAAAATAAAAACTTGAGAATCGTTGTGTGCAATGAAACTCTATCTCAACTCCTCCTTTCTCTATTTCTCTCAATAATGAGAAATACAAGAGAGATCCCTTAAAGATCTAAGGATGAGAGATCAGCACGAATAACACAATACAATCGACTTGCCGCACTAGCACCCAGATATCGATTGGCATTGTTTGGAGATCAAAGGATCACATGTGAATCGCCGCTAGATGGATTATATCACTAGATCCTAAAAGTGAAAAGAAAGCAATCTAAAATGGTCTTTTTAGATGATAGATATCTACAATGAAGAAAAAATTATTAGATATGGTATTCGTTTCTTCTGATATTAAATAAATTAATTATAAATTTGACGTGCAAGATCCTCACTCAGGGTTTTCAGAAACTCTATATTAAAAGAAATTTGAATATATCTCCCACCATCGCACTCTTACACTATGAACAGAACCAACAACTGGTATCATAGCGTTCGCATTTAAATTTATAATTATTTATTTGATTGTTGATCCATATGCAATCGTGGTTGAATTTTCATTTAATATTATTCATTCTTTAATTTGTTTTGAATTAACATGTCATCGACATATAAATCATATTCATTCAATGTTTAATTTTCATAATGTTCTAATAAAAGATGAAGAATGACCGGAGATGCCTTTGGGAACTACCAAATTTTTGGGTGGTAAGATAGGGTTACAGAGAATGTAGTTAGAGTATAAATTGCGTATCCTAGTATGCTACACTTGTCCATGCCATGGGATAGACAAAATTCAATGCTATTATTACACACCATGTGTTGACCGGACAATATGGCACATGGTATATCGGATTACAGAGCATGAATGCAACATACACACCATGTAGTTTGCATGGGTTAGTAATGTAAATTGTGAAATCCATATGGTCATTATACATGATCAAACCATGTGATACTGAGAACCTAAAGTATTTATGATATACTCTGCCATGACCTACCCCAATGGGTCCTGTGTCATGACTCCCTAAGCCCACATCTAATAGGCTAGGGGCTAGAGACTAGTGTCAAGTAGGCATATCACTAATATGGGAGGCCTTAGCCTATGTACATGTACATACGCACACATCTCCAAGCCCATACAATGATAAAATATAAAAAAAATGAACAACCATGCATGCATGCATCTATATCCCACAACCAAAGTATGACAAGAATTAAATGGAAAGTAAATAGGGCTAAATACAAGCCCACCACAAAGTGTCTGAAAACACATCCAACATGAAAATAAAGATAGGGACTGTTGTCAAGATATTGTAGAAACACACCTCGGTCTATCTGATCTCACTAAGCACTATCTAGTCATGGTTCGTCTAGGAATCTATCAAAAGGTAGATCGCCTATATAAGACATGACACATGCAGGAAAATCCTATGAAGGAGTGAGTATAACAATACCTAGTAGGACACCATGAAATCATAAATCATATAACAAGAGAATAACAGCCATCTCTACACAGGTATATTTCTACAGCACATATAACAAAAATATCTATATATACTCTACAAATACACACAGTCTCAAGTTAAATTCATAATCGTAATACCATCCTAGGAATCCAACTCGAAATCTCCACATAGAACTCATCTATGATAACACACTCCATAAGTTAGATAGCACTGATGGTGTTTGTATGAGAGGTAGTGCTTGTCAGGTCTCGCCATTAGAATTATACGTTGGAAGTCTTAAGAGAACAATACACAGTTTAGGATCACACTCAAGTCCATGGATTATACCAACAAATCAATATGGATTAACATGCTAGGTATAGGGTCGGTGCCTGTGTAGTATTGGTTAAAATGATATCAAGAACTCCATCTAGGGTAAGAATATGATAGAGGATCTCACTTCAGGCCTCACATATGGATTCCAACAACTCTATATAAGAAGTCTGGTTGAAGGGATCATTGTCCTATGAGTAGGATACGATTCCATTATAAACCTCAGGGAAAAGGATATGGGAAATGTACCCTAATGAAAATTTTCCAAGATACAGAGGAAAAGGGATCCAAACCATTATTTGGAAAGTACGTGATGTGTATTAAGGTCATACGTCATGTCCCTTCGACCCCAGGTCCTGCTCGTGTAAATGGACCATGTCCATGTATGTGTTCGTGTAAAAGTACACAGTGTTTTTTTCCTGTGTACTTATACCTGTATATCAATAAATGGATTAGCCCATGTATTCCTAGCTTGATCGTGTCTGTGTATGAGTACATGACATTTCTATGCCCGTGTACTCCATCTCATGTCCATGTACCCAATGAGGTATATGTCGAACCACCAAGGGAGTCACCACATGCAGTGTGATAGTGGTCTCATGCCATGTGATCCTTAACTTCGCACGAAACCCTAACCACTACACCAGGGGTCCCACACACCATGTAATCTCATATTAAATTTCATGTGGATTGGTATTATTTATAAATCCAGGTTCTTCTTCTTGTGTATACTCACATCACCACCACCTTGAATCCCAGTCTCAATCTCATCAAGAATAATGGATCTACTTCAGATGGCCCTTGCCACCATCAATCACTATATTCTGTCCACACAAAATAATCAGAAAACCTTTTCATAAATCATTCTCCATTTCATGCTAAAGAACACGAAAATCAGGAATACAAAACCACCTGATCCATCACCACTTCCATCATCACACCAATGTCATGTCATGATGGGCCTAGATCTACAATACCAAATCATTGAACTAAGAAATGGGTGTGCAACAATCAATTTCTTGGTGAGTGTAGAACCATGGTTCAATGAATAACACCCACGATAAACAAAGAATCATGAGATAAAAGAACAATGAATAATCATGAGGAATGAACCTCAATTAATGTTTGTGTTAACCTTGATTCATTTCTGTTAGAACAACAAATGAAGACATAAAAAATTACAATAAATTATCCTAATTCCTTAATAAAACTAACCCATCCCACAATATGCATGATCCGCGAATCAATTCATTGGTTGATTGATTCACTCTCATCCTAATAATCATAAACGAGGAAAGAATATAATCAAAACAAACATATAACATCAAGTTGGATCGATTGCTAATGAAGAATGGAGTTGTGTTGTGATCGTTGTCAAGATCCTATGATTTCATATCACATTTGTCATCAATATTTGATATGGTCATCATCCGCCAATGGAATCCCTCCAACACTCACTAATTATTTTTGGGGTTATGAGGCTAACCCTTCAATTATGTCATAAGTGTGTTTAAAAAGAAAATAATTAGGTCTTTGTGTGAACTAATGAAATAAAATAATTTAATTAATTATTTTATTCATTTTATGACCGTGATGAACATTCCAAAAACACCTCATGCTGAAAATTTTTATGTCATTCCTAGGTTAAAACTTGCATTCTAAACTTAACAGTGCCATGGGATTTCTAATCTGAGCCCCCCTTTAGAAGTTATTCCACTTTTTTAGGAAAATTTTGTGCACATGATATTTAATATATTTAATATGTTTCAAATATTTATTTTGGACACACTGGGCCTTAGAATCATATTTCATATCAGCACCTGGTCTCGAAAATAATCCACACAATATCCAAAAATAATACATGGAAAATTTGATTCATTATATTCTCCCCACCTTAGGGATTTATGTCCCAAAAATATAAAAAATGGACATAAAAAGAGATGTGGATACTGAGCATGAATCTGAGCCTCCCACTCCTAGGTTCTCTCTTGGAGATTCTCAAGAAACCACCAGGCACATACTAAATAAATCACTCACCCACAAAGTATCCTCACTTTTTGAACCTCAATCTATACAAGGTATTTAGTAAAGGTAGCACAGTCCTCGATGTCTAGCTTTCCCCAGTCGATAACGTGTGATGGGTCATGCACGTACCTCCTCATTTGCAGCATGTGGAAGATGCAATGTACCCGGTCTATGTGTGGTGATAGAGCTAGGTGGTATGCCACCTCTCCAACTCTACATATTATATATAAAGGGACAATGAATCTCGGACATTACTTGTTTCCCCAACCAAACCTTCATAATCCATGTCGAGGTGAAACCTGAAGAAATACATTGTCTACTCCCTCAAACTCCAAAGGCCTCTATTGTCTATCCACATAAAAATTATAATATATCTGTGAATTCCTCATCCACTCCTGGATGATATGAACCTTCTCAGTGGTATCTCGCACCAACTCTGGGCCCATGAGTGCTGACTCTATTGGGTTAGTCCAGCAAAGTGGTGACCTGCAAGGTCGCCTGTAAAAAGCCTTGAATAGTTTCATACTGATGGTGGAATGGAAACTATTGTTGTATGAAAATTCCACCAAGGGTAGATAATCCTCTCAAATATGGCCAAAGTCTAACATAAACACCCACAACATGTATTCTAATACCTGAATGGTCTAATCTATCTGCCCATTAGTCTGGGGGTGAAACACTGTGCTAAAATGTAACTGAGTCCCAAAATCCTCCTTTAATAACTTCCATAATTGAGATTTTAAGTGAGAATCATGGTTAAAAATTATCATCGATGTAAATCCATATAGTCAAACTATCTCCAACACATAGAGGCATCACAAGCTCTCTATTGAACTCTACTCCCGAATAGGTAGGAAGTGGGCCAGCTTGGTCAGTTGGTCTATAATCACCCATATGGTATCATTTACTCTAGATATATGTGTTAATATCATCATTAAGTCCATAGATATCACATCCCACTTCCACTCTAGCACCTTAAGGGGTTGAGATAAACCCACTAGAACTTGGCGATCAGCCTTCACTTACAGACAAATAAGGCATCGAGAGATAAACTCTACAACTCCCTTCTTCATCCCTGGACACTAAAACCAAATTTGAAGGTCCTGGTACATCTCTTACACACCTGGATGAACCACTGAATGATATTTATGAAACTCTCTCAGAACCTCTTCTCACAACATCACTGGTAACATTTTTCATCCTCTAAAAATAATGAAATGCTCCCCACCTTCATAAAATCAATCAAGAGCGTGTCTAGTGGATATCTAAGTACATAGGTTCTTACTGTTGGTATCCCTAATTTGTGCTTCACTGACTTACTGTAAAATAATAGGGGTAAAAACCATTTACTAGAGGTAAGATGTTCCATATTCAACCATAAAGGATAACTATAACAAGGCCAACTTCTCTGACACCATGTTCAGCAACTGTGAACAGGATCGCCTGCTGAGAGAAACTACTACCATGTTCCCCTTCCCAAGAGTATAAAAAATCTTTAAGTCATAATCTTGGAGGAACTCTATCCATCGCCACTATCTCAAGTTAATATTTTTTTGAGAGAAGATATACTTGAGACTCTTCTGGTAAGAATAGATGATAAACCACTTTCCCATCAGGTAGTGTCACCACATCTTTAGTGAAAAGACTACCGCTGCTAACTCAAGATCATGGGTCACATAGTTATTTTCATGTGGTCTTAATTTACATGAACCATAGGTAATAATTTCCTGTATATTTATCAAAACACAACCAAAGTCAATTCTTAATGCATCATAGAACACTACCTACTCAAATATCTCCTCTAGAAATCTAAATATGAGAGCGCTCATCAATCTTTGCCTCAAATCTTAAAAAGAATGTTGGCACCTCATTGACCACACGAAAGGTTTCCTGTTTTGGTTTATAACTTTAATGGGTACTAATTTCTAGGATAATTTAGATATTAATCTTTGATAATAGCCTGCCAACCCAAGGAAGCTCTACACCTTCATCATACTCTTGGGTGGATATAAATCTAACACTATCTCAACCTTGGCCAGGTCCATTTCCATTCCATCTACTGAGATAACATCTCCCACAAATTGTACCTCTCATATCCATAAATGACACTTAGAGAGCTTCCTATAAATGACACTACTGGGGAATTATTATGCCAAAGGTCATCACCAAGTACTCATAGTGACCATAGAGACATTTGAATGTTTTCTTCGGTATATCATTGTCCTGTACTCGCAACTGGTGATATACTGACTTGAGGTGAACTTTCAAGAACCATCGTACCCCTATCAACTAATCAAAGAGTTCATCGATCCTTGGTAGTGGATACTTGTTCTTCACAGTCACTTGGTTCAAGTGTCTATAGTCCACACATAACCTCAAGATCTCATTCACCTTCTTGGTGAACAAAATCAGGGCTGCCTAGGGTAAAACATTGGGTCTAACAAATCCTTTCCTCTAAAATTCCTCCATATGCACCCTCAACTCGTGAAGCTTTGAAGGATCCATCTGATATTCTAGATAAGATATCAGTTTAATCTTGGGGTGTAGATAAATGTATAATTATATATCTTTTTGTGGAGTTAATCCTCTAACATCCTTAGGGAATATTTCCTCAAACTCCGCCACCACTACAGGAAACTGTAAAATCACAACACCCACTACACCAAGGTTCATGCTAACCAACTGATGAGTAATCGACTGAAACCTTCTATGCATGATTCCATGCTGTGTTGTATGGGTTTCATTTTTACCCATAAAAGAAAACCTATTCTCATCGTTGCGGACACACCACATACTCTAACTGAAATAGTCAAATTGGGCGTGAACTATAGATAACCAGTCCATACCTAAGATGATGTCATAAAGCCTCATCACTGCTACAAAGAGATCCCAACATAAACTCTCACCTCTAAGAGTCAGTTCACACTATCAGAAAAGGTGTGTGATCACTGAGTCATCTCTAGTATGAGTCTCCAAGCATAAGGGTTGACCCAAGGTCTCAACCGGAATCTCTAATTCTTGAACCAGATATGTGGAAATAAAGTAATGGCTAGAAAATATGTCTACCAGCACTATAGATAAGCTAGAAAATACATAGATCATATCCCATATCATTCCTGGAGCCTCTGGTTCATAATCCTTGACTATCTATAGTTGTTCTCGCCCCTATCCTCTAGCTCCCTAATCCTGGAGGGGACCACCTAGTGGGGGTGGTGTTGGTAATAGGTCCAAGCATCTACCAACTCTAGCTGCTCTTCTAGATCCTATTCCATGCCTACTACCCTATAGACCAGTCTACTTTAGCTGCTACCTTTTAGTCAACATCCCATCCACTGTCTCCATGTCGGTCATACTGTGGGTCAGACAATCTCGAGAAAGATGTCCCCTACCATCAAAAGAGTATCACCGCCTCTCCTTGGTCTTGATGGACCCATCCTGTGAGCCCTAAACTGTAGACCCTCTATCCTAAGACCTCATCATGAAACATCTCGCATGTCCAGGTCCTTGAGACCGATGTCACCTCCCTGCTACTGAAGTATATTCTTTTGTAGTCCCATTATTGGCAACCACTTTCTACGTCAGCTCGGCTAGGATACTCTCAACTAACAAATCTCTCTCTATCACATCAACATAGTTATGAATGAACATAGGTATAACACTAGCTTGGATATCCCCATGTAGTACTTACTCAAAGATTTGAGCCCAAGAGAATTGATCCTAAACCATATCCATCGAGTACATGGAGAGGTTGGTAAACCTCAATGAATACTCAATTACTGTCATGATTCCCTACTAAAGCTATAGAAGATCTTGGATATATATATCCCTCAATATAGATAGAGATAAATACTCTATGAAAATGTGCTCAAACTCTAACCATGATAGAGTCAACTCATCATAGGATTGGGTCACTAACCCCCAATATCATCATGTTGATCCATAGAGAAAGCTCTCCACTAGAATCATCATCTGATCTGTTGGTGTCTTGACTAGATAGAAAACTCATGTCACTGCATCGATCCAATCTGCAACTGTCTATGGTTCGGGCTCACCTTAGAACCTGAGGGGTCATATTCCCTGAAACTCATGAAGTGTGATCAGATTACACACCTCATCCACTAGTACTTTGGGTACCATCTGCTACTCTACATGTGTTGATATAGTTGGTTCACCATCTGGAGGTAACACATCTAGAACTATTCCTTATATTGATGCCTTATAGCTGAGCAGATCATCCTCATGATCCTGATGATGGATCCTAGATGTTATAAATCATGGAGGCATCATGAAATAGACAAGATGTTTCATGGTCAAAGAGTATATTTGTAGAGATGAATCAAGAAGTACATGGAAACCACAACCCATTCCTATATGATGAATGTACTATTTTTTACCCTGAAAACAATTTTCTCATGTAGAAAATTGAAAAGAAGGTGATAAAAGTCTTGGTGTATGGATACGTTGGTCATCGCACCAAAACTAGAGTTCCTAACCTGAAATCTGAACTCAAAACACTTAACACATTTTCCCAAAACAAACCTCACAGACTCTGGTCCTGAGGTATAACTAAATCCTATGATACCACTCTATCACAACACATCCCAATGGGTGAAAGACTCTTTTTATGTGCATATTTTTTAATCAAATTTCAATGATTTTGTTTAATTTTTTTCAATGTTAAAACCCATGATTTTCAATTTTTAGTAAACTATAGGTAAATCGGAATATGGAAATGAAATGGTTTAAAAGGAAATAAAAGAGTTATTTTTTTGAATTTGAAATTCTATTTATAAATACTTTTGATTGTTTGAGTATTGTTTATTTTTTTCTAACTTTTCTTTCAGGACGTTACTAAAAATTATGCTAGGCCTACTAGCCCTCAACCATGGTAGGCTTACAATCTAGCCAGGCCAAGGAGGCCTAGCTAACCAATCCACCAGGGGAGAGCTAGCTATATCTATCTTGATCATGGGGAATAAAATCCCATGTTGGAGTGGGTCATGGGTAGTGAACCCCATGGTGAGTAGGGTGGGTCGAAGTCCGCACGGTCCGTGTGTGTCAGGAATCGCAAGTAAGTGTGTGAGAGCATCATCTAGTAGCCCACCCTAGTGCAGGATTTTGGATGGATAAGCCTATGCTAAGGCTTATAAGGCAACACAAAATAGCCACCCATTTCTATGTGGGATAGAAGGTCCATTTTGCTCCACCATCCTCCATCGCTCTACCTCTACTATCTACATAGATTGATAACCCTCCACCACCTAACATCACCATAAATCCCCCTGATCACCATGAAACTCCCATATTCACCACTAAATCCTAATGCCTTTTTTCTTAGAATCTGTCTCCACTCAAATACACCATGAACCCACCTTTATCTCATCCCGTCGCCACTAACATACCAGTAAACCGCCATCAAAACATCCCTAAAGCTTGGAATCAAGAAATCTTATACTATTGAGACCCCCAAGCTCCACTGATCAACTTCAAAGCCTGGTACGATCACTATGAAGCTCATTGGAGCCTCCTTTATCCACTATGAATATTGGAGGATAAGAGGAGTGTTGTTATCGAGCTCCTTATCCCACTAGAATGTGTGTGCCACCACACCAACTACTTGTTGATGCCTATCACACAACATACCCCTACCATGTGAAACTCTCTATGCATACACACTGAAGGAGATTCCCCTATCCATAGCCAAAAACCATGATGACCTGCATGAAATATTATCCATGATTTAAATTTAAAACACCTAATTTCATCAGGTTTATTCATATCTTTGAAGAGAGGATCTCAAGGGGTAGCTTGAAAATGAAGATCATTGGCTTGATAAAAGGAGTCCAAGCCATCCTCTATGCCTATAAAAAGAGGTTGCTTCCTCATTACTAAGAATCTATCGATCCCCCTGAGGAGGGAACCCACCAAGGAGGAGGCCGAGCTATTGCAATATTCTTTCTATTTTATTTTTTTCTTCTTTTATTTTTACTTTAGTTTTATTTATTCTTTTATGTAATTTAATTTATTTTTTTATAAATAAAAAACAATTCTTTCATGATTAAATTTCAATTCGTGTTCCACTCATCCATCATCCTATCTTCTTATTCATATTCTTCTTCTAATTCTTCTTCTTTTAATTATTATTATTACTATTATTATTACTATTATTATTCTGACATTATTATTTTTATTTTTATTTCTTTTCTTATTTAATTATTCTATTTCATTATTCTTATTCTATATTATTTTATTTTTATTATATTTCTCTCTCTCTCTTCTTTCTTTCATCTAAATTCTGTTTAATTTATTCTTTCATTCTCTCAACCTCATTTTTTTATATTTATTATTTAATTTATTCTAATTTATTTTATTGTTTTTCTTCTTCTTATCTTTAATATTTCCACCATTGTGATATCTTACCCTTAAAAATTAGGGTTTATCCCCTAGGATTGGACCAGGTGAGGTCAAGATGTTCTTGAATTTTTCTTTTAGTCATTTTAAGTTTGTGGTAGATTTGAGTAGCATGTATGTGTGAGGAGAACATCTCTGATGTGGTGACTACCCCCCAATGACATAAAACTCAATATATTTTTATTATTTTGTTTAAACTTTTTCCCTCTATCCATTTGTTAGTTCTTAATACGATGGATATGAGTTAATCAAGGGATGAAACAACATCGATAGAGCTAGGTCCTAGAAGATGGTACATCCTAGACCAAGTTGTGTCATCAACCTTGATTAAAGGATGAGGTGGAATTGATATTTCTTAGGTATTTAATGATTTTAACAATTTCTAAATGAAAAATAGTAGTTTATACATGATATTTCATTTTTTTATTATCAAACTAAAATAAACTTTATAAAGGAGAATAATTATTGAACCCAAAACCGAACCCAAAATCATTTCTTTTCTCTCTTATTTAATTCTATTTAACATTGCATGATAGTTTATAATTTTATATTTCATGCCATTAAAATATCATAAAAAGTAATCAGAAACCCAAAAATATTTTACATTTTTTCACAAAATAATAAAAACAACAAAAAGAAATAGTTTAGGTGATTTAGATTAAGTGGTTTAACCAAACTAAGAAAATCCTCAAGGGAGAAGGCCCTCATCAACCATTGTAATGAAATAGAAAAATAATTTGATTTTACCACACCCCATGATAGGCATATATCAAAACTAGTGTCATTACCAAGGATCCAATAAATAGATAATTTACTTTTTCTATTTTCACATTTTTAGATAGATTTTATTTCTTTTATAAAAAAACTAAAAAAATCTATGATTTTTTCAAACGATCATTTTTTCAATTCATAGAAAAATTAATCTAAGGTAAACGAACCAATATTTCAAAACGGTGAAGAGGTGTCTCTACTAAAAAATATTGATGAACTCACTAACCTAAAAATTCTTATGATAAATGGTCATAACACAAGAATTTCATTTCATGAACTGGAATATTTGGTTGATCAAGTCAATCTTGATTATCAAAGACTGAAGACTAAGAAGGAAGTTCCACCGGAGCTACCCAATTTTAATGAAGACATAAAAGAGGTTGAAGCCCATATTAAAGAGTATCCATAGCCCAAACATTTGAAAAACAAAATTAAAAAATACCATGATGAGGTAAAGTGGATTCATGATGAGGAAAACTTGTCTGCTGAGCTAACTGTGGGAGATTAACAAGATATGGATGAATTCTAGAATGAATATGATTTACAACTTGATCTCCATAATCCCTAAAAAGTATAATGTTTAGTATCATTGAATGTCACTCCAGTAATTTAAGAGGATGAATCCATAATAGTGTTGGAATTTGGAGAAAGGGTGGAGGATCCTGACTACTTACCTCCATCCATTGAGATAGAACTACAAGAGGCACTCACCACTGAAGAAGATATTTCAACTGAACTATCTCAGGAATTTGAACATTTCATTGATTCTATCTCTTCTAATTTTATTGAAATTGAATTATTCATTACTCCCTATTGTTTTGATTATATTGATTTAGACAATCTTTGTTATTACTTAGATGAGGATTAATAAACTAGAAATACACCTATGGAGGAACACATAGAGATCTCTGATTTCAATGAACATGAATTTGAGGAGCCCCATTAGAAGATCTAAGTATATAATCCTGAGGAAATAAAAAAAATAGGTTGATTATATTTAAGGGGAGAAATTTCTTATTAAAAATTCAGATTTAAATTTTATTCAAGTAAAAATAATTTTTTACTTCCCCTTTGAACATTCAATTCATTCAACCCCTATGAAGATGGCATCAAACAAGAAGGAAGAGGTTACACAGGTAGCAACCAATAAGAAGGATGATCTGCACTTTATCCTAACCCCTTAATTCAATCTATAACTAATTTTGAAGGGGGTGATCTGGTATACTATATTCATGGATCATTCCTCACCATAAAGGATGAATCGCAAATTGAGAAAATCCACATGTGGTAGTTAAAATCAAAGAAGCTTCATCTACCATCATACTTTGGATAACAGCTGGTACTACCCTCCAGAGGTAGTAAAATTTTAGGTCCCACATGGGGGATCATACCAAGACTTATCCCTTTCATTTTTTTTCTAGTAATTTAGATTTAAATTTCAATTTTTGGAAGTATTGTAGCATGAAACTCACTCCCTCTTATCTTTTTGAGCTTAAATGACATGATTATTATGCTTAATTGAGTAATTTATTTCATAGGTTCATGATAGTATAAGGTAGCCCCAAATATTAAAGGATGGAAGAGGACTAAGATTCATTTCAAAATGGAGTTCACTTTTATGATTATATTTTAAACTCCCTATACTTTTTGTCCAAAACATGTTTTGAGCTTTAAATTGAAATTTCATGCCCATGCTTGAATTGTGATTTACTTGACTTATCTATGAGCCATTAGTTTCTTAGGAATCGTGTGATGCCCTATTTTAAATTTCAATGTTAATGGAATTTAATGAGTAAAATTAAAAATTTAATGATTAAAGTGAAACATTGATATTAAAATTAGGTCTCTTGATTTGTAGTAATTAGTTAATTCATGTGAATGAAATTTCCCAACCATTTTTTCATGCTTTGAATTTCTAAAATTTATGTTAATTTATTTGTTATTATTAATCATACCTTGAGTGATTTCCCAATATTATATTCCCATTCTTGAGAGGATTTCTAGACCAAGTACTTTTTATTTTATTCTTGAGCATATTTCTTGAGTGATCTTGGGACATGTCACCAACCAGAACTTTAATTTGAACTTCTCAAAGCTATGACTATGAAAAAACACATTTAAAATGATCGAGGTATATTTTGAAAAGCCCTTATCCTTTAAATCCACCTTTACATTAATCCTTTTTTAAACTATATAAACCATGAATGACCTTGTTAGGAATTATCCATGTTTCAATCCATTTTTATCAATTTCTACCCACCTCTTGTTATTTACATGATATTTTAAAGTTAAAGTGTAGGGGTGATGGGAGTCATGGTGGCAGAGATAATTTACATTGTAAGGAATAAGGGTGTGGGTGATTATTGTGGGAATAAATTAAGGTTGTTGATTAATTAATTATACTTTATTGTTTTCCCATCTTGATTAAAAAGGAAAATAACAAAAATAACTAAAAAATTAGAAAAATGGGTTGTGATTTGGGAAAATCAAAAATCATCATTACAAGACCTGTGATTTTTATCACATGTGGTTAGGTGGTGTATATTAGGTTTATTCTAAGAATGACTTTAAAAAAAGAAAAAATTATTTAAAAGGTTATTTGAAAAAATAAAAAAAGGAATAAAGGTAGAGAAATTTTCATGAATATTCACTAATCATTCATTATAAATTACTTTGATCATTACCTTACTTTGAGTATGGGAAGTGTGAGTTGTTGAAATTTTAAGGGGAGATTTTCATGAAACATTATCAATATTTATGCTTTAAGAGTTGAACCTCCTCCTTGAGACTTAATTTTAAACATAAATTCCTACCAACCTTAAGTGTTAGAGACATTTGAACCTAAATAGCAAGCCCTTGTGATTTTAAGTGCTTTATGTCTTTACAAAGTATATAAATTAGTTCATTTACAAGCCTATGGATAAGGAGAATGTATTCATGATGTGGGAATAACTCTAATTGAATTTATATCATGATTGAAGAGTGAAAATATTCTAAAGTGAGGTAAATCATGATTTGGCATGATTAATAAATACTAAATTGAGGAACTTGAATGAATAAGAGAAGAAGTTCCATAATTTTCAAATGGGGAAAAGTAAAATTCCTAAATTTATTATTTATTTGAAAATTGTGAAATTTAATTGATATTTTATGTGGAATTTTGAAATTTTGATTTTACATTTAAATTTTTAATTATTTCATTAATTTAAGATTTGAAAATTTGCTACATTAGTGCCTTCTAAACTCCTAGTTGAGATTTTTTGCTTGAGGAGAAGCATGGTTTAAGTGTGGGGGTATTTTATAGACTAATTTTATGTTCATATTTTTAATCAAATTTCAATTATTTTTTTATGTTTTTCAATGTTAAAACCCATGATTTTCAATGTTTTAGTAAACTATGGGTAAATTGGAATGTGGGATTTAAATGGTTTAAAAATAAATAAAATATCATTGTTTTTTAATTTGAAATTATATTTATAAATCCTTTTGATTGTTTTAGTTTTGTTAATTTTTTATAACTTTTCTTTCAGGGATTTAAGAAAATTTTGGTTGGTCCTATTAGCCCTCAACTAAGGAAGGCTCACCATCTAGCTAGGCCAAGGAGGCCTAGATGGACAAGATGCCAAGAGAGAGCTGGCTAGAGCCAGCCTGAGAAAGGGGGTCAAAAATCATGCTAGAGTGGGCTGCGGGTGGTAAACCCCATGGTGAGTAGGGTGGTCTGAAGCCCTCATGATCTGTGTGTATCTAGGCCCACAGGTAAGTTTGTATGAATGTCATTCGAAATCCCACACAAGTGCAAGTTTATGGATGGCAGAACCTACACTGAGGCTTATAAGGTAGTGTGAAATAGTCACCTGTTCTAATGTGGGACAACATCTCTGTCGTGCTCCACTAGGATCTAGCATCCTCCATTGCTCTACCTCCGCTCTCTCCCTCGGTTGATCACCCTCCACCACCTGAAATTTTTGGACGTACCCCTGATCACCATGAAACTCCCATCTTCACCATCGAATACTGCCACCTTCATTTTCACCATCCTATTCCGCTCAAATCCACCATAGGCCCACCTTCATCTTGGCCCACCGCTACTACCACAATAGGAAACCACCATCAAAACCTCCCAAAAAGCTCAAACTCAAGTGATATGCCACTTTTAAGGCCCCTAACCTCTATTAATCAACTCAAAAGCTCGAGAATACCACCATGAATCCCATTCGAGACTCCTCCAGTCACAGTGAAGGTTAGAGGATAAGAGGAGCACCACTTTCAAGGTCCTTATCCTACTGCCGTGTGTGTGCCACTAAACCCACTACTCACTGGTGCTTGTCACCTAGTGTGGTGTATGTTTGTAATCCTTCATCGAGAACCGGAGAGACATGAATAGAGAAAGACCCCATTCTCCCATGGATGTAGTTCATTTGACCGAACCATGTTAAATCCTTGTGTTGCTCCATTCTGCTTCCATTTTGTGTGTTTTTTGTGCCACGCACCTCCGCTGCACCCCAACAAGTGGTATCAGAGGTGAGTCGGAGCGAACGGAGTTGAACCGGTGAGGCGACGACAATTTTTCCGGTGGTCAGAAAATTAAAAGTGGTCGGAAAATTTTTCCGAGGCCAGATACACAAAGAGGACGACGAGACAAATCCAACGGCACAAGCGGTGATGAAAACGGAGTTGAAACGAGCCCAGTAGGCTCGGTCAAAGTTTGGTCAAACCCACGGGTGAACAGTACCCCCGTTTCGAAGAAGACGACACTGTTCATGATGCTGTCGAACATTCTGGCGAGATTCCAGCAGGAACTCCGGCGTGCCACGTCAGCGACACATCAGTGCTATGTCAGCGGGTGATCTGGACCGTTGAACGTGTTTTGACCATAACTCGGTCAATTGGTGTCCGATTTCAGCAATCCAAAAGTTGATTCCGACTATTTTGACCACTCTGGATGCATTACTATGGTTAGTTTTTTAAAATTATCACTCTATCAATTGGTTTCATAAGGCTGCAGCATCGACGGTGGTGATCGCATTTTGCGACAGCGACGATGACGGGTGGTGGAGCACTACCAAGATTTGAGATCGAGAAGTTCGATGGTTGAAACAATTTAGGCTTGTGGAAAAGCACAGTGAAATATCTTTTGGTGCATCAGGGAAAGATCAGATAATTGATCAGAGAAAAGCCTGAGATAACTAGTTCTAATGATTGGTAAGAGCTTGAGATATGGGTCGTCAGCACAATTCGACTATGTCTGGAGAATGAGGTAAAATACTCGGTGTTGGACAAGACCTCACTGAAAGAGATCTGGAAGAAGATAGAGAAGTGTTATATGGAGAATTCTCCCACCAACAAATTATTCCTGAAGAATAAATTGTACCAGTTGTGCATGGATGAGGGAAAGAATTTATTGGATCACACAAATGAATTCAACAAAATCCTGACACAGTTATTGGGGCTCGGTGTGAAAGTTGGAGAGGAAGATAAAGTTTTTTTTCTTTTATCATACCTACCAATCTCATTTGATGGGATTGTGACTGCATTGCTCATGGGGAAGGAGACATTGAAGCTGGATGATGTGATGGTGTCGCTTCAAGATTTAGAGGCATTCTGAAGACCTGAGACGTATTCAGGAGATCAAATAATGGTGATGTGGGATGCTCAACATGGGAGGAGCTGACATCGGAAGTCACGAGGTAAAGAATGGTGGCAAAAATTGAGGGAATGTGATCCGAGTGAAATCACGTGTTTCTGGTGTGAGAAGAAGAGTCACTATAAAAGTGACTGTGGAGAGTGAAAACGGTACATTGCTGGGAAGAAGAAAGTTGAAGAGGAGGATGTGAACATCATAGGATTATCAGCAGATGATGAAATCTGCGTGAAAATAGGAATCATGCACTTAGATGAGCGAGTTGAATGGAGATAAGTGTAGTGTCATTACTACAAAAGATACGGGCACATAAAGCGTGAATGTTGATTTCTAAAGAGGAATAACGAGCGGGCTTAGAATCCAAAGGAATACAGATGGGTTCTAGATTCAGGGAGCTCAATACAAATATGTACGATGATAGGTACATTTGATACATTTCAGTAGTTGTGAGACTTGGTGAGACTTGGTGATGGGTCAACAAGGTTCGAGGAGTTGGGATGGTGAAATTGATGACACCCGATGGAGGAATTCAAAAACTGGCTGACGTGAAATTTGTTCCGAGGATGAGGTGGAACTTGATATCATTAAGTATTCTCGATGCAAAAGGGTTCAAGATTTCCATAGAAGGTTGAGTGTTGGAAGTCTCACGTGGGGTTGCAGCAATGTTTACTGGGAAGGAGTCCCAAGGGTTTTATCATTTGATTGAGACCACAGTCAACCTAAGCTCGATTGATGGTAGTGGAAGTGCCACAACATCTAGTTTAAAAAAGCGTGTTCGATTTGTTGATGAAGCTTTCAACACCTACGAGGAGACTGCAGGTCAAGCTTCTACCCCAAATTGGTTGTGAAGGGGAGATTTGTGGGGGCCACTCCCTTTTTGGGAGTCATCTTGGTCGGCAGTAGCCTGCATCGGGTCTCTCGTGGTGGGCAGCTGACGCAGTAGCCTTGTAACATCCCAAGTAAGTAATGAATAATAGATATTTTTATCTATGTCTATTAATTATTAAGATAGTGTTATAGAGGCTTAGAATGAAAATAAATACAATCTTATGCATGGAATACACTAATATTCTTAAAAGATTGTTTTAGTGCCTTTTGATGGCAAACCATTTTTTGAATCTATATTTTGAAAATTTTATAAACTATGTTTGTCAAAATAAACTTATTCTTTATGATTGGGACATCAAAATTTACCTTCTGTGAATTTTTGGTATTTTTCTGACAATGTTCATTTTTTTTAATGAATAGTGAAAAATACTGCATTTTACATCAAAACTGCTTTTTAACCTAATTTATTTATATGATTAGATTATGTTTTGAATTGGTTTTGAAGTGAGATTAGAATATATTTTTACCATTTTATCCAATGGTGGTCATTGGAATCAATTTCACTTTGAAATTAGACTTAAACTGGTGTCAATCTTTTGATACTTATTGTTTGGTAAAAACACGCTTTTTGCTCTGGCAGCGGGAATTAATTATTAAATTAATTAATGTGACTTATAAGATTTGAATTTTGTAAAATAGACTTCATTTTTTAATTCGGAATATCAAATATAGCTTAGGGTGAATTTTTGGTAATTTTCTGAAAAACTTCAATTTTTGATGAATAGTGAAACCACTAAGTGGTAATCAAGCAAACTGATTTTTCAGTTAAATGAAAGTTTACCACTAATGTGTATTGAATTTTGAAAATCCGACATACATGGTTGTCATTAAGAAGTAAAATGTGGTTCAATGAGATTAAAATAATTTTTTGGTGAATAGTAACTTATTAAGTTTTTAATCGCGATTAGTGGTAATTAGTGTAGTTTAAGGTATAAATAATGCATTAATAATATGAAATGACCTAGACACATGTCCCAACCTTATTGGTTGTGTCATGGCCGACCAAGACAAGCCATGGGTCAACTTGGGGACCCCATGGAGACATTTTGGTTGGGAAATGACATAAATAACTTTTTATTTAATGTAAAAGTAAAAATGACACAAACATAATATGTTTTACGAAAACAATTTTTACATGGGGTTATAAAGATCAGATATTTTATTATAAATAGTCATTCGAAAGATAAAAAGATTTCCTACATCATAGTATTTTTTTTATGATTTTTAGACATTAAATAAATTAAATTATTTATGATATAATAATGATGCAGCGATGACATCATTATTTGACGATTTAAATAAAATGGAAAGATAATGTAAAATCTATGAACTAAACTTGTCCAAAACCAATTGGATGAGTGGATTTCGAACCCTTATCACCTTATCCACGAATTCTATCAATGTGGGACCTTTTAAAACCGAAAAACATTTTCAAATAAAGTAATATTTCTTTACTTTCCAAAAGTGCCCCTCCTCTCCTCTTATAAAAGGCCCCCACCTCTACCTCATTTCACACACTACTCAAGCCTTTGGCTCGGCCAACCCCTGCCCATTTACTCTCTCCACATCCCCCTATTCATCCTAGAGGATTCCCTTTGGTCAGAATCCTTTCAAAGGAAGCCTTTAGGCTCAAATCAAAAGGAGTTACACTTTTTAAGGTAATTCATTCTCTCATGTTCATTTGTTTTATTTTGCTTCTCCAACCCCCTAAAATCTTTTTATTTACTTCTTTTGTAACAACACCAGTATCTTAAATATACTAGGATGTTGTTATAAGATATATTTTAGCTACACACTCACACAACTACATCAAATGGTTAAAGAACATACGGTTTCCGTGGATGGCGAAATTCTGCCTCCCGGAACGATGATTGTTCAATACTCATTTAACACCTTCAAAGGTGGCCATTATGATGTCACTATTTTTATATATGATATATAATATGTTTATTGTTTCCTTAATCGGCTGTTTTTTTCATTTTTGGCATACCTTTATGGTTTCCATTATGGGTAAACACGATATCTTCATTTTAGGAAGTGCGGACTACCGCCCCCTGAAAGTGATTTGATTCGTTAAATACCATATGTGGGACATATAAAGGATGGAACTATGATATTATATATGTTATTATACTGGAATTACAATATACTCTTATATCATTATGATTCCATTCCAGAAATACGAAGTAGAAATGGAAGTAGCGTTCATGCGTACGTACGGCTTACCGTCTCCATGAACGGTGCATTTCATTTCTTACCTCTAAATGTGATGTAATATTATAAATACATGTATATGATGAATATATATGATATATATGTTATCCAAATCATTAATATCATTCTGGATATAACGAACCTATGACCAAATTAACAACATGTAAGTGTAAGAAGTCTATTTTTGACTTAAGAACCAAATACCGACAAAATGAACATTATTAACTTAAATGATTACATGATGTTCATAACATGGTTAAAAAAAGGAATAATGAACTTGAAAAAGGTTCATAATCATGTAGAGATTAACTCAAGTTTATTATTCAGGAGATTAAAGAACGGTCGGGTCAAGTCGGATACGAGGTATGGGACTTCGTCTCAATCTCCTTTCATTGAGGTATATTTTATTTTATACACAACTTTCTTTTACACGGTGTATAAACCCCTTTGACTTTTACGTTTATTCAAAAGGAATCTTTTTTATACGAAGCATTTACTAAACGATAAAAGGGAATGTTTTTGTCGTACGTATGCGGCGACAATGACTTCTCCGCCGTCGTGACCGTTATTTGAGTTTCGGCTTCCTCTACAAGCCATACCTTCTTTTTAAAAGAAAAATAAATACCATGTTTTACTTTTCTTTTATTTTGGTATTGAAAATGGTTTTCACAATGTTTTTATTTCAATGTGTTGTATTGATATCTCGTGATTGAAATGTAGAAATTCTATGTTTCCTTTATGCATGTTTTATGTGATATGATTATGTTATGGTTCTTGGGCATTATTATGAAGACGGGTGGTTCCGTGATAAACTAAGGGCGGGTGAGCCCGTTATAGCTCTCCAATGCATTGGGTAATGTGAAGGAGTGAAACGTTAAGGTTTCTCCGAAGAGATTTTAGGGAATATACTGTTATGGGTATTCCAAACGTAACCAAGAGGGTTACTCCCTACGTAAGAATGTTATGAATGCCTCAAGTTACCTTTATGTCCTATGATTTCTATGATTTATTCATGATTTTATGAGGTATGTTAAGGTGCCTATGTTTTATGGGTAAAGTATGATTTCATTTTTATGTATATATGTACCCATGTTTCCTTTCCATGTTTTTATAACCCATACTGAGCTTTTTATGCTCATCCCAAGTTTTTTTGAAATGTTTTTCACAGGTCAAGGGAAAGGTACATGATATGATGATAGTGTCAAGGAAGTGTCAAGAAATAATCCATGTTTTATTTTAAATGTGTTTCCATTGATGGGAATGAAGAATACTATCTTTATGTAACCACTTTGTTTATATGTGGAATGTAATGCAAGTTTTATGATCTAATTCTCTAAAACTCTAAACCCGAAAATATCCTCAATGTGTAATCCTGTAATAACTCAAGATTAAGTAAGTTTTAAGGCTGGGGCCTTATAGTTGGTATCAAAGGTCGGTTTAGATAACTTTAGGAGTTAGAATTATATTAAATGATTATCCAAAAATATTTTTTTTTCTCGAAATGATATAGCATTTAAAGATTACCAAGTTGCTTCATCTAAGACATGTTTGTTCAGAATGGTTTTCCGCAGAGAAAACAGGGAAGCAGTGCTAGGAAGGAATACAGAAGGAAATAACCTTCCGAATCAGCATCCAGAAATGGTCGGAATTGGAACTGAAGAGTTTGTTGCAGCAATGGCGCAGTTGACTCAAGCGATAAATGGCGGTGGTATCCATGAACGAGATCATCCAAAACAACCGCAAAGGAACATGTCAGTGGTGGAACATTTCATGAGGCAATATCCACCATCATTCAGAGGATCATCTGACCCTGTGCTAGCTGAAGGGTGGATTAAAGCACTGGAGAAGATTTTTGATGTCATGGGGTGTTCAGACAATCAAAAGGTTAGTCTTGCTATTTACCGTTTGGAGGGTGAAGCAGATCAGTGGTGGTCTATGGTTAAAAATATCAGGGATGCCGATGAGATTGATGCTCTTGACTGGGATGAATTCAAAGGTATGTTTCTTGAGAAGTATTTTCCTAAGGCTGTTCGACTTAAGATGGAAAATCAATTCTTGGAATTGAGGCAAGAGGAGGACTCAGTGGCTGCCTATGAAGAAAGGTTCACTCGATTGGCAAGGTATGCTCCAAATTTTATCCGGGACCTTGATAGTAAAATCAATCGTTTTTACTCAGGATTAAATCCAAAATATCGAAGGGCATTATCTTCTCATGAGTTTAAAAGTTTTGAAAAGCTTGTTCGATGTGCTGAGAAGGTGGAAATGGAGTTTGATGATGACCAAGTTTTCTATAACAACCAGCAGAAGAAGAGACCGAGGTGGCAGGAGAAAGGTAAGAATTCTTCAAAAAAGTCTGATGGTAAGAGAACTAAGTTTCCAGTTTGTGATAAATGTGGCAAAAGGCATGCTGGGGAATGTCTTCTGAATTCTGGGAAGTGCTACCGATGTGGTAAGATGGGACATAAGGCTCGTGATTGCACTGAAAAGGATCAAGGTGAAGGTAAGAACAAATTTGATTTACATTTAGTGAAATGTTATAAGTGCAATGAGATGGGTCACTATGCAAACGAGTGTCCGACAAGGAGCTTGAGTGATGGGAAGCAGCTAGACTACAAGCAGAAAGGGGTGGTGAAATCCTTTGCAACTACTTCAGCAGATGTCGGGCCATCAAATGAAGTTGTATCAGGTACTTTGTTTGTTTTTTCAGATTATGCCAGTGTGTTGTTTGATTCGGGGTCTACACATTCTTTCATCTCTGAAACCTTTTCTAGTAAAATGGGAATACCATCTCAAGAAATGACTCCTGAACTTTTGGTAAAAATACCTGGGGGAAGTGTCGAGGCAAAAAGAATTTATAAGAATCTTCCTATCCTTATCTGTGGAAAGAACCTACTTGAAAACCTTATTGTTCTACCTCTAGTAGAGTTTGATGTTATCCTGGGTATGGATTGGCTCTCTATTTACCATGCTAAGATTGACTGTAGAGCTAAAGAAGTTTCTTTTCAGAAATACTTTCAGTTTGTTTACAAGAATGAACCCTTACTTTTAATAACATATCAAGAGGCCGAGAAACTTGTAAAATATGGAAATGAATGTTACCTTGCACACGTCGTTGAAAATAAAGGAACTGTTCAGATTAATGATGTGCCAGTGGTAAATGAGTATCCTAATGTTTTTCCTGATGAGTCGCCTGGAATAATACCAGATCGGGAAGTTGAGTTTACTGTTGACTTAGTTCCTGATGCTAAGCCAATTTCAAAAACCCCTTATCGAATGGCACAAATTGAACTTTTAGAGTTGAAGGAGCAATTGCAAGATTTATTAGAGAAAGGTTTCATTAGACCTACCACATCACCATGGGGTGCTCCTGTTTTATTTGTTAAAAAGAAAGATGGTTCTATGAGACTTTGCATTGATTATAGAGACTTGAATAATATCACTGTTAAGAACAAATATCCTTTGCCTCATATCGATGATTTGTTTGATCAGCTCCAGGGAGCTCAGTTTTTTTCAATGATTGAATTGAGTTCGGGGTACCATCAGCTGAAGGTAAAGGAGGCAGATATTCCGAAGACCGCGTTCCGTACGAGATATGGCCATTATGAATTTGTAGTAATGCCTTTTGGGATAACCAATGCACCTGCTGTATTCATGGACTTAATGAATAGAATTTTCCATGAGTTCTTGGATATGTTTGTGGTGGTTTTCATTGATGATATTTTGGTGTTTTCTAAAAGTAAAGAGGAGCATGAAAAACATTTAAGGGTTATCTTGCAAACCTTAAAAGAAAAGAAACTGTATGGTAAATTCAGCAAGTGTGAGTTTTGGTTGCAACAAATTTCTTTCCTTGGTCACATTGTTTCTAAAGATGGAATAACTGTTGATCCTGCAAAAACAAAAGTTGTGGAAGAATGGACAAGACCCACAAATGTAATCGAGATTCGTAGCTTCCTTGGCTTGGCGGGGTATTACCAAAGGTTTTTTAGAAATTTTTCACGGTTATCTAGTCCAATGACTAAGCTAACTCGGAAGGGTTTTAAGTTTATTTGGACAAAACAATGTGATGATTGTTTTCAGGAATTGAAAAGAAGATTGGTGAATGCTCCAGTTTTGGCACTACCTTCCAGGAATGGTGAGTTTGTTATATACAGTGATGCTTCATTGAAAGGACTTGGTTGCGTCCTAATGCAGAATGATCAGGTAATTGCTTATGCTTCACGACAGTTGAAAACTCATGAGGTAAATTACCCTACACATGATTTGGAATTAGCTGCTGTTGTTTTTGCTTTAAAAATTTGGAGGCATCATTTGTATGGAGTAAAGTGTGAAATATATACCGATCAAAAAAGTTTAAATTATATATTCACTCAGAAAGAGTTAAACATGAGACAAAGGAGATGGCTGGAATTAATCAAGGATTACGATTGTACAATTCATTACCATCCGGGAAAAGCAAATAAAGTGGCTCATGCTTTGAGTCGAAAAATTAATGCTTCATTAACAATGTTGCGTTTGGAACGTGATCCTTTGGTTAACGATTTAATGAACTTTGGCATAGAAGTTGTTAGTACAGTAAGTCCTTCTGTTTTGTTTCAGGTATCAGTGAGATCTTCTCTATCAGATAGAATCAAGCAAGCACAGAAGCAAGACAGTGAGTTGCAGAAAAAGGTAGAGCTGGTTCAGAAAGGTAAGTTGCATGAATTCAACATTGATAATGATTGTGTTTTGAGATTTGGGAAGAGACTGTGTGTGCCTTGTGATTCACAGTTGAAGAGAGAGTTGTTATGTGAATCTCATAGTTCTCCGTTTTCAGTTCATCCGGGGAGTACTAAGATGTATAGAGATCTGCGGGAATATTACTGGTGGGATGGAATGAAAAGAGATATTGCTGATTTTACTGTGAAGTGTTTGACTTGTCAGCAGGTTAAAGCAGTGCAGCAGTTACCGAAAGGGATGCTTCAGCCTTTACCAGTTCCAGAGTAGAAATGGGAGAATATATCCATGGACTTTGTTGTTGGATTACCGAAGACATCTCGAGGTAATAATGCAATCTGGGTTATTGTTGATCGCTTGACCAAATCTGCTCATTTCCTTGCTATACAAGATACTTTCTCTCTTGATCAACTTTCCCGTTTGTATCTTAAAGAGATAGTCAGGTTACATGGAGTTCCTCTCTCTATTGTATCGGATCGTGATCCCAGGTTTACTTCTAACTTTTGGAAAGGCCTTCAGAAGTCATTGGGTACTGAATTAAATTTTAGTACAGATTTTCATCCTCAATCAGATGGGCAGTCAGAACGAACAATCCAGACATTGGAGGATATGCTACGAGCTTGTTCTATGGATTATCAGGGAATTTAGGACCAACATCTTTCTTTGGTTGAATTTTTATATAATAACAGTTTTCATTCCAGTATACATATGGCACCATTTCAGGCATTATATGGGAAGCGGTGTCGAACTCCAGCTTTCTGGCATGAAGTGGGTGAAAGGAAGTTGATGGGACCAGAATTGGTAGAAGAGATGGCAGAAAAAGTTCAGCTGATTCAGAAACACATGAGAACAGCTCAGAGCAGGCAGAAGAGTTATGCGGATAACCGGAGGAAGGATCTATCTTTCGAGGTAGGTGATCATGTTTTTCTCAAGGTTTCTCCTTGGAAAAGTGTGACGAGATTTGGTAAGAAAGGAAAGTTGAGTCCAAGGTTCATTGGACCATACGAAATTCTGGAGAGAGTTGGATCAGTTGCATACCGAGTGGCTTTACCTTCGATTTTATCTCAGGTACACAATGTTTTTCACATTTCGATGTTGAGAAAGTATATGCCAGATCCATCTCATGTTTTGAGTCTAGAGGTAGTTCAGCTGGAAGAGAACCTATCTTATGAGGAACAACCGGTCCAGATTCTTGACCATAGGGAGAAAGTGTTACGGAATAAGGTGATTCACCAGGTAAAGGTTTTGTGGAAAAATCACATGATTGAAGAGGCAACATGGGAATCTGAAAATGCAATGAGGGATAAGTACCCCCATTTATTCGATAAGTAAATAAATTGCGGGGACGCAATTTTCTAAAGGGGGGAAGGATGTAACATCCCAAGTAAGTAATGAATAATAGATATTTTTATCTATGTCTATTAATGATTAAGATAGTGTTATAGAGGCTTAAAATGAAAATAAATACAATCTTATGCATGGAATACACTAATATTCTTACAAGATTGTTTTAGTGCCTTTTGATGGCAAACCATTTTTGAATCTATATTTTGACAATTTTATAAACTATTTTTGTCAAAATAAACTTATTCTTTATGATTGGGACATCAAAATTTACCTTATGTGAATTTTTGGTATTTTTCTGACAATGTTCATTTTTTTAATGAATAGTGAAAAATACTGCATTTTACATCAAAACTGCTTTTTAACCTAATTTATTTATATGATTAGATTATGTTTTGAATTGGTTTTGAAGTGAAATTAGAATATATTTTTACCATTTTATCCAATGGTGGTCATTGGAATCAATTTCACTTTGAAATTAGACTTAAACTGGTGTCAATCTTTTGATACTTATTGTTTGGTAAAAACACGCTTTTTGCTCTGGCAGCGGAAATTAATTATTAAATTAATTAATGTCACTTATATGATTTGAATTTTGTAAAATAGACTTCATTTTTGAATTCTGAATATCAAATATAGCTTAGGGTGAATTTTTGGTAATTTTCTGAAAAACTTCAATTTTTGATGAATAATGAAACCACTAAGTGGTAATCAAGCAAACTGATTTTTCAGTTAAATGAAAGTTTACCACTAATGTGTATTGAATTTTGAAAATCCGACATACATGGTTGTCATTAAGAAGTAAAATGTGGTTCAATGAGATTAAAATAATTTTTTGGTGAATAGTAACTTATTAAGTTTTTAATCGCGATTAGTGGTAATTAGTGTGGTTTAAGGTATAAATAATGCTTTAATAATATGAAATGACCTAGACACATGTCTCAACCTTATTGGTTGTGTCATGGCCGACAAAGACAAGCCATGGGTCAACTTGGGGACCCCATGGAGACATTTAGGTTGGGAAATGACATAAATAACTTTTTATTTAATGTAAAAGTAAAAATGACACAAACATAATATGTTTTACAAAAACAATTTTTACATGGGGTTATAAAGATCAGATATTTGATTATAAATAGTCATTGGAAATCTAAGAAGATTTCATACATCATAGTATTTTTTTTTATGATTTTTAGACATTAAATAAATTAAATTATTTATGACATAATAATGATGCAGCGATGACATCATTATTTGACGATTTAAATAAAATGGAAAGATATTTTAAAATCTATGAACTAAACTTGTCCAAAACCAATTGGATGAGTGGATTTCGAACCCTTATCACCTTATCCACGAATTCTATCAATGTGGGACCTTTTAAAACCGAAAAACATTTTCAAATAAAGTAATATTTCTTTACTTTCCAAAAGTGCCCCTCCTCTCCTCTTATAAAAGGCCCCCACCTCTACCTCATTTCACACACTACTCAAGCCTTTGGCTCGGCCAAACCCTGCCCATTTACTCTCTCCACATCCCCCTCCTCATCCTAGAGGATTCCCTTTGGGAAGAATCCTTTCAAAGGAAGCCTTTAGGCTCAAATCAAAAGGAGTTACACTTTTTAAGGTAATTCATTCTCTCATGTTCATTTGTTTTATTTTGCTTCTCCAACCCCCTAAACTCTTTTTATTTACTTTTTTTGTAACAACACAAGTATCTTAAATATACTAGGATGTTGTTATAAGATATATTTGAGATACACACTCACACAACTACATCAAATGGTTAAAGAACATACGGTTTCCATGGATGGCGAAATTCTGCCTCCCGGAACGATGATTGTTCAATACTCATTTAACACCTTCAAAGGTGGACATTATGATGTCACTATTTTTATATATGATATATAATATGTTTATTTTTTCCTTAAGCTGCTGTTTTTTTTCATTTTTGGCATACCTTTATGGTTTCCATTATGGGTAAACACGATATCTTCATTTTAGGAAGTGCGGACTACCGCCCCCTGAGAGTGATTTGATTCGTTAAATACCATATGTCGGACATATAAAGGATGGAACTATGATATTATATATGTTATTATACTGGAATTACAATATACTCTTATATCATTATGATTCCATTCCAGAAATACGAAGTAGAAATGGAAGTAGCGTTCATGCGTACGTACGGCTTACCGTCTCCATGAACGGTGCATTTCATTTCTTACCTCTAAATGTGATGTAATATTATAAATACATGTATATGATGAATATATATGATATATATGTTATCCAAATCATTAATATCATTCTGGATATAACGAACCTATGACCAAATTAACAACATGTAAGTGTAAGAAGTCTATTTTTGACTTAAGAACCAAATACCGACAAAATGAACATTATTAACTTAAATGATTACATGATGTTCATAACATGGTTAAAAAAAGGAATAATGAACATGAAAAAGGTTCATAATCATGTAGAGATTAACTCAAGTTTATTATTCAGGAGATTAAAGAACGGTCGGGTCAAGTCAGATACAAGGTATGGGACTTCGTCTCAATCTCCTTTCATTGAGGCATATTTTATTTTATACACAAATTTCTTTTATACGGTGTATAAACCCCTTTGACTTTTACGTTTATTCAAAAGGAATATTTTTTATACGAAGCATTTACTAAACGATAAAAGGGAATGTTTTTGTCGTACGTATGCGGCGACAACGACTTCTCCGCCGTCGTGACCGTTATTTGAGTTTCAGCTTCCTCTACAAGCCATACCTTCTTTTTAAAAGAAAAATAAATACCATGTTTTACTTTTCTTTTATTTTGGTATTGAAAATGGTTTTCACAATTTTTTTATATCAATGTGTTGTTTTGATATCTCGTGATTCAAATGTAGAAATTTTATGTTTTCTTTATGCATGTTTTATGTGATATGATTATGTTATGGTTCTTGGGCATTATTATGAAGACGGGTGGTTCTGTGATAAACTAAGGGCGGGTGAGCCCGTTATATCTCTCCAATGCATTGGGTAACACGAAGGAGTGAAACGTTAAGGTTTCTCCGAAGAGATTTTAGGGAATATACTGTGATGGGTATTCCAAACGTAACCAAGAGGGTTACTCCCTACGTAAGAATGTTATGAATGCCTCAAGTTACCTTTATGTCCTATGATTTCTATGATTTATTCATGATTTTATGAGGTATGTTAAAGTGCCTATGTTTTATGGGTAAAGTATGATTTCATTTTTATGTATATATGTACCCATGTTTCCTTTCCATGTTTTTATAACCCATACTGAGCTTTTTATGCTCATCCCAAGTTTTTTTGAAATGTTTTTCACAGGTCAAGGGAAAGGTACATGATATGATGATAGTGTCAAGGAAGTGTCAAGAAATAATCCATGTTTTATTTTAAATGTGTTTCCATTGATGGGAATGAAGAATACTATCTTTATGTAACCACTTTGTTTATATGTGGAATGTAATGCAAGTTTTATGATCTAATTCTCTAAAACTCTAAACCCGAAAAGATCCTCAATGTGTAATCCTGTAATAACTCAAGATTAAGTAAGGTTTAAGGCTGGGGCCTTATAGTTGGTATCAAAGGTCGGTTTAGATAACTTTAGGAGTTAGAATTCTATTAAATGATTATCCAAAAATATTTTTTTTTCTCGAAATGATATAGCATTTAAAGATTACCAAGTTGCTTCATCTAAGACATGTTTGTTCAGAATGGTTTTCCGCAGAGGAAACAGGGAAGCAGTGCTAGGAAGGAATACAGAAGGAAATAACCTTCCGAATCAGCATCCAGAAATGGTCGGAATTGGAACTGAACAGTTTGTTGCGGTAATGGCGCAGTTGACTCAAGCGATAAATGGCGGTGGTATCCATGCACGAGATCAGCCAGAACAACCGCAGAGGAACATGTCAGTGGTGGAACATTTCATGAGGCAATATCCACCATCATTCAGAGGATCATCTGACCCTGTGCTAGCTGAAGGGTGGATTAAAGCACTGGAGAAGATTTTTGATGTCATGGGGTGTTCAGACAATCAAAAGGTTAGTCTTGCTATTTACCGTTTGGAGGGTGAAGCAGATCAGTGGTGGTCTATGGTTAAAAATATCAGGGATGCCGATGAGATTGATGCTCTTGACTGGGATGAATTCAAAGGTATGTTTCTTGAGAAGTATTTTCCTAAGGCTTTTCGACTTAGGATGGAAAATCAATTCTTGGAATTGAGGCAAGAGGAGGACTCAGTGGCTGCCTATGAAGAAAGGTTCACTCGATTGGCAAGGTATGCTCCAAATTTTATCCGGGACCTTGATAGTAAAATCAATCGTTTTTACTCAGGATTAAAGCCAAAATATCTAAGGGCATTAGCTTCTCGTGAGTTTAAAAGTTATGAAAAGCTTGTTCGATGTGTTGAGAAGGTGGAAATGGATTTTGCTGATGACCAAGTTTTCTATAACAACCAGCAGAAGAAGAGACCGAGGTGGCAGGAGAAAGGTAATAATTCTTCAAAAAAGTCTGATGTTAAGAGAACTAAGTTTCCAGTTTGTGATAAATGTGGCAAAAGGCATGCTGGGGAATGTCTTCTGAATTCTGGGAGGTGCTACCGATGTGGTAAGATGGGACATAAGGCTCGTGATTGCACTGAAAAGGATCAAGGTGAAGGTAAGAACAAATTTGATTTACAGTTAGTGAAATGTTATAAGTGCAATGAGATGGGTCACTATGCAAACGAGTGTCCGACAAGGAGCTTGAGTGATGGGAAGTAGTTAGACTACAAGCAGAAAGGGGTGGTGAAATCCTTTTCAACTACTTCAGCAGATGTCGGGCCATCAAATGAAGTTGTATCAGGTACTTTGTTTGTTTTTTCAGATTATGCCAGTGTGTTGTTTGATTCGGGGTCTACACATTCTTTCATCTCTGAAACCTTTTCTAGTAAAATGGGAATACCATCTCAAGAAATGACTCCTGAACTTTTGGTAAAAACACGTGGGGAAGTGTCGAGGCAAAAATAATTTATAAGAATCTTCCTATCCTTGTCTGTGGAAAGAACCTACTTGCAAACCTTATTGTTCTACCTCTAGTAGAGTTTGATGTTATTTTGGGTATGGATTGGCTCTCTATTTACCATGCTAAGATTGACTGTAGAGCTAAAGAAGTTTCTTTTCAGAAAGACTTTCAGTTTGTTTACAAGAATGAACCCTTACTTTTAATAACATATCAAGAGGCCGAGAAACTTGTAAAAGATGGAAATGAATGTTACCTTGCACACGTCGTTGAAAATAAAGGAACTGTTCAGATTAATGATGTGCCAGTGGTAAATGAGTATCCTGATGTTTTTCCTGATGAGTTGCCTGGAATAATACCAGATCGGGAAGTTGAGTTTACTGTTGACTTTGTTCCTGATGCTAGGCCAATTTCAAAACACCCTTATCGAATGGCACAAATTGAACTTTTAGAGTTGAAGGAGAAATTGCAAGATTTATTAGAGAAAGGTTTCATTAGACCTAGCACATCACCATGGGGTGCTCCTGTTTTATTTGTTAAAAAGAAAAATGGTTCTATGAGACTTTGCATTGATTATAGAGACTTGAATAATATCACTGTTAAGAACAAATATCCTTTGCCTCATATCGATGATTTGTTTGATCAGCTCTAGGGAGCTCAGTTTTTTTCAAAGATTGACTTGAGATCGGGGTACCATCAGCTGAAGGTAAAGGAGGCAGATATTCCGAAGACCGCGTTCCGTACGAGATATGGCCATTATGAATTTGTATTAATGCCTTTTGGGCTAACCAATGCACCTGCTGTATTCATGGACTTAATGAATAGAATTTTCCATGAGTTCTTGGATAAGTTTGTGGTGGTTTTCATTGATGATATTTTGGTGTTTTCTAAAAGTAAAGAGGAGCATGAAAAACATTTAAGGGTTATCTTGAAAACCTTAAAAGAAAAGAAATTGTATGGTAAATTCAGCAAGTGTGAGTTTTGGTTGCAACAAATTTCTTTCCTTGGTCACATTGTTTCTAAAGATGGAATAACTGTTGATCCTGCAAAAACAAAAGTTGTGGAAGAATGGCCAAGACCCACAAATGTAACCGAGATTCGTAGCTTCCTTGGTTTGGCGGGCTATTACCGAAGGTTTGTTAGAAAGTTTTCACGGTTATCTAGTCCAATGACTAAGCTAACTCGGAAGGGTGTTAAGTTTATCTGGACAAAAGAACGTGATGATTGTTTTCAGGAATTTAAAAGAAGATTGGTGAATGCTCCAGTTTTGGCACTACCTTCCAGGAATGGTGAGTTTGTTATATACAGTGATGCTTCATTGAAAGGACTTGGTTGCGTCCTAATGCAGAATGATCAGGTAATTGCTTATGCTTCACGACAGTTGAAAACTCATGAGGTAAATTACCCTACACATGATTTGGAATTAGCTGCTGTTGTTTTTGCTTTAAAAATTTGGAGGCATCATTTTTATGGAGTAAAGTGTGAAATATATACCGATCACAAAAGTTTAAAGTATATATTCACTCAGAAAGAGTTCAACATGAGACAAAGGAGATGGATGGAATTAATCAAGGATTACGATTGTACAATTCATTACCATCCGGGAAAAGCAAATAAAGTGGCTGATGCTTTGAGTCAAAAAATTAATGCTTCATTAACAATGTTGCGTTTGGAACGTGATCCTTTGGTTAACGATTTCATGAACTTTGGCATAGAAGTTGTTAGTACAGTAAGTCCTTCTGTTTTGTTTCAGGTATCAGTGAGATCTTCTCTATCAGATAGAATCAAGCAAGCACAGAAGCAAGACAGTGAGTTGCAGAAAAAGGTAGAGCTGGTTCAGAAAGGTAAGTTGCATGAATTCAACATTGATAATGATTGTGTTTTGAGATTTGGGAAGAGACTGTGTGTGCCTTGTGATTCACAGTTGAAGAGAGAGTTGTTATGTGAATCTCATAGTTCTCCGTTTTCAGTTCATCCGGGGAGTACTAAGATGTATAGAGATCTGCGGGAATATTACTTGTGGGATGGAATGAAAAGAGATATTGCTGATTTTACTGTGAAGTGTTTGACTTGTCAGCAGGTTAAAGCAGAGCGGCAGTTACCGAAAGGGATGCTTCAGCCTTTACCAGTGCCAGAGTAGAAATGGGAGAATATATCCATGGACTTTGTTGTTGGATTATCGAAGACATCTCGAGGTAATAATGCAATCTGGGTTATTGTTGATCGCTTGACCAAATCTGCTCATTTCCTTGCTATACAAGATACTTTCTCTCTTGATCAACTTTCCCGTTTGTATCTTAAAGAGATAGTCAGGTTACATGGAGTTCCTTTCTCCATTGTATCGGATCGTGATCCCAGGTTTACTTCTAACTTTTGGAAAGGCCTTCAGAAGTTGTTGGGTACTGAATTAAATTTTAGTACAGATTTTCATCCTCAATCAGATGGGCAGTCAGAACGAACAATCCAGACATTGAAGGATATGCTACGAGCTTGTTCTATGGATTATCAGGGAAGTTGGTACCAACATCTTTCTTTGTTTGAATTTTCATATAATAACAGTTTTCATTCCAGTATACAGATGGCACCATTTCAGGCATTATATGGGAAGCGGTGTCGAACTCCAGCTTTCTGGCATGAAGTGGGTGAAAGGAAGTTGATGGGACCAGAATTGGTAGAAGAGATGGCAGAAAAAGTTCAGCTGATTCAGAAACACATGAGAACAGCTCAGAGCAGGCAGAAGAGTTATGCGGATAACCGGAGGAAGGATCTATCTTTCGAGGTAGGTGATCATGTTTTTCTCAAGGTTTCTCCTTGGAAAAGTGTGATGAGATTTGGTAAGAAAGGAAAGTTGAGCCCAAGGTTCATTGGACCATACGAAATTCTGGAGAGAGTTGGATCAGTTGCAGACCGAGTGGATTTACCTCCGAGTTTATCTCAGGTACACAATGTTTTTCACATTTCGATGTTGAGAAAGTATATGCCAGATCCATCTCATGTTTTGAGTCCAGAGGTAGTTCAGCTGGAAGAGAACCTATCTTATTAGGAACAACCGGTCCAGATTCTTGACCATAGGGAGAAAGTGTTACGGAATAAGGTGATTCACCAGGTAAAGGTTTTGTGGAAAAACCACATGATTGAAGAGGCAACATGGGAATCTGAAAATGCAATGAGGGATAAGTACCCCCATTTATTCGATAAGTAAATAAATTGCGGGGACGCAATTTTCTAAAGGGGGGAAGGATGTAACATCCCAAGTAAGTAATTAATAATAGATATTTTTATCTATGTCTATTAATGATTAAGATAGTGTTATAGAGGCTTAAAATGAAAATAAATACAATCTTATGCATGGAATACACTAATATTCTTAAAAGATTGTTTTAGTGCCCTTTGATGGCAAACCATTTTTGAATCTATATTTTGACAAATTTATAAACTATGTTTGTCAAAATAAACTTATTCTTTATGATTGGGACATCAAAATTTACCTTCTGTGAATTTTTGGTATTTTTCTGACAATGTTCTTTTTTTTAATGAATAGTGAAAAATACTGCATTTTACATCAAAACTGCTTTTTAACCTAATTTATTTATATGATTATATTATATTTTGAATTGGTTTTGAAGTAAAATTAGAATATATTTTTACCATTTTATCCAATGGTGGTAATTGGAATCAATTTCACTTTGAAATTAGACTTAAACTGGTGTCAATCTTTTGATACTTATTGTTTGGTAAAAACACGCTTTTTGCTCTCGCAGCGGGAATTAATTATTAAATTAATTAATGTGACTTATATGATTTGAATTTTGTAAAATAGACTTCATTTTTGAATTCGGAATATCAAATATAGCTTAGGGTGAATTTTTGGTAATTTTCTGAAAAACTTCAATTTTTGATGAATAGTGAAACCACTAAGTGGTAATCAAGCAAACTGATTTTTCAGTTAAATGAAAGTTTACCACTAATGTGTATTGAATTTTGAAAATCCTACATACATGGTTGTCATTAAGAAGTAAAATGTGGTTCAATGAGATTAAAATAATTTTTTGGTGAATAGTAACTTATTAAGTTTTTAATCGCGATTAGTGGTAATTAGTGTCGTTTAAGGTATAAATAATGCTTTAATAATATGAAATGACCTAGAAACATGTCCCAACCTTATTGGTTGTGTCATTTCTGACAAAGAAAAGCCATGTGTCAACTTGGGGACCCCATGGAGACATTTTGGTTGGGAAATGACATAAATAACTTTTTATTTAATGTAAAAGTAAAAATGACACAAACATAATATGTTTTACGAAAACAATTTTTACATGGGGTTATAAAGATCAGATATTTGATTATAAATAGTCATTGGAAATCTAAGAATATTTCCTACATCATAGTATTTTTTTATGATTTTTAGACATTAAATAAATTAAATTATTTATGACATAATAATGATGCAGCGATGACATCATTATTTCACGATTTAAATAAAATGAAAAGATATTTTAAAATCTATGAACTACACATGTTCAAAACCAATTGGATGAGTGTATTTCTAACCCTTATCACCTTATCCACGAATTCTATCAATGTGGGACCTTTTAAAACCGAAAAACATTTTCAAATAAAGTAATATTTCTTTACTTTCCAAAAGTGCCCCTCCTCTCCTCTTATAAAAGGCCCCCACCTCTACCTCATTTCACACACTACTCAAGCCTTTGGATTGGCCAACCCCTGCCCATTTACACTCTCCACATCCCCCTCCTCATCCTAGAGGATTCCTTTTGGGCAGAATCCTTTCAAAGGAAGCCTTTAGACTCAAATCAAAAGGAGTTACACTTTTTAAGGTAATTCATTCTCTCATGTTCATTTGTTTTATTTTGCTTCTCCAACCCCCTAAACTCTTTTTATTTACTTATTTTGTAACAACACCAGTATCTTCAATATACTAGGATGTTGTTATAAGATATATTTGAGCTACACACTCACACAACTACATCAAATGGTTAAAGAACATACGGTTTCCGTGGATGGCGAAATTCTGCCTCCCGGAACGATGATTGTTGAATACTCATTTAACACCTTCAAAGGTGGCCATTATGATGTCACTATTTTTATATATGATATATAATATTTTTATTGTTTCCTTAAGCTGATGTTTTTTTTTTCATTTTTGGCATACCTTTATGGTTTCCATTATGGGTAAACACGATATCTTCATTTTAGGAAGTGCGGACTACCGCCCCTGAAAGTGATTTGATTCGTTAAATACCATATGTGGGACATATAAAGGATGGAACTATGATATTATATATGTTATTATACTGGAATTACAATATACTCTTATATCATTATGATTCCATTCCATAAATACGAAGTAGAAATGGAAGTAGCGTTCATGCGTACGTACGGCTTACCGTCTCCATGAACGGTGCATTTCATTTCTTACCTCTAAATGTGATGTAATATTATAAATACATGTATATGATGAATATATATGATATATATGTTATCCAAATCATTAATATCATTCTGGATATAACGAACCTATGACCAAATTAACAACATGTAAGTGTAAGAAGTCTATTTTTGACTTAAGAACCAAATACCGACAAAATGAACATTATTAACTTAAATGATTACATGATGTTCATAACATAGTTAAAAAAAGGAATAATGAACTTGAAAAAGGTTCATAATCATGTAGAGATTAACTCAAGTTTATTATTCAGGAGATTAAAGAACGGTCGGGTCAAGTCGGATACGAGGTATGGGACTTCGTCTCAATCTCCTTTCATTGAGGCATATTTTATTTTACACACAACTTTCTTTTATACGGTGTATAAACCCCTTTGACTTTTATGTTTATTCAAAAGGAATCTTTTTTATACGAAGCATTTACTAAACGATAAAAGGGAATGTTTTTGTCGTACGTATGCGGCGACAACGACTTCTCCGCCGTCGTGACCGTTATTTGAGTTTCGGCTTCCTCTACAAGCCATACCTTATTTTTAAAAGAAAAATAAATACCATGTTTTACTTTTCTTTTATTTTGGTATTGAAAATAATTTTCACAATGTTTTTATATCAATTTTTTGTATTGATATCTCGTGATTGAAATGTAGAAATTTTATGTTTCCTTTATGCATGTTTTATGTGATATGATTATGTTATGGTTCTTGGGCATTATTATGAAGACGGGTGGTTCCGTGATAAACTAAGGGAGGGTGAGCCTGTTATAGCTCTCCAATGCATTGGGTAACGTGAAGGAGTGAAACGTTAAGGTTTCTCCGAAGAGATTTTAGGGAATATACTGTGATGGGTATTCCAAACGTAACCAAGAGGGTTACTCCCTACGTAAGAATGTTATGAATGCCTCAAGTTACCTTTATGTCCTATGATTTCTATGATTTATTCATGATTTTATGAGGTATGTTAAAGTGCCTATGTTTTATGGGTAAAGTATGATTTCATTTTTATGTATATATGTACCCATGTTTCCTTTCCATGTTTTTATAACCCATACTGAGCTTTTTATGCTCATCCCAAGTTTTTTTGAAATGTTTTTCACAGGTCAAGGGAAAGGTACATGATATGATGATAGTGTCAAGGAAGTGTCAAGAAATAATCCATGTTTTATTTTAAATGTGTTTCCATTGATGGGAATGAAGAATACTATCTTTATGTAACCACTTTGTTTATATGTGGAATGTAATGCAAGTTTTATGATCTAATTCTCTAAAACTCTAAACCCGAAAAGATCCTCAATGTGTAATCCTGTAATAACTCAATATTAAGTAAGGTTTAAGGCTGGGTCCTTATAAGCCTTCATTGAAGTTTTAGGCAGCATGGAGGAAGTTTCATGGGTATATGAGCTACTCACAAACCAAAGGAGAAGGCTGGATTTCTTCCTTTGTTTAAATGGGATTTAAATCCCATTTTTTGTAAGATGTGGTGTATGTTTGTAATCCTCTGTCGAGAACTGGATAGACGTGAATAGAGAAAGACCCCATTCTCCCATGGACGTAGGTCATCTGACTGAACCACGTTAAATCCTTGTGTTACTCCATTCTGCTTCCATTTTGTGTGTTTTTGGTGCCACACGCCTCCACTGTGCCCCAACACCTAGCACGCCCCTGCCACATGAAACTCCCCATGCATGCACACTGAAGGATTTTCCCTTGTCCATAGCTTAAACCATGCTACCCCATGTGAAATTTTATCCAGAATACAAATTTAAAACACCCAATTTCATCGGGTGTTTTTATATCTTTGAAGAGAAGGTCTCATAGAGGTATCTTGAAATTGAAGATCATTGGCTTGATTCAAGGAGGCCAAGCCCTCATCTATGCCTATAAAAATATGTTTATTCCTCAATTCCAAGAATATTTTTCCCCCTAGGAGGGAACCCACCAAGGAGGAGGGTGAGCTACTCACTATTCTTTCTATTTTATTTTTTTCTACTTTTATTTTTGCTTTAGTTTTATTTATTCCTTTATGTAAATTAATTTCATTTCTTATAAATAAATAAAAAATTCATACATGATTAAAATTATATGTGTGTTCCACCCATCCATCATCCTATCTTCTTATTCTAATTCTTCTTCTTTTAACTATTATTATTATTATTATTATTATTATTATTATTATTCTAACATTAATATTTTTTCTTATTTTATTCATCCATTTCATTCTTCTTCTTCTATCTTATTTTTTTCTATTTCTCTATCTCTTTTCTTTCTCTTATCCCAATTCTTTTTAATTTATTTTTTCATTCTCTCAACTTCATTGTTTTTATATTTATTATTTCTTTTATTCTAATTTATTTTATTATTTTTCTTCTTCTTCTCTTCCATCATTCCACCTTTGTGGTCTCTTACCATAAAAATTTGGAGTTGGCCCCAAGGCTTATCTCGGGGGAGGTCAAGGTGTTCTTAAATTTTTCTTAAATTTATTTTAAGTTTGTGGTAGATTTGAGTACCATGCTTGGGTGAGGATAATGTTCCTGATGTGGTGACTACCCCCCCCCCCAATGAAATGGAACTCAATATATTTCTATTCTTTTGTTAAATATATTTTCCCAATATCCATTGGTTATTTCTTCATACAATTGAGATGATCTAATCAATGGATTAAATGACATCAATATAGTTAGGTCCTGAAAGATGGAAATCCTAGACCAAGGTGTGTCATCAACCTTGATTAAAGGAGGTGGTGGAATTGATATTGATTTGGAATTCAATGATTTCCATGATTTCTAAATGAATAATAGTAGTTCAAACATGAGATTTCATGTTTTGATTATAAAACTAAAATCAAACATATAAAGGAGAATAATGATTGAACCCAAAACTGAATCCAAAACAAAGTCCTTTTTATCCTATTTCATTCTGGTTAACATTGCATGCTACTTTATAATTTTATATTTAATGTCATTAAAATATCTTATAATGTAATAAAAACCCCAAATATATTTTCCATTATTTTCATAAAATAATAAAAAATAGTTTAGGTGATTTAAATTAAGTGAGTGAACCAAACTGAGAAGCTCCTCAAGTGAGATGACCCTGATTAGCCACTGTGATGTAGTAGGAAAATAATTTGTTTTTTACATGCCCCATGATAAGCATACATCAATGGGACCCATGTCATGACTCCTCAACCCCACCTCCAATATGTCAGGGGCTGGAGACTAGCACCAAGTAGGCATATCACTAACATAGGAGGCCTTAGCCTTAGTGCATGTACACACACACACACACATCTATAAGCCCATAAAATGATGAAACATGAAATAAACTAAACAATCATGCATGAATACATATATATCCTAAAACTAGAGTACAACAAGAAGTAAATGGAAAGAAAATAGATCCAAATACAAGCCCACTACAGAGATTCTGAAAATAATTCCAACCTGAAAGTAAAGATAGGGACTACTATCAAGATATCACAGTAACACTCTTGTTTAGTCTCATTAAGCACTATATATCCCTGGTTCATCTAAGACTCTGTTAAAAGGTCGGTCACCTACACAAGAAATGACATGTGTGGGAAAATACCATGAATGGGTGAGTATAAAAATTCCCTATAGGAAACCCCAAAACCACAAAGAATATAACTAAAGAATAATAGTAATCTATACACAGGTATATATCTATAGAACATATAACAATAATATCCAGATATACTCAAAAAAGACACACAATCTCAAGGTAAAGTCACTACCATAACACTAACCTAGTATTCCATCTTGAAAGTTCCACATAGCACTCATCTAGGGGAACACACTCCATGAGTCAGATAGAACTGATGACACCTATCTAAGAGGTAGTGCTCATTAGGTATCACCATTAGAAGTATACGCTAGAAGTCTAAAGATAATGATACATAGATGATGATTTTACCCAAGGCCATTGGGTATACCAAAAACTCAATCTGTATTAACCCACTAGGTAGAGGATCGGCACCTACCTAGTGTTGGTCATAATGATACCAAGAACTACACCTTAAGAAATAATATGATAAAGGATCTCACTCTGGGACTCATGGAAGGATTCCAACAACTCTATCTAGGAAGTCCTGCTGAAGGGATTGATTTCCTATGAGTAGGAGAAGATTCCATACTAACCCTCGGGGAAAAGGATATTAGGAACATACCCAAATAAAATTTGTCTAAGATACAGAGTAAAAAAGGATCCAAACCAACATTTAAGGAGTATATGACATGTAGAAGGGGTACACACTATGTCCCTTCAACCTTAGGTCCTGGTCAAGTAAATGTCCCTTGTTTGTGACCATGTCTGTTTCCATGTAAAAGTACACGGTATGTTGCTTCCTATTTACTTCTACACATGTACCAATACATGTCTTAGCCTGTGTATGTCTGGCCTGGTCATGTCCATCTTGGAGTACACGGCATGCTTATTCCCATATACTCTAGCCTGTGTCTATGTACCCTTCAAGGTACACACTGAACCATCGGGGGAGGAAACACACACCGTGTAATAGTGGTCATACGTCGTGTGATCCATAACTTAAAAATGAACCATAGACATCACACCAGGGGTCCCACATGTCATGTAATCCCAGATTACACACTATATGGATCAGGATTTTTCAAAAATCTAGGTTATTCCTCCCACGTATGCTCACAATGCTGCTACCTCAGATTCTATCCTAAAACTAGCCAAAAATCAATGATCTACTCTGGAAAACCCTTTCCATCATCAATCACTAGATTCTAACCACCCAAACCACTCAAAAATAATTTTCACACATTATTCATCATCATACACCAAATAACATGAAAGTTGGGTACCCAAAACTATCTGATATGTTGCCTCTTCCATCACTGCACCACTGTCATGTCATGTCGAGCCTCAATCTACAATATTGAATCATTTCACCAAGAAACAAGTGTGCAGTGATTGATTTATCAATGGCTGTAGAACCATGGTTTAATGAATAACACCTACGATGAATGAAGAATCGAGGGAGAAAATCACAAGGAATAATCATGAGGAACTGACCTCAATCGATTTTTGTGTCGGCCATGATTTGTTTTCATTAGAATGATGAATGAAGAGATAACAAATAATCATAATAAATTATCCCAATTCTCAAATAATACTAACCCATCCCACAATATTCATGATCCGTGAATAAATTTATTAGATGATTGATTCACATCCATCATAAGAATCATAAATGAGGAAAGAATTCAATCAAAATAAACATCCTACCTTGAGTTGGATCGATCACTAATGAAGAATGGAGTTGCACCATGATCATTGGCGATATCCTCTAATTACATCTGATACCAGTCTTTGATCTTCAATATGGTCATCATCTACCAATAGAATCCCTCCAGCGCTCTCAAATGATTTGTAGGGTTATGCATTTAACCCTACGATTATACCATAAACATGTTTAAAAAGAAAATAATTAGGTCATTGCGTCAATGGATGAAATAAAATAATTTAATTAATTATTTTATTTATTTTACGCCCACAGTGACTTTTCCAAAAACACCATGTGCCGAAAAATGTTTTGTTTCACCTAGGGTAAAAATCATGTTATGAACTCAACAGTGCCCTTGAATTTATCATTCGGGCCCCCATTTAGAATTTATTCAATTTTTTCAAGAAAACCATGCATGTATGCTATTTAATATATTTAAAATATTTCAAATATTTATTTCAAGCACAACATTCCTCATAATCACACACCTTCTCATCACCTGTTCTCAAAAAAATTATACAATATCCAAAAATAATACATGGAAAATATAATTCATTATATACACTATGTGTATGCGGTGTACATGAAATTTAGTTAATCAATTCTTATGTCTGAGATACATGTCGATTCCTCGATATTGTTATCTAGACACATGAATTTAGATATACAAAATGTGTTTTTGGTGTCACATGTTGTGTAGTCTCTCACCTAAGAAAATGTTGGGTCTTTTGGCTGGTTTCATGGACACATGGAATTCATACCACACGGTGTGTAACTATCCTATACACGCCATGTAATCTATTGAGATACACGTCGAAGACACATGCGAGTATCTCAGGCACATAGGACGTGGATAAATTGCATGTAGCTAGCATGTACACATTGTGTAGTCTATTTTACTCAATACATCGAAGCCCCAGGCATGTGACTCGGATACACTGAAACAGAGGTACATGACATGTAGATGAATAGAACATGTCGTGTTGTCTCCCAATTACTAGAAAAATAAAATTATATTAAATTGAAAATTGCAGCATTAAAACCTTTTTGATTTTATTGTCACTTTACATGATTGATAATTTAATAAGGGTTTTAAATAATTTTAAATGCTCAATTAATTTATTGTAATAAATCTACAACTATTGGTTCTACCATTTATTTGTCATTAATTCCTTTATGATGGTTATCTCCAAATGAATTCAGGTGGTCATTAAGATAAAAGGAATTAATTAATTAATTAATTAATGCAAGTGTGCTTATCTTAATAATAAATAACGAATAAATAAATGATTGTTAGTCATTTACTTTTACATATACATTGATTGTATGGCCATTCATAAGCTAGACCAAGACAAGTGTATGTGTTGGAATTTATTTAATTTAATTTATTGCATGGGTTTTCAATTATTTATTATTAAATTAATTTTTATGGTCTGCAAGTCATTCCTCCCTCCATTATTATGTAGGACCTTCATGTCCAATGATATTTATCTAATTCTCATTTAATAAATTATTCGGTTCCCTTCACCTGCATGTGAGTTATAAATACTTATAATTAATGGAGTTTCTCGAGGCACATAGAGGTGGTTCAAGATAGAACCATAATGATGTCAACCCATGTGTTACATAGGTGGACAAGTGGAATGTTGTAACTCAAGGCCTTTGGTCCACCTCAAGGCCTTCAGGACACCTGAAATTGTGCTTAAATGATCAGACAGACTCTATAAGGAGTAGACTCCAGGTGGAGATTTAGAGCAGTCGCATTCACCAGAGAAGAAGCTAAGAGGATTTTTTGGAAATAGAGGGTATGGCATTGCCATCGGGACCAACCTGTGCTTGCACGGGAAGCCTATCCGAACAACCATGCGAAGGTGGAGAGATGATATCACGATGAAGAAGATGGGAGGAGGAGTTCCAAGTATAGTCTATATATTTCCTAAGACCTATGGGTCATGTAATCTCTAAGCCTATGGGCCTTGTAAGGGTTCTCCCTCATCCCTTGAAAGGGGGGTTATCAAAAATCAATAAAAAAGAAGGCATTTGGGTCATTCAGGCAGATAAAGCTCATTAACGGGTCATTTAATTATTATTTTATTTCTATATATGAATTATTTATTTTTTATGGATTCAAGGCCTTGATTACATAAATGAATGAATTAATGTGCAAAGATATAATTTAAATAAATGTATTATACGTGAATGTTTTATCCAACATGGTTAATTAATTAAAATCCACTTAATATTAACAAGACATGTAAAGGATAAAAGTAGATAAAATTTATGAGTAATAAATTAAAATACCTTAAATATATATTAATTCAGACTTTTCATTCCATCACTTTATTAGAAATAAAATACTTGAAACTAAGTGTTTAACCAACCCTTGTTGGGGTACTTACTTTTAACATGGGGTTCTTATAAAGGTTATGGGTTAACTTAACCATCTTATATCAAGAGAAGTAGTCATCACTAGACTTTATGTAACTTGGAGGTAAGTGTTGAGTAAATCCTAGTCGAGATTTTAGGATAGGGGATTCCACTTAATGAATCAAGGATATGAAAATCCCACAATTGTAAAATACATGCCTACCTAAATACCTTCAAGTAGCTTGAACAACCCTCATTGGGGTTATGCGAAGGGGAAAATGTATCATTTCCACTAGAATTTCCCAATAACTATACATTCTGAGTTCAATGGTGAGGAGTATTAGGACTTGATAAAATAGTGGTAGATTTAATCAAATTAAATAATTTATTGTTTCTCACAAAATTTGTAATCAAGAAAAGTACTAATAATTTTCTCTTTTAATTGTAGAATAAAATGGATTATTCATCATCCACAATATTCCTTATATCTATATTAGATAAAAAAATCTCCTCACTAGTAGTAACTTTTAGGAGTTGTTCAGACACCTTCAGATTGTTTTGTGCCATGAATGGAAATATTAAATGCTAGAATCCTCACTTCCTGATCCACCTATTAAAGAGGTGAGTGGTGAAGAGTTCCTTGCCTATGAAAAATATTTGAGCGACATGGTCAACGTTTAATGTTTAATGTTTTCTTCTATGTGTAGTGAACTAATAAATTCTCATAAAAGTGTGGATGTGTATAGAATGATTGAGAACCTCTATAGTATTTACCAAGAGAGAGATAAATAGGAACATTTTGAGATTTCAAAGGTGCTCTTTTAGAGAAATATTGGAGAGGGTTCCCCAGTTAGGCCTCACATAGTCAAGCTCATTGGCTATGTTGAGCAACTAGAGGTTCTATGGTTTAAAATCCTTGAAGAAATGAGAAAGAATATCATTTTTTCATCTCTCCATTAGATATTTTTTATCTTTTTTATAAATTTTTATATGAACAATATTGATATGTATCTATCATATATTCTCACTCTTCTTTTCCAAGTAAACAAGGAAACAAAGTGCAAAAAATATTCAATCCTTATGGTGAAAAAACAGAAAGGGAAAGCAAAGATCTATAAGTCTAAATCTTCTTTACATATTTTCAATAAGAGTAATATTAAGGGGAAATCAATGGAACAAGATGATTTTTGTTTCACATGTGTAAAAAAGGACCACTAGAAGAAAAACTACACTCATCCAAAGAAGCAAGGGGAAGCTTCAGGTGAATTTTTTATCGAGTGCAATTTATCTATTTCTATGGACTGATTATTAGATACAAATTGTGGTGCTCACATGTGTATTCAAATACAGGAACCAAGTATCTTCAGAAATATTGACCAATGGAAGGTAGATCTATGATTATCTAATAGAGTTAAACTTGTTGTTGTGGCTATTGGGGACTACCACGTCACGTTGCCGACTAAAATGATCTTAGTTTTAAAGGTTTTTTATTATGCACATTTAGTTACCAAAGACATTATTTATATATCTAGACTTGATACATATGGTTTTATTTTCAAGTTTGGAAATAAATGGTGTTTTTTATAAAGATATCATTTGTTATGATATTGTACATTTATTGGGACCAAGTTGGCCAGAAGTTGTTTTTGGAAGATGAAAGAAGTTTGTGTTGAAAATTATTATCTTTTGTTTTCAAGGAAATTAAATCACCTCACTTTGTATTTGTTGGTGATCAGACTCACTATCATAATGAAAATATTAGACACATAATACTTAAGAAATTCTATCAGATTGATAATATGTTTTTTGGAAGAAAACGTTCATCGGACTCATCTTCGGTCCGGAATGAAAGGTTTGATCATAATGAGAAGATGTCTCAGAGTATGCATGGATCTAATGAAAATATTATGATGCTTTTATGATATTGGATTTCTCATAAATCATAAGTTTCTAGGGAAACTTGGGATAAAATCCTTATGTAAGAAAGGGGAGAACAAGTGTAGCCAATTGTATTTATGTTTGGTTGGAAAGAAATAAGTTATGGAATGATGGGAAGTTACAATACTTCCCAATGTAAGTTGGATGATGCTATGTTGTTTATAAATGTTCTTAAAGTCATGAAGAATTCATGATATAATCTAAATTTTCTATAAGAATAAAGTTTTTGAAGTCAAAGATTTCCGGTATTAGTTCATCGGTGTGAGATCACAAAATGTAGAATTGTTTGAAGACTATGAATTTTTTGTTCAGGACATGAGAAGATGAAGATACTAGTTTTTAATCAGACCAATAATCCACAATATATAAGTATTTAGAGAAATAAGTTATTGTGTATAGTAATCAGAAAAGGAAAGAAGTTTATAAAGTTGAATTTATTGATATTGATCCATCCCATGCAGTGTGCCACCAATAATCGAAGTAATATTGAAACTGATCATCAGATGCATTGATGGTTTCAAAAGGGAATCAGAGGTAACATTGTTTCCGTTAGGAGATGTTGGGACCAGTGAAAAATAAGTAGAAGTTTTTGGGGCTGATGTAAAATGGGATCAGAGATCAATCAACAATGTAATAAACCATTTTTCATCAAGTTGAATTGTTTTTTATTTCTGTTAATTGGGTCAAGAATGAAATAATAACTCGGATATGTTTTCATTTGTACTAAGATATAAAACTTCCTCTTTTTATCAATTGGGTCAAAATTCATTAGACTGGAACTGACATCAATTATCAGAGTGAAGTAGATATCAATCTATCAGACACATGATGACACTGATAACTTCATCAGATACAGTATCCTCAGTCTAAGGAAAAGAAGAAAAATTATAACTGCTTAAAGTACTGACAAAAGTGTTGTCAATGGGAGCTTGAAGTTTGAAGCTGATGCTAAAATTCTACCGAATAGTGTTGTAATATTTAGAAGTTTCCACTATATTTATGGAAGAATGGTTTCAATGACTTATTTCTATCAATTGGCATGAAGAATTATAATGATAAACTTTTTTTCATTTAGTTTTTATAATTATAATGATAAGACATTTTTTTACATATATTTCAATTAGTGTAGAGTAACATTGTCATGAACCAAACCGAGTAACCTAGTAACCTGATAACAGAGTCAGTACTCACATATCCTGAAGGGGGTTCCTGATCCCTATGGTTTGGAAACTAGAACCTGGCATTATATAGCATGTAAGTGGGAAAGAATTTTCCACAAAACATAGTAGAAGTAAGACAAGAAAGATAGTATGCATACAAAAGAAACTCCACTGGGAGCAATGTACCAGAAGTAAATAAGGCATTAAATCCCAAAGTATTACAATCCAAGTACCAAAACATGGAAAAAATAATCAAGTCCCTAAGTACACAACTCACCATGTCCAAGGTTCAACAACTAGATCCACCTCTAAGAGTTCCTTTCCCCTTGCTTGAACCTGGAAGGAGATAATCTAAAAACACCTGAAGGCACAAGTAGGGTGTGAGTCAAAACCCAGTAGGATTTTTCCAAAGATTCCATAACAAGATACCAATATCAAACTAACCAGTAATGTGATTTTTATTTTCAAAGAAACGGGTTTGGTATTTACAAAAGTGTATTTAAACAAATCATGATTTACAATTTATAAGATGGAAATACATATATAAATTCATGCTTCACATTTCAATTGATATAAATACATTTAAAAAGATAAAATTTACCTTTAATAAAAAGGTTACCTTACACAAATGGAACTTTTCAAAAAATGGATTAAATAAACACATTTATATAAAATATTTTATATAAATTCATAAGGCATGTAAAACAATTTATAACAATGGCATATAGATACATTACAAATACAAAAAGTGAGTAACATGGTCATGTGCCAAGTAGGTATGATAGTTCCAGGATATAGGGACCCAACACTATGAATATGGAAAACTATGTACATACTCCTTTTAACTAAGGACAAGAGAATTCATCATCATCTCCTAAGGGATGTGATGTGCTGATATGATATTTTAGAACATTGTAAGTCATGAAGTGTTGTCTAATATATCACACTAAGTACCTAAGGCTTGCATATGATCTAGTATAAAACAACTATGGGAAATTTATTTTATTACTTATTAAAATACAATTAAATCCCATACTCCATTTCAATATTCCAATTTTCTCTTTAAAAACCATAATGGGTTTTTAATTAAAAACATGCCTTTTCAAAAAGATGAAACCAATGGGTTTCCATCAAATCCATTTTTAATCCATTTTTCATAAACAATGATTTGAAACCAATTCATGAAATTTCACAATCCATTATATAATTAAATTCAACAAATTTTATTTTCAAACAATTCCATAAATTTCATCACAAACCCCCAATTCACTGGAATTTGGGTTTTTCACAAATCTTTCCATTAAAACATTTTCTTCATTTAAATTCCACAGTTAAATTGATTCGGTTTCCATCCAAACCATAATTTAAATCTAACAATTTAAATTACCATAATTTCCATAACCACACCTCAATTCAATGGAATTAGGGATTTTCCAATTTCAAGCCAAAAACCCATTCTTCTTAAAAACTCCAATTCACTAGAATTGTGTCTTTTTAATAAAACAATTGAAAGACACAAAATTAAAACCAATCGATTGCATTTAATTAAAAAAATTGAGATTAAATAAATTAATTTAGGTTTAATAAAATTTGTGAATCATAATTGAACCACCTACCTTGGGATCAACGGACCTCAGATTACCAAACCCTAGCCGGGATTCATCAAAAAAGGATGAAAACAATAGGATCCAGGAGAAACAAGATTAAAACCTAGGTTTAGATCCATAATTTTGGGTATTAGGTCCTTCAAAGGCATCCTAATATCTATAAAACCCTAGGGAGAAAGAGATAGATCGCAGGAGATCAAGATCGAGAGGAGGAAACTAACTGTAGAAGGATTGACTGATGTTCTCCTAGCTTCGGATCACATCTGGGAGGGGTCCGAGGGGGCAATAATCCTTTTTGGGAGCTCCAAGGTTGATAGAAACTAGTTTCGGTAAAAAGAGGTGTGTTTGGAACCTAAAATAGGGGTTTGGGAATTTTTAACAAAAAATTAGATTAATCGAAATCTCATTCACACTATTTCCTGGTAAATGGTGCATGGTTTGGACAAACCTTGTACAAACTGTGCGCCAGTTATAAAATTGGTCGCACGGTTTCTCCTAAGGGGACACATGGCTTGACTAACCATACACAAGATGTATGGATCTCTCTGTCCAAAACTTTCCATTTTCCTATAGCAGGGCACATGGTTTGGAAAACCGTGTGCAGGCCATGTGCCAACCATGAACCAGCCCAGAATTCTCAAAATTCCTAAATTTTCAACCCAAATAAAACCCAACCAAAGATCAATTAAAAGAAGGGTTTAGGAATTAGTAATAGTATGTTACAAATATAATTAAGAATTTTTTTTTTTTTTGAATATTTCTTCATCATAATAAGAAAATCAGAATGACAATCAGAATCAGACTAAATAATGTTTAGAAAGTATAAAGTGGGCTGAAGTTTTGAAAATATTCAAGAATTTTTTAGAATAAATGAGAAGATTTGAGAAGAATTGGAGATGTCAAAGATGGATTCGAGATTTAAGGGGGATTTTAAGTTTTGAGAAATTCGGTTAAGTATAAGAAACATTTCATATTCCCTCCTAAACTACATTTAGAACACATATAAATAGTGGGAAGTGCTTTGTACTTTCTAAATCTTGTACAGTTCATGGGTGAAGAGAGAAGTTGGAGTGCTGAAAGTTTTTAGAGAGAAGGAGTTTCTAGATTGAGCATTCATGAGGAAGATTTCCAAACATAAGAAGAAGAAAATGGAAGATTGTATTTTGAGTTTCTCAAATCAGACTAGACCATCAAACAAGGAAATCGGACTGAGGTTTCTGAATTGAGATAGAAGCAATTCATAATTTTTTCAGTGGTATTATGGAAGACTTATATTATTGGACTGAACAATCAGACTTGGGAATTGGATTGGGGTATTAGAATGAGTATCATTACAAATTCCAGAGAATTTCTTACCTATTATTGGGTAAGAAAGTGAAGAATTATTTTGAATATCATATTTGTGAAAGTTGAAAAGGTATCACAATAACTTGTTTTGAAACAACTGGTAAAAGTTTCTTAACTTGTTACACAAATTATATTACATCATTTAGTTATACATTAATCATATGCATTTTTGTATTGAAAATAGTGTAATAAAAGTGTAATGGTATATCATACTTGTTGTATCCACGGAAAAAGATTTTTTTCTAGTGGATTCTGTGGTATTAGATTATTTCCAAACCATACCAAGGATATTGCTACTCTTATTGAGCAGTGAACCTTGTAAATTCTTGGATTATTGTGGATGTGTAATTTTTTTGTTTTAAGGGAATTAATAACTCTTTAAAAAGAGGTGAATGGTGTTTCAAAAGAAAAGAAACTTAAAAGAAAAAATATATCACTGATTCACCCCCTCCCCCTCTCAGTGATACTTGGATCCTAACTCGGCAATTTCAATTGATATCAGAGCGAAGGTTACATTCATTTACTCTTTGATGAAGTTTTGAAGAAAAATTATGATGGAGAATCTGAATTGTGTAAAGAGTAAATGTGTTTAGTTCTTTTATGGTAAGAAATATCATTTATGGAAATATATAATGTTTTCTTATCTTATGTCTCTTAGGTATGATGTTCCTGAAGCTGCAACAGATGGATTTCCTCTTATTGATGGAAAATCTCATCTTACATCTGTTGATAAGAAAAATCTTTAGAATGAAGGAAGAGCTAAGAATGTTTTACTCTTATCACTATCTGAAAATTAATTTTCAAGAGTGAAGGGTGTTTCAACTACTAAAGATATCTAGGATAAGCTGAAGAATATTTATGAAGAAAATACAAAGGTGAAGAAGGACAAATTACAAATCTATAGGCTGAAGTATAAAGATCACAAGATGGATGAGTATTAATTTTTTGGTGACTTATTTACCAGGGTGAAAAATATTTTTATCACTATTATATGTCTTTGTGAAAAGTTTGAATATTCTATTATTGCTAAAAAGATCTTGAGAATTTTTTCTGACAGGTTTGATGATAAAGTTTCCTTATTGGAAGATATAGATCCAAAAACATTATCTATGGATGATTTTCATAGTATTATCATCACTTATTAAATGAGGAGGAAGAAATATATGAAAGGAAAAAACAAAAGTTGATAGAGAAATGTCCTTCAAGTCTTCTAAGAAAGGAAATTCTAAGAAGGTTCTTTAAGAAGAAGAAGTTTCTAAATCTAATTCCAAAAATGAGGTATATAAAAATCTTGATTAATTTTTATCCTTGTTTTCTAAAAATTTGAAAATAGGTATAGGTAAATATAATGTAAAACTTTCCTTGAAATGTTATGAATGTGGATCAGTTGGTAACTTTGTGGATAATTGTCCTTGAAGAAATAAAGAAGAGGATAGTGATGGTGATGATAGAAGGCAGAGAAATCATGGAAGAAACAGGGTGATAAGGATAAACCTTATTCCAAAGGTAAAGATAAAAATTTCTCTAAATCCAAACAGATAAGTTTTTTCTCTAATGATGATGAAGAAAAATATAGAAAAAATGAATGTGAAAATTCTACTGAGCATACTGGAGAGAATACTTTCATTGCAATAATTAATAATGAAGAGTTTAGAAGTGGTAGTTATGAAGAAGAAGAAAATCAATTAGAATTTCATCTGAAAGAAGAATTGAAAGAATTACTAATAAATATTGGAAGGATTGAGAAAGAAATCAGTAAATTGAAAAATGAAAATTCCTCAACAAAAATCAATAATGTTTTCTTGATGAGAAAGTCAAGCTGCAAGAAGATATTGATGGGTTAAAGAAATCTATTAAGAAAGAAAAGAATCATAATGAACATATGGAATTAAAGTTGAAAGAAAAATAATAAGAGTTGGAACTTGTCCAACAAAAAATTTATAAATATAAATAGATGGTTTCAAGTTTCAATAACTCTATCTCTGAATTTAGTGAATTTTTTGGAAAGGGTAAACCTAAGAAGGATCAAAATTTACCTTCAAATATTGAGAATAAAGATGAAATCATTTTTGAGAAGAATAAATCTAGGAAAGTTATGTATGTGTCCAAATCCCAAAAAATTGAAAAGTTATATGTTTCTAAAAATTATGATTCTAAAAAAGTTTCTATTACTTTTGGTTCTTATTGATAATAGAAAGGTAGGTGGTCAACAAAGTTCTAATAAAAAATATAAGAATTTTTCTAAGAAACATTCTCACAAATCCAGATGGTATGAAAGTTATAGAGTCAAATATTCTTTCTATGGATACTTATGTTATTATGGTGGATTTGGAAATATGGAAAATATGTGTTGGTTGAATCAACAACATTACTACTATTCCACAAATTATAGAAGGTAAAGTTTGAGGGGGAGTCATTCCTCTCAAATAAAGAAGTCTGAGAATGATGTTTTGAAGAAACCTAAGAAGGATGGCGTGAAAGTTAAAAATAGGTTTCAAATTTTTGAAACTATTTTTGAAATATGTGAAAAACCTATAAATCTTGAAAAATATTGTTTTGTTTTGTTACCATCACAACAAAAGTTACATAACAATTTACAGAATCCGATTGTGAAAAAATATAAAGGGAAAGAAAATGATCTTATTGTTAAAACCTCCCTCAAATCTACAAAAGGAGAATGAACTTAGATTCTGGATAATGGGTGTTTTTCTCATATTATAGGAGGCTTAAAATTTTTTAAGAATGTGAAAGACTTCAAAGAAGGAATACTAACATTTGTCAATGATAAATCTATTAGAATTAAAGGTGTTGGATCATCCATCATTGGGAAAGAAAATTTAAAATACAAAAAAATATTTATTTGTTGATGGGATGAAACACAACTTTCTAAGTGTTTCACAACTTTGTGATGAAGGAAACAAAGTTATCTTCATAAAATATGAGTTTTTTATAAAAATAGAGGAATATGGAAAAATTGTTACAAGAGGCCAATGTACAAAAGGAAACTTATTCCAAGTTGGTGAGGTTCAAAACTATTTTTACTTAGGCATGGTGGAAGAGAATTAGTTGTGGAATAAAATGTTGAGGCATATGTGTCATAGAAACATGAGCAATTTATCAAAGTGAGGCAATGTACGTAAAATTCCTGATATGTAAAGAAGAATAGATTGGTGTTGAAAATTTTTTCAGAAAGAAAATATTGCTAACTCTATGCATAAGAAAGTTAACATTTGTTCAAAATGATCTTTGTAACTTATTCATTCTGATATATGTAGACCAATGAACAAACAATCAATTCATGGAGATAATTTCTTTATTACTTTCATTGATAACTTTACTTACATAACTTGTGTTATGTATATGAAACATAAGTCATATATTATAAAAATGATTAAAAGTTTCAGGAGGAAAGATGAAAGTAATGTGAATATTCAGTAAAGAAGTTGAGCATAGACAATGGTTGTGAATACAAAAATGAATAATTTTGAAGTTATCTTGAGAAGCATGGAATTTGACATGAGTTTAGTACACCATACAATCCTCAAAAAATGGTGTTTCTGAAATAAATAACAGAATTTTAGTTGAAATGGGACGAACTATGTTACTTGAACATGGTCTCTCTCAATACTTTTGGAGGAAAGTCATAAGAACCACTATTTATATTCAAAAAATATTTTTTTATAGGCCAAGTTCAAATATAACCCCATATGAAATGTTTTATGAAAAAACTCCAAATTTGAAACACTTAAGAGTTTTTGGGATTCAATGTATCATAAAGAAGAAATGTTAAAACCATGTAAAGTTTTATTAGATAGGTGAAGATGGAATTTTTCTTTGCTATGATCTGAAAGGAAGAGGCTATAGATGTTTCAACAAAGAGACAGAAATATTAGTTGACTTTTTTTATGTGAAGTTATTGAAAAGGATGAGGAATATTATAAACAAACTCATGCTGGTAAGGAATATGGACATGATGAAAGAATTTTTATTAAAAATTATGATAAGGATTCCAAAAATAGTAATCCTACTCAAGAAGAATAATTGAACTCAATTTTTTCTAGTAATGAGTAAGAATCCTAAAAATATCATCTCATGCTGAGGAAGCAAGTGGAACCTCAAAACATAATTATTGATCAACATCCAAAGTTTCAAACATGAAGAACACCAAAATATATTATACATATTTATTTGTATTCAAAAGTTGTGTTGAAAGATGTGAATGAATATTTTGAGTATCCAAAATGGGTTTAGGCTATGAATAATGAGATAGATCAGATAAAAAATAATTATACTTTGGAACTCTTACCTAAACCAAATGACAAAAATGTTATTGGTACAAATTGGGTTTTCCAGAATAAGCTGAATGAATATAGTAAAGTGATAATAAACAAATAAAGATTAGTGTTCAAAGGTTACTCATAGATTGAATGCATTGATTTTGATGAAACTTTTTCTCTAGTGGAAAGGTTAGAAACAATCGTAATCTTTGTTTCTATTATTACACAATGAAGTTACAAAAATTTTCAGATGGATGTGAAGTCTGAAATTCTGAATGGGGATCTTAATGAAGAAGTTTATATTGAACATCCATGTGTCTTTGTTGTTGGGAATGACTAAATTTATGTGTGAAAATTAAATAAATCCTTGTATGAGCTAAAACAAGATCTGAGGGAATGGTATTCCAAATTGGATACTTTCTTGAGGAATATGGGTTTTATTAAAGAGTTGATAGTAATCTATACATCAAATAAAGTCATAATTTTTCCCTCATTGTAATTTTTTATGTTTATGACATTATATTTGTTGGGAATGATGAAAAAACTTGTGAAATTTTTGTTGAAGAGATGAAAAAGTCATTTGAGATGTCCATGCTGGGTGAAATGAAATTCCTTTTTAGGTTGAAAATCTCACAAAAGAATAAACATATTTTTATTTCTCAAGAAAAGTATGCTAAGGAACTTCTTAAGAAGTTTGGCATATAAAATTTGAAACCAATATCCACACCAATTTCAGTGGGAACCAAGTTGTCTAAAGATGGAGAAGGCAAAAAGGTTGACTCTAAGGAGTTTTAGAAACTGATTGAAAGTTTGTTGTATTTGACTTCCATAAGACTCGACATTGTTTATGTTGGTACCTTATGTGCAAGATTTCAAAGTGCTCCAAAATAATCACATCTATTGTCTGGAAAAATAATTCTTAGATATATCAAAGGCACACCAAATTTTGGAATCAAGTATGATAGCACAGAAAGTATTGACTTGTTTGCATATTCAGATGTTGATTAAGAAGAAAATGTTGATGATAGAATATCTTCATATGGTGGAGTTTTCTTTCTTGGAAAAATTTGTGTTAGTTGGCATACAAATAAAAAAATCAGTGACTCTCAACACGGTTGAAGCAGAGTATATTGTTGCCACTCAAGCTGTTACTCAACTTATGTGGATGAAGACTCGGTTAGAAGACTTACTTGTTGAAGTAAAGTTACCTTTGCTCTTGGGATGTGATAATCAAAGTGTAATAAATCTTACAAGAAACCCAGTTCAAAATTCTCATTAAAAACATATTGTCATAAAATACCACTTCATAAAATAGAAAGTGGAGAAGAATGAATTGAAGTTTTAATATATTCCTACATCGGAACAAGTTTTTGACATATTCACAAAACCTTTACCAAATGAATCTTTTTATAAATGGAGGGTGATCATAGGAATCCAACCTCTTTCTCATCAATGTTGAGGTATGTGTTTTTATTCCCTATCTTATCTAGTATTTGGATATTTTTGTTAAGGGGGTAATTTTTTCATAAATCTATCCATTGATATGTGATAAACCTTTTAAGGAAGCATGTATGTAGGGGAGTTGTGGGTAAGCTGTGAATCTAGCATGTAAGTGTGTGAACTATTCTAATATTTTGTTGGCATGGTTGTAGGAAAAAAATTTATAGGTTGTGGAATAAGTAAAGAAAGATGTGAAAGAAAGAAGTTGTGAAGGTGGAAAGTTTTAAAGATTGAATACAAAGTTGTGTAAGTCACTACTTTTGGATAGCATGGTTTTGGTGTCAATAATTATTGTTTCCTACAATGATCTAGATAACATAAACTTAGAATTGTTGATAAGTAATTTTTAGCTTGAGGTTACAAAATTTAGTTATTTATAAACCTTAGTTGACAACAAAATCCAAAGGGATAGATTGTTGGGACCAAGTTGGCAGGAAGTTGTTTTTTAAAGATGAAAGAAGCTTATACTAAAAAGTAATGTATTTTGTTATCAAAGAAAAGAAAACACCTCAATTTTTATTTGTTGGTGATCAGAATCACTATCATAATCAGAATATCAGATGAAAAATATTTAAGAAATTTCATCAGATTGAGAAGAAGTTTTATGGAAGAAAAGGTTCATCAGACTCATCTTGGGTCTGGAATGAAAGGTTCGATCATAATTAGAAGTTTTTTCAGAGTATGCATGGATCTAAAGTAAATATGATAATTCTTTAATAATCTTAGAGTTATCATAAATCATAATTTTTTTAGGAAACTTGTGATTCAAGCCTTATGGAAGAAAGGGGAATAACAAGTGTTGTTAGTTGTATTGAGGTTTGGTTGGAAAGAAAGAAGTGTTGGAATTATGGGAAGTTGTAATACTCCCTAATGTAAGTCAGACGAAGCTATGTAATTCCTAAATGTTCTTAAAGTCATGAATAATTCATGATACACGCTGAAGTTTTTAGAAGAATAAATTTTATGAAGTGAAAGATTTCTGATCTCAATTCATCGGTGTGAGATCACCGGATGCAGAATTGTTTGAAGACTGTGAAGTTTTTGTTTAGAATGTGAGAAGATTAAGATACTAGTTTTAGTTAGACCAATAAGCCACAAGATACAAATATTTGGATAAAGAAGTTAGTGTGTACAGTAATTGGTAAAGGAAAGAAGTTTCTGAAGTCGAAAATGCTAATATCGGTCCATCGGAAGTGGTGTTCCACTGATCATCGGAGTAATCTTGACACTGATCATCAAATGTAGTAATGGTTTCAATAGGGAATAGAAAGTAGAATTTTTTTCTTAGGAGATATTGGGACCAATGAAAAAGAAGTATAATTTTTTGGGACCAATACAAAATGGGATCAGAGATCAATCAATAATGTAGTCATCCATTTTTCATCAGGTTGAATTATTTTGTCTCTCTATCAATTAAGTCAAGAATGAAAGAAGAGCTCTAATATGTTTTCATTTGGACCAAGAGATAAAATTGTCTTTTGTATTTATCAATTGGTTCAAGAGTCATCAGACTTTCACTGAAAATTATTATCAGAGTGAAGCAAAGACCGATCCATCAGGCATAGGCTGACATCGATAACTTCATCAGATACAAGATCATCGGTTTGAGAAAAATAAGAAAAAGGAGAACTTCTTAAAGAAATTACAAAATTGTTTTCAAGGGGAGCTTGAAGTATTAATATGATGCTAAAATACTATTGATAAGTTTTAGAATATTTATAATTTTCCACTATGTTTATGGAATAATGGTTTCAATTTCTTATTTCTATCAGTTGTTATGGAGCATCGGAATGAGTAGTTTGTTTTCAGTTGGTTTTGAGAATCATAATGAAAAGAAATTTGTTTTACATATCTTTCAATTATCATGGAGTAACGTAATGAAGAATATATTGTTTTACATATTTCTTCATCATAATGAAGATATTATAATGATAATTGGAATCAGACTAAAGAATGTTTATAAAGTATGAAGTGAGATGAATTTGTGAGAAGATTTAAGAAAGAGGAACACTGAATGTTTGTATAGAGAAGGGTTTTCTAGATTGAGAATTTGTGAGGAAGTTTTCTAGAAAAAATAAGAAGAAGGAAGGAAGATCATATTCTGAGTTTCTCAGATCAGATCAAGCCATCATATAGGCTAATTGAACTGAGGTTTCCAGACTGAGACAGAAGCAGTTTAGAATTGTTTCAGTGGTATTTTGGAAAACTTATATTATTAGACTAAACAATCAGACTTGGGAATCAGACTAGGGTATTAGACTAAGTATCATTTCAAAGACTAAAGAATTTCTTAACTACTACTGGGTAGGAAATTGAATAATTTTTTTGAAGATCATATTTGTAAAAGTTGACAATGTATCATAGTAACTTGTTTTGAAGTAATTGGTGAAAGTTTCTTAACTTGTTACACATATTTTATTACATCATTTCATGCTACTTGAATCACATTCACTGTTGTATTGAACATAGTGCTACACAAGTATAAGTGTATGTTCTACTCATTTTATCCACGCAAAAGGATTGTTTTCTAGTAGATTTTTTAGTATTAGATTGTTTCCAAACTGTACCAAGGACATATCTACTCTTTTTAAGTAGTGAAGCTTTAAATTTCATATGTTCATGTGGATGTGTGATTGTTTTGTTTTCAGTGAAGTAATAACTCTTTAACAGGAGGTGAATGTTGTTTCAAAATAAAGGAAACTTAAAATAAAAATATGCCACTGATTCACCTCTCCCCTTCTCAGTGATACTTGGATCCTGACTAGGAAATTTCAATATTTAAATAACGGTCTTTATGTGTTGGATTACTTGAACAAAGTAATAGAAATAGATAAAGAAACTAATTCACATGACTCATACCACACCCAACTATAGAATCACCGGCTATATCATGTAAATAAAAATTGTTTGACTAAAGAAACTACTTCATAAATTTTACTGATGATTTTAGTATATATGAATATGTATACTAAATAAGGTATAAGTAGGATTTTGATAAATTAAAGGAATACAATAATGAAGATGAGAACCAGATTGGTTAGAAGATTAAGAAACTTCATTTAGACTGTGGTGGTGAATATCTTAATCAAGACTTCATTGATTACTTACTGTAGTTTGGGATCATATATCAACTCACTTCTCTGTATACACCTTAGTGGAATGGTGTAAGTGAAAGGAGGGACTGCACCTTGTTGGACATGGTGAGATCAATGATAAGTCATGTGAGGCTTCCATTATCTTTTGGGGGATATGAATTATAAACAGTAGCACAAATACTAAACCAAGTGTCAACTAAAGCGGTAGAAGATATACCTAACATTTATGGAATTGAAATAAACCCATGTTGTCATACTTACATGTGTGGATTGTGAATCATTTGTTAAGGCCTCTTCGGGTAACAAACTTTTACCCTAAGGCACAAAGTGTACCATTATAGGATACCCCAAATAAATAAGGGGATATTACCTATATAACCCATCAGACATATAGGTAATACTGGAAAGAAATTTCATATTCCTTGAGAGAGGGAACATATCTAAAATAGATGGTGGGAGTGAGATAGACTTCGATTAAGTTGAGGCTCAAGGTATACAAGAGTTGGCATGGGAATAGATTCTGCAAAGCCTCGTGGAAGAAGAAACTGTTGGAACCACTTTGTGTATAAGGTTGTATTTGTTGTCAATAGTTGTCAATGCAGATCAAAATGAAGAATATCATGAAGTACTCCGATGAAGTAGAGGAGTGGTGATTCAGATGATTGTTGTGCTGATCTTAAGTTCAAAGAACATGTGTCAATGGTGATACATTGTTTACAACAATGAAGAATGTGAGGAGTAATCCATTCGAGGATGATTAAAGAAGAGTGATGTTTTTGGATGAAGACCATGCAATTACTCATGATTTCATGAGAACCATGCTAGAGACTTCTTGACGGATTGAATCACATGCTTTGCATGAAGTTGATCATGACAGTTGATGAAGAAGACAATGTGCTAATGAGTTGACTTCTGATATGGCCATGCACATCACATTGTATCAGAAGATAATGGTACTAAATCTGTTCCTTCAGAGAATACATATCACAATAGTGGAGTTTGTGATTAAAGTAAAAGAGTTGCTGAAAGATACAGATCACCAAGAAGAAGTGTTGTTGAGGTGACCGTGCTTGTCGACAAAGCAAACAAACGACATACAAATTTGTTGACAAAGGAGATTCCATGGTGACATGTCGAGTTCAAGAGTTGTGGTCAACGATCTATGTTTGATTCAAGAACATCGACATAGGAATGGATGATCTGGAGGCGGTACAAAAAGAGCAGATACAAGGTGGTGTCGTTTTTCAGTGTTTGCCAAATTTGCCTCAAAATCATCAAATAAAGAAGAGTGATTTTGGCAAAGGGACTTGCACTCCATACTCTTGGAGGATAGGAAACTTGCGCGCCATATGTTTTTGAAGATCAGAGCATCAAAATATGGCAAAGGGATAAGGGTCGTGCAAGTTTTGGTGAGGACGCACAGGTGAATTAGGTACCGGGAAGAGACTTGCGCGCCGACGCCTTGAATGCATTATAACTTGCACGCCTATGGTTTTTCGAGATCAGAAGATCCAAATTTGGCAAAGGCAAGATGTTCACGCAAGTTTGGATGTTGATCGCGCAAGTGCCTAGTAGGGGTCGAGACTTGCGCGCCGATGGATGACTTGCGCGCCGCCGCGAAGGGGGTCCAGTTTGCCTATAAATACTGGACCACCCCTCCTCATTTCTCACGGAGCTCAAGACTTTGAGATTGTTCAATCTCTTGTCACGCAGGTGGTTGAACTGCGCAAGTGGTAGTTGGGTCGCGCAAGTAGAGGTTTCACGCCGACTGATGGTTGAGCGCCCCAGGTGATTTGGGCAAGGAAGGAAGTGAGTCGCGCAGGTTTGAAGTTCAAGAAGGCAGAGTCACGCAGGTGCTTTGGAGACACTTGTGTGCTAGGTTATACTTGCGCGCCTAAGACTTGCGCGCCAGATGGAGACTTGCGCGCTGGGCTTTAAGAGGAGAGCCAAATATTGTTGAAGCTCACCCACCTTTCTGGAGCTGCACAAGAGCTAAAGATTGTCTGATACTTTCGGTGCAAAGTGAGATTGAAGAAGAAAACTAAATGATACATGCATGATCTCATGCATACATGGAGAATTGATTCTGACAACGCTGAGTAAGCTGAGCTTCATTAAGTAAGCAATCACATCAGTGATTGTGATTCAGGCAAACAAAGACAAGGGGATCTAGTGAATTCATTCATTGCACTAAAGAAGAAGGATTGAACTAAAAGGAGCATCAAATCTGAACCCTGATGCAAGAAATGTCTCATGCTGAACAGGAGATGAAGAACTTCAATGCACACCTATTGAAGATACCTTCACATCTATAAACTGAGTGAGACTTCACCAACGGTAGTGATCTAGGGGGAGTCAACGGGAGTGACCCGAGGGACGCAGTGATCTATCCCTGAACAATTGTAAAGGCAGTGAGCCTGGGACAGAGTGTTTGTACCCGAACCTTTGTAATCTACAGCTAGTGAAGCATAGTGGATTTAGGTACGACCGAAAACCTATCAGCGTATGGTCCTTGGACGTAGCCCTTAGTGGTGAACCAAGTAAAAATAGTTGTGTCATCTCTCTGTATGTGAATTTTTAATTGCTGTTCATATCCATCATACAGGTTTAAGTTGTTCCTACCAACGTGGGAACAAGATCCACAACTTAAAGAAGAAAAAGTTTCCACCCTGATTCACCCCTCCCCTCTCAGGGTGTCCCGGGGTCCTACAAGTGGTATCAGAGGGAAAGGTTAACGTATGTTGGATATTCTCCAGTAATTCTATTGAGAAGAGGATTTGAGTTTCTTTCCTAGAGTCAATAATGAAGAACAGTCTTGATAATGACGCAGTCATTTCTGAGCAGAAATCTATATCCACCAAGACTTTGACAAATAGGAAAAATAAAGAGAAGAAGATTATGAAGAAGTCCCCCACATCCAAAGAAGATGCAGTGTCTTGTTCTCCATGCCATTCCAATAATGAAGAAACATTAGGCTTTGAAAGTATCAAGCAGGTGGCTCAGAACTCATCCAGAGGAAAGGATGATACCACTAATTCAAGCTTTCAGGAAAAACTCAGAACATATCTGCATGATATTCCAGAAGAAAGGGTTGTTACTATTTGTAGCCTATTCCAATCTATGCAGTTTGAGATCAATCGATTAGAAAGGGAAGCTGACAATATGGAAAAGGGGTTGGAAAGAAAAGTTATGGAAAGTATGAAGCTCATCAAACGGTTGAAATTCTTTGAAGACGAAGAGGAAGTCAATAAGACTTTAAAAGAAAGGATCCATGCACTTGAAGCTGAGCTAAAGAAGAGCAATGAAGTCAAGAATTTTTGTTTGGAAGAAACATCCATTAAATTCAGGGAACTTGACTCTTTGTTACAAAACAAAGTTAAGATGCATGAAGATGAGGTTGAAAGGTTGAAGAAGACTTGTGAAGAGAAGATGATCACGATTGAAGATCAGATGATCATCCTCAATATTGTGGGTCAAATATTGGATGCTCAGTTGACCAAGATTGAGAACAAACATATTGAGACTTCACAAAAGAATGAAATGAGTGATGCTTGCACTCAATGTTCGTTGGAGGAGTCTAAAGCTGAAATGCCTCCAACATGTGATAAGAAGATTATGACAACTCTTGGTTATCCACATCAAGAATCAGTTGCTGCTGGTACTCAATGCACACTGGAGGATTCTATTGTCAAAATACCTCCAACATGTGATAAGAAGATCATGACTTCACTCTTTGATCTATCACAAGCAACTGAGAAAGTGAAGGTACCATCCAAACCATCTTGTACTCATATTTCTAAATACACTCCTACAATCAGTGCAGGTGGGAAGAAAAGTTATAAACAAGTATGGATGAGGAAAGGTGAGAAGAAGAAACCTACCACCATGGCTAGGGTGGATGGGAAGAAAAAGGAGGAAGTGGGTTCCTCAAATAGAGCACAAAAGATTAAGCAGGTGGCCCAAAAAATTAATACAGAAGACACAAAGAAGAAAAGATTTGTGGGTCAATGTTGGTGATGCAACGGATTTGGGCACTATGCACTGGATTGTCTTTATAATCCCTTACATGGAAAAGCACAGAGAATGCCTATATCAAAGAGAAGGAAGCCAGAGAAAAATAAGCAACATCAGCAGGTACAGAAGCATCTGTTTACTGCAAACAGATTTGGAATTCTTGATAACATCTATGATGTATGCAACGGCAGCTATCACAATGTAGGCACATGTCCATATCAAAATGCTTTCACTGTTGAAAAGAAAAGAAGACCTTTGATGCCGTCAAAGAATGAAGCAGCTACCTTGGGGAGAAATCAGAAGAATGTTATGAACACACATTTCCCCAAGAAGATCTCAAGTAGGGAAGCTGAGAAGACCCAGGATTTTAGATCCATGAAATTTAAGGGTCATTCATCCAAAAGAAACACTAAGTGGGATGAATCTCAGATGAACCCATGTGGAAGACCTAAACCAGCTTAAAAAGTTCCAAATGACATATTGGTCATCTGGCCAGAAGATTTTAAAAGAATGAGGAAACTTGAAGATGAGAAGGCCAAGGCTGGTGACATAGGAAAAGGAAAACTTTCACATGATGAAGACACAGTGCAGGAGAGATTGCAAACAAAGAGAAACACACGTGTCAAAGAAGTTCTGTGTGAGAGATGCAAGAAATCTGGTCACATTGTAAAAGGTTGCCTAACCTTAATACCAGAGAAAGAAGCAGTCCTTAAGAGAAGTAAGAATGTATCATTAATGATGGCTACTAAGCAGAACAATTCTCCACACAAAGTAGAAGAGAATGTGAATAGAGGCATGCCACACCGACAGATGTCAGAACATTTATTCAAATGTGCAGGCATGAAGACTGGAGTGAACAGAGGAACTTGGTTGAGAAAATAACCTCAACCAAGAAAGTCTTCTTAATGAAGCAAGAAGGAACCATCTTATTCCTGTAATCATTTGTGTATTGCATTTGTGCTAATAATGCAGGGAATTGAAGGTGAAGCATGCTCTCAGGGGGAGAACCTGAGAAGTAGTGAATGTTGTCAACTCTTTATAGCCAAGCTGAATAAGTTTCCATCCTTGGTAGATTCTTCAATTGATATTCAAAGATTATGATGATGACGGATCACTCTTGATGAAGATGATGAGGAGTGTTTCCCTTGAGGGGGAGAAGAATGAAGAAGCTTCCATAATCACTATTTCAATCAATATCAACTCCAACTGGACTCAAAAGCAGTTACTCTGTGAATTTCTTGAAGAACACACCAATGGAGAAGGTATGTCATTTCTCAATCACTATCCCTTGGTTACTCAGATCAAAGATTATTTTACAAAGGGGGAGTAACTGAATTGATCAGTGACATAAAGAGAATGGAAGTGCCCCAAGGTCACGTATCCTGTTGATTGCACTTGAATGTTTTTGATCTATTTGCTGAAGTGAGTGCAGGAGTTTTAGGTTGATTATTATCTATCATAGTTGATCTTCTTCTACCTGTAATTAAAGTGGTAAACCCTTGAAGACAAGATACATGAGTTATCATCTCATGTTGGTATCATGATCTGTGGATAATGGACAGCCTTGTTTACTTAATCAAATCCTCTTGTTTTCTACATCGAGCATTGCTCAAGTAGACTTAGAGTTAAATGATTAATGAAACACTGCTTAAGTGTGGATTGATACCCTCCCTACCATGTGATTTGTATTTCTTGTCAATAAGGGGGAGAGAAAGTGAAATGAAAAAGAAACGTTGATTTGCTGAGAAGATTCTCATTTTGACATTGACAGATTCATTTCAGAAGATGTATAAGGTATTGACAACCAAATACAAAGGGGGAGATTGTTGGAACCACTTTGTGTATAAGGTTGTATTTGTTGTCAATAGTTGTCAATGCAGATCAAAATTAAGAAGATCATGAAGTACTCTGATGAAGTAGAGGAGTGGTGATTCGGATGATTGTTGTGCTGATATTAAGTTCAAAGAACATGTGTCAATGGTGATACATTGTTTACAACAATGAAGAATGTGAGGATTAATCCATTCAAGGATGATTAAAGAAGAATGAGGTTTTTGGATGAATACCATGCAATTACTCATGATTGCATGAGAACTATGCTAGAGACTTCTTGACGGATTGAATCACATGCTTTTCATGAATTTGATCATGAAAATTGATGAAGAAGACAATGTGCCAATGAGTTGACTTCTGAGATGGCCATGCACATCACATTGTATCAGAATATAATGGTACTAAAGCTGTTCCTTCAGAGAATACATATCACAATAGTGGAGTTTGTGATTAAAGCAAAAGAGTTGCTAAAAGATACAGATCACCAAGAATAAGTGTTGTTGAGGTGACCGTGCTTGTCGACAAAGCAAACAAACGACATACAAATTTGTTGACAAAGGAGATTCCATGGTGACATGTCAAGTTCAAGAGTTGTGGTCAACGATCTATGTTTGATTCAAGAACATCGATAGAGGAATGGATGATCTAGAGGCGGTACAAAAAGAGCAGATACAAGGTGTCGTCGTTTTCCAGTGTTTACCAAATTTGCCTCAAAATCATCAAATGAAGAAGAGTGATTTTGGAAAAGGGACTTGCGCTCCATACTCTTTGAGGATAGGAAACTTGCGCGCCATATGTTTTTGAAGATCAGAGCATCAAAATATGGCAAAGGGATAAGGGTCGCGCAAGTTTTGGTGAGGTCGCGCAGGTGAATTAGGTACCGGGAAGAGACTTGCGCGCTGACGCCTTGAATGCATTATAACTTGCGCGCCTATGGTTTTTTGAGATCAGAAGATCCAAATTTGGAAAAGGCAAGATGTTCGCGCAAGTTTGGATGTTGATCGCGCAAGTGCCTAGTAGGGGCCGAGACTTGCGCGTCGATGGATGACTTGCGCGCCGCCGTGCAGGGGGTCCAGTTTGCCTATAAATACTGGACCACCCCTCCTAATTTCTCACGGAGCTCAAGACTTTGAGATTGTTCGAGCTCTCGTCGCGCAGGTGGTTGAACCGCTCAAGTGGTAGTTGGGTCGCGCAAGTAGAAGTTGCGCGCCGACTGATGGTTGAACGCCCCAGGTGATTTGGGAAAGGAAGGAAGTGATTCGCGCAGGTTTGAAGTTCAAGAAGGCAGAGTCGCGCAGGTGCTTTGGAGACACTTGTGTGCCAGGTTATACTTGCGCGCCTAAGACTTGCGCGCCAGATGGAGACTTGCGTGCTGGGCTTGAAGAGGAGAGCCAAATATTGTTGAAGCACGCCCACCTTTCTGGAGCTGCACAAGAGATAAAGATTGCCTGATAATTTCGGTTCAAAGTGAGATTGAAGAAGAAATCTAAATGATACATGCATGATCTCATGCATACATGGAGAACTGATTCTGAAAACGCCAAGTAAGCTGAGCTTCATTAAGTAAGCAATCACATCAGTGATTGTGATTCAGGAAAACAAAGACAAGGGGATCTAGTGCATTCATTCATTGCACTAAAGAAGAAGGATTGAACTAAAAGGAGCATCAAATCTGAACCCTGATGCAAGCAATGTCTCATGCTGAACAGGAGACGAAGAACTTCAATGCACACCTATTGAAGAGACCTTCATGTCTAAAAACTGAGTGAGACTTCACCAACGGCAGTGAGCTAGGGGGAGTCAACGGGAGTGACCCGAGGGACGCAGTGAGCTATCCCTGAACAATTGTAAAGGCAGTGAGCCTGGGACAGAGTGTCTGTACCCGAACCTTTGTAATCTACAGCTAGTGAAGCATAGTGTATTTAGGTACGACCGACAACCTGTCGGCGTATGCTCCTTGGACGTAGACCTTAGTGGTGAACCAAGTAAAAATAGCTGTGTCATCTCTCTGTATGTGAATGTTTAATTGTTTTTCATATCCATCATACAGGTTTAAGTTGTTCCTACCAACGTGGGAACAAGATCCACAACTTAAAGAATAAAAAGTTTCCACCCTGATTCACCCCTCCCCTCTCAGGGTGTCCCGGGGTCCTACAGAAACTGTTCTAGATACACAAGTAATGCGTAGGATTAAAAGAGAGGTTAAAGAACCATAATGGTATAAATTTATAGTCACCAAAGTTGGTGACTCAGTATTAGTTGATAGTGATGATCATATAACCTTCATGAAAGAAGTAAGTGGCATAGATGTTTCCAAGTGGCAAGAAGCCATTAATTTTGAAATGGATTCCATACACCAAAACCAAGTTTGGATTTTGGTAGATCCTCCAATGGATGTAAATCTCATTGGTCACACATGGGTATTTGATAAGAAATCATACATGGAAGGATAAGTCAATACCTATAGTTAGAATTCTAATTGCCATTACAGCTTACCGTGACTATGAGATTTGGAAAATGGATGTCAAAACAGTATTCCTTAATGGGAAACTTCATGAAGATGTCTATATGACACAACCTGAAGGATTTGTGACTCCAAAGGATGACAACAAGATATTTAAATTCCAAAAATCCATTTATGGATTAAATAAAGCATTCGGGTCATGGAACATTCATTTTGATGAAGCCAAATGGAATTTTTTTTCATAATAAATGAATGTGATACTTGTGTCTACAAATGGTTTAGTGGGAGTGAAATCATTTTCTTAATAGTATATGTCGAACATATATTACTTATTGGAAATGAAATATCAGTCTTATAGTCTGTTAAGGCATGGTTGAATAAATGATTCTCCATGAAAGACTTGGTCAAGGTAAAATATATTCTTGGAATCAATATCCATCATGATAGATCCAAGAGACTGCTCGGCTTAAGTAAAAGTACATATATTGACAAGATACTGAAGAGATTCAGTATGGAACAATTGAAGAGGGGATTGTTGTTGGCATCACATGGCATTCATATTTCTAGGAAGATGTATCCTTGGACATATTAATAAAGAAATAAAATGGAAAGGATTCTATACACATCAACGATTAGGTCAGTCATGTATGTTATTCTATGTACTAGGTCAGATTTCACCCACACATTAAGTATGGTAGGAAGATATCAAGATGACATAGGTGAATTTCATTAGATAGAAGTCAAGACTATCATTAAGTATATGAGGTTTGCTAAGGATATGTTCCTATTTTATATATTATATGATAAAATAGTCATCAGAGGATATGAAGATGCTAGTTTCCAAACTGATCAAGATGACATGAAGTCACAAATGGGATACACCTTCACTTTTAATGGAGGTGTTGTGAGCAGGAAGAGATCAGAGCAGGTTGTGGTCGTAGATTATACAACAAAGTCCGAGTATATTGTGGATTTTTAGGCTGCTAAAGAAGCAATATGGATGTGAAACTTCATCCAATATCTTGATGCGGTAACTAGATGTAAAGATCTTATCACACTCTATTGTGATAATACTATAGAGATGGATCTCGCAAGAGTCAAGGTCACATTAGTGGATAAAGCACATATTTCAAAAGTATCATATCTTGAGGGATTTTTCTCAGAGAGGTGAGGTTGTAGTGAGTAGTATTTCCATGAAAGACAATTTTGTGTACCCCTTTACTAAATTCTTGATTTATTAGAAACATGATTATCATATGAGGTCTAGAAAACTAAAATTCGTAAGCATTTGGAGCTAATCCAAGTGGGAGTTTGTTGGAGTTGGTGTCCTAGGACCAACTATTTGTACTTTGATTACATGTATATTTGATATATTAAATATTAATAAAACTTCTTATTATATATTTTTTATTATTTTTCATGACTCTAATGTTATAATGTTCTAGATTATATGTTGCATTGATAATTTCATGGTAGTTCTCTACTATGATGAGAACCTTGAAGTGCTATGATGATATTCTTAAATGTAGTTATGCATTCAGATAACATACTATTATGGGACCCATAGTATATAGACTGTCATGTGAGAGTACTCGTAAGCGGATGAGACTTCTTCTCATGAAGTTCACACTTGGTAATATCCAATATAAGATATTATAATGACAAAAGCATCAGTAGGAATTCCACATGTTTTGTGTAATCGGATATTCTTATATATGAGCATGTGTAATGATCCTCAGACTTTAAGATTGTCATTAATGCATGTCATGACTCACTCACTCATATTTTTTGATCAAAACTATGATGTCATGTATTCTCATTGAGGTAGGACACATTGGGTGTACCATGATTGACATGTCATTAATGGATAAGTCGATGAAAGATTTTTCTCTTCCATCTTTATGAAAGTTGATATCTCAAACCTTTGATCGGAATAGTACTGTATCATTAAATTTTGTGGACATGGTGAAATGATGCATTTATTTTGAATATTCAAAGAAATACATATTGAGAAAATAGGTTGGTGGCACGGATGTGCAACATACTTGATGAAATATTGTGACAAGAAGATTATATTACGCAGTGATTGTTCCTACATGATTATTGTCATTGTGAAATTAAGTTATTTCTTATAGTCACCTTGACCCATTGCTAACAATAATCTTGGAATTTAAGAAAACCCATCTAATTTCAACGATAAAGAATCATAAAGGGTTACACACTAAGTGTTTTTGATGATCTCAATTAAATTCTATTTGAATTTAATTAATTGAATAAATATTATTCTCAAGACCAAAGGATAATTTTATTCATGTTTTATCGATTAAAAATATTTATTAATGAATGAAATATTTAAACTAAATATTTATTTGGGTGTCCAATAAATGTGAGAGAAGTTTGAATGGACCAAGACCATGTATGGAGACAAATATTAATTAACAAACTGGTTAAATAATATTTTTTATTGCGCAAGTTGACGCACGCCAAAAAATAATATTCTTATTATTATGTGACATTGGGTTTATTAAATATTATAATATTATTTAAGGTTCTACATGAAATTAAATAATATTTTAACCTAAACTCTAGCTCTATAAATAGACAGTTATGTCTATTGTGTATTGCATCTAAAATCAAAACTTGATAATTGTTGCGCACAATGAAACTCTCTGGACTCCTCCTTTCTCTATTCCTCTCAAGAGAGAGAAATGAAAGAGAGATACCTTCAATATTAAAGGATGGTCAATTAATGTGAATAAATAAAGACAATCAACTCACCTCACTAGCACCCGAAAATTGATTGGCATTACTCGAAGATCAAAGGAGAGTGTGTGGATCACTGCTAGAGAGATTCTATTATTAGATCCTCAAATCGCAATGATGGTAGTCTGAAATGGTTTTTTTAGATGATCAACATCTACATCGAAGAAAGAATTCTCCCCCGGGAGGAAAGTGATCATGCCAGGTACTTCATATTCCATCCCTATAAAGGAGTAAAATGATAAATCTATCATTTTTAAATTCCTCCCAATAGAAAAATTGATCTAAGTTACTCCACATGAAACCTTTCTCATCTATAAAAGCATTTAACTTCTTGTCCCATTATCTTTGTTCTTGTTTCAAGCCGTGGATACTTCTCTTTAGTTTACACACCAATTTATTGTTTCATTGATCTATGAAACTGGTTGGTTGCTTCATGTAGATCTCTTCCTACAAATCCACTATAGTACCCCCCCCCCAATTTCAAGTAATCAACTCTTTCTTTATGATTTTTAAGTATGTAAAGTATATTGGTGAATTTTGAGAGATTTTGGAGAACTTTTGAAGTGTTTCTGGAGTTTTTCTACAGGTGCACGGTTGATACATGGTTTGGGAAACCTATGAAACACCTATAGGAAACTGTACACAATAAAACAGATAAAAAGGGGAAGGTGTACAGATTGTGCATGGTTTTTTCAAACTATGCAGAAGCCTAGGAGAAACTGTGTTGTGTTGAGAATTCATTAGACAGTAATATTTGGCACTATCGGTACACGGTTTGGTAACCATTTAATCCAACCATGTGAGGTCTCCCTTAGAGAAAAAGTAGGAGCATGGTTAGCACATGGTTTACCTAATTGTGTGACTAAACCATCCACAGGTCAAAAGTTAGATCCTTAAATTGTGGATCTGATGTATTTTCACCTCTAAAGGATTTGTTTTTTCCCCAAAATAGACCTAACTTGGGATTTTTCTCACTCAAGGGTTGGAGAACCTATCCCCATCTAATTGGAAGTGATCTGGAGTCATTCCTTGGTGCGTTGAAGCCCAATTATTTTGGTAATCCTTTATTCTTATTAGTTCTTGATGAGTTTTCTTAGATATATTTCTCCCTTTCTCTTGGTTTCTTGGATCTACACCCGATGTGGGTAGATCTAGGGTTTTGTATTTCAAATATGTTTATATTTGGTCTTTTTGTTGATAGGGGAAGGGACCTAAGGCAGGTTCGTGGAGGTTTATCCTGGTTTTGTGGACGTTTGAGTGTCGTTCTTCATTTTTTCCATAAAACTCAAGGTAGGTGGCTTCACTCTAGACTCCTCTATTTACAACTTGAAGTCATATTTTCAAATTGGTTATTTTTCTAAATTTTGGTTTTTAAATTTTTGTTCAATTCATGGTTGAAACCCTCTTTATTTTTTGTTTTTATATTTTTTTATTTTGTGGATATTGGTTGTGCAAGTGCTTTGGTTTCTTGATTTTAAAATGTATATTTTTTGGAATTATGGTAAATGGTTTCATTGAAATTTTTTAAATAAAAGGATGGTTTTATTGAAATATATTTGAAATGGTTTGTTTGAAAGGTTTTCAATAAAAGTACGGTTTTATTAAAATGGTTGAAATGATTGTTTTGGAATTGGGTTTTGGCATAAAGGGTTGTGTGTGTTTATATGAATTCAGGACAGATAAGGGTAAGGATTCTCCCCCAACATTCTGGGATGGATAAGGGTCAGGGCTCTCCCCTATCAAAATGTGTTTATTTAGTTTTTTGTGTTCATGTGCATTCAGAACAGACAAGGGTGTGAATTATCCCCCATCATTTCTATGATGGATAAGGGTCAAGGATTTCTCCCATCAAAATGGTTAAGGGTAATAAGTATCCCCCATCATTTCTGGTATGGATAAGGGTTAGGGATTTCCCCCACCAAAATGGAACTTGTAAAATGGTTTTAAATTATTGTTTGGGTGTTTTCCTTGGAAGTTGTTGTTATCTTGAAAAAAAAAATTCTATGTCACTTATTTATATTTTTATATAAAATATTTTAGAAATTTTTTTATATAAAATATTTTATATAAATTTTCTAACATGTTCTATCCTAATGGCGTGAGTAGGGAAGTCATTTGGGGAAAACCTGCTGAGTTTCATTACTCACCCCTACTTTGGAACATTGGTTTTTTTTAGATATAGTTTATCAGGACATAAGAAATGGTACAGTATCACACTTCTCTAGTGGTATTTTATAATACTTGGGCTATTTCGTGGCATTGGAGCATAGAGTATGATTGGAGTTTGGAGTTTTTCCTTAGAGTCTTTGAGTCTTGTCTTCCACTATGCACTTTGATATTATAGTCTTCTTCTATGGTACTTGGTTTTAGTTTGATTTTGATATATGAAATGTTGATTTGTATTTCATTGTTATCATGCATCATATAATGGTTTGTTTTGTTATGGATTTTTTGGTTAGTTATTTTATTCTTAAAGGGAAAATAATCCCCCATGTGTATTAACGTCCTTCAGCATTTATTGTCAGTCTTTGACATCTTGGGGATGTCACTTAAGGCTAATTAATGGACTTCCACCTTGACTCAAGACAATGAGGAGGGGTGGGATGTTACATCCACCATGAAGCAATGCAGTCTTTACATCCATTTTCTCTATATGAAAATTATCGAAAGAAACCAAGCTCAGTATTTTTTGGATGGTAGTGTGTTTAACCACCGGTGAAAATATTTCAGAGAAGTCAATTACTTCCTTCTATGAAATCCTTTGAAGACCATCCTAGCCTTGTACCTTCTTTTATTGTCAATTTCTTCTTTCAAATGGAAGAATGATTTGTTCTCAAGTGATTTCTTCCCTTGTGGTAGTTCTATTATCTCTTCGGTTTCATTTACATGCAATGAATCCCACTCATATTTCATAGCTAACTCTCACATGAAAAAAACACTGAGACTAATCCTAGTAGATCTTCACAATTCAACTTACAGCACTTCTTGTTTTGGTACTACTATTTCTGAAGATTCAACTTTTAGTACTCTGACCTAAGCTTCAGCAGTCCTAGATCACTCTGGTGCATCTTTTTTCAGTCTAAATTTCAGACTCTCAATGCTCCATGAACTCTCTTGAAATTATATCCTTTAGTAACTCTTGTTCAAATAAACTTTGATATAGTCATTTGATTCTTTATTCCCAAATATCTTTTCATCCAAGTTCCAGTCATTCCACAAGACCTTCCCATTGAAGAGAACATTTTGATTTATGACTATCTTCTGATTGACATAATCCCAGAGCTGGAATCCAAAATTTTAATCATCATATCTCACAAAGAAACATTTCTAGGACTTAACTTTGAAATTATGAAAACTTTAAGGTGGGTAACTTCCGCTGGTTTACTGGTCCACAGATGCTCTGGAATCTCATGCCCCATCAGTGCTAAAGTATTTATGCTAACTAGATATGTCACACAATTAAATGATTCCACCCAAATATCCTTAGGCATTCCAAAATGTATCATCATGCTTTGTTCCATTTCAATTAAAGTATTATTCATTATCTCACCCATGCTATTCTGCTCTGGTGTCCCGGATACAGTCTTTTTCATCCTGATTCCCTTCTTCTGATAGTAGTTTTGAAAATACCTTCTGTTGTATTCACCACCATTATCAAACATTGAGTGTTTCATCTTGAATCCAGTTTCCACCCAAATCTCCTTAGACATTCCAGAATGTATCCTCATGCTTCGTTCCTTTTCAGTTAACTTCTGATTCATTCACTCACCCACACCATTCTACTTTGGTGTCCTGGATATAGTATTTTCCATCCTAATTCCCTTCTTCTGATAGTAGTTTCGAAAATACCTTCTCATGTATTCACCACCATTATCAAACCTTAATCATTTCAGCATGTGTCCAATTTCCCTAAATTTCCTTGTTGAATCATCAATGAAAGCGACAAAGTACAAGGATCCTCCATGAGAACGAGCTAGAGTAGGCCCCCAAACATTTGTGTGAACAAGCCCTAACTCCTGAGATCTAGGCTTCCTTCCATTAAAGTTGAACTGTTCCTTTCTTTGTTTCCTGAGTATACAACTCTCACAGCTTAAAATTTTAGTGTGATTAAACTTCAGTACTAAGGTGTATGAGATGGAAATTCCACAACTCTGAACTTTTGGAAGTTGTTACTCCAATAATTGTTTCTCCATCTGATCTTCCAGACAGATACAAGGTTCCATTCTTTAAATTTTTGTTCACAATCATGATCCTCAAGTAATTTTTTATACTCCATTCATGAATTTTGTTCCAAATATTGTTTCATCCAGTGACCAATAGAAATAAGTATATTTTATAGACCCAGTATGTTTCAAACTTCTTTAAACTATAAGAAGCTTCCATTTGTTGAATCTTCTAAATACATAATTCACCATTTAATCATGCATCTTTGCTTTTTCATACAATGGAACAATGTTCTAGAATAAATAGCTCATGATTTCACTAGAATTATGATGCTCAATAGTAAACTGCTACTTCCTTCAGTTGAACCATTTCCGGAACTTGAACTTCTGGAAGTAAATTTTCCCTACGATCTCTACACAATCTCTTTTTAGATTCCCCTTCTTCCCGTAATGTCCATATATAGGGCTAGGGACAACTGATTTCCCTCGAATTTTTTATCTGGAATTATCTTCCAATTTCTTACAACCTCTTTGTTGTGGGGATAATCCTTTACCTTCGACATTTACTATGGTACTGATAGGTGATTAGATTTATCTTCATCTGATCTATTTATTCAAAATAAGATTTCTAACATCCCCAAACACGAGGTTGGTCTTCTCATAAGTATTAATTATGACAGTTATATAGTAGCCCTAGCCTTTACACATATTATTACATGATTTTAATCATAATTAACCATCAAATACAATTAAGGATCGTAAATTCTAGTGTCTTTGAAAGAATAGGTATATAATTAGAAAATATAAAACCAAAATAAAAACATATTTTATTTAATATCGATAATGAGATTCTAACTTCCATTGAAATCTTACATCTTCATAGGATAACCTAGGGAATATATGAACAAATGGATGAACTAAAAACCCATTAAGGGAAATAAACATAGAAATAAGGCATGGAATATGGGTGAGAATACATAACATGATAACATAAAAAAGACCTGAATAAACATAAGAAATAATAATATATATAATATGGGATCATGTAATCATGGAATCATAGGAACGTGGAAACAACATACAACATGACATAAGAATGAGTCAAGGATAACTACCGAGACCCACATGGAGAAGCATGAGTCAAGGCTAACTGCCAGGACCATTGTACATGGCAGAAAAAGTCCCATAAAGGATTTAGATTCACTTCATGTTCCAACATGATGTCTCATGAGAGTAAACATTACCCAATGCATTGGAGCACTATTTGGGTGCACCCATCATAACATGGTCATGCATATGTGTTCCACATGAATAATCATACAAAAGGAATACACATGAGGACTTCCCATGGAAAGAAATGGGTATTGTAAACAATTCATAAGGATCGAATGGCCCGAAGGCCTTCTTTTTTATTTTATTATGGATAATCCCCCTTTTAAGGGTTGAAGGGGAACTCGTACATGACCTGTAGGCCCAAGGCATAAGGCCTGACTGACCCACAATACATGACCCGAAGTCCCAGAGGCATACCATGACCAATACATGACCCGTAGTCCCATCATACTTGAACTATCCCTCCCAATATTCTATTTCATTGATCACCTATCTCCCCACCTTGCATTGCTGATCGGCTAGCATTGCCATGTACAAAGCTGCATGGTGCCTGGTCCCAATAGCGGCTGTCATACCCTCTCATTCTTCCAATCCAGTTAGCTCTGCTTCTGGTGACTGCTACTCTTGTTGCTCTGATCCTCTTTTGGGGCCTATTCTTTGTGAACTGGGCTACTCCATGGTCTATGTGGCCCAAAGGCTCTGTGGCCCGAAGGCCTTTGATGACCCGAAGGCCCTTGAGACCCGTAGGGCCAAACTGGTGGCCCGAAGGCCCAAATCGGTTGAATACTTATGGATTCAACAGTACTGAACAGTAACTTCTACAGTGGTTGCTATAGTACTTGGAAATTTGTCTCCACCCGGTTTTGAACCTGGGTCTCTTGGATGCCAAGCAGGAGCCCTTACCACTCGGGTACAGGCTCGTTGGCTAAACAATGGATGTATTATAAAGGTGTCCATGAAAGAATGGATTTAAATAATAAATGAACATTCATAAGAGAAAATAGGCATATATAATGATAAATGATGTCCAAATAAATCGAAAACATGTAAAAACAGTGTTTAAAAAACTTTATAAATTATCCACTTTAGTGCAATTTAAGGGAAAATTTTCAAGATTCTTTAAAACAAAAAAGGCATAATTGTTTGTATAAAACCATAAATTAATCAAGATAGTTTTTCATGATAAAATGATTGATTTTGGAAAAATAATAGTGGCTTAAAATGGATTATGGAGTGCACTTGAAATGGGTAATAAATCAGGAAGTTCCCTTTAATCATGCCTGCTTATTGGGAGGAATTGAGAAGTGAACCTTATAAAAACATATATTTCTCCATAAAAGAATGAATAATTGAGATAGTAACATATATTTGGAATATAAATACATAACATAGTAAAATTAAATAAGAATAATTAAGAATTACATTGTAGTAAAGAGATAGAAAACGTAACCCAAAGGAAAAAATGGAGGTTTAGAAAGAATCACTTACCTTATTTCAGAAATTGTTTTGCACTTGATCTTAATGTCCTAGATAATCAAATTAGATCCATTAATTGATTAATTAAAACCCTTTTCTACATTTATTTTATTTAGTATAATTTTATTAAGTTCATTTATGGTCTTTTTAATGAGTTATAAGATATAATTTCATCATTCGAGAGCATTCATTTATTTGGTTTTCATGATTGGTTTACTTGTATATATGTATTAAAATCATATAAAATGAGAATAGTTGTTCAAAATTAAAATTATATGTTATTAATGAACTTATAGAATATTAAATGGTCTTATATATCATATTTTTTCAAGATTAAAGTATGATTCATTAGATAGAACATTAATGATAATCGTTAGATTATTTTGTCATAATTTTGATCATCGCAAACTGGTTTTGTTTTATTAATTAATATTATGTATATATACGGGTTAAAAAAACATTAAATAAGTTTTAATACGTATATTATAATCATATTTAATCATAAAAATATTTTTATGACTAGTATTGAAGGCGGTAATGGAAATTGAAAACCTGTTGTCCTTGAATGTGATAAATTAACACATCACGAACAGTGTTTTCATTTTTAGAAAAAAAATGGTAGGGGAAGAGAAATTATGATGGTTTGTTCCATTAACACAATAAAATTTTATTATATAAAAGATACTGGAGTTATAATGTCACTTGGATAAGGGAAGGTGAGGAGATGATAAGAAAAGAAAAGAAAATGAAAAGAGAATAAATGAAAACAAAAGAGGATTTTACCTCTTGAATTCCTTCTCCTTGAGAACCTCAAGCACTTTAGTTTGGTCTCTTATTGAGACCAAAGTCTCCTAGACGTGGGGGAGAGACTTAGGAATAGTATTAGGCAGAATTTGGACAAGATTCCGAGATTTTGTGGTGTGAAGAGAAGTGGTAGTGAGGGGTGTTACTTATAGTGGAGGATATAAGTGTTTTTTTATTATTTTATTCATTTGTTTATTATTTTGGCTCAAGACTATGAATAGTATATATTCTTATAACTAAATATAGTAACTAGTGCATGTTAGTTTGAACCAATGGTGATTAAACCATCCATACATCAACCATAACTCAATAATTCATGTATTTAGCTTATATCGTAAATTACTGTATTTCACTATTCACCAAAATTCAATTATTTTAGAAAAATCCCAAAAATTCACCTTAAAATTTTTCAACATGGGGAATTAAAAAATAGACTCCATTTTATAAAAATGATTTTACAAATATGATAAATTTAATTTTTAATTAAAATCACCATTTATTTGAAAATTCCCAATTTTAAAATTATAACTGATTTTATAACACTTTGAAAAATTAATTAAGGTCTCATAAAATTATATTATAACCATAAGACAACAAAATATTAATTTATGAATCTATTTTATGGAAATAAATTTTCTTTTAATTCATTAAATTAATTATAAAATTGTTAATAAATATTTATGTTTCATAAAAATACATACTTAATTTATCATTTTTAAAACATTTATTTACTTATTCCATGATATAAATGTATCATATTTTCATTTAAAAGATTCCTAAATTTTATTTATATTTTCATAAGTGAGGTTACTATTTTATTGGTTGGATTACTAATGGTCACATTACTATTCCAAAAGTCATGATATTATTCCATTGGTTTAGGTTCCTTAATTTCTATAAATACCTCTTATTTCATTCATTCTTCATTTATAAAGTTTGTATTGTGTTATCTATGTGATTTTTATGAGATTTATACTATATGAAATAATGATAAGAATAGAAGTTTCATTTATAGAATTTTGGTTCGTTACATTCTTTCCCCCTTACGAAATTTCAGCCTCGAAATTTCATTTTACAAACTAAGGAGAAAAAAGTGAGGGTACTTCTACTTCATTGCTTCCTCCAGTTCTCATGTTGCCTCTTCATACTTACAGTTCCACCATAGTACTTTGACCAGGTGAGTGGTCTTGTTGTATAGAACTTTATCTCTACAGTCCAATATCTTCATCGGATGCTCCTCATAAGAGAGATCATTTTTCAACTATACTTCCTCTTAATTCAGTACATATGAGGGATATGGTATGCACTTCCTCAAGAGGGATATGTGGAATATATCATGTACTTTAGACATGGTTGGTGGAAGTGCTAGTCGATAGGCCAAAGATCCTACATTATTGAAACACACGGTCGATTTTCGCCTATCGACCGTTCAAAGTTCTGATGCTATGCTAAAGTGTATAGCAGTACTCGAGTTGAATCCTCGGCGATGATACTTTTTAATAGTTGGTTGTTTTTAGTTAATTGTAATCTGATTGGGGGGTTTGTTTTTAGAGCTTATAAAATAATTTATGGATGATGTTTGATTTAACAAATTGATAAATATTGTGGTGAGTTCATTATTAGGGAGTTAAGCTTGTGATATCCTTGAGATTTGCTTTATATTGCATTTAAATTAACACCCACTTCACAAGATAATGTTGATTGGAATTCCTAAGTGTTAAGGTTTTAATACAAGCCTTAAATTAACTTAGTTTTATAATCATTACCATTACTTGTTTATGGTAGTGTTTTTATGGTTCCAATAATCCATAGAAACCACATGTTAAACAAAATATGTCATTAATCCATGACATGTTAAGTCCAACATACACAATGTTAAATTAACGAATACTCATCGAGAAAATACTCTCAATCACTTAACATACCTAAATTTTGAATCACACCAATGAGAAATTTTCTCATACATTTGGGTTTTTAATATTCTGGTTATAATTATTATGATGATAAATTAAGAAGAGAAGAAAAAGAAAGGGATAAGAAAAGAGTGGTGCGTCGAACACACACACACGGACAATGATGATAATTAAAAATGGGCTTTCGATTGAATGAGGAAGAAAAGGAAAAGGGAAGTGGATTAAACTTTATTTTAACTATTTTAAGAACATTAACATTAAACTACAGAAGGTGGATGAGAATAATATATATTGAAGAATAAACTTGTATTAAAACAGAATTACAAAAACAACACTTGCGAGATTACAAATGAAGAAAAGCACAAAAGTGAAAGGAAACAAAGAGAGGAGGAAGGGTATCTCAAGTGAAATATGTTAGGTCCTACCAAGACTTTGTAAAGGCTTTGTTCATGCCAATTGATTCTCATATCTTCTGAAATGCCAACCCCTTTGAAGGAGAGGAGGGGGTGTATTTATAGCCCAAGGAAGTGGACTATTTGAATTCTCAATCTGTCCCTCCACTTGGCTCGATGATTTGGACATCCAGAAAGCTGAATATCGAGATATATTCTTCTTAAATGGTGAAGATAATAATGTTTTCCGACCTCTCTTAAAATTTGGTGTCATTTAGACCTATGGATCCAAAGTTATGTCTGTTTTATTAAACAATTTTAATCTGTCCATTTCAATTAAATCTTTTTAAAGTCCAAAATGTGAAAGGGTTTTTGAATAGGAATATTCCTTCTAAGCCGAATGATTTCTTCAAAAAAGTTGGCCGCCTATATCTCATATTTCACACTATAAAATATCAGCTCGATTTGATGATTACATCATGAGATATTTCATGCATAGTTTCTGGATTTTAATTCATGACCAGAATGGTGGGCTGGACTTCAAGGCATTAGTTGGGCCTCTTGTTCTTGTATTTGGACCTTCAAATTTTTATCCATGATTCCTTTGGATAATCTTGAACATATTGAGAGTTTCATAAAATTTGGGCTTCGTTATTTAGACCAGTAACTCAATCATCATTGATGGTCCAGTTTCTTCACAGATTCTGTAGGCCCTCTTGTGTGGTCCATATGAGCTTTCAAATGGAAAAATTATCCCATGATCCCTTCTAATGAAATGTTTTATATTGAATTATGAATCCTAAAAAACAATAACAACACAATTTGGATCAGTAGGGTGATATTTATAAATAAAATAGTAAACTAACTCAATTGTACTACTTCTAAAAATGCTCAAAAATTATACTTAGTATTAAAATATTAATATTTCACACACATTATGCATGTTTCATATAAAATTAGTAAAGGGAGTATATAATAAGTCATTAAAATATTAATAACATCAGATCCCCCACACTTAGTCTTATTAATATCCTCATGTACAACAAATATAAAAATATAACAAAATCATTTTCACTCACCAACAAATATTAAAATTTTGTTTTCTCCAATCAGGGGAGGTTTAGACTATTTCACTCATCCATTTTGAATTCCACCACAAGTTGTTACAGAAAAAATGTTCCAAAACTAATTCATTTTTTCATGCTCAAATTTATAATTGGAAAATGTGGAAACTCAAAACTCACACCTCTCAAGATGATAAAATTCATTTGTGAAGGTTCACTCTTTCACCAACCAAAAGTGAAAATCTTAGATTTTGAAAGAGATATCAGCTTCCAATCCCTATACAAAGTGCACAAGAATCAAGAGGTATTTTTAAGGGGTTTTTATGTGGCTATGGGATGGTAGTAATATAATGTCCAAGAGAGAGAAGAAGAGGGGTAAAACACCAACATAGAAAAGGAAATGCACATTTTTTTTGAAATAAAACATGGAAAGAAATGAAAACACATATTTACAAGGGAATGATTGTGTGAATAAAGACAAAATAAAGGATAAAAATTTGAAGGGGATGAGAAGATTAAATGTTTAAAAACCACAACACTTCTCCCAATGACATAATAATATAATGCAAGTGTTCTTTTTTTCTTTTTTTCTCTTTTTTCGAAAGTTGAACTTTGAAAAGATCTCACACTCATATCTCAACCCATGATTGATCTCCTCACGACACTAATTGTAATAGTTATAACAGGATCAAATTTTGAGGAAGAGTGATTTTTTACCAACCTAAGAAACAACCCTTTTTTATTTTTATTTTTATTTTTTTGATTTTTTTTTTGAACACTTTTCAATTGTACATGATAAACATATATACATTACCAATGACATAATAATATAATGCAAGTGTTCTTTTTTTCTTTTTTTTCTCTTTTTTCGAAAGTTGAACTTGGAAAAGATCTCACACTCATATCTCAACCCATGATTGATCTCCTCACGACACTAATTGTAATAGTTATAACAGGATCAAATTTTGAGGAAGAGTGATTTTTTACCAACCTAAGAAACAACCCTTTTTTATTTTTATTTTTATTTTTTTGATTTTTTTTTTTTGAACACTTTTCAATTGTACATGATAAACATATATACATTACCAAACCCCGCTGAATAAAAACCTATCCCCCACACTAAAATTTATGCTTTCCATCAAGCATATGATAACATGGTAAAAATCAACAAAAGGGTACCCAAAATTAAATACATTCCCCCCACACATAAATTTCAAAATAAATATGCAATGAAAATCCATGTTGATATTGGGTGGGATAAGGAATTGGGCTTGTAATGTGGATATCAAAGAAAAGTTTTTCATAGGCTTGAAGGGGCTTTCAAAAGGAGGATTAATGTATGTTTAATGGGAGGATATTTTTCTATTATAATTCTCATGTGGCTCAAAAAATGCCTCTATCATATTAAGGCACACTAAAGTAGGAAATTCAGATTGAAGGTCCACAAACTCAAGACTCACAAATGGGGGTGAAAACACACATTTTGAAAAGATGTCCATAGGTGGCCTTGGCATGAAAGCAAATGTTGTTCCTCACAGTTTGGGAAAATCATTTTCCAAATCAAAAATTGAGCATTCAAAATTTGTTGGTTTTGACACAAAGTTGTTTATCCAAAGTCATGATGAAAATACAAAATTTTTGAGATGAAAACATGTCTGTTAACTCCCCAAAATGGTTGGACAAAATTAGAAAATTGGAAGGTGAGTAATCATGACTCTTGATTTTTTTGTATATATATATTTTTTGTTATGATGCTTTTTTTAGGTTTTTTTAGTTTTAATAAAGATACACCCACAAAAAAGAAAAAGTGAAAAAGAAAGGGTTTGATAAAGAAAGTGGTAAAAAAATGAAAGAGATAGGAATAAGAATAAAGAGGTATAGAGAGGAAGAGATAGAGAGAGAGTTAAAGGGAAAGAGGTTCCCCCTAGTTTGGATTTGGTGGGTTTCCATCTCCATCTAGTGGTGGGTCGACTGGAGAATTTGGGGATCCAGTGGAAGTCGATGTTGATCCAGGATTGTGCATCCTCTCATGGTGATGATTTAACTGATGTCCATTAACTGTGAATGTCCTTTTGGAAGAGGGGTCTTGGACTTGCACTACACCAAATGGGTAAACATTAGAAATAACAAAAGGACCTTCCCAATGAGAATTAAGCTTACCTGGTTGAATCCAAAATTGAGAATTGAAGAGCATTACCTTATCACCTTTATGGAATACCTTTCTCAGGATGTATTTTTCATGGAGTGCCTTGGATTTTTATTTGTAAAGATTAGAATTCTCGTAAGAATCAAGTTGAATATCCTCCAGTTCATCCAATTGCAATAATATTTCTTCACCAGATTTTTCAAGATCAAAATTACAAGTTTTCACTGCCCAAAATGACTTACGTTGGATTTCAACTAGCAAATGACATGATTTACCAAAAACTAGCCTAAAAAGAGACATCCCAATGGGTGTTTTATAGGCATTTTGATAATCCCAAAGTGCTTTACCAAGTATTTCAGGACAGTCTTTTATGGTGGGTTTTACAATTCTCTCAAGCACTCTTTTCACTTCTCTATTAGAAAGTTCAGCCATGCCATTTTTTTGGGGGTGATATGTAGTTGAAATTTTATGTACAACCCCATTCTTTTTCAAAATAGATTCCATGGTTTTATTACAAAAATGGGTTCCTAAGTCACTTATCAAGGAACGAGGTGTGCCAAATCGGTGGAAGATGTGTGTTTTTAGGAACTCACTAACAGTATGTGAATCATACTTTCTAGTGGGTTTGGCCTCGACCCACCTAGAAACATAATCAACCACAAGAATAATGTATGAAAATCCATTATAAGGGGGGAATGGTCCTATGAAATCGATACCCCAAACATCAAAGATCTCACAGAAAATTAAAGGTTTTTGGGGTATTACATTTTTCTTGGAAATTGTGCCAAACTTTTGGCAAGTGGGACATGATTTACAGAACTCATGTGAGTCCTTGAAGAGTGAAGGCCAAAAGAATCCAGAGTCTAGAACCTTTTGAGAGGTCCTTTGTGGTCCAAAGTGGCCACCACCAGGCATTGAGTGACAGAATTCTAAGATGGAAGAATGTTCATTTTTATCGACACATCTCCTTATTACCATGTCAGCCCCAGTTTTCCAAAGTTTATTTTCTTCCCAAAAATAGTATTTTGAGTCACTTTTCAACTTCATTTTTTATTATTTTGAAAAATATTCAGGAAAAACATCAAAAACCAAGTAATTTACAATTGAGGCATACCATGGTATTTTTGGAGTGAGAGATGAAATGTGCTCAGTGGGGAATTCAGGATCGATGATTTCAGAATGAGAATAATTATAAATTCTACTCAAGTGATCAGCCACAGGGTTTTCTTTTCCTGGTCTATCTTTGATTTCAAGTTCAAACTCTTGGAGCATTAGGATCTATCTTATTATCCTCGGTTTGGAATCACTTTTCTTGAGTAAGAACTTTATAGCAGAATCGTCTATGAATATGATGTTTTTGGCACCTAAGTGATAGGGCTGGAATTTATCTTAAGGCAAAAACCACTGCTAAAAGTTCCTTTTCAATGACAGTGTAGTGAGATTGAGTTTCATCCAATGTTTTTGAGGCATAATAGATGACATGAGGAATATTTTCTCTTCTTTGACCAAGAATAGCCCCAACGGCTCTATCAGAAGCATCACACATCAACTCAAAGGGTAAGGACCAATCTGGGGGTTGGATTATTGGGGCGGATGTTAGAGCAGTTTTGAGTTCAACAAAGGCTCTCTTGAAAACCTCATCGAAATGGAAAGTGACATCATTTTGGAACAACCGAGTGAGTGGGAGGGAAATTTTACTAAAGTTATGGATGAATCTCTGATAGAAACCATCATGACCGAGAAATGAACGGATGTATCAAACAGATTTGAGTTGAGGAAGTGATTGGATCACTTCAATTTTGGTAGGATCGACTTCAATACCATATTTTGAAACTATGTTCCCTAGAACAATCCCATTTGCAACCATGAAGTGAAATTTTTCAAAATTTAACACAAGGTTACACTTGACACACTTTTGAAGAACTAGAGAGAGTGAATTCAAGCAAGATTCAAATGACTCACCATAAATGTTAAAGTCATCCATGAAGACTTCCATGCAGTGTTCAATGAATTCAGAAAAGATACTCATCATACACATCTGGAATGTTGCAGGAGCATTACAAAGGCCAAAAGGCATTCTCCTATATTCATATGTCCCAAAGGGACAAGTGAAAGTAGTCTTTTCTTGGTCCTGTGGTGCGATTGGGATTTGGAAGTAGCTGGTGTATCCATAAAGAAAGAAATAGTGTGACTTTCCAGCTAATAATTCTAGCATTTGATCAAGTAATGGAAGATGGTAGTGATATTTTCTTGTTTCAACATTTAATTTTCTATAGTCGATGCACACACGCCATTTGTTCTTCACTCGAGTTGTGACTACCTCCCCATTTTCATTTGTGACAATAGTTATCTCACCCTTCTTAGGTACAACTTGAATTGGACTAACCCATTCACTATTAGAAATTGGGTAGATAATACCAGCTTGAAGAAGCTTGGTGATCTCTTCCCTAACTACCTCAAGTATGATTGGATTGAGTCTTCTTTTTGGTTGTCTAATTGGTTTAGATGTCTCTTCAAGATGGATGTGATGCATGAAAAGGGTAGGGTTGATTCCTGGTATGTCATCTAGGCTCCAACCTAAGGCCTTTTTGTTTTCCTCTAACACCTGAACAAGTTTGGACTCCTCGGTTTCAGTAAGTGAAGAAGAGATAATGATAGGATATGAGTGATCACGGAAAAGGAATGCATATTTCAGGTGTTCAGGTAGAGGTTTTAGATCAGTCTCATCTTTCATTTTTGGGTTAGACAACTCAGGAATGGAAGAAGGGACTTCAGTTGCTTTAGATTCATTTTACTTAATACTGTCCAAGGTAGAGCAGTAGAGATCATAATTGATGTGGGATTCAAGGGAGTTTTCAATATCCTCTAGATTTATAGAGTCTATGAATGAAAGGTCCACATCAACTTCACCATTTATGACTTGGTTAATCATGTTGTAGATTTCACAAGATCCTTTATCATCAGAACAGGATGAACATGATGGAATGAGGTTCAATTGACTCTTAGAAGTGTCCTTGGAAGCATGGATTGAGAATGCAGAGCAATCCTCATATGGGTATCACATGGCTTGGGAAATGTTGAATTTGACTATTTGGTCACCAAAATCCATGGATAAGATACATGAATGAACATCAATTTTGGTTCTAGAAGTCATGAGGAATGGTCTTCCTAGAATTAGGGGAGATCGAGAAGAGTTCATCTCACCTTCCATGTCAAGGAAATAGAAATCAGCTGGGAAGATAAGATCATTAACACGAATAAGGGCATCCTCAATTATACCCTCAGGACTAGCAGTGCTTCGATTGGCTAACTGAATTACAACACTCGTTGGATGTAAGGGACTTAGACCAAGGTTAGAGAATATGGATTTGGACATGAAATTAATTGAGGCTCTTAAGTCTATGAGTACATCATCAAAGTTAGAACTTCCAATTTGGCATGGAACTGTAAAGGTCCCTGGATCTTTGCACTTTATGGGAATAGGTTGTTGGGTGGAAACATTTTCAAAGGTCCTAAGTTGCCTCTTGTGAGTGAAAAATTCCTTGAGAAACTTGGCATACTTAAGAATTTGTTTTATGGCATCTAAGAGAGGAATGTTGACTTCAACACGTCTAAACATGTCGAGCATTTCAGGATCAGGTACAAAGGACTTATTTGGCTTAGAAATGGATTGAGGAAAAGAAATTGGGTTCCTATGTGGAATAGAAGGAGGTGAGGGAATGGATTCATATTCCTTTTCAAGTTTCATTTTCTTTTCATTTTCTAGGTCAACATTCAAAGGAGGGTTGGAGGACTTATCTTGAGGCATAACAATTTTCTTTCCCGATCTAAGTGAAATTGCACTTACATTACCCTTGGGGTTGGGTAATGGTTGATATGGGAGTTGGGAAGAATTTGATGGTTTCTGCTGACTAAGGTGGGATGCAAGTTGACCAATTTGGGTTTCAATGTTCTTGAGGCTAGAATGGGTTAAAGAGGCAAGATCTTCCACTGAACTTTCCCATGGTTTCTTAGAAGAAGAGTCTTGTCCCGAATTGAGATTACCTTGATTTTGGTTCTTGGGAAAGAGATTGTATTGGTTTTCGAATTGGGAAGGCTCACTAGGATAATGGAATCCAGGAGGAGGATTGTTCCTTTGAGGTTGAGGAACAAAATGATAAGGTTGTTGGAAGTTACCAACACCTTGACCATATTGGAACTGGTTTGGGTTTTGAGGAGGGAATTGAGGGGGATGAGAGATGGGATTACCATACCTCAGAACTTGGTTATAGGAAGAATAGAATGTCTCAGAGTGAGGTTGGTTGAAGTTTCTAACAAACTGACCTGATAGTTGAGGGTTGGTGTTCTGCTGAGCATATGCTGCATTGAGCTCCATTGGTCTAGATGAATCAGATTGATCCTCTTGAAGTTGTGGACATGTGTCAGTTGGATGAGATGGATAGTTGCATATTCCACAGTTTTTGACAGGTCCAGGAAACATTGATTGCGGAGAAGATGAGGTTGGGGATTTGAATTCCACAACTAGTTGTTGCACAAGACCTGTAAATTCACTCATCCACTTAGTCATCTTGTTCGGCTCAATTGATTGATTATCTTGGGCTTGTTTGACTTGAGCATGTGCTTGAGTATGGAATTGTTGTGTGTTTTCATCCATGTTACTTATGAGATCTCTTATAGCTACAGAAGTTTTATCAACAAGAGCACCGCCACTTACGGCATCAATGAGAGTTATCTACATAGACAATAATCCATCATAGAAGTATTGAATCAAGAGTTTTTCAGGGATTTGGTGGTGTGGGAAGGTTGCAGCAAGCTTTTTGAACCTCTCCCAGTATTCATGGAGTGATTCACTTGGGAACTGATAGATACCACTTATTTCCTTTCGGATAGAAGTAATACGAGAAGCATGAAAGAATTTATCTAAGAAGATTCTCTTCATTTCATTCTATGTGGTTATGGAACCAGGAGGTAGGTAGTAGATCCATGACTTAGCAGTGTCAGTTAGAGATAAAGGTAATTCTCGAAGTTTGATTTGTTCCTCATAAATCCCTTGAGGCTTCATGGTAGAGTACACCACTTGGAACTCTTTAAGGTGGAGATGTGGATCATCACCAGTTAGCCCGTGGAAATGAGGAAGAAGATGAATCAAACCCGATTTGAGTTCGAAGTCAGCTTCTATGTTTGGATATTGAAAACCAAGAGGTTGGTAATTCATATCAGGGGCAGCAAGTTCTTTTAGTGTTTGTTCCCTGGGATTGGCCATATCTAATTCAATTGGTTGGCCAAGGACTGGTTCTTGAATGAGTTGATTATCTCTTATGTTCCTCCTAAGTTGGCGAAGTATTCGCTCAATTTCAAGGTCAAAAAAATATTAGGTATTGTTTAGGAGGCTACGGGACATTCAGAGAGATATTGGAAGGAAAAGGAAGATGGGTTTTTCTTTTTATTTTTTTAGTTTATGATTTTTATGAGAAGACGGGTTTTTCTTTGTGTTTTTTTCAATTTTTTTTAAATTTTGTTTTTTTACAATAACCAGAAACTAATGAATACTTAAAGCACCATCCCCGGCAACGGTGCCATTTGAAATGCATGGCCGATTGTCACCTATCGACCGGTCAAAGTTCTGATACTCTGCTAATGTGTATAGCTGTACTTGGGTCGAATCCTCGGTGATGATACTTTTTAATAGTCAGTTGTTTTTAGTTAATTGTATTCTGATTGGAGGGTTTGTTTGCAGAGCTTATGAAATAATTTATGGATGATGTTTGATTTAACAAATTGATAAATATTGGGGTGAGTTCATTATTAGGGAGTTAAGCTTGTGATATCCTTGAGCTTTGCTTTATATTGCATTTAAATTAATACATACTTCACAAGATAACGTTGATTGGAATTCCTAAGTGTTAAGGCTTTAATCCAAGCCTTAACTTAACTTAGGGTTCTAATCATTACCATTACTTGTTTATGGTAGTGTATTTATGGTTCCAATAATCCTTGTAAATCACATGTTAAACAAAATATTTCATTAATCCATGACATGTTAAGTCCAACATACACAATGTTAAATTAACAAATACTCATCGAGCAAATACTCTCAATCACTTAACATCCCTAAATTTTGACTCACCCCAATGAGAGATTTACTCAGACATTTGGGTGTTTAATATTCGGGTTATAATTATTATGATGATAAATTAAGAAGAGAAGAAAAAGAAAGGTATAAGAAAAGAGTGGTGCATCGAACACACACACACGGACAATGATGATAATTAAAAACAGGCTTTCGATTGAATGAGGAAGCAAAAGAAAAGGGAAGGGGATTAAACTGTATTTTAACTATTTTAAGAACATTAACAATAAACTACAGAAGGTGGATGAGAATAAGAGATATTGAAGAAGAAACTTGCATTAAAACAGAATTACAAAAACAACACTTACGAGATTACAAATGAAGAAAAGCACAAAAGTGAAAGGAAACAAAGAGAGGGGGAAGGGTATCTCAAGTGAAAACTTGAGTATGGCAGATCCTACCAAGATCAAGAATCTCAATGGGGCTAATATACTTAGGACTTAGTTTTCCCTTATTTTCAAATATAATGATCCATTTCTATGGAGATATGCATAGGAATACCATGTCTCCAACCTTAATCTTCATGTCTCATTGATGATTTTCTACATAGATCTTCTATCAATTTTGGGCTGACTTGATGTGCTGCTGAATGGTTTTCACCTTTTTCTTCGTTTATTCTACCATTTTTGGTCCTAGCGGCTTACATTCACCAACTTTATCTCTGTATTCTGGTGTTCTGCATCTTTTCCCATAAAGTGATTCATATGGATCCATTTAGATGCTCGAGTTGAAACTATTATTGTTGGAGAACTCAACCAGAGGTAAGTGTTGGTATCATCCTCCCTTGAAATCCATAGAATAAGATCTTAACATGTCTTCTAATGTCTGAATTGTCCACTCAGATTGGTCATCAGTTTGAGGATGCAACTCATTATTTAGAGCATGTTGGTGACTTTTTCAGAACTTGGAGGTAAATCTCGGATCTTGGTCAGATACAATCGATAATGGTACTCTATGAATCCTCACCACTTATTTAATGTATATCCATGCAAGTTCATCAAGTGAGAAGTCCTCTTGAATTGTGATAAAGTGAGTTGTCTTTGTAAGAAAATCTACAACAACCCATATAGCATTATTTCCTCTGGATGTCTTTGGAAGTCCAGTGCCAAAGTCTATAGTGATTTTTTCCCATTTAAATATTGGTATGGGTAATGGTTGCATCATCCCCTTAGACTTTTTCCTTTTGGCCTTCACTTATTGAAACACTAGTCACTTTGATGTATATTCAGTGATCTCTTTCTTCACATTGTACCACTAATAGTGCTCTTGGAGATCTCGATACATCTTTCTTCTCTCTAGGTGAATAGAGAAAGTTGGTCTATGTGCGTTGTTTAGAAGCTCTTTATTTATCTCTGAATTGGATGGTACACATAGTCGTGACCAAAATATCACAACTCTTCATCCATTTTGACCTCTAAGGATTTCACATGTTTGATAAATTCCACCTTTTTCTGAATTTCCACATCATTTCTTTGAGAATCCTTTATTTTCTTTATGAGGGATGGGTGAGAAATCATTTGAGAAAATATTGTTCCTTATTTAACAATTCCCATGTTCATCCTTTATGGGTCTATGAATATTGGATCCTTCTCAATTTTCATCATTGATAAATATGTATAATCCTTCCTACTTAGAGCATATGCTACCTTATTTTCTTTATGGTAGTGGATTGAGAAACCATAATCCTTGATGAGCTCTAACCATCTTCGACAATTCATATTAAGCTCCTTCTATGTGAATATATACTTGAGGCTCTTATGATCAGTATATATTTCACACTTCTCCTCGTAAAGATAATGTCGTCGAATTTTCAATGAAAAGATCACAACTGCCAACTCCAGATCATGCGTGGGATAGTTTTGTTCATGAATTTTCAACTACCTTGAGGCGTAGGCTATCACTTTATCATTTTACTTCATTACATGGCCTAAGACCTACTTTAAATCATCATTGTACACCAAAGATATTTCACCACTTGTTGGTGGTGTGAGAACTAGTGCAGTGATAAGCTTATTTTTCAAATCTTTAAAGTAGTCTTCACATTCACTAGTCCAGACAAACTTTACTCCCTTCTGAGTCAGCTTGGTTATTGGGTTTGACAATCATGATAAGTTCTTCACAAATTTTCAGTAATGCCCAGCTAGACCAAGGAAAATATGAATCTTCATTATAGATATTGGTCTAGGACACTCATCAATTGTCTTTGTCTTGAAAGGGTCTACATATATTCATTTTTTGGTGATAACATTCCCCAATAATGACACTTCCTCCATCCAAAACTAACATTTATTATAATTTGCATATATTTTTTCCCTTCACAAAGTCTTTAGCACAGTATTAAAATACTCTCTATGTTCCTCCTTGCTCTTGGAGTATATCAAAATATCTTCAATAAAGACTACCACAAACTTTTTGAGGTAATCTCTAAATACTTTATTCATTAAGTCCATGAAAATTTTTGGAGCATTAGTGATTCTAAAGGGAATCACTATGAACTCATAGTGTCCATACCACATTCAAAAGACAGTCTTGGGGATATCTTCTTTCTTCACCTTTAATTGGTGATATCCCGACTGAAGGTCCACCTTAGATAAATACTTGGACCTGCTTAGTTGATAGAACAAGTCATTTATCCATGGAATGGGATACTTGTTCTTTATCGTGATTTTTTTGAGCTCACGATAATCAATGCAAAGGAGCATTGATTCATCCTTCTTCTTGACAAAGAGGACCGGTGTACCCCACGGTGAAGCACTTAGGCATATAAAACTCTTGTCAAAATTCTCTTGTAAATGCTTCTTCAATTCTTCCAACTCAATGGTGGTCATTCTATAAGGTGTCTTTGATATAGGCAGAGATCTAGGAATAAGTTCAATTGAGAACTCAACTTCTCAGTCAGGGAGAAATCCAGGAAATTATTCAGGGAATACATCAGTGTAGTATCTCACAATGGGCATGTCTTTAAGCATGATTCTATTATTTTTCTTAATCATTTGAGCTAGATATGTTTTTCTCATAAGTCATTAATATCCATAATTGAGATGATGATTCTAAAGGAGATTTATCCTCCTCCTTACACTTGTACAGAATTGGAGGATGTCTCGAGATGTGAAGAGTGATCTCCCTTTCTCGAAAGTTGATGTTGGCTTTGTATAAAGATAGTCAATCCATTACCAATATAGCATCAAACTCCACCAAAGGAAGTAAGATGAGATCTTCTAGGAGGTTCAGTCCATAAACATTAACTGGGGAGGAGTTATATACTTTTGATGCAATAATTTCCCCATTTTTTGTTCTCATAGATAACTCAACCTCCATATTTTGAGGTGGTGTTTGAATAGTTCTAATAAACTTTCCAGATATGAAAGACTACATAGAACCAGAATCAAAATAGTACATTATCTATTCTTGAATGAATAACTATCATACTTGTCGCCACATCATTGTCAGGTTCCACCTTAACAGTAGTGATAGCATATGTCTTTCCTTGCTACCTTGGAGGTTGTTGTTGTTGATTGTCTCCAACAACCCTTGGCTTAGGGAAATGGCTCACATAATGTCTATTTTCCTTACAGTTGAAACACTACACTATAGGCTGAGTGTTGATCTAAAAATTGTTTTCTTCTTCCACATTAGTGTAATTCTTCATATCTCTTAGGTAGTTATTAGTCAGATGTCTCATTCTTCCACATTTGAAGCATCTTTTGATTCCCTTTAGACAGTTATTATGATGCTTCTTCCCACAATTTTGACACGTGGGATGTTGGGTTTTCTTTCCATCATGAGATTTATCTGTTGATCCTCCCATATTAAACTCCATTTTCCACTTTTTATCTCTGGGCCCATGAGACCACTAAGAGTCTATGATCTTCATTTCAACCTTAAGGGCACAATGGGCAATCTCCTCATAGCTATCAAAGTCTTAAATCACAATTTTTTTTAGTAGACTCATCTTTAATCCGCTAAAGAAGCGATCTACCTTACTTCCGGTGCTCATGAGAAAGTTGGAGGCATATCATGCAAGTCTTGTGAAGTTTGTTTCATATGCCCCGATAGACTTATCTTTTTTTTTTTTGCTTCAGATTGAGGAACTCCCTCTCCATCTTAAGACGGAGAGTTCGAGAAAAATATTTACTAAAAAATATTTTCTTGAAATCTTCTCATTCTATGGAATCAATTTCCACCTCAGACTTGGTGTTATTGATCAGTGCCCACCACTGATCAGATTCCCCATCAAAACGATAGACTGTCGGTGCGACTTTTCTCTTCTTCTGAGAACTGGAGGACAGAGAATATCTTCTAAATTGAGTTAATCCATTGTTCCACGATGAGGGGATCAAAAGATCCACTAAATATGAGAGACCTTTGTCACATGAAGGATTCGACCGCAACTTGATATTTCTTAGGAGAAGGAGGGTGTTCCACACAATTTAAGTAATTATTCCTAACTTGAGTCAGTTGAGCAAGTATTATCATGAAGTTATGATCTCTCATTCCCATCAAATTTGGAATTTTATTAGGGAAATCATCACATTGACTATTGGCATGGGTTCTCCTATTTCTAGACATCAATTAAGAAAAGAAAGCATAATTTTGGGGCTTGAATACTTAGCTAATAAGCATATAAAAAAGAAACATTGAACATAGAAGGATAAACTTGTAAATGAAAAGTATATCCTATCTTATGATTCCCTAAGTTTCAATCTAAGTTATCCATGGTGATAGAATTATCCATAGGGTTCATACTAAAGTGCTCTAGTCCTATTCTCCAAAAATAATTAGATTGTCTTGTGATACAAACTATAATGCCTCTAGCCTTTTTCACATATTATTACATAATTTTAAGCATAATTGACCATTAAATACAACCAATGATCGTAAATTATAGTGTCTTTAGAAGATTAGGTACATAATTAGAAAACATAAAACCAAAATAAAAACATCTTTTATTTAATCTTCATAATGAGCTTCTAACTTCCATTGAACTCTTACATCTACATAGGATAACCTGGGGAATACATGAACAAAGAGATGAGCTAAAAAACTCATTAAGTGAAATAAACATAGAAGCATAGCACATGGGTTAGAAGTCATAACATGATGACATAAAAAAGGAATGAATAAACATAAGGAAGCGTAATATGTATAACATAGGATCATGGAATCATGGAATCATAGGAATGTGGAAACAACATACAACATGACATAAGCATGATTCAAGGCTAACTGCCAAGACCATTGCAGATGGAGGAGCATGAGTCAACGCTAATTGCCAAGACCATTGTACATGGCGGACAAAGTGCCATAAAGGATTCAGGTTCACTCCATGTTGCAACATGATGGTTCATGTGACTAAACATTACTCAATGCATTGGAGTGATATCTGGACGCACTGATCATAACATGTTCATTCATATGTGTGTCACGTGAAGAATCATATATAAGGAATAAACATAAGGGTTACCCATGAAACAAAATGGGTATTGTAAACAAGTCATAAGGCAGAAACAATGAGTGTATCATAAAGGTATCCATGAAGGAATGGATTTAAATAATAAATGAATATTCATAAGGGAAAATAGGCATAGATCATGATAAAAGATGTCCAATTGAATCGAAAATATGTAAAAAGAGTGTTTAAGAAACTTTAGAAATATGTCACTTTAGTGCAGTTTAAGGAAAAAATTTCAAGATTCTTTAAAACAGAAAAGACATAATTGTTTGTATAAAACTAGAAATGAACCAAGATAGTTTTTCATGAGAAAATGATTGATTTTAGAAAAATAATGGTGGCTTAAAACAGATCATGGAGTGCACTTGAAAATGGGTAAGAAATCAGAAAGTTCTCTTTAATAGAACTTGTTTATCAAGAGGAATTGAGATGAGAACCTTATAAATGTATTTCCCCATCAAAGAAAGAAGAATTAGGCTAGGAACATATATTTAGAACATATACAGAACATAGGAAGATTACATAATAATAATTAAGAATTACATTGGGGTAGAGAGAGAGAAATTGTAGCCTGAAGGAAAAAATGAAGATTCGGAAAGAATCTCTCACCTCATGTCTGAAACTGTTATGCACTTGATTTTAATGTCCTGAATAATCAAATTATATCCATTGATTAATTAATTCGGAACATTTTCTACATGTATTTGATTTAGTATAATTTTATTAAGTTCATTTATGGTTTTTTGATGAGTTATAAGATACAATTTCATCGTTCTGGGAGTGTTCGTTTCCTTGGTTTTCATGATCGATTTACTTGTATACATGTACGAAAAATCATGTAAAATGAGAATAGTTGTCCAGAATTGAAATTATATGTTATTAATGAACTTACATAATATTAAATGGTCTTATATATCATTTTATTTCCAGATGTGAAGATGGTTCATTAGATAAAACATTAATGATAAATGTTAGATTATTTTCATGTTATTTCGATCATCACGAACTATTTTTATTTTATTAATTAATATTACGTATATATACTAATTCCAGAACATTAAATAAGTTATAATACATATATTATAATTTGGTTTAACCATAAAAATGGTTTTATGATCAGCCTTGAATGTAACACCCGAGACTTTTATGTTATATGAATCATCAAAGGAATCTTTTTCTACACAACACTTGCTTGGCTTGCTTTACACGCAATCGTGACCTTCCTCGATAGCTTGCATCGTACGCAATACCGAGTTTCACTAAACAACAATATGCTATTAAAACTAGCCGTTATGAATAGTAATAACCACTTTTTGAAATTTTATAAATTTTATTTTTCAAAATGGACTTCATTTTTGGATTCAGAATATCGAAATTAGCCTAGGGGGAAATTTTGGTATTTTTCTGAAAACTTTCAATTTTTGATGAATAGTGAAACCACTAAGTGGTAGGTTAAAAACTGAATTTTTCATAAAACTTAATTTTACCGCTTCTGTGAATGGAATTTCGAAAATCCGACAGACACGGTTGATATCAGTAATTAAAATGTGGTTCAATGAGATAAAAATAATTTTTTTGGTGAATAGTAACTTTTTACTTTTTTTACCGCGGTTAATAGTAAATAGGGTAACTAAGGGTAAATATGATATTAATATTACCCTAACACATGTCCTAATTCCATTGGATAAGTGTAATTCGACCAAAAACAACCTTATGAATAAAATATGACCATTTAGGCCCACATGGATTAGATTAGGACATTTATTATTAATTTATTTAAAGAAGGGTTAAAATAGTTAAAATCAAAGTTTAATAAGTAAATCATTTTTAATATGGGTTTATACATAAGATAAATTCGATTGTAAATATTAATTAGAAAGATAAAAAGATTTCCTACATGATGGTATTTTATTTTTAATTTTTAGACATCAAATAATTTAATTTATTTATGACACAAAGATGATGCAGTAATTATCTTATTAATGAAATATTGACATAATTGATAATATAAATACCAAAATAAATGTAATTTAAGACTTTTTATGAATTCCACTAATTTTATAGATTACTATGATATATTAGTGTTGATTTAATCAACTTGGTTCGAACATATAATTCTGTTATGACTTTCACAAAAATCATATATCAAATAGTGTCAAAATTGACACAAAATAGTTTTTAAATCAAATATTATATTATTAATTGTTATTTTATTCCTAAAAATCTAAGGTTCGGCCAAATGACTTAGATAAGGATATATGTATTAATAATAAACAATTTGGGGTTCGTTTGGCATGTTATAGTAAGTGTATTAACCATATAGTGAAAGAAAACAAAAAGACACGGTAAAAGTTAAATTATTTAACTTAGAGTTAAATCTAATTGATAAGGTTAAAATAATACCCTAAACTTGTCTAAATTCTATTGGTTGATAGGATTTCGACCCATCCCCACCTTATCTTCGAAATAAGACCCTTTGGAGCCATTATAAACCGATTTTGACTTTAATATAAAATAATATTTTGAGATATTCCTAAGGTGCCCCTCTCCTCCCTTATAAAAGGGAACCTCCTCCCCCTCCTCCTCACACCAATTTGAGCACTCAAGCTCGGCCAACCCCTACCATTTTCTCCTCTCCACTTCCCTAGAATAATCCTAGAGGTCCTGGTCTTCTTCAAAGACCAATCTTAGTACCCTAAGTGGAGGATTCAAAGAGGCGTTCCAAAGAAGAGGTAATATCCATTACCGATCTTTTCAATTTCTTTCTTCTTCAACTTATTCTTCTTTAGTTGTTTCATGATAAAGTAATAACATCAGTATTACTTACATACTGATATGTTATTATAAATATGAAACAACCCTAATTCACCTTCTATCCATCCTACGGAAAAATGAAATCACCGCGCGTGCGTACGTACGGAATACCGTCTCCACGCCGTGGTGTAATCTATTTTTCCACCATCACTTTACAAGGATGGGTATAATGGTGTAATGAGTAACTATTTATGATTATTATAAAGTAATATTGATACTTAAATAATATATATATACTCCAATACAGTTCCACGATCATAGGAACGATATCATCACTCGTGCGTACGTACGGAATACCATCTCCACGATGTGATGCGACTCGTTCTACATGATCATCATTACATAGTAATTATATAAATGAATTGAATGAATAAATATGATATATGTTACACTAATACCATTCTGTATATAAGGTATCTATAACCTTAAAAGAAGAATAAGAATGTATTCGGCAAAACACGCATAAGAACAAAAGGCAATAAAGACCCGAGTAACAAGTAACAATGAAATATTACTAACAAGAAGCTAAGAATATGACCATATATGATATCATATCAATATGTATGATTCTGGAATTAGTAAATAACATTATTTAAACCATTATACAGGAGCTTCGGACACATACAAAGCTAATCGGACCTAAGGTAAGGGAAATATCACAATCTCATTTTTTTCCGAGATTGTTTATTCGTAAGTATTTACTAGGGTGTATTTTATCATCCACATCCATGTTTCATCAATATGTAATATTATTTCCATCCACCTACAATTGTTTAAATCCATTTTTACCCTTCGGTGAGTTTTTAGTAATATCTATGAAAGGAATCTTTTGTCGTACGAGGTACTTTTTGACTTTTCCGACAAAAGTACGAAGAATGTTTTTTTTAACTTATAAGGCATGAATGGATTTTTAAAAAATTATTTCCAAGAATCTTCCTTTACAAGTTTTCAAGTTTATTTTTAATCAACTTCTTTTATTTTAAAGTTGTATGACATGTTATGAAAAGAAAAATGTTTTTGAAGAAGAAAGGATATTTTCCTCAAGAATGGAGTTCAAGTGTTTTATCAAAATTATTTTCCATATAAGATAATAAAGGGTTCTGCTTTTATCCCTATTATTAAATTGATTTGATCATGTTGTGATGGAATTATTTTTATGAATTCCTTTATCTTATATGAATTGATTTATGATGTCATGATGTTTCAAGAATCCCATTTTTGTTACATGTGTTATGCGATGATGTATGTTTTATGATTATGTGGCACACATAAGAAAGGATTCATTATAAGATGGGTGGGACCTATATCTCCCTCCAATGCATTGGGTAAAGATTTTATATCTCATGAGATAGACATGGCTGGAACGGAAGATTATTTCGGTTCAGTGATACAGGACTGAAACGAGGAGTGAACTCGGTTCAGAAAGGGACTTTGTCCACTAAGATAGTCTTGGCAATGAGTCATGACTAACAAGAAATGATTTTCCATGATTATGTGTGCATGCCACAAAGTTTCAAGTCTTATGTTATGATTATGGGGATCTCATTTTCACTTCTATGATTTATTCCATGTTAAGATATTATGATCTCTTTTGCAGGTTTTGATTTTCAAAAAGATATGATATGATTTTTATTTCCTTTATTTTCCCTTGCTGAGCATTTGAGCTCACCCTTTTATGTTTTCTTTTCCCCGGGTCAGGAAGATGGATATTAAGTAGAATATGCTAAAAGGGACCCTAGATATGATGAAATAAATGGGAGACACTGTAGAAGATTTATGAATCAGTTGTTTATGTTTCCCAGTTTCTAAAGACACTATACCTATACGGTCCTTTGTGGTTTTGTCATATGTTGTAATAAGTGTGCTTCAATTTTGAAGTATTAACAATGTATGTAAAGTATGGGTCGTTATAGTTGGTATCAGAGGCAAAGGAGGTAGGAATGTATCCGATCCTTGGGAACTCTCACATGTGAGCGTTGGACGAAGCATGGCTCTCCGCCCAAGGGCTTCATGAGGAAATGGCTGCCACTGGGGATGGTGGTTTGTCCCGCCCAGGGGGTGTAGCCGCCCATGGAGTGCCCTGATAGGTATCAATTATAGTCCACTGGAAGTAATTCCAGACCGTTATAGTTGGTATCAGAGGAAAGGTATAGTCAACCTTTGGAAACTAGGATGTGAAAGCCTTAGTAAGAACCCTAAGGATAAGTCTAAGCATAGAACACAATCTTAGTGTTTTAGAAATGGACTTGAATAACCTAGGATAAGACCTTAAGCATGAAAATTTTATTCTTGAATTATGTGGTTTTCCTATTATAATTAGTGTTGCTCACACTATTCTTCTTGGTTTTAGTCAATGGCTGGAACCCGAAGGAACCGTGTTAATGCGGAATGCGATGGGCAATGCAATGATTGTCCCCCTGAGCAACCAAACGATATGGGAGCTGGAATGCAAAATCTTTTAGCCATGCTCACACAACTTTCTCAAGCTATGAATCATGCAGGACTTCCAAACGAGCAAAGGAAGGAGCAACATTCTGTTGAATCCTTCATGAGGCAGCGTCCACCTTCTTTCAGTGGGTCTACTGATCCATTAGTTGCTGAACAATGGATTAGTACTACTGAAAAGATATTTTCAGTTCTTCAATGTTTTGAACATGATAAAGTCATCCTAGCAGTGTATCGTTTGGAAGGAGATGCTGATCAATGGTGGAATCTTATTAAGAATACGAGGCAAAGGGATGAAATTGAGTCTATGGAATGGGATGAGTTCAAGAACTTATTTTTCAATAAGTACTTCCCTCGTATTCTCCGAACAAAGATGGAGAAAGAGTTTCTTGAACTGAAGCAAAGGGATGATGAATCTGTTGGTACCTATGAAGCAAATTTTACAAGACTTGCAAGGTACGCTTCTGGTATTATTATCCAACCTGAGAGTAAGATCGATCGATTCTTTAGTGGCTTAAAACCAAGTCTTTGAAGGGCGTTAGCCATAAGGGACTTCAATAGCTACGAGTAAATCGTTCGATGTGCTCTCAAAGTCGAGATGGAGATTGGAATAACCCATCAGTCACATGGGTTTGATAAGAAGAGGAAGATGGAATTCAAAGAAAAATCTAAAGAGCACACGGAAAAGAATATGAGCTTTTCCTTATGCTCAAAGTGTGGAAAGAAACATGGAGGGAGTTGTATTAAAGGGACAAGTAAATATTTTAAATGTGGAAAGGAAGGTCATCGGGCATTTGAATGCCGCGATAATGGGAAGAAGATGTCTAGTGATGCAAACAAAGGAAGGGATACACAGAATGAACCTACTAAACTTCAATGTTTCAAGTGCAAGGAGATGGGGCATTATACCAATCAATGCCCAAATCCAAGGGTTGATGATGATGGTCGACGTCAACAAAATCTTAAGGCTAAAGACAAAGGAAAGTCACATGCAATTTCTATCAGCGATGTGGAGTACGATAACGAAGTGGTGAAAGGTACACTTACCATCCACTCTAAAGTAGCAAATGTTTTATTTGATTCTGGATCCACCCACTCTTTTATTTCTAAAGAATTTTCTAAGGGTATCACCATATTACCTCAACAATTAGATGTTGAGTTAGCTGTGACAACACCTAATGGCACAACAGTCGCATCAAAAGTTTATAATTCTTCTCCAATCGAAGTTTATGGGAAAGTGCTTCCTGCAAATCTTGTGATCCTTCCTTTAGTGGAATTTGATGTGATTCTTGGAATGGATTGGCTTTCTCTACATGGAGCTCATATCAATTTCCAAAGAAGGGAAGTCACATTTCATATTCCAGATCAATCTACGATCGTATATCAATGCAAGGATGAACATAATCTTCCAGTGGAAATTTCTTCCATATTATGGGTATTGATTCCACTAAATGAAGGTTATTTATCTCAAATGGTTGGTGAGAAAATCACGATTAAGAATATTCCCATTGTACGGGAGTTTGATGATGTCTTTCCGGAGGAATTACCGGGTCTTCCACCAAATCGTGAAGTTGAGTTTTCAATAGAACTCGTACCGGGTGCTTTGCCCATTTCAAAGACACCTTATAGAATGGCCCCAATTGAGTTGCAGGAATTGAAGAAGCAACTCCAAGAGAATCTTGATAAGGGATTCATACGCCCTAGTGCATCACCGTGGGGAGCACCTGTTCTATTTGTTAAGAAGAAAGATGGATCAATGAGACTCTGCATTGATTATCGAGAACTTAACAAGATCACTATCAAGAACAAATATCCTCTCCCACGCATTGATGACTTATTTGACCAACTACGCGGAGCTCAATACTTTTCCAAGATTGATCTTCATTCAGGGTATCATCAATTAAGGGTCAAAAGGGAGGATATACCAAAGACGGCTTTCCGTACAAGGTATGGACACTATGAATTTATAGTGATGCCATTTGGTCTTACTAATGCCCCTGCTATCTTCATGGATCTAATGAATAGAGTCTTTAGAGACTATCTTGATCAATTTGTGGTAGTCTTTATAAATGATATTCTTGTCTATTCAAAGAGCAAGGAAGAGCATGAAGATCACTTGAGAATTATATTGAAGACCCTGAGAAAGGAGAAGCTTTATGCCAAATTTACCAAGTGTGAATTTTGGCTTCAAAAAGTTGCATTTTTGGGTCACATAATCTCAATAGAGGGGATATCTGTGGATCCAGCAAAAACAGAAGTTATCGAAAGATGGTCGAGACCAACAACAGTAACTGAGATCCGAAGTTTTCTTGGTTTGGCTGGATATTATCGACGTTTTGTAAAAGATTTTTCACGATTATCTAATCCACTCACCAAGTTGACTCGGAAAGGAGTTAAGTTTGTCTGGACAGAGGAATGTGAAGAGAATTTCAAGGAGTTGAAAAGAAGGTTATCCAGTGCACCTGTGCTCACACTGCCTTGTAGTGGAGAAAGGTTTGTGATCTACAGTGATGCATCCAAGAAGGGATTGGGGTGTGTTCTTATGCAAAATGATATGGTGATAGCTTATGCCTCACGACAGTTGAAAATCCATGAGCAAAATTACCCAACACGTGATTTGGAGTTGGCTGCGGTAATCTTTGCATTAAAGATTTGGAGGCATTACCTTTATGGTGAAAGGTGTGATATTTATACTGATCATAAAAGTTTAAAGTATATTTTCACACAAAAGGAGTTGAATATGCGTCAAAGAAGATGGTTGGAGCTGATTAAGGATTATGACTGCTCAATCCATTACCACCCTGGGAAAGTAAACAAGGTGGCAGATGCATTAAGTCGACAAGACCATGCTAGTTTATCCATGATGAGGATCACAAAAGATCCAATATTTATGGATTTACAAAGGATGGATCTTGGAATTATAATGGAAGGGGAAAATCTTATCTTTCTCAAATGAATGTTCAACCATCTATACATGTGAAGATTAAAGAGGCACAGAAAGAAGATGTTGAGTTACAAAAGAAGGTGAGAAATGTTCCTGAATTCAACCTTGATTGTGATGGGATAATAAAGTTCAGGAATCGGGTTTGCGTTCCTTCCATCCCCGAATTAAAGAAGGAGCTGCTGGATGAGGCTCATAGTTCTTCATTCTCTATTCATCCTGGAAGCACGAAGATGTATAGGGACCTGAAAGAGTACTTCTGGTGGGATGGCATGAAAAGAGATGTTGCTGAATATGTCTCTCGATGCTTGGTTTGTCAACAAGTTAAAGCTGAGAGACAAAAGTCTAAGGGGATGTTACAACCATTACCCATACCTGAATGGAAATGGGAAAACATCACTATGGACTTTGTCACAGGACTTCCTAAAACATCCAAAGGCAATAATGCTATCTGGGTCATAGTTGATCGTCTTACAAAGTCTGCACACTTCATTGCTATTAGAGAGGATTTCTCTCTAGATCAGCTTGCCAGGATATATGTAAAGGAAGTGGTAAGATTGCATGGAGTACCACTTTCTATTATATCTGATCGGGATCCGAGATTTACCTCGAAGTTCTGGCGAAGTCTTCAGCATACTCTGGATACAGAGTTGAGTTTCAGCACTGCTTATCATCCCCAGACAGACGGTCAGTCTGAGAGAAAAATTCAAACCCTAGAAGATATGTTGAGAGCTTGCTCTATGGATTTCAAAGGAGGTTGGGATCAACACCTACCTTTGGTGGAATTTTCTTATAATAATAGCTTTCACTCCAGTATTCAGATGGCTCCTTATGAAGCTCTCTATGGAAAGAAATGCAGGACTCCAACTTGCTGGGATGAAGTTGGGGAAAGAAAGCTATTAGGACCTGATCTCGTTGATGAAATGGCAGAAAAGGTCAGATCTATTCAACAACACATAAGCGCAGTTCAGAGTCGACAGAAAAGTTATGCCGAAAACCGAAGAAAAGACCTAGAGTTTGAAGTGGGTGATAAAGTGTTCTTACGAATATCTCCCTGGAAGAGGGTTATGAGATTTGGAAAGAAGGGGAAGTTGAGCCCTAGATATATCGGTCCTTTCGAAATACTGGATCGTGTTGGGAAGGTAGCTTACCGATTGGCGCTTCCACCGAATCTCTCTCAAGTTCACGATGTGTTCCATGTATCTCTCCTGAGAAAGTACATACCAGATCCTTCACATGTACTCAGCTCAGAAGTTGTACCGCTGGAGCAAGATCTTTCTTATGAAGAACAGCCGATAGAGATTCTGGATCGTAGCGAAAAAGTCCTACGAAACAAGACCACTCGATTGGTGAAAGTTTTATGGAGGAACCACCAACTTGAAGAAGCTACATGGGAGCTTGAGGATATGATGAGGGAGAAGTATCCTCATCTGTTTGTAACAAAGTGACGAATTTCGAGGGCAAAATTCTTTTTAAGGGGGGTAGAATGTAACACCCGAGACTTTTATGTTATATGAATCATCAAAGGAATCTTTTTCTACACAACATTTGCTTGGCTTGCTTTACACGCAATCGCGACCTTCCTCGATTGCTTGCGTCGTACGCAATACCGAGTTTCACTAAACAACAATATGCTATTAAAACTAGCCGTTATGAATAGTAATAACCACTTTTTGAAATTTTATAAATTTTATTTTTCAAAATGGACTTCATTTTTGGATTCAGAATATCGAAATTAGCCTAGGGTGAAATTTTGGTATTTTTCTGAAAACTTTCAATTTTTGATGAATAGTGAAACCACTAAGTGGTAGGTTAAAAACTGAATTTTTCATAAAACTTAATTTTACCGCTTCTATGAATGGAATTTCGAAAATCCGACAGACACGGTTGATATCAGTAAGTAAAATGTGGTTCAATGAGATAAAAATAATTTTTTTGGTGAATAGTAACTTTTTACTTTTTTTACTGCGGTTAATAGTAAATAGGGTAACTAAGGGTAAATATGATATTAATATTACCCTAACAGATGTCCTAATTCTATTGGATAAGTGTAATTCGACCAAAAACAACCTTATGAATAAAATATGACCATTTAGGCCCACATGGATTAGATTAGGACATTTATTATTAATTTATTTAAAGAAGGGTTAAAATAGTTAAAATCAAAGTTTAATAAGTAAATCATTTTTAATATGGGGTTATACATAAGATAAATTCGATTGTAAATATTCATTAGAAAGATAAAAAGATTTCCTACATGATTGTATTTTATTTTTAATTTTTAGACATCAAATAATTTAATTTATTTATGACACAAAGATGATGCAGTAATTATCTTATTAATGAAATATTGACATAATTGATAATATAAATACCAAAATAAATGTAATTTAAGACTTTTTATGAATTCCACTAATTTTATAGATTACTATGATATATTAGTGTTGATTTAATCAACTTGGTTTGAACATATAATTCTGTTATGACTTTCACAAAGATCATATATCAAATAGTGTCAAAATTGACACAAAATAGTTTTTAAATCAAATATTATATTATTAATTGTTATTTTATTCCTAAAAATCTAAGGTTCGGCCAAATGACTTAGATAAGGATATATGTATTAATAATAAACAATTTGGGGTTCGTTTGGCATGTTATAGTAAGTGTATTAACCATATAGTGAAAGAAAACAAAAAGACACGGTAAAAGTTAAATTATTTAACTTAGAGTTAAATCTAATTGATAAGGTTAAAATAATACCCTAAACTTGTCTAAATCCTATTGGTTGATAGGATTTCGACCCATACCCACCTTATCTTCGAAATAAGACCCTTTGGAGCCATTATAAACCGATTTTGACTTTAATATAAAATAATATTTTGAGATATTCCTAAGGTGCCCCTCTCCTCCCTTATAAAAGGGCACCTCCTCCCCCTCCTCCTCACACCAATTTGAGCACTCAAGCTCGGCCAACCCCTGCCATTTTCTCCTCTCCACTTCCCTAGAATAATCCTAGAGGTCCTGGTCTTCTTCAAAGACCAATCTTAGTTCCCTAAGTGGAGGATTCAAAGAGGCGTTCCAAAGAAGAGGTAATATCCATTACCGATCTTTTCAATTTCTTTCTTCTTCAAATTCTTCTTCTTTAGTTGTTTCATGATAAAGTAATAACATCAGTATTACTTACATACTGATATGTTATTATAAATATGAAACAACCCTAATTCACCTTCTATCCATCCTACGGAAAAATGAAATCACCGCGCGTGCGTACGTACGGAATACCGTCTCCACGCCGTGGTGTAATCTATTTTTCCACCATCACTTTACAAGGATGGGTATAATGGTGTAATGAGTAACTATTTATGATTATTATAAAGTAATATTGATACTGAAATAATATATATATACTCCAATACAGTTCCACGATCATAGGAACGATATCATCACTCGTGCGTACGTACGGAATATCGTCTCCACGATGTGATGCGACTCGTTCTACATGATCATCATTACATAGTAATTATATAAATGAATTGAATGAATAAATATGATATATGTTACACTAATACCATTCTGGATATAAGGTATCTATAACCTTAAAAGAAGAATAAGAATGTATTCGGCAAAACACGCATAAGAACAAAAGGCAATAAAGACCCGAGTATTAAGTAACAATGAAATATTACTAACAAGAAGCTAAGAATATGACCATATATGATATCATATCAATATGTATGATTCTGGAATAAGTCAATAACATTATTTAAACCATTATACAGAAGCTTCGGACACATACAAAACTAATCGGACCTAAGGTAAGGGAAATATCACAATCTCATTTTTTTCCGAGATTGTTTATTCGTAAGTATTTACTGGGGTGTATTTTATCATCCACATCCATGTTTCATCAATATGTAATATTATTTCCATCCACCTACAATTGTTTAAATCCATTTTTACCCTTCGGTGAGTTTTTAGTAATATCTATGAAAGGAATCTTTTGTCGTACGAGGTACTTTTTGACTTTTCCGACAAAAGTACGAAGAATGTTTTTTTTTAACTTATAAGGCATGAATGGATTTTTAAAACATTATTTCCAAGAAGCTTCCTTTACAAGTTTTCAAGTTTATTTTTAATCAACTTCTTTTATTTTAAAGTTGTATGACATGTTATGAAAAGAAAAATGTTTTTGAAGAAGAAAGGATATTTTCCTCAAGAATGGAGTTCAAGTGTTTTATCAAAATTATTTTCCATCTAAGATAATAAAGGGTTCTGTTTTTATCCCTATTATTAAATTGATTTGATCATGTTGTGATGGAATTATTTTTATGAATTCCTTTATCTTATATGAATTGATTTATGATGTCATGATGTTTCAAGAATCCCATTTTTGTTACATGTGTTATGCGATGATGTATGTTTTATGATTATGTGGCACACATAAGAAAGGATTCATTATAAGATGGGTGAGACCTATATCTCCCTCCAATGCATTGGGTAAAGATTTTATATCTCATGAGATAGACATGGCTGGAACGGAAGGTTATTTCAGTTCAGTGATACAGGACTGAAACGAGGAGTGAACTCGGTTCAGAAAGGGACTTTGTCCACTAAGATAGTCTTGGCAATGAGTCATGACTAACAAGAAATGATTTTCCATGATTATGTGTGCATGCCACAAAGTTTCAAGTTTTATGTTATGATTATGGGGATCTCATTTTCACTTCTATGATTTATTCCATGTTAAGATATTATGATCTCTTTTGCAGGTTTTGATTTTCAAAAAGATATGATATGATTTTTATTTCCTTTATTTGCCCTTGCTGAGCATTTGAGCTCACCCTTTTATGTTTTCTTTTCCCCAGGTCAGGAAGATGGATATTAAGTAGAATATGCTAAAAGGGACCCTAGATATGATGAAATAAATGGGAGACACTGTAGAAGATTTATGAATCAGTTGTTTATGTTTCCCAGTTTCTAAAGACACTATACCTATACGGTCATTTGTGGTTTTGTCATATGTTGTAATAAGTGTGCTTCAATTTTGAAGTATTAACAATGTATGTAAAGTATGGGTCGTTATATTGAAGGCAGTAATGGAAATTGAAAACTCTTCATCATTGAATGTGATAAATTAACACATTACGGGCGATATTTTCATTTTTAGAATAAAAGAGAAGGGGAAGAGAAATGATGATGTGTTGCTCTATCAACACAATAACATTCCAATATATAAAAGATACTAGAGTTATCATGTCACTTGGATAATGAGAGTTGGAGAGAAGATAAGAAAAGAAAAGAAAATGAAAAGAGAATAAATAAAAACGAATGAGGATTTTACCTCTTGAATTTCTTCTCCTTGAGAATCTTCTTGATGCACTTGAGTTTGGTTTTTTATTGAGACTAAAGGCTCCTGAACGTGGAGGGGGGCTTAGGAAGAGGATTTGGCTGAATTTGGACAAGCTTTAAGACTTTTGATGTGTGAGGAGAAGATGTGGTGTTTATAATGGAAGAAAAGTGTTTTTTTATTATTTTATTCATTTGTTTATTATTTTGCCTCAGAACTATAAATAGTGTTAATTCTTGTGACTAAATACATTAACTAGTGCATGTGAGTTTGAACCAATGGTGTTTACATCAACTGTGACTCAATAATTCAGGTATTTAGCTTATATCATAAATTATTGTATTTCACTATTCATCAAAAATTCAACTATTTTAGAAAAAAAATCAAAAATTCACCATAACCATTTTTTGACGTGTAGAATTCAAAAATGGACTCAATTTTATGAAAATAATTTTGTAAATATAAAAAATTTAATTTTTAATTAAAATCATCATTTATTTGAAAAGTACCAAATTTAAAATTATAACTGATTTTATAACATTTTGAAAAAATACTTAAGGTTTCAAAAAATTATCTTATAACAAGACAACATAATATTTTAGAAAAAAAATCAAAAATTCACCATAACCATTTTTTGACGTGTAAAATTCAAAAATGGACTCAATTTTATGAAAATAATTTTCTAAATATAAGAAGTTTAATTTTTAATTAAAATCATCATTTATTCAAAAAGTACCAAATTTAAAATTATAACTGATTTTATAACATTTTGAAAAAATACTTAAAGGTCTCAAAAAATTATCTTATAACAAGACAACAGAATATTTTAGAAAAAAAACAAAAATTCACCATAACCATTTTTTGACGTGTACAATTCAAAAATGGACTCAATTTTATGAAAATAATTTTTTAAATATAAGAAATTTAATTTTTAATTAAAATCATCATTTATTCAAAAAGTACCAAATTTAAAATTATAACTGATTTTATAACATTTTGAAAAAATACTCAAGGTCTCAAAAAATTATCTTATAACAAGACAACAAAATATTTTAGAAAAAAATCAAAAATTCACCATAACCATTTTTTGACGTGTAGAATTTAAAAATGGACTCAATTTTATGAAAATAATTTTCTAAATATAAGAAATTTAATTTTTAATTAAAATCATCATTTATTCAATAAGTACCAAATTTAAAATTATAACTGATTTTATAACATTTTGAAAAAATACTTAAGGTCTCAAAAAATTATCTTATAACAAGACAACAGAATATTAATTTATAAATCTATTTTATGAAAATAAATTTTCTTTTAAGTCATTAAATTAATTATAAAATTGTAAATAAATATTTATGCTTTATGAAAATAAATTTAATTTATCATTTTAAAAATGTTTATTTACTTATTCCATAATATAAATATATCATATTTTCATTTATAAGATGCCTAAATTCTATATATACTTTCATAGATGAGGTTAATATTCGATCGACCAAATTAGTATTCTTAATAGTCACATTACTATACTATTCTTAAAGATCACATTACTATTCCAAATGTTGTGTTATTATTCCATTGGTTTAAGTTTCTTAATTTCTATAAATACCTCCTATTTCATTCATTTTTCATTTATAAAGTTTGTATTATATTCTCTATGAGATTTTTATGAGATTTATAAAATATGAAATAAAAAAAAATGAAATTTCATTAATTATTATTATAAGTTGCCAACCAGGTCGCATGATTACAGAAGTGATGATAATAACAATGTCTACGCATCATCCGCAAACTTGGCATCAAACTGATTTGACCCGACTTCAAATCATGTTGAAGTTGTTCACATGATTTGGTCTTCCTTTCAACAATCTTCGAATAACCACCGCATCATGAACATTTGTTCAAAGTTGTTGGCTTCAATTCAGCACAACCTTCATGTCAAACAAAATTTGATTGAAACTCCCATTCTACTATAAGAGATGCTATCACATGTACTATCGCATCTTTATGAATGAAAATCATGACTAGTGAGGTACAAAGGTTAATTGTTTTTCATTTAAGTGCAGTTAATTTCCACTACTAGTAGGTCAACCTTTCAACTTTCATCTTAAGTGAAATTTTATCACTGAATTGTTCAAATAGAATTATTAGATTGTATACAGTTGAATATTCTAATAGAATAAAATAATCTCAATTGTCATTAAAATTTTACATTTGAATTTTGTAGTGGAAACTTCACTACGGTTTGAATTCCAATACAATATTCATGTGGAAAGAAATACACTATTGAAAAAAGTATATTTATTTGGAAAAAAATCAATTAAAAATTAAACTATAATTTACACTATTTCTTCCAAGATCAAATCCCAAAGAGTACAAACAAAGAATTTTTCATTGAAAATTTTTAACATTTTTTTCCACTTAATTCATGTCCATCAAAAAATAAGAAATTTTTCATAGTGCAAAAAAATCAGCCATCCATGAGGAGCAACGAATACAATTCCAGCATCCCGAAAACTCTCTCCAGAACTGTTACATTAAAAAATATACATATCATAAGAGTATAGTGATTGAAATTGTATTGAAATTGTATCTTGTATAGAACAACAAATACAATTCCAGTACAGCATATCATTGACATTGTTGGATTTCTGTTATAATTTTTCTTCTTTAAACACATCTTTTAAGTGATCTAGGTCACAAATCACCTACCTCGATCATGAAAATCATGTAACGATGAGAAGCAATGAAGGCTACACTCAGGCCACCAACAACAATCACATTCAATGATCCGTTATACCATCGCAAAAACTATCTGCAGAACTGTTGCATTAAAATAATCATAAGAGAATACAACAATTGAAATTATATTACATCCAAATGAGTGACACTGTTAGATATAACCCTATATAAGTCTATATGATAGCAGTCAAATTAGTTAAGTCTATATCTGTCAATTAGTTTTGTGATGGATACCGGCATTATATGTTGCATTGCTATAATCAATGCAACTGGATAAACCTAGATGGTTCAGCATTCCCTCCAGCTCCCCCTTCCATGTATTAGCTCTGCAAACAAAACTCAGTCACCGGCCCAAGCCAAAACACAATATCCCTGCAGAACATGCAACAGAACGCATCAGAACATCAACTTCTAAAAAAAACCGTTCATCTTCACAGCCATAACTTCAGCCCTTCTGCAAGACACGAATCATAAACCTGCATGACACCAAAAGACTTCGGATGCCTGAGCTTTACAAATCATAACAAGTGCAAAAAACACTAGTAAGAATATTAGCTTTCAATTGCTTTCATTGAAGCATACAAAACCACAAGGCATATTCAAATTACAATGAATGTGTAGATGAATAAAATATGTGCAAGCAATTGATCAAGGTAAGCCAATGAAGAATGCCATCGGGTTTACAACTAAATGCAGCACAGCATGGGAATTTCAATTTGAAAAGTAAGAATAATAGGTTTCAATTGGTTTCACTGAAGCATACAAAACCACAAAGCATATTCAAATTACAATGAATGTGAATGTAGATGAATAAAATATGTGCAAGCAATTGATCAAGGATAACCCAATGAAGAATGCCATCGGGTTTACAACTAAATGCAGCACACCATGGGAATTTCAATTTGAAAAGCCTCCTGGTGATAGTCAAGCTAAGATTTATTAAAAACAAGAAACCAAATGTTACTACAGACGGGTGGAACGCGAAGGCCCGCCAATTTTAGTAACGGATATCAGGTCCACTGTTTCATATCTTCCATGAAAAGAAGAGAGCTCTAGAACAAACGAAGTCAGGACAAGCAAAGAAATAAAGCAAAGAGTTTGCCGACGGTTTGCCGATTATATAGATAGATCTAGCTCAAATCCATGCCGTCTCCAACTTGACTGCAGATTGGGCCAGCAACGGTAAAAGATCTCTCGAAGGGAGAAGAATGAAACTGGGCACTGCGCCTGCGCTTGAAAGCACGGGTGTCAATGGGAGGGCTCTCAACATCTATCTTCCTTCTAACCCCTCTCACAGCCTGTTCCTCGATCTGGGTCAGGGGAAAAACCTTTCCACTTGCTCTGCAAAGAGAACTGTGATTATCATACAGAATTCGCTGGTTACAGTTTTTGTCACAGATGTGGGCGAGCCCTGTCAATCTGCACCGGTACATGTTTCCACAAACACGTTCATTTTGGCATTTCCAGTCGCATTTGTGAGCAGGGGTTTCATCATCTTTCCCGAGCATAGTTGATAAAAATAGAACATTTGTAGGCCATGCTGCAACTGGCTTATCCACCTCCATTGCTTTCTTGAAGAAGAACAAAAAGAAAAGAAAAGCCCGCGCTCCAACGGCTCTGCAGGGCCCAGCACAACAAAAGAAATGATCAGAATGAAAGGACGGGTGGGGTTTTTGACTCTACCCTCTTGAATTTTAGAGTTCAAAACAATGACGGGCGAAGAATCAAGAGTTGGGAGAAAGAGGTTGTCAAAATGGGCCTAGGCCTGGGAAAAATAAATGGGTTGCGATAAATGAGTAGGCCCACAGAAATTTTGAGAGCCGGAGCACCACCACCTCCCCATCCCTCTGTCCGCCGCTGTCTAAGCTAGATCTGGCTCTCGGAACAGACGACGGCCGCTACATCTCACATCTCAACCAAGCTCACGCAGTTATTCACATGTTACGCAGTAATTAATCCAGAAACGGTCACTGTTTCTCCAATAACAATCAAGCTTACGCAGTAATTGTACATATACGCAGTGGAAGCAGACGACCAAACCGACGGAGATATATGCGTATGCCGAAACAACGAAAGCGTAAATTGAGACGGAAACCCTAGAACGAAAGCCACAAACGAAAGAGGTAGAAGGAGCTGGAAATTTACCGTTGCAAAGTCGAAGCACCTTCTCACTGATCCGCCCTGTCCTCTTCAATCCGCCGCGTCTTCAGAGGCGGAAGGGGCGCTCGGGTATTTATAGACCAGACCGCTCCAAACCGTTCAGACTCGACGGAAGCGCCCCGCTGCACTCGGAACGCGGGTCGGTCTTTCAGCGTGCGCTTCACTCGCGCGTGGAGCGACTGAGCGAGAGCCGGTGAGGAGGAAGCGGCTTTTGGCGACACGTGGCGCGGGTGAGTTACCGTTAGTTCGGGTATGGTAGAACCGTTGGATGATTGACACGTTTAACCACCCTCGCCCCCACTCCATTCGGACCAGAATCCAATCCAGTTCAGGAGTTTGGATTGGGCCGTCCAGTCCACTAGAATAGGCAGTTCGCCCGGTCCAAACAGTGGGACTGGAGACGATTTTTTCCAACTCGTTTCCGTCTCGATGGGCCGAAGTTAATCCATCAAAATTGATCCTCAATTTCAGAGTTGGGATGATGACGCGTGGGGTTTTTATGATGTGGCGGCGGATCCTTAATTGGTGACTGGTCTTTTAACAAAAATGAGAGAAAAAACGGCAAATTGGTTGGACAAAAATACCCTCTGCTCTTTGCCGTGTCATTGTTTTATAATGTTTTAAAATAAATATTTATCAGTAACGTGTTAGTTTTAAAACCAATTATATATTAATTTAATATGATAATGTATAATTATATATTAATATACATATTAATAAAAGTATAAGAATATATATACAGCCAAATTCATATATATATAAGTGATATTTTTTAATATATTGATACACGCGTACGTATGTGTATATAAAATATTTATATTTACACATTCATATATACATGTGTATTCATATTTACACATTCATATATAGAAACATGTATAATTTTGCACTAAAAATTTGAACAAGAAATAATGAATATATATAAATACGTGTATTAATTATATACACACACGCACGCATACATGCAAACATATATATATATATATATATATATATATATATATATATATACATATACATATATACAATATAAAAAAACACAACAAATTGTGTTGTTGTAAAGTCGATCTGATTGAAACCGAAAAGTATTTCAAAATCAGAAATGCAAGACCGATCGTAGACAAAGCACGTCGTTAACGAAGTGAACATTGAATTTGCGTATGACAATGATGATGACAAAAAGAAATACAAATATAAAATAAATACAAGAATATGAGAAAGAACGCAATGTATAACCCAAAAACCCATCATCCATTCATTAACATTTCCATGTATTTATAGTGTACAAAGAATACAAAAAACAAGCATATGAAGAGTTGGGCACATGAAGTGGCTTATTGGGAATTGAAGTTACCATAGTTATGACATTCACGTTTAATATTTCATAACACTCCCCCTTGAATGCCATAATTTCATAGAATCTTATATAATCTTCACTTAAAAAAACTATGTGGGAAAAATAAGTGAAGCCAAAGTAATTGAATTCCACATCATGCTACCTCATTAAAAAACTTACTAGGAAAACTCAGTGGGAAAAACCTAATGGAGGGAAAAAATGTGCAGTGTTCTCAATTCTCCCTGATTATATCATTTAATTGTGTCTCGAGGAAATCAATTAATATCATTATTTAATTATGTATTCTGGACATGGGAGGAAGACCATATGTAATAATGAATGGTCTCATTGAAAATTATAACTCATGGAGAATGCCAACAATTTCCATTAATTATAGATATCCATAATAATTTATATCATTCCCCTGAATATCTGTTATAAAGTATGACTGCCTCATTAAAAACCTCATCAAGGAAAAACCCTTCAGTGAAAAAACCCTTGATTAGGGGAAAAAGTACAATATCATCAAGTCCCTCGAGTGTTATCTCATTAAAAACCTTATCAAAAAACCCAATGAGAAAAACTTGACCAAGGGAAAAAAGATTGCAACAGTTACATCTCTCACTCATAATGATCATTGCTACATCATTTAACTCATAGAATGTTCATGATCAATTCATAACCAAAACATTCAGTTTTGAATTTTTGGAATAATAAAAATTTATACACTTAAGATTTCAATGAATAGGGAATAACATTACCTTGCATCATAATATGATTTATTGTTATTTGTAAGGTACATATGCACATGTACATGCATATCCTTCAGGGATAAATAAAATGTGCATTTATATTTAATCTGTAAGAACCCAGGTTTTTGGAACTGGTCAAAATCTCGACCCTGTTTAAATTTTTTACTTGTTTCTGAGGAAACTGGATTAAATGGGCAGTTTCTGAAAATTTTCAGACTACACGCCGTGTACTTAAGGTACACGCCGTGTATGTGTAGGCGAGTGACCGGCCGTGTGCTCGCCGAGTACATGTCGTGTGGTGACCGTGTAGAATTTTCTTACTACACGCCGTGTAGTTTTGAACACGTCGTGTATACCCCCCGACCGTGTGAGGCCATACATGGCGTGTAGGTCGTTGGCCGGGTAGAATCAGGAACACGCCGTGTCCCCAGCCGTGTAGTCTAGCCGTGTATAAGGGATATACATGGCGTGTGGGTAAGTCGGCGAGGAAGGGAAGAAGAACCAAGTACACGCCGTGTACCCCTAGGTACATGCCGTGTACTCATGTCGGCAGGTTCGGAAAGTAAGTCGGCGGAATCTTGCCGTCTTATTAACAGTTAAATGAACCATACACGGTGTGTAGTCTCAAAGTACACGCCGTGTACTTTCTTTTTTTCGCTTAAAATGGGCAATAGCCTCGTATTGAGGCATAACCTCATATCCTCCGCCCGGATACGCGAACCAGGCCAGCCGAACCTCTCTTCCCCTCTCGATCGTCCGTCCGAGACCCGTTTCGAGCTTTGATTAGTGCGTTGGAACCCCCTCGGTAAGGCCTCAATTCCTCTTTGGGCGTCTTGTTTGATTTTCGTTCTAGAAAGAGTTATAGGTGTTTGACCGGGTTTGAATCTTTTGTAGATTTATCGCGTTTTAAACCGAATTGGCGGGTGTTACCGGAGGAGTAGCATCGTGCGAGTCTCAGGTAGGTGGTGCATACTTCATTTTGTGTTTTCGCGGTTGTTTGGGTGACGCGGCCTACGACGCGTTTTCGGGTATTTTGAGCGGGACCTGTTTTATCTGCTTTTTCATACTGAATTGCTTATGGGACCTCTGGGATGTCTTTGGGTATGCCCGGTTACCAGTTTGCGTGAGCAGGGCCGGGTGAGGGGTCGTTGCTCATCGGGGCATTTTGGCCGGGGAGTGCCAAAATGGTTTTAATTTAAATATGATTGTTATAAACTGTTTAGTTTAATTTGTTAAAGCCTATTATAAATTGTTAGAGGCATCTAAGACCTCAGTGCTGGTATGAGACAACACCCGGTAGGGTGCATTTCAACTGTTTAGTTTGTTTTGCCTGGTTATGTTTACTGTTTACATGTGTTATATATGCAATTGCTGAATTGCATCTGCTGGACACCTTGGGTTGTGTTGGGCTTGGCTCGGTTACGCTTGAGTGATGCTGATCACAAGTTGGGGCTTTGCCCGGGTTACTTTGGGTGGTTTTGACCACGGGATTGGGGGTCATGGACGTCGGCTTGAGGCAGTACGACTGTCAGGTTGGGCATGACCCGGGTTACTTGGATGGCGAGACCACCGGACTTGAGCGACATGGTCGCAGGGACACGAGGTGTCAGATGTTTTGGTGGTTTATGTTCTATTTTGGTGATTACCGCTCACCCGGGACTTTGAGTAGTGTGCACACATAGATACTCCGTGATGAGGTGGTTTTGACCACTCGTGTGGGTAGAGTCCCCCGTAGATGCGGTTAGGTTTTCTGGTTGGGGGTACTTGCCGTAGAAAGCCACGTGGGAGGTGAGAAGCCTTCAGGGGATGGGCGTGCCTTCGGGACGTCGGTACTTGAGACACAGGGTGTCAGGAGGCACATGGTGCCGGGTTACTATTTTGGGCGTGCCTTCGGGATGTCGATACTTGAGACACGATATGTCAGGAGGCACGTGATGCCGAGTTACTATTTTTGGGTGTGCCTTCGGGACATCGATACTTGAGACACGAGGTGTCAGAAGACACTTGGTGTCGGGTTACTATTTTTGGGCGTGCCTTCGGGACGTCGGTACTTGAGACACTGGGTGTCAGGAGGCACATGGTGCCGGGTTACTATTTTGGACGTGCCTTCGGGACGTCGGTAGTTGAGACACGAGGTGTCAGGAGGCACGTGGTGCCGGATTACTATTTTTGGGCGTGCCTTCGGGACGTCGGTACTTGAGACACGAGGTGTCAGGAGGCACTTGGTGCCGTGTTACTATTTTTGGGCGTGCCTTCGAGACGTCGGTACTTGAGACACGAGCTGTCAGGTGGCACATGGTGCTGGGTTACACGACAGAGATTCCGGTGTTGGCCGAAGCAGGCGACACTCCATGGTGGCTGTTGAGCACCAGTGAAGTTTGTAATTATTTGTGCATTGTACTGTTTATTGCTTTTCTGAGAAATGCATAACTGCTTAAACACATATATTTGGTACACATCGTTGGGTGGTATCCTACTGAGATTCGTCTCACACCCTGCACGGGCCCTTTGGGACGCGTGCATACTTTATGGATTTACGTGCAGGAAAGAGGTCAGCTTCAGGAGCTGGGCTGCGTTAGTTGTTGCATGAAGATGGTATGGACCTTGAGGTCATACCTAGCTGGGGTTTACTCTGTATTGTTTACTTTTCTGTATCGGCATGCTTACTTGTTGTAGCTACTGTTGGTTAGCCATTGACGCCCTTTTTATATTTAGTTGCGTATGACCTGCGCTGGATGCATGTTTTACTGTTCAGTGATAGTTACATGTTCTTAGCACGCTATTCTGTTTATTTCCGCTGCTGTTGTTATATTTACTGCTTCCGCTGTTTATCTATATTGATTATGCTTCCGCTCTGCGGGTCTGGTTCGAGTCTGCTGAGTCTTTCTTTCCGCTGCATCTTTACTGTTATACTTGGACCAGTACCCTTATTATGATCCTCCGAGAGGGTATGGCCTTTCCACTATACCTAATAGACCCTCGCTTCTAGTCGGCAGCCTTTGGCATTCAGGGGAGGTGCGCCTAAGGTAGTGACACTCGACCCATTTGGCACTGTTCGAGTGGCTGATCGGGTCTGGTTCATCACAAAGTGGTATCAGAGGGGTTCTTGACAGGGATTTAGTAGCAGCGTTTTACTGGTTACTAATGAGTTTGAGGCTTCTCTTTTTATTTCTGTTGGTTTTACTATTTGGGATATGGTAGACTGAAGATAGTTTGTTACAGGGACTGAGTTTCTAGCTTGTGCTTGGGTGCCTGCAGCCCCAGGTACGAGGGATAGACCTAGTTTCCGCGGGTGGGAACTACTGTTTGTTTTGCTCAGATTACAGTTGATATGATTTCCACCTCGGTGGCTCACTTTATTTGTGATGTTCGTGATTGTGATATGTGACCCTTGACCCGGTGTGGTAAGGGAGAATTGGACCTTGGCCCGATATGGCAAGGCTTAGTTGCTTGGCTTTGATAGGCACATTTTAGGGTATTTCAATTTCATAATTGCACGTATGCTTTGTGAATTGATAATGCAATGTGAATGAAATATCAATTGCCATGATTTATATGTTTTGAAATGTGAATTGGTGAAATTCCTGATAGAATTGCTCGTTGTTGCAATGTGATGTGTCATGCTTTATATATTTGTAGAATTTCATGTTGCAGGATATTTGGGTCTGACTCTTATGAGAGCAGGCAGATACTATGGGTGAGGCAGTGTAACTGTCAGGATTGGGCGACTCGGTTGTCGGTTTGAGGCAACACGAGTTGTCGGGACGGGCGTGGCCCGAGGTACTTTTGATACTTGGCTCTGTTGAGGGCGGGTAAGGAGGCCATGAGGCCGGGATGCCGTGGGGCATGGGTTGCGCGGGTTACTCCTTCGCGACTCAATGGAGCGTCAGGCATGAGATGATACAGTGCCCCAGGATCAGGGACAGGATTCGGTACAGGCAGAGCACGAGCCGCAGGTATAGACTCAGGGACAGGATCAGGTTCAGGATCCAGTGCAGGCAGGACAGCAGCCAGGTTTGGCATCGTTCGGGCCGTTGCTTGACGAGCAGCTCCGAGCTAGCCTGGTATGTGTCTTGTAGGGGATTGACAGAGGCGCGCAGGGTACAGAGCCTTCTATGGCGTATCTGATGCGGGAGTTCCAGTCGCAGTACCCAACGCTTTTCCAGGGTGAGGGTGGTCCATAGGTGGCTGAGAATTGGATAGAGAGTATGCAGATGATCTTCGAGCAGCTGGAGACGCCTCCAGGGCGGAGGGTTAAGCTGGCGACGTACATGCTAAGAGGAATGACGAAGCGTTGGTGGGATGTACAGGTACAGGCTTGTAGGCACGAGGGACTAGCATGGAAGGACTTCGAGGATAGGTTCTTTGAGCACTTCTATCGAGAGACACTGAGGGCAGAGAGAGCTCAGGAGTTCTTGAGTCTTCAGCAGGGAGACATGTCCGTTATGGACTACGCAACTACCTTCAGAGAGTTGTCTCACTTTGCACCTGGTATGGTAAGCGATGACGCAGCTAGGGTGAGGTGCTTTGAGGATGGCTTACAACACGCCATTCGGGTCCAGGTGAACATCTTAAGGCTGAGTTCCTTCTCCGAGGCGGTGAATCAGGCACTCATAGCCGAGGGAAACGAGAGAGAAAAATCTCGCTTGGGCAGGGCGACAACTTCAGGTGATGGTTCAGACAGCAAGAAACGAGGACATGATGAGTTCCAGCAGGGTAGTCAGGCCAGGGATTTAGCTATACCACCTCGAGGGAGTTCTTCGGTGGTTTGCTTCCAGTGTGGACAGCCGGGGCATGTTTGGGCACAGTGCGATAGGCCTCCGAAGGAGTGTCGGGCATGTGGACAGGACGAGCATCTGGAGAGGTTTTGCAGGCAGCCTTCTCAGACAACCAGCAGGCAGGGACCGGGACATACTGCAGTGTCTGGAGTTGGTTCAGGTTCGGTACCCGGAGAGGATATTCGAGGTTCATCTGTGCGCGGAGGTCGTGTCAGAGATGGTGGGACCCAGCTGAGGGGTCAGTGGCCGGTGACTGGAGCAACATTGGGAGGTCAGGCATCAGGAAGCCGTGTTTCAGGCCAGGTGCACGCTGTGGAGCTGCCAGAGGCTGAGCAGGCTGGTGAACCGATGACGGTTAGAGGTACACCGCGGTGTGACCGTGACCTCCATGTTTCCTTTTTGGCATGACCTATAGAGGCATATCTGTTTTGAGTGCACGTGGTGCACATGATCTATTTGGATTGACTAGATGCTAGCACTACTGGAAATCGGATCTTTCCCAACACTTCTATACCAACGGTTTATAAAAACCGTTGGTATAGGCACCCTTTCCCAACGGTTTGGGATAACCGTTGGGAAAGGGGTGGGTCTTTCCCAACGGTTCCCCCAAACCGTTGGGAAAGGGAGCTCAAAACACCCCTTTCCCAACGGTTTGGGAGAACCGTTGGGAAAGGGGTGGGCCTTTCCCAACGGTTCTCCCAAACCGTTGGGAAAGGGAGCTCAAAACACCCCTTTCCCAACGGTTTGGGAGAACCGTTGGGAAAGGGGTGGGTCTTTCCCAACGGTTCCCCCAAACTGTTGGGAAAGGGAGCTCAAAACACCCCTTTCCCAACGGTTTTGGAGAACCGTTGGGAAAGACCCATCCCTTTCCCAACGGTTCTCCCAAACCGTTGGGAAAGGGTGCCCCAAAATCCAGCATACACCCCGAAAAAAATATGCACCTATCCCAACGGTTTTGTGAACCGTTGGGATAGGTTCTTCGATTTTTTTTCCAGGTCTACTGCCCGAGAACATTATATAAATCTAAATTTTAAATAATTATTATAATACATATATATATTTATGAAATTATGTTTAAAAAAGTCATATTAGGTTAGTGGTTAAGTCGTTCTATTATAAACGAGGGGTTCAGGGATCAAATCACACCGAATGTATTTTTTTTGAAATACATATACCAACGGTTTTATAACCGTTGGAATAGATTTTCATATTACCTATGCCAACGGTTTTCAAAACTGTTGGGATAGGTCTATACCAACGGTTTTCCCAAAACCGTTGGTATAGACCTATCCCAACGGCTTACTTCGCCACGGTTCTCCAAACCGTTGGTATAGGCTATACCAACGGTTTGGAGGCCTATACCAACGGTTCCAAACCGTTGGTATAGGTTAGTTTTCCAGTAGTGTAGTCAGTGGGATTGACACCATATCGGGTACGTGATATATATATATATACATGTATGAGGTGCCGTGGGCATCGGGGCATCATGGATGCGGGTTACTTGAGGTTCTATGCACATCGGGGCATCGTGGATGCGGGTTACTTGAGGTGTTAGGCACCAGGACCTCGTAGAGGTGGACACCGATGCGGTGCAGGTTACGTTGGGTGTCGGAAGCGACACAGGATCACCAACGAGGTGCAGGGGTGACGATGCGTCACGGGAGGACTATGCATCCAGAAAAAAGGTTAGTAAACCCTGTTTGCTTTAAATTTTGTTTGGTTGAGACCGAGTAGGAAATTCCTAAGGTGGGGAGCCCCTTGCGGAATTTATCCAGAACCATGGGACCGGGGTAGTCCAGGTTGTTTAACCGGGATGGGCGTGTTTGGTGCCATCTCCGGGTTCCGTTCGGTAGCTCGAGGACGAGCTACATTAAGGTGAGGAGTTTTTAAGAACCCGGGTTTTTGGAACAGGTCAAAATCCCAACCCTGTTTAAATTTTTGACTTGTTTCCGAGGAAACTGGATTAAATGGGCAATTTCTGAAAATTTCCAGACTACACGCCGTGTACTTAAGGTACACGCCGTGTATGTGTAGGCGAGTGACTGGCCATGTGCTCGCCGAGTACATGTCGTGTGGTGACCGTGTAGAATTTTCTTACTACACGGTGTGTAGTTTTGAACACGCCGTGTATACCCCCGACCGTGTGAGGCCATACATGGCGTGTAGGCCATTGGCCGGGTAGAACTAGGAACACGCCGTGTCCCCATTGGACACGCTGTGTAGTCTAGCCATGTATAAGGGATATACATGGCATGTGGGTAAGTCGGTGAGGAAGGGAAGAGGAACCAAGTACACGCCGTGTACCCCTAGGTACACGCCGTGTACTCATGTCGGAAGGTTCGAAAAGTAAGTCAACAGAATCTTGTCGTCTTATGAACAGTTAAATGAACCATACACGACGTGTAGTCCCAAAGTACACGCCATGCACTTTTTTTTCCGCTTAAAATGGGAAGTAGCCTCGTATTGAGGTAGAACCTCATATCCTCCACCCGGATATGCGAACCAGGCCGGCCGAACCTCTCTTCCCCTCCCGATCGCCCATCCGAGACCCGTTTTGAGCTCTGATTAGTGCGTTAGAACCCCCTCGGTAAGGCCTCGATTCCTATTTGCCCGTTTTGTTTGATTTTCGTTCTAGAAAGAGTTATAGGCATTTGAGAGGGTTTGAATCTTTTGTAGATTTACCGCATTTTAGACCGAATTGGTGGGTGTTTCCAGAGGAGTAGCATCGTGCGAGTCTCAGGTAGGTGGTGCATATTTCATTTTGTGTTTTCGCGGTTGTTTGGGTGACGCGGCCTACGGCGCGTTTTCGGGTATTTTGAGCGGGACCTGTTTTATCTGCTTTTTCATACTGAATTTCTTATGGGACCTCTGGGATGCCTTTGGGTATGCCCAATTACCAGTTTGCGTGAGCAGGGCCGGGTGAGGGGCCGTTGCTCATCGGGGCATTTTGGTCGGGGAGCGCCAAAATGGTTTTAATTTAAATATGATTTTTTATAAACTATTTATTTTAATTTGTTAAAGCCTGTTATAAATTGTTAGAGGCATCTAAGACCTCAGTGCTGGTATGGGACAACACCTGGTAGGGTGCATTTCAACTGTTTAGTTTGCTTTTCCTGGTTATGTTTACTGTTTACATGTGTTATATATGCAATTGCTGAATTGCATCTGCTGGACACCTTGGGTTGTGTTGGGCTTGGCCCGGTTACGCTTGAGTGATGCTGATCACAGGCTGGGGCTTTGACCAGGTTACTTTGGGTGGTTTTGACCACAGGATTGGGCGTCATGGACGTCGGCTTGAGGCAATACGACTGTCAGGTTGGGCATGACCTGGGTTACTTGGATGGCGAGGCCATCAGACTTGAGTGACATGGTCGTAGGGACATGAGGTGTCAGATGTTTTGGTGGCTTAGGTCCTATTTTGGTGATTACCTCTCACCTGGGACTTTGATTAGTGTGCACACAGAGATACTCCGTGATGAGGTGGTTTTGACCATTCGTGTGGGTAGAGGCCCCCGTAGATGCGGTTAGGTTTTCTGGTTGGGGGTGCTTACCATAAAAAGCCACGTGGGAGGTGAGGAGACTTCAGGGGATGAGCGTGCCTTCGGGACGTCGGTACTTGAGACACAGGGTGTCAGGAGGCACATGGTGCCGGGTTACTATTTTGGGCATGCCTTCGGGACGTCGGTACTTGAGACATGAGGTGTCAGGAGGCACGTGGTGCCGAGTTACTATTTTTGGGCGTGCCTTCGGGACGTCGGTACTTGAGACACGAGATGTCAGGAGGCACTTGGTGCCGGGTTACTATTTTTGGGAGTGCCTTCGGGACGTCGGTACTTGAGACACAGGGTGTTAGGAGGCACATGGTGCCGGATTACAATTTTGGTCGTGCCTTCGGGATGTCGGTACTTGAGACACGAGGTGTTAGGAGGCACGTGGTGCCGGGTTACTATTTTTGGGCATGCCTTCGGGACGTCGGTACTTGAGACACGAGGTGTCAGGAGGCACTTGGTGCTGGGTTACTATTTTTGGGCATGCCTTCGGGACGTCGATACTTGAGACACGAGCTGTCAGGTGGCACATGGTGCCGGGTTACACGACAGAGATTCCGGCGTTGGCCGAAGCGGGTGACACTCCATGGTGGCTGTTGAGGACCAGTGGAGTTTGTAATTATTTGTGCATTGTACTGTTTATTGTTTTTATGAGAAATGCATAACCACTTAAACACATATATTTGGTATGCACCGTTGGGTGGTATCCTGCTGAGATTTGTCTCACACCCTGCACGGGCCTTCGGGATGCGTGCAGACTTTATGGATTTACATGCAGGAAAGAGGCCAGCTTCAGGAGCTGGGCTGCGTTAGTTTTTGCATGGAGATGGTATGGACCTTGAGGTCATACCTACCTGGGGTTTAATTTGTATTGTTTAATTTTCTGTATCAGCATGCTTACTTGTTGCAGCTACTGTTGGTTAGCCATTGGCGCCCTTTTTATATTTAGTTGTGTACGACCTGCTCTGGATGCATGTTTTACTATTCAGTGGTAGTTACATGTTCTTAGCAGGCTGTTCTGTTTATTTCCACTATTGTTGTTATATTTACTGCTTCTGCTATTTATCTATATTGATTATGCTTCCGCTCTGCGGGTCTGGTTCGAGTCTGCTGAGTCTTTCTTTCCGTTGCATCTTTACTGTTATACTTGGACCAATACCCTTATTATGATCCTCTAAGAGGGTATAGCCTCCCCACTATACCTAATAGACCCTCGCTGCTAGTCGGCAGCCTTTGGCGTTCTGGGGAGGTGCCCCTAAGGTAGTGACACTCGACCCGTTTGGCACAGTTCGGGTGGCTGGCCGGGTCTGGGTCGTCACATAATCCTTCAGGGATAAATAATTTTTTCATCAACCCCCTGTGTATAAAATATATCACTATTGGAAGAAATATATTTAATTATTAATTAAGGGTAAAATCATTCCAAAATTTAATATTTCATCTTGGGGATGATTACTTCAAAATAAAAGGACATTCCATGCGATTTTATGATCATATAAGTCATTGGTTTCAGAAAACTCTTCAAGATTTTAGATGTTTTTCAAAACATCTTAATAATATGATGAATAAAATGATTCATACAAACCATGAGATGATAAATTCAATTTATATTCTTCCTTAACTTAATATGGATACATGAAATACTTCTTATTCAGTTCACCCATAATTTATAAGATTGGGTGGAACTTTCATAATTTTGAATATGCTTCGGGCATTTCAAACCCTTATAGGATTCATATATAAATATCCAAATATTCAAGGAAGAATATTTCTTATAATAAAATCATCAATATTCAACAGTCTTGGTAGTTTTAATAATCAATCCAAAACTTTATATACTGAACATATCATAAGTTCCTTTAATATTTTTGGCGAATTATTATGATGTCGACATCTATAAAAATCCATTGTCATCAATGAGTTTTAAAATCATTCAAAGAAAATATATCATCAACAACATTTGATATAGATCTCCTATTTTTTTTGGTACCAGTGTCACTTCAGGGACAATATCTAAAAAGATATAATGTTGTCGATATATTCATTTTCCACTTCAAGGGAAAATATATTTTTTGCTTTCTACTCATGATGAACAATTATTTTATATAATCAGACTATTTATTTCCAATGCTTTACATTCTTATAAGTGTTTTGAGCATCATGTAAATGGTTCTATAGGTCCATTTTATAATATATACTCACCAACAAAAAATAACACACATGATCATTTAGTGGATGCATCTTTCATATAGACGGATCACATGGTAGGTGGGCGCACCAATATATACTTCTTCATAAGTATATGAGAAATTTATTTCCAAAATAGCTGCTAATAATATAAATAATTTACCTAAAAAATGGGTACCTCATGGTAAATTATTATATAGGGGACATTCATAACAACTTAATGAAAATGAATTCATTGATAATTTAGCAGAAACATCTGTTAAATTAATTCATCATCCCCCCTGATGGATGTCTACTATGTTATCAAAAAATTGATGATCATGTATACTTAAATCAATATCTTTCATTATAGTTGATCCCGAATGGCCTAAATCATCATGTCATATATTTAAAGTGTTAGGATCAGTAAACTTTTAGTTTACCATTATTTATTCAATTGTACATAAAAAATTCTTTATAATCACTTTTATAAATGCTTGTTACATATCAAGGTACCTATTTTATCACTACTACAAACATGACTTTTATCATTGCTAGAAAAGTGCATTAACAGTGCTAAAAAAGCGTTGTTAATCGAGGTGGAGATTAAGGGGGGTCCATTTTATCAGTGCTCAGAAAAGCGCTGATAAAGACCCATTTTATGAGCGTTTTTTTTAGCGCTGATAAAATGCGACTTTTATCAGTGCTTTTAAAAAATGCTAATAAAACTAAAATAAATAAATAAATAAAAATTAATTTATATTCGGGGGGGGGGGGGCTTTTAACAGTGCTTGACCCCCCCTTTATCAGTGCTAGGCAGCCCCCTCCCACTCCCGCACGTTGCCCTTGCCTGCGCATTCTGCACTTGCCCGCACGCCCCTCCTTGCTTCCACTCGGATTCGAACCCACGACCTCCCCATTGCGCACCTACACCTTTACCACTAAGCCATTTCGTTTTTTATCTATTTAATGATACATCTTTTTATATATATATATATATAGTTATATTTATTTGTATATTAATATAGATTCATATTAATATAAATATATTTAGTTATATTAATACATATATATTTATTCATATAGTAATATATATATATATATTCGTATATTAATATATATTTATATTTATTTATATATATATAGTTATATTTATTCGTATATTAATATAGATTCATATTAATATAAATATATTTAGTTATATTAATACATATATGTTTATTCATATATTAGTATATATATATTCATTCGTATATTAAAATATATTTATATCTATTTATATATATATATATTTGTAGTTACAATATTTTATCCGTATATTTATTTGTATATTAATATATATTTATAAGATTAGTTTTAAATACATTTATAAAAGTTTTTTATGTGTGTTTATAAATAAAAAAATAAATACATATATACATACATATATACAACACACACACACACAAACACACAGACACATATATATTTACGAATAAATACACACATATGTGTATTTGAAAAGTCATAGAATGTTAAAACGACCATAACTTATAATCCAAAAGCCCGTTTTAACTCTGAAACTAGTCAAATTGAAGAAAATGAAACAATATTTGATATAATATGTGGTACAGGGCTAACGGACATCCATATCAGATGTTATACCTATTTGAATGTTAAAAAATCAGGGTATGCTGACTAAAAACTCAGTTTTGGAGGCCTTATGGGCCTTTTTTGGCCTTGAAAAATGTGACAAAGGATTTTCTTGGGTCACCAGTGCGTAGATCTCGTCACAGGATTCGATTTGATATGCTGTAGAGCTCAAACGGACACTCGGATAAAAATTTATGACCATTTGAAGTTTGAGTTAGATTTTCAACGTATTTTAGATCTTTTATTAATTTTTTTGATTTTTTGTGTCTAAAAATTGTTATTAAATGATTATTAATTGATGATAATTAGTAAATTATTAATTAATAATATTTTTAAAAAAATTTAAAGCCATTTTCACTAAATTTATTAGATATTAAATGTAGTAGTCTATTTATACTTTTCTAAAACATATTTAAAAAATATATATTATATTTATATCAATATAAATATACTTATATAACAATATATTATTTTTCATGATTTTTTTTGAAATATAAAATTTATCAGTGCTAGGAAAAAGTGCTGATAAATCCCCCCTTTATTAGCGCTGCTAAAAAAAGTGCTGATAAATGGGTCTCCTTTATCAGCACTAAAAAAAGCGCTGATAAAGGCCCCCCCTTTATCAACACTTTTTTTAGCGCTGTTAAAGGGTGGCGCTGTGGAAACCCAGTTTTTTGATAGTGTATCCAGTGTCTCCATATGATATTTGTTTTCAAGAATATCATTGATACATCTCATCAAGACTTCAGATATAACAAAGCATTAAGAATTTATACTACCAAATGGGAATATTTTTGCTCTTATGGATCCATTAATTAATTGTCTCTTGATAAATGTACTTACACGTGCATATACTAACTCATATATTAGTTCTTTTCATGCATTTAATCAAAATAATAATTATAAGATTTTTGCTTCAAGATCAACATATATAAGATCTCCAAGATCTTTCATTGTGCATACTTATATTTTTCATTATAATTTCTACTTATAGTGGTTGATGAATTTGTAATATAATCATAATGGGTTAGGACCATCACCAAGTAGATTATTATATATTTTTGAACCTATGGACCAAATATTTTGGAACCTCTAGCCCAAATATTTTGTAACTTCTAGCCCAGATATTAGTTTACAATAAATTTACTTGAGATGGGATCCCCCATGTCTTTTGAAGCAGGTGAATGTGGTTGTGAGAACTAATGTGGAAGAATATTCTGGATTCACAACACACACCTCATCACCATCCAAAATTAAAATTCATTGAATAACAACATTCACTTTACCAAATGAAGTGGAAATCATTTAATCAAATTTCATCAACTCTCAAATATTTATGATAGCATAAATCATATCGATTTTTTCATGAATAATTTCACTCGCTTCAAGGAATGATATAGAGTAATTAAAATTACATTCACACCAGGGAATGAATTCATTCGTCGAATTTCATGATCCATCGACATATATAAGATCTATCAGATTTTTCATTGTGCACACTTATATTTGTCATTATAATTTCCACTTATGGTGGTTGATGAATTCATAACATAATCATAACAGGTTAAGCTCATCATAAAGCATATTATTGTATATTTTGGAACCTCTGGCCTAAATATTTTGGAAATTATAGCCCAAATATTATTTTACAATACATCTACTTAGTATAGGAGCGCCCAAGTCTTTTGAAGCTGGTGAATTTAGTAGTAAGAACCAATTTGGAAGAATCTTTTGGATTCACAACACACACATCATTGCCATCCAAAATTAAAATTCATTGAATAACAACATTCAATTTACCAAATGAATTGGAAACCATTTGATCAAATTTCATCAACTCTCAAATATTAATGATAGCACAAATCATATCAATTTTTTCATGAATAATTTAGTTTGCTTCAAGGAATGAGATATAGTAATTAAAAATACATTCACATTAGGGAATGGATTCATTCATCGGATTTCATGATCCATCGACATATATAAGATCTCTCATATCTTTCATTGTGCATAATTATATTTGCCATTATAATTTCCACTTATGGTGGTTGATGAATTCATAACATAATCATAACAGGTTAATCCCATCACAAAGAAAATTATTGTATATTTTGGAACCTCTGAACCAAATATTTTGGAACCTCTGGCCCAAATATTTTGGAACTTCTATCCCAAATATTATTTTACAATACATCTACTTAGGATAGGATCCCCCATGTCTTTTGAAGTTGGTGAATGTGGTAGTGATAACCAATGTGGAAGAATCTTATGGATTCAAAAAACACACATCATCGCCATCCAAAATTAAAATTCATTGAATAACAACATTCACTTTACCAAATTAAGTGGAAATTATTTGATCAAATTTCATCAACTCTCAAATATTAATGATAGAACAAATCATATCAATTTTTTCATGAATAATTTCATTCGCTTCAAGGAATGAGATAAAGTAATTAAAACTACATTCACATCGGATAATGAATTCATTCTTTGGAGTTCATGATCCATGAATGATAATTTATTATTTATCAATAATGATCATCTTGCATAAAATATAAATTTTATTGATTATGATGATCATTGTTTTAACCACTTCGAGTGGTAAAATCATTTTAATAAAATATATATCAGATTATTAAAACTACGTAATTCAATCATTTCATTTATGAACTATATTAATAACAACATCCACTTCAGGAGATAAATGAATTACATGAGATGATATTGATAATCCATAAGAACATGATAAATGATAATTTTTACCTTGATATTGCTGCTCCGGGAACAATCATTGATAAATGAATATATTCTTTAATATAATGTCAAATGACAATATTTTTATATCATACTTTAAGGATACATTATTTTATTAATAAAATTCATTATGCTATGTAAATATTTACTATCATCAAACCACTTATGTGGTTATATTATTATTATTTGTTATAACAAAATACAACACAATGATCATTCAAAAAACATTATATTCACCATGAACTTGATTTAAAATAAAATCATGTATATTTAAATTCACTTTGGGGAATGAAATAAATCATTTTCAATGAATATTCTCATTCACTCTAGGGAATAAAATAAAATTAATTGTTCGAGTTTTATAGTGTCTTCATGACAATAACATGAATATTCAATTCAATAATTTCATCAATCTCATCCGCTGTAGGGGATGGATATATATAAAATATATTTGCGTTTTTTTATCATGAACATTTAATTTCTCTCAAGCATTTTATAAGAAATAAAATGAAAGATAAAATAAATAAAACAATATGATATTTACAAATATTTAAAGTAAATATCATCTCCATTATGATCCTTTATACATCATAATCAAACTTAAAACCTTCAGGGTGAACAAAGTAATAAGTGATATGAAATTTCATGGTTCATCTCATGATCATATAACTTTGGCTCGATGTATGATGGGCCCACGATGTTCATTACTTATTACCAAACTTCGGCTCAACATGTAGTAGGTATGCGATGTTCATTGTTTGACCACTTCTAGTGGTGTTGTTTTATTCTTTTATTTGATGAATTATGTTTTTCATGACATTGACCATGTCGATTATTAATCAAAAAAATTCTCTTTAGGGAATGGAGTGGAATTTTTCAACCAGGATTCATTATAACTCTTTAGGAGCTCATTATTTTTCCCGCAATAAAAGATTAAGAAAATTATATATTATTTTCAGATTTATCAAGAGGAGAAAAATAAATGTAAAAATATATTGCATATAAAACAAGACCCACTTTTGATGTAGTACTTAGAATGATTGGAGTCGATGCACATGCGAAAGAGTATGTCAAAATAAGAATGTTTATAAAAACATGTTGTAAGATCCTGGGTTTTTCTTGAGGTATGGATCTTTTTTTCAGGTTAATGTTGTTGCTTTATTTTTTGTCTTAGACCCTAAGTTGTGTAGTAGTGTAGTTGGGTTTGTTCTAGAAGAAAAAGGAAAAAACAAGCTAAAATATGGCTGCATGCCAGGTACACGCCATGTACTTGGTCTACACATCGTGTACTTCCAGTACATGTCGTGAACTGGGCCGTCACGACATGTAGCCAGTCTGGCTTAGGAAAAAATTAAAGGGAAGTACATGCCATGTACTTGTCCGTCATTCCGTGTGCTTTCCTAGTGGTTTTTTAATAAAAAAGTAGTAGCCTCACATTTTGATACACAACAAGTTTTTCTCTCATTTTTGGAACCCAAAACCACCCTAAACTAGTTTTTCATATATCAAAGCCGTCTGGACTCTGATTCGAGCGCGGTATATCATATTGGAACCATATAGGTAATTACTCAATTCCTTTTTAGTAGTTCTTGATTTTTTTGGAACAACTAATGCACTATTTGGATTTAGGATCATATGCCCTAATATTCCGTTCTTCATCTGTTCTTCAGATTTCTTCCAAACCAAGAAGAATCAGGACTTAATACTAGATGAGTTGTCTACTACCGTGGTGAGGTAGGTGGTGTATACTTTCTTTTGACTTTTCTTGTGATTTTTGGGCAGTTTTACGATATTCTTCCCATCGTACTTTCTGGTGAGGCCTTGTTTTTGAGCGAGTTTCTTGCCGTAGCTATAGTCGGACCTAGTGAGGATGCTCGTAGGTTCTGTTTAGGTGCATTGGAACCTGTTACATGATTAAAGGTCACCCAAGGGGTGTAACTTAAGGAACTAACCTATTTTTTCTTGTTTAAACCACCCAAGGGGCGTGTTCTTGTGCTTTCCTAGTTAGAGGAAGCCTGTTACTATCTTGATAGCTTGAATAGATCGCTTAAGAGATGTACTACCTCCTTGCTCTTTGAATATCATGTTATGCCTTGTCTATTTTTATATTTTGGCATGTTAAATGGATAATATGGGTGGGTATAGCTATATGAAATGACTAACGACATGTTAAATGGTTTATATGGGAGGGTAGACCCATATGCTTGTTTTGATAAATGGTTTGCATGAGTGGGTATACTCATGGCTTGTGCAGGTTGATGTGAGTGGGTATACTCACATAGAATTTTTGTTTAAATTTAATGTTTAAATTGAATGTTTGAATGAATGGATTTTAAACATGGTAGTGGATGCCTTGGGTTGAATCTTCCCCATGGGTCTTGCTTTCGTGGGATGCCTCGGGCCTTGCTACCCCTTGGATCCAGATTGCTTGGGATCGCGTAGGACTTGCTATTGACATGATCCTAGGAACCCAACTAGTGCATAACCAAGTTTCCACCAGGGATGACTGTGACAACCGGGTCCCGGTGACGGCACAAACACCCCGCCTTAACATGGCCGTCGGGTCCTAGCCCACCAGGTACCACCAGTTGCCCCCACAGACACATGGGGCCCATCTCAGGGTCCACCCACATGCCTGAACGGGTCATCTGACTAATGATAGTCCCCACAGGCCAACACGTGTCCTTTTTAGTGTGCTTTGTCCTCACTCACACACACCCTGGGGAACTTCCCAGGAGGTCACCCATCCTGATCACTACTCCACGCCAAGCACGCTTAACTGTGGAGTTCTAATCAGATAGGCTCCCGAAAAGGAAGGTGCACCTTGTTGACATGAGTCATCTCATTTAATCATTTAACCCTTTATCATTTGAGGGTGTTACATTCACCCCCCCTTTAGAGCACAACGCCCTCGTTGTGGGCCCTACATCTCAACCCAGGCAGTGCACCGCACTTCAGGCTGAGTTCCTCCTCTGATACCAAATGTGACAACCGGGTCCCGGTGACGGCACAGACACCCCGCCTTAACATGGCCGTCAGGTCCTGGCCCACCAGGTACCACCAGTTGCCCCCACAGACACGTGGGGCCCATCCCAGGGTCCACCCACATGCCTGAACGGGTCATCTGACTAATGATAGTCCCCACAGGCCAGCACGTGTCCTTTCCAGTGTGCTTTGTCCTCACTCACACACACCCTGGGGAACTTCCCAGGAGGTCACCCATCCTGATCACTACTCCAGGCCAAGCACGCTTAACTGTGGAGTTCTAATTAGATAGGCTCCCGAAAAGGAAGGTGCACCTTGTTGACATGAGTCATCTCATTTAGTCATTTAACCCTTTATCATTTGAGGGTGTTACATTGCCCATGAGGCTCGATGGGATGACTTGGACAAGTTCCTTGGATCTAACCCTCTGTGGTCTAAAATTATTATATGGATGCCTTGGTCTGCTGACACCTTGGATCCGGCCCTTGAGGTCTGCTCTTCACTATACGGCGTGGCTGTGGGATTCTTCTTTTTACTATATGGTGTGGCCATGGAATACTTGAATTATCTATACATCATGAATTTAGTTTCATGATACAGATGGATGTACGGCGTGGCCGTGTGACTTGCTTGTTTACTTTGTTTTTAGCTACCTTGTTAGGAGCTAACTATTTTGCAGCGCGTCTCAACCTCGAATCAGCAGTGGCATCTTGGTCATCAGTTCTTCTTCACCAATAATAGCGGATGGTGGTTTCAGGTTTCTTACATATGATTACGAGTCTGAAATTTAGGGGTTTAAGGTTGGATTTAGTCTGGCTTGAAAGTTGCAGGTGGAATGGAGTATTGATAGTGAGAAAATGAGTATCGTTATCTTGTTGGTGAAGTATCGATGAAGTGAGGATGACGTTACAGTGAGTGGAAATTACTGATAGTGGTGTCTAAGAATGAGAGGAATGGTGTGAGTGAAAAGGAAGAGAGGTGAGATGCGGCGTTGGAGGTAGGAATGCATTGGTGAGTCAGTGACCCACCGATAGAATAAATGGAAACAAGGGTAAGTGAGACTGATGGGAGAATAAAGGGATCAGTGACAAGGGTGAAAAACAAGGAAGAGGCATTAGTGCGTGAAGTAATGGAGAGGGTGAAAAACAAGGAAGAGGCATCAGTGCGTGAAGCAGTGGAGTTGGGATCGTTGGGATGGGCAGCGGCATGAAAGTCACCGTTAGTTATAAAAAATAAAGGGTCACCGTTAGTTATAAAATAATAGGTCATTGTTAGTTATAAAATAATTGACTGATACTGATGGGAAGGAGAGACCGATACCGATGCGCAACAACATCAGTGATAGTTTAAAAAAAATGAACTAACGGTAGCAAAACTAAAATGGAAAAATGGTAAGAAAAAATTTAAACTGCATAATTAAACTTAAAATTAAAACATAAGTTAATTAAATACAAATATTACAAATAATTAACTGGTTAAAAACATATAATAATGAGAAAAAAAAGATTCAAATTTAAAAAATAAACGGGTTGCGATAAATTTGAAAAAGAAATAATGAATATATATAAATATTTGTATTAATTATATACACACATGCACGCATACATGTAAACACACACACATATATATATATATATACATATACATATAAATATATACAATGTAAAAAAACACAACAAATTATGTTGTTATAAAGTCGATCTGATTGAAACCGAAAAGTATTTCAAAATTAGAAATGCAAGACCGATCGTAGACAAAGCACATTGTTAACGAAGTGAACATTGAATTTGTGTATGATAATTATGATGACAAAAAGAAATACAAATATAAAATAAATACAAGAATAAGATAAAGAATGAAATGTATAACCCAAAACCCATCATCCATTCATTAAAATTTCCATGTATTTATAGTGTACAAAGAATACAAAAAACAAGCATATGAAAAGTTGGGCACATGAAGTGGTTTACTGGGAATTGAAGTTACCATAGTTATGACATTCACGTTTAATATTTCATAACACTCCCCCTTGAATGCCATAATTTCATTGAATCTTATATAATCTTCACTTAAAAAAACTACGTGGGAAAAATAAGTGAAGACAAAGTAATTGAATTCCATATCATGCTACCTCATTAAAAAACTTACCAGGAAAACCCAGTCGGAAAAACCTAATGGAGGGAAAAAATGTGCAGTGTTCTCAATTCTCCCTGATTATATCATTTAATTGTTTCTCAAGGACATCAATTAATATCATTATTTAACTATGTATTCTGGACATGGGAGGAAGACCATATGTAATAATTAATGGTCTCATTGAAAATTATAACTCATGGAGAATGAAAAAAATTTCCATTAATTATAGATATCCATAATAATTTATATCATTCCCTTGAATATCTGTTATAAAGTATGATTGACTCATTAAAAACCTCATAAAGGAAAAACCCTTCAGCAGAAAAACCCTTGATTAGGGAAAATAGTACAATATCATAAAGTCCCTCGAGTGTCATCTCATTAAAAACCTTATCAAGAAAACCCAATGAGAAAAACTTGACCAAGGGAAAAAAGATTTCAACAGTTACATCTCCCAATCATAATGATCATTGCTACATCCTTTAACTCATAGAATGTCCATGATCAATTCATAACTAAAACATTCAGTTTTGAATTTTTGGAATAATAAAAATTTATACACTTTAGATTTCAATGAATAGGGAAGAACATTACCTTGAATCATAATATGATTTATTGTTATTTGTAAGGTACATATGCACATGTACATGCATATCCTTCAGGGATAAATAAAATATGCATTTATATTTAATCCTTCAGGGATAAATAATTTTTTCATCAACCCCCTGTGTATGAAATATATCACTCTTGGAAGAAATATATTTAATTATTAATTAAAGGTAAAATCATTCCAAAATTTAATATTTCATATTTGGGATGATTACTTAAAAATAAAATGACATTCCATGCGATTTTATGATCAGATAAGTCATTGATTTCAGAAAACTCTTCAAGAGTTTAGATGTTTTTCAAAACATCTTAATAATATGATGAATAAAATGATTCATACAAACCATGAGATGATAAATTCAATTTATATTATTCCTTAACTTAATATGGATACATGAAATACATCTTATTCAGTTCACCCATAATTTATAAGATTGGGTGGAACTTTCATAATTTTGAATATGTTTCAGGCATTTAGAACCCTTATAGGATTCATATATAAATATCCAAATATCCAAGGAAGAATATTTCTTATAATAAAATCATCAACATTCAATAGTCTTGGAAGTTTGGATAATCAATCCAAAACTTTATATACTGAATATATCATAAGTTCCTTTAATATTTTTGGTGAATTATTATGATGTCGATATCTATAAAAATCCATTGTCATCAATGAGTTTTAAAATCATTCAAAGAAAATATATCATCAACAACATTTGATAGAGATCTCATATTTTTTCTGGTACCAGTGTCACTTCAAGGACAATATCTAAAAAGATATAATGTTATCGATATATTCATTTTTCACTTCAAAGGAAAATATATATTTTTGCTTTCTACTCATGATGAACAATGATTTTATATAATCAGTTAAACCACACTTCAGGTATGTATAATCAGACTATTGATTTCCAACACTTTACATTCTTATAAGTGTTGTGAGCATCATGCCAATGGTTCTGTAGGGCCATTTTATAATATATACTCACCAACAGAAAATAACACACGTGATCATTTAGTGGATACATATTTCATATAGATCGATCACATGGTAGGTGGGCGCACCAATATATACTTCTTCATAAGTATTTGGGAAATTTATTTCCAAAATAGCTGCTAATGATATAAATAATTTACCTAAAAAATGGGTACCTCATGGTAAATTATTATACAGGGGACATTCATAATAACTTAATGAGAATGAATTCATTGATAATTTAGCAGACACATCCATTAAATAAATTCATCATCCCCCCTGATGGATGTCTACTATGTTATTAAAAAATTGATGATCATGTATACTTATATCAACATATTTCATTATAGTTGATCCCGAATGGCCTAAATCATCATGTCATATATTTAAAGTGTTAGGATTAGTAAAATTTTAGTTTACCATTATTTATTCAATTTTACATAACAAATTCTTTATAATCACTTTTATAAATGCTTGTTACATATCAAGGTACCTATTTTATCCAGTGTCTCTATATGATATTTGTTTTCAAGAATATCATTGATACATCTCATCAATAATTTAGATATAAAAAAGCATTAAGAATTTATACTACCAAATGGGAATATTTTCGCTCTTCTGGATCTATTAATTAATTATCTATTGATAAATGTACTTACACGTGCATATACTAACTCATATATGAGTTCTTTTCATGCATTTAATCAAAATAATAATTATAAGATTTTTGCTTCATGATCGACATATATAAGCTCTCCAAGATCTTTCATTGTGCATACTTATACTTTTCATTATAATTTCCACTTATAGTGGTTGATGAATTTGTAATATAATCATAATGGGTTAGGACCATCACCAAGTAGATTATTATATATTATGGAACCTATAGAACAAATATTTTGGAACCTCTAGCCTAAATATTGTAGGTTCCAGGCGCAGCGGAAGCACGTTGGTGGGTGTAGGGTCCTGAAAATTCTGCAAGGGGGAAATCCAATTACTGCAAGACTTGGAAAAGGACTGAACCGGTCTGTGCACCGGCTCCCAGCAACAATATGCGGCTGGTTCGGTAGACCTCCCTCATGCAATTCCGCGGACCAGCGTCGTCCGCAAAATAGAGGCGGGGACCGTCCACGGGTGTGAAGCAGGATGGGTGCCAGACCGGTCCACCACCGCAAGCTGTCCCCTCTGCAGACTGCTATCCTTCATGGAATAGAGGCGGAGTGGTATCCAGCCGCGGAGCAATTCCACGGATCTTGGATCCTAAAATCCCCAGCTGATTGAGTCATCTGTGGGAGGGGATTCCTTCATGGTCTTCCATAGAAAGTTCCACGGGCCCATCGATACAGCCTATTCGTGACTCTATAAATATTCAGAGAGGGGCACCAAAAATGGAGAGGAGGAAGGACAGGAGAAAACCCATGGGGAGACGCTGGAGAAATCACTCCCAGCGGTGAAGTTCCGCGGCCATCCGCGAACCGCATATCGTCCGCGAATGCACTCCTCCGCATAGAAGAAAAACCAAACTGCGAACCACATGCAGACATCTTCTTCGCAGATGGCCACCCCCTCTGAAGACCAGTTTCATTCGCGAAATGGAGGCGGAAACCCCTCCGTGGGCGCGAAGTAGGACGAGCGCCAGCCCGTTTGCAGACACCCTTCGCGGACGACCATCTTTCACAGACAACACCCTTCGCGGACACCATCCTTCATGGACAACACCCTTCATGGACACCATCCTTCGCGGACAACATCCTTCACGGACGTTCATCTCCTCTGCGGCCAGCTCCTCCATGGACACCCTTCGCGGACAACTAAACCATGAACCATAGGCGGCTCCCTTGTGGCCAGCCCCATGCGGAAAACCCCATGCACTCGTTGGTCCATACCGCGGGGGTTGCACCCTCGCACCCCCGCTTCAGGCTGGTCCCTTCGCTACCGTCACTGACCCCCATGAAAAATGGAGAGTCGCACCGCGAACTTTTCAGCCCGGGTCAACAATATTTTACATTTCACCCTTGTGCCACCCCAACATCTGACCTATACATTCCATGAGTCGATCTACTCCTCATGACTCTCCTATAACCCCATTTCCTAGCTCCTTTTGCTAGGTTCATCTAGAAAGGGCCGCCCTTGCGTAAGTCCCACACCAACCATTGCTAGGTATCTCCTACCTAGTCGTCCTGACCACATGACGTTAAACTGTATGACCCTCATCCTGACCACATGACGTTAAACTGTATGGCCCTCGTCCTATCCATATGACGTTAAAATATATGGAAACAGTCCTCTATACATGACTATAAACTGTATCATTCCCTATAATTTAATAATTGGATGCCTCTTGCTCTATAAAAGAGATGCCTTATGCTATGTTTACAGTGGCATAACTTCAAAAGCGCTGGAATCCATTCAAACATTCCATCACTCCACCCCACGCTTTGCATGTCCTTCATTCGGATCTCCATCCTCTTTTATGTCTGAAGGGACCCCCTAATGGCCTGGCCTCATGCCGCATCAGCTCACCTACCATCCTGGGCCAACGCCCCTGAAGACTTTGGACAACAATTCGAGATAGGTCCTGTGTTTCGAATATGGTCAGCAGTCGACCCTCATTTGTTTGTCCCCATTTCAGGATAACGTGATATGAATGCTGTGTTTCGAATATGGTCAAAATTTATCCTCCATCACCATGCCACCCTCATTGTGTTCTGAATGTCAGGTATGTAATTCACACTTTTCATCTCCCTTTGTTCGGACTGATTCCAATGCCCTTGGTGTTATCCCGCTTGTGCACTTGCGCATAGGCATTGGACCCCATTATATTCCTCAACCCACCAATGGTTTGGGATGCTCTCATGGCCAGACATGAGGAAGGCACATGGGCGTCCAACCCGGAGTAAGCCCCGACTTAATGGGACGCCCTTATTCATAAGCTTTACTCTACTTCTCACGGACGCACCTCTCACGACGTGATCCTCTGGTCCCTGCTGCCTCTTGTTTCTCACACTGAGCATGTCTCACGTGGGATTAGAGTAAGAATTGACCATGAAATCCTCTTATGGGCCTCCTCAGAGTGTAATCCCCAATCTATCACCATGGGCCTCCTTAGAGTGTAAGCCCCACTCCACCACCATGGGCCTCCTCAGAGTGTAAGCCCCAATCTATCACCATGGGCCTCCTCAGAGTGTAATCCCCAATCCACAACTATGGTACTCCTCAGAGTGTAAGCCCCATTCCATCACTCTGGGCATCCACCTAGGATTAAGCCCCGACCTTATAGGCTGCCCTCATGCGTAAGCCCCACTCCACTTCTCACGGACGCACCTTTCGCGATGTGATCCTCTGGTCCCTACTGCCTCTTGTTTCTCACACCGAGCATGAATCATGTGGGCTTAGAGTAAGCACTGACCATGACATCCTCTTATGGACCTCCTCAGAGTGTAAGCCCCAATCCATCACCCTGGGCCTCCTCAGAGTGTAAGCCCCAATCCATCATTTCGAGCTGCCTCAGAGCGTAAGTCCCAAGCCAATGCGAACTACGTGGACTTTGATCCCTGCCTCCTAGGCAGGGTACGTAGTAAGCCTCCAAGAGGTTCAAGCCCACCACCCGGTTGTTTTGACAACTTTATCGTCGGTTCATCTTTGTCCCTCATGACGATAAACTGTTCATGCAAACTATGTGGACTTTGATCCCTGCCTCCTACGCAGGGTACGTAGGAATCCTCCCTGAGGTTCAAGACCAACAACCGGTTGATCCGATTATCTTCACATCGGTTCACCGCGCCCCTCCTAGTGCTGCCTCAAGTGAGTTCCGACTCTTCGGGGTCATTAATCCAACGAGGGATGGTAAACCTCGGGCATAAATGATTCCGAACCCCTGCATCCAGCTGACCATTTCCCACCAAGGTTAAATCCATGGATACTATGTTTGGGTATAAACCAAATATTAGTGAACATATGAATACATCTTAAATATATAAGAGAGTCCCTGAACAAGCAATAATTCCCCCCCAAAAGGGTGTGATGAGCCCGAATTCCCATCCTCTCGACCAATGTGAGTTCTTAAGAGTCGCTGGTCAGACCATCTGGAGAACTCCTGCCTTTGGAAAGCAGGTCCATCAATCAATGGATACGGATCCATTGGGCATTTCGAGGCCGAAAACCAAAACAAAACAGTGGGTTTTCCCAACTTTAATTTTAACATTTAAAAAACGTTCAATCTGAGATCTGTCACGATCTAAAACGCCGAATCTTTAGAATGGAATGAAGAATGAAAAAATTAAGAGGGAATCCCAGAACCACAGAGATAGGACCATCATATATTGGTTATAATTAATTTAATTAATTCACAAGAATTACCTTGGTGGAATTCTTTCTTCGTTGATGTCTCCAGTCATGATCCTGTGATCCATCGTTACGTCGTAGAATCCAAGTGTAGGATTCCTCTAGCGGTGATCCACACGTGTGCCACGTATCTCCAGACATTTCCGAATGGATCTTTGGGTGCTAGCGTGGAAGAAACTTTGCTTGCGATGTCCACCTTTGATCGCCTTGGTCTCTCAGTCTTGAGAGCATTCTTGGAGGAAGGAGTTCTTTCGGCCTTGAAAGAATTCTCTAGAATTGTTATGCACAATGATTAATGAAAAGTGTTGGGGTTGTGAGGATATTTATAATTGGGTTTGAGGTTATAGAGTTATGACAATAAATAAATGCGTTACACGTTTTATTTATTTCATTAACTCTTATTGAAAACCCCCCATGTCGAATTATTAATTCCTTGACATGCACCCACACTGATTATAATAAATATCATTTAATAAAACAATATTATATCCTCAAAATCTCAACTTGAAAAACAACACGGTGTGTAATCATTAATACACGGCGTGTAATTTTTTTCCATAAAACTACACGGCGTGTACTTTTATTTTCCACTTTCCTTTATTTCCTCTGCCATATTTATTAGTCCTTGAGTAATGACTATTTATTTCTTAAATAAATATAACTACATTACTCGCTAATAAATGTATTATTTCGCCCACAATATATTCTCTCGAATAACTAGTGTCGAAATAAATGCAATCATACATCCTTAAATAATTATTAAACCACATTCGGGAATAATATTTATTTAACTTATTAAATTAATATTTAACTGAGATACATGGACACACTTAGTGTGTGACCCTCTAGGACCCTTTCTCAGTGGAATTAGGTGGAGCCAGCCTAAAGTACAAGGTTAGCGTCTAGCAACACACCAAGGCACCCATAGAGAAAGAAGTTAATGTCGCAATGACGTGTCACCTCATACGAATTCTTACCATGTAATATAATCCCTTTGCCTCAATATCTCTAATCAAACGGGTTGCATGCTAGTTCCATCAACCCATGTGCTCGATTATTCTTTCTTTGACTATCCGGAATTGAACTCGCCCATACTTTACCATGGCCATGGATTTATTTAGGCTATATAAATTCCATCAAAGGGCCTGAGATATCTACTTATGTTATGGAACAGAAGGGACAAATCCTTTCTCACATTATCTATTAATGTAGTATTACTCATGACTCACCCAACGTATCCTACCTCGCTGTGAATAGTGTTTCATCACAGTTTTCGTCAATACATCTAAGTGCGCGAGTTGTAATACCCATTAATAATAATCTTAAATTCTAAGGACCAATACACACGTCCACAGATAGGAACATCCAATGACACTATGAAATATGGATTTCCTACTAGAGGGCCTCGTTCTCATAATATCCTCCTGGATATTACCAAGGGCACACACCATGAGAAGGTGCCTCAAAGTTTTATGAGTCCTCATCCCTAATGACCTGTATTATTTGTACCCCTCAAATAATATCATCCGACCATAGAACATATATTCAAGAACAGTGTTATGGAACTTCTGGGTTCTCATCATAGCAAGGATCTGTTATGACCCTTTAATGAAACAACTATCCTTAGGACATTATCACATGCATTGTCATGAAAAAGAACAATCAAGACGTGATAAGGCTTTTATTAATGAATAAAGTACAAATTAGTTGGTTCTAGGCCACCAACTCCAACAGACTCCCACTTAGACTAGAGCCAACTGCTAACAACCTTTAACTCACTAGCTCTCACATGATATTCATGATTCTGCTGAGATAGGCCTTTAGTCATGGGTTCCACCACGTTCTCTTCCGTGGACACTCTGATCACTAAAACTTCACCCCTTTGATAGAAATCCATCAAGAGGTGATACTTATGGAGTATGTGATTTGTCCGTTGGTGTGACCTTGGTTCTTTTGCAAGAGCCACCACTGCAGTATTATCACAATACAATGTAATAGGATATTTACTGCTAGGCACCACATCAAACTCCTAGACAAAGTTCCAAATCCAGACGGCTTCCTTGGATGCATCAGAAGCTGCTATATATTCAGAATCCACTGTAGAATCAACGAAAACTGGATGCTTTGAACTCTTCCAGCTCACAACTCCTCCATTGAGACAAAAAACATATCCAGATTGCGACTTCAGATTGTTCTGATCTGTCTGAAAACTAGCATCAGCATACCCTCTGATGACAAGCTCCTCTTCTCCTCTATACACCAGGAAAATATCCCTATTTCCTCTTAGATACTTAAGGATAGTCTTAACAGTAGTCCAATGCTATTCTCCTGGATCTGCTTGATATATGCCTACCATGCTCAGTGCATAGGCAACATCAAGCCTGGTACATAACATGGCATACATGATGGATCCTATAGCCTAATAGTATGGGATTTTACTCATTCTATCTTTCTCTTGTTGTGTCTGAGGACACATTTTCTTAGAAATATGTAGGCCATGTGACACTGGAACTAATCCCCTATTGGATTGTTCCATACTAAATCTATTTAGTATCTGGTCAATATATATACCCTGACTTAGTCCAAAAAGCCTCTTGGATCTATCACGAATGATCTTGAACCCTAGAATGTAGGCTGCTTCTCTTAATTCCTTCATGGAGAAACACTTGTTCAACCAGTCCTTAACTGACTGTAAGACCGGTACATCATTTCTAATAAGTAATATGTCATCAAAATATACTACTAGGATAATGATCACATTCCCATTAAACCGCTTATAAACACATGGATCACATTCATTCTTAATGAAACCAAATTACGTTATGGCTTCATCAAATCAAATGTTCCATGACCTGAATGCTTGCTTCAATCCATAAATGGATTTCTGCAACTTGAAAACCCGTTTGGCTTCACCTGGTGTCACAAACCCTTCTGGTTGTGTCATATAGACATCTTCCTAAAGGTTCCCATTAAGGAATACTATTTTGACATCCATTTTCCAAATCTTGTAGTCATGGTAAGCTACTATGGAAAGTATGATTCTTATGGATTTAAACATGGAAACTGGCGAGAAGGTTTCATCATAGTCAATTCCTTGATGCTGTCTGAATCCTTTAGCCACTAACCTTACTTTATAGGTGCTAACTTGACCTTCCATGTCTAGTTTTCTCTTGAATACCCATTTTCATCCAACAAGCTTTACATTAACTGGCTCATCGACCAGAACCCAGACTTTGTTCTGATACATGGAATCCATCTCAGAATTCATGGCTTCTAGCCATCTTGCATCTTCTGAGCTTTATAATGCTTCCCTGTAGGAGAGAGGTTCATCATTGTACAACAATAATGATTCACCATCCTCGATGACTAGGAAACCAAATCTCTCTGGTTCCCTTACCTCTCTTGAGCTCCTATGCAGTACTTGTGTTTTTGGAACCTCTTCTATGGGAACCTATAGAACTTGTCCCTGTACCAACTCCTATGTATCTTGAGCATCAACTTCGTCGAAGTCAATCTTGCTCCCACTATACTTCTTGAGGATGTTCTCCCTCTCAAGAATGACAGCTTATCTGGTGACAGTCACTTTCTTGTCTGAAGGGTTATATAGTTAATATCCTTTCATTTCCTTGGGATATCCTATAAAGATACACCTCATGCCCTGCGGTGCTTGTTTGTTTCCTGAGGAGGCCTTAACAAACTCCTCGCATCCCCATACACGTGTATGCGACAAAATAGGTTTCTTTCCATTCCATAACTCGGAGGGAATTCCATTTTCCGCCTTAGCTGGTACTCGGTTTAATGTGTATGCTGCAGTTTGTAATGCATATCCCCAAAAGGATAATGGAAGATCCGCATGACTCATCATCAACCTCACCATATCCAACAAGGTGCGGTTCCTCCTTTCAATAACACCATTCCACTGTGGTGTATAAGGAGGAGTGAGCTGAGATAGAATTCCAGACTCCCGTAGAAGATTGATGAACTCTTGGTTAAGATATTCTTCACCTCGATCCAATCAAAGCTTATTTATCTTCTTACCAAGCTGATTCTCTATTTCATTCTTGAATTCCTTAAATTTCTCTAAGGAATCTGACTTATACCTCATTAAGTAGACATAGCCATATCTACTCAAATCATCAGTAAAAGTAATTAAGTAAAAATATCCACCTCTAGATTCTACTGGAAATGGTCCACACACATCTGTGTGTACCAATCCTAGAATCTCTATGGACCTTTCACCTTGTCCACCAAAAGGCGTCTTGGTAATTTTTCCTTGTAAACAAGCGTGACATCTATCAAGTGGTTTTAGCTCAGTAGAGTCTAAATATCCATCTTGGAAGATCTTTTTCAAGCGCTTCTCATTTACATGACCAAGATAGTGATGCCACAATTGAGTGATGTATGATTCATGTGAGTTTGTTTCGTTATTGATTGCCAACACTTGGTTTTTGTAATTTATTACATACACACCATTATTTAAATGTGCTATACCATAACATACGTTGTTCTTATAAAAGAGACAAACCTTATTTCCAAACTTGAAAATAAATCCATCCATATCCAAACAAGATACAAAAATTATGTTCTTGGTAACACTAGGAACATAATAACAGTTATGTAAAACCAAAATCATTCCAGTCGACAATGAGAGGTGGTAATCACCAATAGCCAATGCATCCAGCCTTGCGCCATTGGCAGCTCGAAGATCCACCTCTCCTCTGTAAATCTTTCTAAATCTACTTGGTTCCTATATTTGAATATATATGTGATCCCCACAAGCTGTATCTAATACCCAGTGCGTAGAAATGGAAAGATTACACTCAATAACGAACACACCTTTAGCATCCACACGCTTTTGGGTGTAGTTACTCTTCCAGTGGCCCTACTTGCTACATGAAAAACACACCACCTCCCATTCCTTGCCCTACCTCTGGATCTTACCATTCTTGGAGGGATGGTGCTTAGGGCTTCAGAGCGTTTATAAGTCTTTGGCCCCTTTGCCTTGTCCTTCCTTTTCTTGTTCACCATAAGGACTGCGGGTTTATCACGCCCCATGTCCTTGTCTACCTGGAAAATCAAAGTCAAAAGCTCTGATAGACTCTTCTCATTGCCGCTCATGTTATAATTGAAAATGAAGCTAGAGAAGATCTTGGGAAGTGATGATAGGATGAGATCTATACACAACTCATCTAGGAATTTAATCCCTAAGATGTCCAGACATTCAATGTAGCCAATAATCTTGACTACATGAGGCCCAGCTGGCACAGACTCTCTAAGCTTAGTTGTAAACAAAGCATTGGAGATCTCATATCTCTCTTGTCTCACCTTCTATTGGTAGAGATACTTAAGGTGATACATCATTCTATACACGTCCATGTTTTCATGTTGCTTCAAGAGATCATTAGACATGACCGATAGCATAAAACACTGGACATCTATGGAATCATCCATGTGTTTTGCATAGAGATATATTTCCTAATTACTGGACTCTTTCCTAGGTGCAACTAGAATAGGCTCTTCCAGCACATACAATTTCCTTTTTTGGCGAAGGATAATGTGTAAACACCTCTGCCACTTTTAGAAATTGGTGCCGGTGAGAAGGTTTTCCTTCTCGAGTATGGTGCACAATGATATTTTTGAAGTCATTTTCTTATCGTTTCTACAAATTAAGATGAGCAAAGGTTTAGTACTTTATTACAAAAATGAGACAAATAAATAAATTTATACTTATTAATCTCCCACTATTTTATTGAAATCTAATTTATTATCTTTGATTACATGCTTGTTAATATTAAGTGGGATATACTTAAGTGATTAACCATGTCTAAGATAATATTTACTCATAAGCCGGTTTTATTTTAGTTCCATCTTGCATGCTTGTTTAATTCATTAATTGTGTGATCATGACAACACACCCACAATAAATAAACCATGAAACTGACAGAAATAAAATAAATGGTATGATCACGAGATTGTTCTATTAGTTAGTTTATCTAGCGGTTGATAAACTAACCCAAGACCTAGGGGAGAAACACCTTGAACCTTGTGGGTTCATGTTTACAACTTTCCACCTGTCCACCTTTGTATCTCCTTGGATTGGTTTCACCTTAGCTCCTGAATTGAGCCGCCTACACTATCTTGGGAGATCCATCCATTACATATGCATTTATCTCACATGCAGGTGAGGGGTAAAAGGGGGTTTTTACATAAAATAATCCTTGGGCACGTAGGCCCTACATATTAATGAGGAGATAGATCACAGGCTAACAAATTTAATTTAAATAAATAAATTAAAACAAACCATTCACATACAAAGGTCTCGGTCTAGCTCATGATCATCCATACATGCAACGATATTTACACATAAATAAAACTAGCATTCAATTCTTTAATTGTTCTTATTTAAGATAAATCACACTCGAATTAATTAATTATATTTAATTAATCAATCCTTTATCTTAAACCCTTTTTCTGAATTTCCTTGAGATTCTCATCCATCATAATTTTTAAAAAATAAATTCATTTAAAATTATCCTTGAGCGTAACTAGTACCTTGGAGACAACTCGATGAATTCTCGTTCATTGCGTAATTTGAATGAGTACACGGTGTGTAGTTCCGACTACACGACGTGTACTTTTGTTCACTATCTATCTGAAGTACATGCCCGGGGACATGGCGTTTTAATGTACTTCGTAAATTTTTGGAGTACACGGTGTGTTCAGTGGGACACACGCCGTGTAGTTTCCGCATTACACGGTTTCCAGTCGGGAAAGCTGTGTATGGGGTATATGGTCCAACCCTAACCTGAAGGGACTACACACCGTGTTCATTAGAACACACGCCGTGTAATCCAGAAACCATGTGCCACCTGTTCCTGGTCAACACACGGTGTCATTAATGACTTAGATAGGATCCAATACACGACCTTATTTGGCAAATCAGTCCGATGCATGAATCTAGACTACACGACGTGTACTTCCAAATACATGCCGTGTATTCTGGTGTTGTACGGCCAGAAATGTTTGGCTCCTACGGATGAGTTTCTCTATTTTATTTTAATCGAAATTAATTTTTTTTTGTTTCTGTGAGGTGAACGAGAAACGATGGAGGAGGAATAGATCTCAAGATTCATATTTCCAGAATGATTAAACTTGAATTGAAACAACTAAATTATTAAATGCATAAAACATCAACAAAAAACTAAATAATTATAATCAATGATATGACCGCTCTGATACCACTTGTAGGTTCCGGGAGTAGAGGAAGCGCTTTGGTGGGTTTGACCAACTTTAATTTTAACGTTTAAACAACGTTCAATCTGAGATCCGTCACGATGTAAAACGCAGAATCTTCGGAATGGAACGAAGAACGAAAAACTTAAGAGGGAATCCTAGAACCATAGAGATAGGATCATCATATGTTGGTTATAATTAATTTAATTAATTCACAAGAATTACCTTGGTGGAATTCTTTCTTCGTTGATGTCTCCGGTCACGATAATGTGATCTGTCGTTGCATCATAGAATCCAAGTGTATAATTCCTCTAGTGGTGATCCACACATGTGCCACATATCTCCGGACATCGCCGAAGGGATCTCCGGGTGCTAGTGCGGAAGAAGCTTCGCTTGCAATGTCCACCTTTGATCGCCTTGGTCTCTCGGTCTTGAGAGCGTTCTTAGAAGAAGGAGTTCTTTCGGCCTTGAAATAATTCCCCAGAATTGTTGTGCACAACGATTGATGAAAAGTGTTGGGGTTGTGAGGATATTTATAATCGGGTTTGAGTTTATAGAGTTATGACAATAAATAAACGCGTTACACGTTTTATTTATTTCATTAACTCTTATTGAAAACCCCCCATGTCAAATTATTAATTCCTTGACATGTTCCCAAGCTGATTATAATAAATATCATTTAATAAAACAATATTATATCCTCAAAATCCCGATTTGAAAAACTACACGGCGTGTAATCATTAATAAACTACGTGTACTTGTTTTCCATAAAACTACACAGCATGTATATTTAATATACATGGCGTGTACTTTTATTTTACACTTTCCTTTATTTCCTCCACCACATTTATTAGTCCTTGAGTAATGGATATTTATTTCTTAAATAAATGTAACTGCATTACTCTCTAATAAATGTATTATTTCGCCCACAATATATTCTCTTGAATAACTAGTGTTGAAATAAATGCAATCAGTAATCCTTAAATAATTATTAAACCACAATCAGGAATAATATTTATTTAACTTGTTAAATTAATATTTAACTGAGATATATGGACACACTTAGTGTGTGACCCTCTAGGCCCCTTTCTCAGTGGCATTAGGCGGAGCCTGCCTAAAGTCCAAGGTTAGCGTCTAGCAACACGCCAAGGCACCCATAGAGAAAGAAGTTAACGCCGCAATGATGTGTCACCTCATACAAATGCTTACCATGTAATATAATCCCTTTGCCTCGATATCTCTAATCAAGCGGGTTGCATGCTAGTGCCATCAACCCATGTGCTCGATTATTATTTCTTTGACCATCCGAAATTGAACTCGCCCATACTTTACCATGGCCATGGATTTATTTAGGCTATATAAATTCCATCAAAGGGCCTGAGATATCTACTTCAGTTATGGAATAGAAGGGACAAATCCTTTCTCACATTATCTATTAATGTAGTATTACTCGTGATGCACCCAACGTATCCTACCGTGCTGCGAACAGTGTGTCATCACAATTTTCATAAATACATCTAAGTGTGGGAGTTGTAATACCCATTAATAATAATCTTAAAGTATAAGGACCAATACACACATCCGAAGATAGGAACATCCAATGACACTATGAAATGTGGATTTCCTGTTGGCGGGCCTCATTCTCATAATATCCTCCTGGATATTACCAAGGGCGCACACCATGAGAAGGTGACTCAAAGTTTTATGAGTCCTCACCCCTAATGACCTGTATCATTTGTGCCCCTTAAATAATATCATCCGGCCATAGAATATATATTCAAGAACAATGTTATGACACTTCTGGGTTCTCATCATAGCAAGGATCCGCTATGACCCTTTAATGCAACAACTGTCCTTATGACATTATCACATGCATTGTCACGCATAAGAACAATCAAGATGTGATAAGACTTTTATTAATGAATAAAGTACAAAGTAGTTGGTTCTAGGCCACCAACTCCAACAAATATTTTGTAACTTCTAGCCCAAATATTAGTTTACAATAAATCTACTTGAGATCGGATCCCCCATGTCTTTTGAAGCAGGTGAATGTGGTTGTGAGAACTAATGTGGAAGAATCTTCTGGATTCACAACACACACCTCATCGCCATCCAAAATTAAAATTCATTGAATAACAATATTCACTTTACCAAATGAAGTGGAAATAATTTAATCATATTTCATCAACTCACAAATATTTATGATAGCATAAATCATATTGATTTTTTCATGAATAATTTCATTTGCTTCAAGGAATGAGATAGAGTAATTAAAACTACATTCACATTAGGGAATGAATTCATTCATCGGATTTCATGATCCATCGACATATATAAGATCTATCAGATCTTTCATTGTGCACACTTATATTTGTCATTATAATTTCCACTTATGGTGGTTGATGAATTCATAACATAATCATAATAGGTTAAGCTCATCCCAAAGCAGATTATTGTATATTTTGGAACCTCTGGACCAAATATTTTGGAACCTCTGGCCTAAATATTTTGGAACTTATAGCCCAAATATTATTTTACAATACATCTACTTAGTATAGGAGTTCCCAAGTCTTTTGAAGCTAGTGAATTTAGCAGTAAGAACCAATTTGGAAGAATCTTTTGGATTCACAACACACACTTCATCGCCATCCAAAATTAAAATTCATTGAATAACAACATTCACTTTACCAAATGAAGTGGAAACCATTTGATCAGATTTCATCAACTCTCAAATATTAATTATAGCACAAATCATTTAAATTTTTTCATGAATAATTTCATTTGCTTCAAGGAATGAGATAGAGTAATTAAAACTACATTCACATCAGGGAATGGATTCATTCATTGGATTTCATGATCCATCGACATATATAAGATCTCTCAGATCTTTCATTGTGAATACTTATATTTTCCATTATAATTTCCACTTATGGTGGTTGATGAATTCATAACATAATCATAACAGGTTAATCCCATCACAAAGAAAATTATTGTATATTTTGGAACCTCTGGACCAAATATTTTGGAACCACTATCCCAAATATTTTGGAACTTCTAGCCCAAATATTATTTTACAATACATCTACTTAGGATAGGATCCCCCAAGTCTTTTGAAGCTGGTGAATGTGGTAGTGAGAACCAATGTGGAAGAATCTTCTAGATTCACAAAACACACATCATCACCGTCCAAAATTAAAATTCATTGAATAACAACATTCACTTTACCAAATGAAGGGGAAATTATTTGATCAAATTTTATCAACTCTCAAATATTAATGATATCACAAATCATATCAATTTTTTCATGAATAATTTCATTTGCTTCAAGGAATGAGATAAAGTAATTAAAACTACATTCACATTGGAGAATGAATTCATTCTTTGTATTTCATGATCCATGAATGATAATTTATTATTTATCAATAATGATCATCTTGCATAAAATATAAATTTTATTGATTATGATGATCATTGTTTTAACCACTTAGGGTGGTAAAATCATTTTCATAAAATACATATCAGATTATTAAAACTATGCAATTCAATCATTTCATTTATGAACTATATGAATAACAATATCCACTTCAGGAGATAAATGTATTACATGAGATGATATTGATAATCCATAAGAACATGATAAATGATAATTTTTACCTTGATATTGCTACTACGGGAACAATCATTGATAAATGAATATATTCTTCTATATAATGTCAAATGACAATATTTTTATATAATCCTTTAGGGATACATTATTTTATTAATAAAATTCATTATGCTATGTAAATATTTACCATCATCAAACCAATTCTGGTGGTTATATTATTATTATTTGTTATAAAAAATACAACACAATGATCATTCACAAAACATTATATTCACCATGAACTTGATTTAAAATAAAATCATGTATATTTACATTCACTTTGGGGAATGAAATAAATCATTTTCAATGAATATTCTCATTCACTATATGGAATAAAATAAAATTAATTGTTCGAGTTTTATAGTGTCTTCATGACAATAACATGAATATTTAATTCAATAATTTCATCAATCTCATCTGATGCAGGGGATAGATATATATAAAATATATTTGTGCTTTTTCATTATGAACATTTAATTTCTCTCAAGCATTTTATAAGAAATAAAATTAAAGAGAAAATAAATAAAAGAATACGATATTTACAAATATTCAAAGTAAATATCATCTCCATTATGAGCCTTTATACATCATAATCATAATTAAAACCTTCATGGTGAACAAAGTAATAAGTGATATGAAATTTCATGGTTCATCTCATGATCATCTAAATTTGGATCAACGTACAATGGGCCCACGATGTTCGTTACTGATTACCAAACTTCGGCTCAATATACAGTAGGTATGCGATGTTCATTGTTTTACCAATTATAGTGGTGCTGTTTTATTATTTTATTTGATGAATTATGTTTTTCATGAAATTGACCACGTCGATTATTAATCAAAAAAATTCTCTTTAGGGAATGGGGTGAAATTTTTCAACCAGGAGTCATTATAGCTCTTCAAGAGCTCATTATTTTTCCCGCAACAAAGATTAATAAAATTATATATTATTTTCAGATTTATCAAGAGGAGAAAAATAAATGTAACAATATATTGCATATAAAACAAGACCCACTTTTGATGTAGTACTTCGAATGAGTGGAGTCGATGCACATGCGAAAGAGTATGTCAAAATAATAATGTTTATAAAAACATGTTGTAAGATCCTGGGTTTTTCTTGAGGTATGGATCTTTTTTTTCAGGTTAATGTTGTTTCTTTATTTTTTTGTCTTAGAACCTAAGCTGTGTAGTGGTGCGGTTGGGTTGGCTCTAGGAGAAAAAGGAAAAAATAGGCTAAAATATGGCTACATGCCAGGTACACGCCATGTACTTGGTCTACACACCGTGTACTTCCAGTACATGTCGTGAACTGGGCCGTCACGATGTGTAGCCAGTATGGCTCAGGGAAAAATGAAAGGGAAGTACATGCCATGTACTTGTGTATCATGCCATGTACTTTCCCAGTGGTTTTTTTTATAAAAAAGGTAGTAGCCTCACATTTTGACGCACAACAAGTTTTTCTCTCATTTTTGGAACCTAAAACCACCCTAAACTAGTTTTTCATACATCAAAGCCGTCTGGACTCCGATTCGAGCGCAGTTTATCACGTTGGAACCATACAGGTAATTAATCAATTCCTTTTTAGTCGTTCTTTATTTTTTGGAACAACTAAAGCACTATTTGGATTTAGGATCATATGCCCTAATATCCCGTTCTTCATCTGTTCTTCAAATTTCTTCCAAACCAAGAAGAATCAGGACTTGATACTGGATGAGTTGTATACTACCATGGTGAGGTAGGTGGTGCATACTTTATTTTGACTTTTCTTGTGCTTTTTGGGAATTTTTCTAATATACTGCCCATCGGACTTTCTGGTGAGGCCTCGTTTTTGAGCAAGTTTCTTGCCGTAGCTGTAGTCGGACCTAGTCAGGATGCTAGTAGGTTCTGTTTAGGTGCGTTGGAACCTGTTACATGATTAAAGGTCACCCAAGGGGTGTAACTTAAGGAACTAACCTATTTTTTCTTGTTTAAACCACCTAAGGGACGTGTTCTTGTGCTTTCCTAGTTATAGGATGCCTATTACTATCTTGATAGCTTGAATAGCTCGCTTAGGAGATGTACTGCCTCCTTTTTCTTTGAATATCATGTTATGCCTTGTCTATTTTGATATTTTGGCATGTTAAATGGATAATATGGGTCGGTATAGCTATATGAAATGACTAATGACATGTTGAATTGTTTATATGGGAGGGTAGACCCAGATGCTTGTTTTGATAAATGGTTTGCATGAGTGGGTATAATCATGGCTTGTGTAGGTTGATGTGAGTGGGTATACTCACATGGAATGTTTGTTTAAATTTAATGTTTAAATTGAATGTTTGAATGAATGGATTTGAAACATGGTATTTGATTCCTTAGGTTGACTCTTCCCCATGGGTCTTGATTCCATGGGATGCCTCGGGCCTTGCTACCCCATGGATCCGGATTGCTTGGGATCACGTAGGACTTGCTATTTCCATGATTCTAGGACTCCAACTAGTGAATAAACAAGTTTCCACTAGGGATTTCCATGAGACTCGATGGGATTCATTGGAAAATCTTCTTGGATCTGACCCTCTGTGGTCTAAAATTATTATATGGATGCCTTGGTCTACTGACACATTGGATCCAGACCTTGAGGTCTGCTCTTCACTATACGGTGTGGCCATGGGATTCTTCTTTTCACTATATGGTGTGGCCATGGAATACTTGACTTATCTATACATCATGAATTTAGTTTCATGATATAGATGGATGTACGGCGTGGCCGTGTGACTTGCTCATTTACTTTGTTTTTAGCTACCTTGTTAGGAGATAACTATTTTGCAGGTATCCTTGGGGGGTTGTTCAGTATTACTTACTATATTAGACTTATTCCATGGGTATATGCACTTACTTACTGGTTATTTAAACTTGTTAGAACTTTTTTAGAATTGTTGTTAGAACTATATAGATCTGGGTGATTGCCTATTGGGATGTTTATCTCACACCCTGTTTGGGACTCCTTAGGGACCCAAATAGATTATATGGTTGCAGATGATGATAGGGGCAAGCACCCTAGTATAGTTTATTGACCGTGGCTTTGGAGTAGGAGAGCATAGGACCAAGATGAGGCTTGCGATGCTGGGATACCTTTTTGGTCTTTTGTTTTTTTGGGATACTCCTACTGTATTACATTACCATGTACCTGCTTTTGATGATTTCTAGTTACATGTAACATCTGAATCATTTTGTATATGAGACACTTCTGGTTATTATTATGTATTACTTTCTTGCTTGACTTAATTTTAGTTGACTATTGTTTATTTTTCTTCCACTATTTACTGTATGTTTTGACTTCCGCTGTGATACTTTGGTAGTGAGGTCATAGTCCCCCCACTGACTCACCTAGGCCCTCACTTCTAGTTGGTAGCCTCTGGCATTTGGGGAGATGTGATTAAGTCCATATGATCAACCGAGCTCAATCATTGTTTCAGGTGGCATCTGGGTTCGGGAAATTACAAAGTGGTATTAGATAAGTTTTTTTATGGTTTGACTTACTATTTGGTGACATTAAACATGGATAAGAAGGAAATTGAGTTTGGTAATAAACTATGTCCAGAAGTAGCTACCCCTCATACAAGGAAAAGCTAAATTACCTCAAATTGAGTTCTGATTTTATGGATTTTGACTATTACAGTTGATTTGATTTTACCGTTGGGTAATGAAATTGATTTATGCTATTACTATTGATGCAATTTTGGGTTCTATTTCAGTTTCAACCCAATGAGATGAGTGTGTTCCATCTCATGCATCATATATACACTTTTTAAAATTACATGCAATGCATTATTCCATGCCATCTAGGATGAATTATATATTTCATTCTATTGTGATAGTTGATGTGATAGTTGTGCCTGCTGTTGTGTGAATTGGGTGTAGTAGATAAAGGTGTTAAATTATCTTTTAATCCATAAGAAGTATGGGCCATTATGAATTGGGAAATGATGCACTAGTGGAACGTAAATGTTAAATTAACTTGATATGTATGGTTTGAATGAGAACCAAGTTTTGGGTTCATGAGGTGTTATGGGCCCTAGTGGATTAGGGAATTGGTAAACCCTTGGTGTAATTTTCTGAATAACTGAATGTTAAATGGAAATGGAAATGGAACTTGATGGTGAATAGAGACTTGACCTAGACCTGAATTTTGAGTGGGCAAGAGGCATAATTTCCAATGGTTTGATGGTTGTTATTTATACAGTCCTGACTTTAGGAGCAGGTTGTGGATTGACTTGGTTTCTAGGATGGTTTTGACCTGTCCTACGCTTTTGAGCTTTGTGCTTTGATGTTGTTCATTCCTGAGGCATGTGTTTGACATTGTAGAGACATGCCACCATGGCGACCTCTAGTGGTATGCCGTGATGGAGGTGATGGCCATACTTCAGAGATGGTTGGACATAGGATACCTTTTGATCCTCCTATAGTGCCAACTAAGACACCTGAGGCTGTTTTAGACATAGGTGTTGAGGAAAAATTCCACAAGGGGTTCTTTCACTGTATACAGACGATCCAAGGACCACTGCAGCTAGCCTTGACTATGGTTAAGTTAACATGGGTGTTCCAACAGCAACATCATCTTACATTTTCAGGGTACAGTGGACCACATGCTACAAAGCTGTGGCTAGAGACCACGTTAGTGATCTTTGAGCATCTGGAGATGCCTCCGGAGCAGAGGGTCAAGCTCATGACTTATATGCTGTGTGAAACAGAAAAACACTGGTGCGATGTTTTGAACCATGTTGATGGGCTACAGAATATGGGTTGGGATGAATTCCAAACCCACTTTTATGACTAATTTTACCCCGTGACTCTGTGAGTAGATCAAACTACTGATTTTATGCGTATGGAGCAGGGTGCAATGACGGTTATGGAATACTCGACATTCTTTACAGAGCTGCAGCATTTTGTGCTGATGTATCTTACTAATGAGTTGTTGAGGGAAATACACTTAGAGGATGGTCTCAAACATGCTATCAAATATTAGGTCAATGTGTTTAGGTTTCCTTCTATCATTGATATTGTGAATCAAGCGCTGATTAAAAAGTGGAACATAAGGGAAGATAGGGGTACAGAATAGGTGAGTGTTGTTTCTCGCCCCAGTGGATTTACGTCTTTAGGCAGGAAGTTCCATTTCAAGGCTTCCCATGACATGAGTGCTAGTCAGGATGTGGGTATAGGTGTCTTGGTGTATTTCCATCAGTGTGGTAAGAGAGACTACATAAAAAATCAGTGCTACTGAAACCCAGTCGAGTGCTGAGCTTGCAGCATGATGGGGAAAATGCAACGGTTTTACAGGGCCTTCCCTCTAGTTGTGAGTGGTAGGGGTCAACTTCGACATTGGGTTCAGGAGAAAGTTCTTCATCTTTGCATCAGGCAAGGATCTGGAGCAGTGTGGTCTAGTTAGGCTAGGGTAGTGGTGGTCATAGCCGTGGTATCCAGACACTGGGTTCTCAGAGGCAACAGGGTGAATCAGCTCAGGGTAGCCAAGTAGGGTCATAGGGCTGTGGTACATTCCAGACTTACGTAGTGCAACAGTCCCAACATGAGTAGGATCCCAAACCATCTACAGTGAGAGGTACGATATTAGTAGATTCTACTATTTCATCTACTCTTTTTGACACAAGTGCCTCTCACAGTTTTATCTCTGCACAAGTGGTAAAAATACTTGGGATTGTGGTTTTTCTTTTTGAGGGCGTTTTGATGTTAGACACACCGTTGGGAGTTAGAACAGGTGATGTGATCCAGTGTATGGAGTGTCCCATTGAGCTTGAATGGTGTCACTTTATTTGGGATTTTTATGTCCTCAAGATGACTGGGTTTGACATCATTCTCAGAATAGACTGGCTCATGGATTATCGAGTGTATGTTGACTGTTATCTCAAGAGGGTGAATTTCACATCACTAGAGGGTGCAGTGTTTATTCACAAGGGTGAATGGGATATCTAGTCAAGAAGATATGGACCCGAGCATTGTGGGTTGGGCAGGATGACAACCCAGATTGCTTGTTTGTATTTGGATGATCAGAGAGTGTGTCAAATAGACCTTCCTCCAGTGGTTGAGCACTTCAAGGATGTTTTTTTGCAATGAATTTTCTAGTTTACATCTTGAGATATAGGTGGAGTTCTCTATCGAGATAGTACCATGATCTATGCTAATATCTATTCCTCCTTATAGGATGGCTATGAAGGAGTTGTAGGAGATCAAGAGGTAGCTAGAGAATTTGGAGGCGAAGGGATTTATCAAACCCAATACTTATACATGGAGTTCGCTGGTCCTTTTTGAGAAAAAGGCAGACGAAACTCTTAGGTTATGCATGGATTATTGAAAACTGAACCAGATGATAGTTAAAAACTGTTATCCTTTTCCACAGATAGATGATCTGTTTGATTAGATTCGAGGAGATTGAGTGTTCTCAAAGATCAACTTGAGGTCAAGTTATCACTAGGTGCATGTTTGACCTACAGAAATACCTCGTACATCCTTTCGTAGTAGTTATGGGTTATATGAGTATTTAGTTACATCATTAGGTCTCACAAACACACTAGCAGTTTTCATGGATTTGATGAACCAAGTGTTCCATACTTAATTGGATTATTTTGTGGTGGTTTTCATGGACGATATATTGGTGTATTCTCACAATCGACATGACCATGCCAACCATCTTGAGATCATTTTGAATACACTGAGAGAGTATTAGTTATATGATAAGATCACAAAGTTTCACTTTTGGATGGATTAGATTCAATTCCTAGGTCACATCATTTTGAAGACAAAAGTGTTAGTGGACCCAGAGAAGGTGAGAGATATAGTTTCCTGGGAATAGACCAAGAACATTTTTGACATATAGAGTTTCTTGGGACTAGTTGGCTACTACATACATTTTATACAGGAATTCTCATGCTTATCAGCACTATTGACGGGCTTGACTAAGAAGGGTGTTAAGTTTTTGTGGTCAGAATCTTGTGAGACAGCCTTTCAGGATTTGAAAGGGAGTCTGACATCAGCACCAGTCCTGATACTACCAGAGTAGGGAAATAGCTACATGGTTTACTATGATGCTTCAGGTATTGGGTTGGGGGTAGTGTTGATGTAGGTAGATCGAGTCGTGGCATATGGGTCTCGATAGTTGAGGCCTCATGAGAAGAGTTACCCTATGAACAATCTCGAGTTAGCTACAGTTGTTCATGCTTTACGTTGTTAGAGACACTATTTACAGGGAGAGTATTTTGTGGTGTACACAGACCACAAAATCCTCAAGTATATCTTTACGTAGCATGATCTTAATTTGAATAAGTGAAGGTGGGTGGAGTACCTATAGTATTTTGACTTTGATCTTGACTACACGCCTTGTAAGGGTAATTTAGTAGCCGATTCACTAAGCATGAGGAATCAGATACAAGTAGTGTAGCATGCCAGTAGTGAGTGGAAGCTTATGGCGTTGTTTTCTGAGATGCATCTGAAGGTGCACGACAGACAGGGGAAGACTTTTATATCATCCTTAGCTGTGACCTCTACCTTTCTGGACATAGTTAGGATGAGAAAAATATCAGATTATGAAGGCCTAGTTCTATGGGAAGGTGTGGTAGGTGAGAACCCTTCTCTTGGTTGAACGGTAGGTGATTATGAGATCTTATGTATCCATGAACATGTTTGGGTTCTAGCGGATATACGTAAGGAGCTGATGCGGGAGTTTCATACTTCATCTTGGGCAGTTCACCCCAGAGTCACCAAGATGTATCGTGACTTGCAAAGATAGTACTGGTGGTTGGGAATGAAGCGTGAAGTAGATGGTTTTGTTACTAGGTGTTCCACCTGTCAGTAGGTGAAGGTGGAACATCAGCGACTAGCTGGGATTTTACAGAAGTTACCTATCCTGAAGTGGAAATGGGATGATGTCGTGATGGACTTCGTGACTAGTTTATTGAGTTTACCTCAAGGTAATGATGTCATGTGAGTTTTTGTTGACAAGATTATTAAGTTTGTACATTTATTTCTGATCAAGGAGACCTTCAGTGTTGATGATATTGGAAAGTTGTACATTTGAGAGGTGGTACGACTTCATGGGGTCTCATGCACTATTGTTTCAGATAGGTATGCTCGCTTTACGTCTCGTTTCTGGAAGAGTTTTCAGAGATCACCGGGTACACAACTGCTTCTGAGCACATCATACCTCCCTCAGACTGATGTCCAGTCAGATCATATGATATAGGTGTTAGAGGACATGCTATAAGAATACATCCTGAATTTTAGGGGAATGTGCCTCAGACTATGCAGTAGCCATCCACTTCTGAGTAGGTCTAGTTGATTCAGAAGCAGATGACTACTGCACAGTCTCATCAGAAATCATATGCTGATCGCCACAGATGACCTCTGAAGTTTGAGGTCAGAGATTAGATTTTCTTATGTGTTTCATTGAGGCTAGGACATAGGCAGATCAGGAGATAGGGTAAACTTTCACTGAGATATGTCGGGCCGTTTGAGATTCTAGAGAGAGTTGGGTCAATTGCCTATCGGTTGCAGTTACCTCAGAGGTACCAAGACATGCACAACATCTTCCATGTATCTCAGCTACAACGCTATCACTCAGACCTGTCTCAAATTTTTCAGCCTGAGGAGGTTGAGGTTCAGGTTGATGCATGTTTCGAGGAGTATCCGATTCATATAGTTTATAGGAGCACGAAGGCTTTTCAAGGTCGGTTAGTTCCTCTAGTATGAGTGATATGGAAACACATCCATTTATAGGATGAGAATTTGGAAAGGGATGCCGACGCATGTGCTCAGTGGCTGAAGTTTTTTTCAGACGAATCTTGACCACCCTTTAGAGAGCAATTCAGGGATGAATTTCTATAAGGGGGAAGATTATAAGATCTCAGTTTTTTCTTGAGGTAAGAATCTTATTTTCAGGTTAATGTTGTTGCTTTAATTTTTGTCTTAGACCCTAAGTTGGGTAGTGGTCCGATTGGTTTGGTTCTGGGATAAAAAAGGGGAAAACAGGCTGGAATTTGTCTATAGGTTAGGTACACACCGTGTACTTCCAGTACACGTCATGAACTGGGCCGTTACAACATGTAGCCAGTCTAGATCAGGAAAAAATGAAAGGTAAGTACACGTTGTGTACTTGTCCGTCATGATATGTACTTTTCTAGAGTTTTTTTATAAAAGAGGCATTAGCCTCACATTTTGACACACAATAAGTTTTTCTATTGTTTTTGGAACCCAAAACCACCCTAAACTAGTTTTTCATATATCAAAGCTATCCAGACTTCGATTCGAGCACAATCTGTCACATTAAAATCATATCGATAAGTAACCAATTCATTTTTAGTCGTTATTGATTATTCAAAACAACAATTGTGCTATTTGGATTTAGTCTCATATGCCCTAATATCCCATTCTTCATCCTTTCTTCAGATTTATTACAAACCAGGATGAATCAAGACTTGATACTGGATGATATATCTACTACCGATGTGAGGTAAGTGGTCTATAATTTTTTTGTCTTTTCTTGTTATTTTTGGGTGTTCAGACGATATGTCACCCATTAGATTTTCTGGCGAGGCCTTGTTTTTGAGCGAGTTGCTTTCCGTAGCTATAGTCAGACCTAGTGAGGATGCCTGGAGGTTCTGTTTAGGTGTGTTGGTACTCATTACATGATTAAAAGTCTCCCAAGGGGTGATACTTAAGGAAATAACCTATTTTTTTCCTATTTAAACCACCCAAGGGGTGTGTTCTTGTGATTTCCTAGTTAGAATAAGTCCGTTACTATCTTGATATATTGAATAACTTAGTTAGGATATGTACTGCCTCCTTTCTCTTTGAATATAATGTTATGCCTTGTCTATTTTGATAGTTTGGAATGTTAAATGGATAATATGGGTGGGTATACCTATATAAAATGACTAATGACATGTTAAATGGTTTATATGGGAGGGTAGGCCCATATGCTTGTTTTGATAAATGGTTTGCATGGGTGGGTATACTCACGGATCGTGCAGGTTGATTTGAGTGGGTATAATCACATTGAATGTTTGTTTAAATTGAATGTTTAAATTGAATGTTTGAATGAATGGATTTGGAACGTAGTAGTGGATGCCTTAGGTTGAATCTGCCCCTTGGGTCTTGATTCCGTGAGATGCCTCAGGCCTTACTATCCCTTGGATCCGGCTTTCTTGGGCTCGTGTAGGACTTGTTATTTCCATGATCCTAGGATCCCAACTGGTGCCTAACTAAGTTTCCACCAGGGATGTGCATGGGACTCGATGGGATTCCTTGGACAAGCTCCTTGGATCCGAACCTCTATGGTCTAGAATTATTATATGGATTCCTTGGTCTAATGAAACCTTGGATCCAACCCTTGAGGTCTACTTTTCACTATACGGCGTGGCTGTGGGATTCTTCTTTTCACTATACAGCATGGTCGTGGAACACTTAACTTCTCTATACAGCATGGATGTGGTTGCATGATATAGATGGATGTATAGCGAGGCTGTGTGATTTACTCGTTTACTTTGTTTTTAAGTGCCTTGTTATGAGTTAACTGTTTTGTAGGTAGCATCGAGGGGCTGTTCAGTATTACTTACTACAGTAGACTTATGCCATGGGAATATGCACTTAATTACTAGTTATTTACACTTTCTAGCACTTTTTTAGAATTTTTGTTAGAACTGTATAGACCTGGGTGGTTTCCTACTGGGATGTTTATCTCACACCCTGTTTGGGACTCCTCGAGGACCCAAATAGATTATATGGTTGCAAGTGATGATAGGGGAAAGTTCCCTAGTACAAGTTATTGACTGTGGCATTGGAGCAGGGGAGCATATGACCAAGCTGAGGCTTGCGATGCTGGGACACCTTTTTGGTCTTTTGTTATTTTTGGAATAATTTTACTATATTACATTTCCATGTACCTTCTTTGGATGCTTTCTAGATACATGTACCATCTGCATCATTTTGTATATGATACACTTTTGGTTATTGTTATGTAATACCGTCTTGCTTGCCTTACTTTCTATTGACTGCTGTTTATTTTTCTTATGCTATTTACTATATGTTTTGATTTACACTATGATACTCTGGTAATGAGGGAATAGTCTCCCCAATGACTCACCTAGGACCTCACTACTAGTCGGTATCCTATGGAGTTTGGGGAGATGTGCTTGAGTCCATGTGACTAACCGGGCCCAGGCACCATTTTGGGTGGCATCCGGGTTCGGGATGCTACACATGTGACACACCTTTTTCCTATGAGATTTATCTTATGCCGAAGATGGGTTTACAGAAATGTCATCGTGATGCATAATGTGGAGAATATGATCATTGTAACACCTCAATATTTCATGATATGTTTTCTTAAATAAATTCAATAGCTTGCGTTGCACGCAACACCTAGATTGAGCACACCACAATTGATTAACCTAGCCATTTAAATAGTGGTTATGAATAGTATTAACCACATTATGAAATTAATGTATATTCTATATAATTTTAACATTAATCTTATGTGTTTCCTAGATAATTATATATGAATAAATCAGATTTTATGCATAAAAACTATATTTTTTAAAAGGGGAATTTTACCAGCTTTTAATGGCGTACCTATTTTAAAACTAAATTTTAGAAATTTTATTTTATGAAAATATAATTAATTTTTGAATTTAGAATATCAAAATTAACTTAGGGTTATTTTTTAATAATTTTTGAGAAGTTTTATTTTTTGATGAATAGTGAAAATAGTGCATTGAATTTAAAAATGGTGTTTTTCATTTAAATAATTATTATACTTTAAATTGATTTTTAAAGTCACAATAGATAAATAATACATATATTAATTGGATTTGGGTCACTAGAATCATTTTTTATTGAAATTAGAGATAAAAACTTATTCAACTTTTGAACATCTCTTTTACCCACCTTCTCGCCACATCTGCGAGATTAGTGTTAAACTTAATTTAGCCACTTCTGTGAATTGAATTTGAAAAAATGGATATATACAGTTGTAATCAGTATGATATTTAGAGTCTAATAGTATCAAATTAATTTTTTAGATATTGTGAATAGTAATTTTAGTAAATTTTTATTTACCATGGTTGGGGGTGAATCGAGTAATTATAGGTAAAAATAATATTATAATATTATAAAGTTACCCTAACACTTGTCCTAATTTTATTATATGATTGGATTTCAAATAAAATAAACCTTAGGCCAAAATTATATCCTTTTCAAGATACTTGGGTAAGAATATGAAATTTATAATATTTTATTTAAAGATAAGTTAAAAATGTCATACTCACATTTTTAATATCTATACAATTTTTATTATAAGTTTATAAAAAATATAAATTCAACTATAAATAGTAATTTGAAAGATAAAATGTTTATATACATCATGATAATTTATTTATAAATTTTAATGAAAAAATAATTAACTTAAATGGTGACATAATGATGATGTAGTAATTGTTTAAATAATGAAATAATCAAATAAATGATATTAAAAATATTAATATAAATATAATTTGAGTGTGTTAATGTCATACAAGATTTTTATTAATGAATTGTACATGGTAGTAATATTCTAGAAGTCCTGGTTTGAATCTATCTTGTTGGTTTTATTTTTGTATGAGACAAAATAACGAATAGTGTCAAAATTGACATTTAAGATATTTTAAAATAAACAATATTTTATTAAATGATATAAAATATATAAAAAGCTAAAATTCATCCAAATAATTATAATAAGTCTTAAAATGTCATAAATGACTCATTTAGTGGTTGTTTGTCATTTTATATCAATTATATCAATCCATAATGTATAAATTATATGATATCACAATAATAGTTAAAGGGGTTAAATAAGGGTTAAAACAAAAAGATAAGGATTAAAAAAACAATAAAAACTTTTCAAAAAATTATTGGATGAATAATATTCTACCCTTATCACATTATGATATATTTTGAGTTGTTTAATGGACACTTTTCTATGAAAATAAATTATATATTATTTAAATCAAAGATAGTTACAAAATACCACTCTCTTTGTTTTTAATAACTTTTATGTGCACACATATAGATAAAATAAAGATATGAACGAACCTAAATATCTATTTTTATTATAATGATATTAGTTTCATTTATAATTTTATTTATAATTTTTAGAAATTATACAATTACCTTAAATGCTTCTTCAATGCTAAAACAATATTTATTTAATTAACAGAAAACAGAATAATTGATATTAAAAATATTAATATTGATATATTTTAATGAGTTAATGTTTATAATGAATTTGATATATCTATAAGATATATTATAGATGTTTTAAATCATTATATTCTAATTCTCACTTTTTCTTAACGTAAGTCAAATTAAATGAATAATATTAAATTTGACAATAATGACATCTCATTGAATTAATTTATTATTAAATTATTTAAAAATCACAAAAATGTTAAATAATCACACGGTTATACTATATGGTAGAAAATGTCTTATAATTTTCATTTATGGGTTATTTTTAAGTATTTTGATCTAGAATAGTCTTATTAAATTTTAATATTTTGATGATTTCCAAAAGTGATCCTTGCCTCAATTATAAAAGGGCACCTCCTCCCTCACTTCCTCACACAAAATTGAGCCTTCTATCTAGACCAAACCATATCCATTTGTCCTTTAAAAATTATTAGTTAAGTTTTGGAGGTCTTGGTATTCCAAAAAGACCAACCCTAGTGTCCCTAAGAGGAGATCAGAAGGAAGTCCACCGAAGAAGAGGTAATTGTTTTACCCATTCATTTAAATTCTTTTCTTCTTCTACTTACTATTCCTATGTTGTTTCCATACTAAAGTAATAAATAAAATATCATATATATTATGAGATGTTATTATGGTTATGGTACAACCATATTCCTCCTTTTATCCATCCTAAAAAAACAATATCACTATGCATGTGTACGTATGGCTTACCGTCTTCATGTTGTGGTGTAATTTGTTTTCATCACCAATTTATTTGGATGAGTATAATGATGAAAATAATGGATTTAAATATTAAATATGACATTATATTGATTTTTTGTAATTAATATACCATATAATTATTTATCCTTTTAGCAATAAAGAAATGATATCGTCACTCGTGCGTACGTACAATGCACTATCTTCACAACGCAATAAGATTCATATTCCACATTAACCATTAAAAAATGATTATAAAAATTTATATAATGAATAAATATGAAATATATGACATAATAATTATAATATAATAATATATCTATATATACATATATATCATTTACTTTATTCCATTCAATACGATAAGAAAATCGAAACATCGTTCATGCGTACGTACGACCTATCATCTCTATGAACGGTGTATTATATTTCATATATTTATATTATATATATATATATTTATATAAAGAATATATATGATATATAAATCATGTTTTACATTCTATAAGTAGTTAAATCATTATCTAAGTTATAGGACCGAGAATAACGAGTCAAAACATGTACAATAAACAAAGTAGTTATTACCCAAAACGTTTCTTTAACATGAAATTGATAATAAACAGGTAATATAAAGTCATAAATGAATCATATATGATAACATAAATATTATTATGATTTTGGTACAAGTTAATAATATGTTTAAAACCACTATACAGGATTTTTGTACACGTACAGAGGGAATCAGACCTAAGGTAAGAGTTAATTTTGCAATCTCATTATTATCTGAGATTGTTTATACATAAGTATTTACTAGGACATATTTATCATACATATCATTTTTTATTAATTTTTTTTTCAAAAGGAATCCTTTTAAGGTTTTATTTAAGGAAATATTTAACTAAAACATCATTTTAAATATTTTAAATATTTATTCTTCTAAATATTTTTCATTCCTGTCCATGTTTTTAAAATGGGTTTAATGGTTTTATTTATAAGGACATGAATATTTTAAAATTTTAATTTTATAATTTATATTAAATGTTTCAAAGTGGTATGAAACACTTTGATTCAAAAATATATTTTTTAAATTTCTTATTTTATAAATGTGAGACTTTTAAATTAATGATTTCAAAGTAAAACAAGTATTTTTCTCAAGAAAATTTTAATGATTTTATTAGATTATTTTCATCTATGTCAAAATACTCTGTTGGATATTATGTTTGATTGAGGTTTATATCTTATAAAACAATTTACCATATTTCATTGAATGGTATATGATTTGGTTTGACTGTGGATATGCAATTTTTATACCATTCATAGTTTATGGTCAAAGTATTCACATTTTGTATGCTATTTTTAAAATGAATGTTTATGTTGGTTATGTTTTAACACTTAATAAGATTAATTCATTGGACTTAGTAAGTGACAGGTGAGGCCTGCTATAGTCCCTCGATGCATTGATAGGTCTAAAGCAACAAAATAGATATGGGCTTGGCCAAGGCCTTGCCCATTTTGTTTTAGATATGGTTTGGCTGAGGCCTTAACCATTTATTTTTAGATGTCTTGGTCGAGGCCTTGATGATATGTTTTAGATATCTAAAATTATGTATTCCCTCATTATGAGATTAGTTATTGATATTCCATGTGATTATTCAACTAGTTAAATATCCATAGTTAATTACCTTTATTATGTGATTATTTATATGACATTATTTGATTAGTTTTTATTCCTTCCATATTTTTCTCAAGATTATGATTTAATTGCATGTGTTATTTAGTTATTCACCTTAACTTATTATTTATATTTATTTATGATATATTCCATTGTACGCTTACCCTTACCGAGCATCTAAGTTCTCCCCTTTCTTATATTTTATTTTCCTCAGCATACTAATAATTTTTATATGCAGGGTTTAAATAGTAGAATTATGGTGTTATCAAAGGATTATCTATGTTTTATTTTATCTTTAAATTGTAATGTAAGGTTCATGTATATAATATATTTTCTAAGACTGCAAAACTGATCGGTCCTTCAAGATTAGAATCTCGTATCTATACAAATGTAATAAAATAAGGCACCAACTCTGGGATACTGGGGTTAGAGTATTTATAGTTGGTATAAGAGGAAGTTTAGCAGCAACCTTGGAAATTAGATTTAGAAAAATTAAATTAGGGAACATAACCCTAAGGTAGAATTTGAGGATAAGTATATAAGAACATCCCAAATAAACTATGTTTATGATTATGATACTAGATGCACATAAACTTTTCAATTTATTTTTTAGGATTATATAATATGATATAACCTAATGTATGTCATCATTTAGAAATAGGGCCTAGTATAAGGAATGTGAACCTCGCCAATGCACATGATCCAAAGAGTAAGAAGAATCATATCATTCATGGTCTTAAGCCAATATTTCAAAGGGAAATAGTTTTCAAAGAATTCTCATAATTTGAGGACATAATATCATTTCATAAATCACAATAATAAAAGTATAGTTGAAAAAAATATGGATAAAAGGAAGAAGGGAAATAAGTATTTTCCCACATGTAATAATTGTGGAAATAAACACCCCAATACTTTCTTAAAAAGAATGGGATTTTTCTATAGGTTTGGAGAAAAATGCCACCATGATTGGGATTGTAAGGATAATAAAAAGTTTTCTAATTTACAATGCTTCAAATGAAAGGAGACGAGACACTACACAAATAAATGTCTCATGCATTAAAGGAATATACCCCAAAAAGAGGCTACTGGATTATAGTCAAGATTATGCTACTACCACTGATGAAGAGGAATGATTAATGTGCTTATGTTTGGATTCAATAATTATGTTATTTGATTATTTTATCAATTATTATGGAATATATAAGGACTGCATTACAGTACTATTTCATTAAGTATTTGAGATCATATGTTGAATGGTACTGATGACAAGGAAAAGTGACTCAGTAGCAAGTTAATTTTTTTTGGAAAACATATGTTTGGTGGAAAGATAACCCTTAATATGTTACTAATAATGAGATATGATGTAGGAATAAATGATTGATTTGGATAAGTCTTAAGTTTGGAATGAATTAAGTTGAACTTTGGATATTATTATTTGAGGTTAAAGTATGATTTAATGGATACTATATTCTGACCTATTTGGTTTCAGTAAACATTTAGATGATGAAGGAAATACTTGTGAACCTTATGATTCTTCAAAAGTGCTTTAGGTATAAAAATTAATCTTTAATATCCATCTATAGGTGTATGAAATTAAGTAAAAATAGATCAAATCACAACGAAAGGATGATATTATGATTGATCATGTAAGTATTTATTATCATGAAAAATTATTCAATGCTAGGGAAAAGATCTTGAAGAAGAAAAAAGTTATCCTAGTACCTTCCTTTTTGATGAATCAAATGGTCCCTTAAACCATCACAGATTTATGGATTTTTGAATGTTAACTTTCTCATGAACATGTTCTCTATCACTCTCTATCAGAACTTCATAGTTATATTTCTCTACTATGTCTATGTTTTCACTTTCCACCAATGTTCTCATATTCGAAAACCTAATTTGGTGGTGACCTTCACATTTTCTTTTCCCTCTTATTAAGAGTATATTTTATTAACCCTATTTCCAATGTGGGTTTTCCAAAAAGGTATTTTATAGTATAAAAATTTTATTTTAGAAGTGAAATTTAAAATTGTGAGGACACAATTTGTTGAAGGAGGGGAGAATGTAACACCCAAAGATTTCACGGTATGTTTTCTTAAATAAATTCAATAGCTTGTGTTATACACAACACTAAGTTTGAGTACACCACGTCTGATTAACCTAGCCATTTAAATAGAAGTTATGAATAGTATTAACTAAATTCTGAAATTAATGTATATTATAAATAATTTTAACATTCATCTTATGTGTTCCTAGATAATTATATATGAACAAATCCGATTTTACGCATAAAAACTATATTTTTTTGAAAGGAGAATTTTATTACCTTTTAATGGTGTACCTATTTTAAAACTAAATTTTGGAAATTTCAAAATAGACTTGATTTTTGAATTTGAAATATCAAAATTAACTCAGGGTGAATTTTTAGTATTTTTCTGAGAAATTTCATTTTTTGATGAATGGTGAAAAATACTGCATTGTAGTTAAAAATCGTGTTTTTCATTTAAATAAATACTATAATTTAATTTGTTTTTTAAATTAAAAATAGATAAATAATACATATGTTAATAAAATTTAGGCCATTGTAATCATTTTTATATTGAAATTAGATATAAAAACTTATTGAACTTTTGAACATCTCTTTTACCCGTCTTCTCGCCACATCTGCAGGATTAGTGTTAAACTTAATTTTGCCACTTATGTGAATTGAATTTGAAAAAACATACATACATGGTTATAATCAGTATGATTTTTAGAGTCTAATAGGACCAACTTAGTTATTTTGTATATTATGAATAGTAACTTTAGTAAATTTTTATTTATCACGTTTAAGGGTGAATCAGGTAATTAAAGATAAAAATAATATTATAATATTATAAAGTTACCCTAAAACTTTTTCTAATTTAATTGGATGACTGAGTTTCAACAAAAATTAAAATTAGGATGAAATTATAACCTTTTTAATCCACTTAGGTAAGAATATAAAATTTATAATATTTTATTTAAAGATAAGTTAAAAATGTCATACTCACATTTTTAATAACTATACAATTTTTATTATAGGGATATAAAAAAGAAAATTTAGACTATAAATAGTCATTTTAAATATAAATTTTTTATCTACTTCATGATAATTTATTTATAATTTATAATTATAAAATAATTTACTCAAATGATGACACAATGATGATGTAGTTATTGTTTAAATAATGGAAGAATCAAATAAATGATATTAAAAATATTAATATAAATATAATTTTAGTGAGTTAATGTCAACCACGATTTTTATTGATGAATTAGACATGTTAGTAATGTTTTAGAAGTCTTGGTTTGGATTTATCTTGTTGTTTTTATTTTTGTATAAGACAAAATAATGAATAGTGTCAAAATTGACATTTAAGATATTTTAAAATAAATAATATTTTATTAAATGATATAAAATATCTAAAAAACTAAAATTCATCCAAATAATTGTAATAAGTCTTAAAATTTCATCAATGACTCATTTAGAGGTCGTTTGGAATTTTATATTAATTATATTAACCCATAATGTATAAATTATATGATATCACGGTAATAGTTAAAGGGGTTAAATAAGGGTTTAAACAAATAATAAGGATTAAAAAAATAATAAAAACTTTTAAAAAAATTATTGGACAAATAATATTCAACCCTTATCACATTATTATATATTTTGAGTAGTTTAATGAACAATTTTCTATGAAAATAAGTTATATATTATTTAAATCAAAGATAGTTACAAAATATCACTCTCTTTGATTTTAATAATGCGTCCACATAGAAAAAATAAAATAAAATAAAAAATAAAGATATGAATGAACCTAAATATCTATTTTAATAATAATGATATTAGTGTCATTATATAATTTTATTTTTATTTTTTTAGAAAATATACAATTACCTTAAATGCTTCTTCAATGCTAAAACAATATTTATTTATTTAACAAAAAAAACAAAATAATTGATATTAAAAATATTAATTTTGATATATATTGATGAGTTAATGTGTATAAAAAATTTCATAGATCTATAAGATATATTATATATGTGTGGAAGCATTATATTTGAATTCTCATTTTTTCTTAATGTATTTGAATTCAAATTAAATGAATAACATTAAATTTGACAATAATGATATCTTATTGAATTAATTTATTATTAAATTATTTAAAAATAAAAAAATATTAAATAATCACAAGGGGATAAGATATGGTCTAATATTTATTCTTCTTTTCATTTATGGTCTATTTGTAAGTATTTGAATCTAGAATAGTCTTATTATATTTTAATATTTTGACGATTTCCAAAAGTGCCCCTCAGCTTAATTATAGAAGGGAATCTCCTTCCTCAATTCCTCACACCACATTGAGCCTTATAGATCAACAAACACCTTCCAATTTCTCCTCCAAACATTATTAGTTAATTTTTGGAGGTCCCAATCTTCCAAAAATACCAACCCTAGTGTCCTTAAGAGGAGATCCAAAAGAAGTCCACCGAAGAAGAGGTAATTGTTTTACCCATTCATTTAAGTTATTTTCTTCTTCTACTTATTCTTACTATGTTTTTTACATAATAAAGTAATAAATATAGTACCATATATATTCTAATATGTTATTATGATTATGGTATAACCATATTCCTCTTTTTATCCATCCTATGAAAAGCAATATCACCATGCGTGCATACGTACGACTTACCGTCTCCACACTATGGTGTAATTTGTTTTTATCACCACTTTATTTGGATAGGTATAATGATGAATATAATGTATATAAATAATAAATATGACATTATATTTATTCTTTATAATTAATATACCATCTAATTCTTCACCCTTTTACCAATAAGAAAATGATATCGTCACTCATGCGTACGTATGACCTACTGTCTCCACAACACGATGAGATCCATATTCCACATTAACCATTCAAAAATTATTATAAAAATGTATACAATGAATAAATATGAAATATATGAAATAATAATTCTAATTGAATATATATATATATATATTTCATTTACTTTCTTCCATTCAATAACAAAAGAAAATAGAAACAATATTCATGCGTACATACGACCTACCGTCTCTATGAATAGTGTATTCCATTTCATATATCTATCTTATATATATATTTATATACTAAATATATATGATATATAAATCATGTTTTAAAATTTTAAATTAATTAAATCATGATCTAAGTAATATGATCAAGAATAACGAGTCAAAACACGTATGATAAACAAAGCAGTTATTACCTGAAATGTTGCTTTAACTTGGAATTGTTAATAAAAGGATAATATAAATTTATAAATGAATCATATATGATATCATAAATATTATTATGATTTTGGTATAAGTTAATAATATGTTTAAAAACACTATATAGGATTTTTGTACACGTACATATGGAATCATACCTAAGATAAGGGTTAATTTCACAATCTCATTATTATCCGCGATTGTTTATACATAAGTATTTACTATGAAATATTTATCATCCAGGTACATGTTTCTTAAAATAACATTCAAAAGGAATATTTTTAAGGTTTTATATTATCTACTCTTTAACTAAAACATTATTTTAAATGTTTCCATGATTTATTCTTCTAAATCTTTCTCATTCATGTCTATGTTTTCAAAATGGGTTTTATGGATTTATTTATAAGAACATGAATATTTTAAAATGTTAGTTTTTGAATTTCTATCAAATGTTTTAAATTATTATAAAACACTTTGATTAAAAATATATATTTTTAAATGTCTTCTTTTATAAATGCGTGGATTTTGAATAAATTATTTCAAAGTAAAAAAGTTATTTTTCTCAAGAAAATTTTAATGATTTTATTAGAGTATTTTTATCTATGTTAACATCCTCTATTAGATATTTTGTTTGATTGAGGTTGATCTCTTATGATACCATTTACCATATTTCATTGAATGGTATATGATTTTTCTTGACTGTGGATGTGCTATTTTGACACCATTCATAGTTTATGGTTAAAGTTTTCACATTTCGTATGCTAGTTTTAATAAGAATGTTTATGTTGGTTATGTTTTAAAACTTCATAAGAGGAATAAATTGGAATTAGTAAGTGACGTGTGGGGCCTGATATAACTCCTTGATTCATCAGTAGGTCTCATGATACAAACTAGATATGTACTTGTTTGGGACCTTTCCCATTTAGTTTCAGATATAGTTTTGGCTGATGCCTTAACCATTTATTTTCAGATGTCTTGGTCGAGACCTCAACGACATATTTTAGATGTTCGGTATTATGAATTACCTCATCATGAGATTAGTTATTGATATTCCATGTGATTATTCAACTAGCAGAATATCCATGATTAAGTATCTTTCTCATGTGATTATTTATATGAAGTTATTGATAAGCTTTTATTCCTCCCATATTATGATCAAGATTATGATTTAATGGAATGTGTTGTTATTTATTCACCTTGCCTTATTATTTATATTTATTTATGATAGCTTCTACTATATGCTTACCCTTAATGAGAATCTGATCTCACCCCTTTCTTATGTTTTATTTTCCTTAGGATTCCAAGAAGTCTTATATGAAGGGTTTAACTAGTAGAATAATGGTGTTCTCAAAGGATTCTCTATATTGTATTTTATGTTTGAATTATAATGTAAGGTTCATGTATGTAATATATTTTCAAATACTTATAAACTGATTGGTCCTTCAAGATTCAAATCTTGTATCTATACCAATGTAATAAAATAAGGAACCAACTTTGGGCTAATGGGGTCGGGGTCTTTACAACCATGCTGATAATGTGTTATAAAATTGATTGAACGCTGATTGAAACTGCAAATTATTTTAAAATAAAAAATGTAAGACCGACATATAAGAATCACATTATTGATGAAGCGATCATTGAATTTTCATATGAAAACGATGATGACAAATTGAAATAAAAATATGAAAGAAATACAAGAATAAGAGAAAGAACACAATGTATAGCCTGAAAAACCATCACCCTTTCATTAACATTTCAATGTATTTATAGTGAAAAAATAATACCAAAAATTGGAATATAAAAAGTTGGGCACATAAAGTGGTTTATTGGGAATGGAAGTTACCATAATTATGACATTCACATTTAATATTCTACAACAGTAGTGTAAATTTTCACCATAAATTTATATTGTTTTCATGTGCGTGTGTGGACGTTTATACTTATATATACTTATATGTATACAATGTTTACATATATACACCGAAAGGCAAGTAATTTTATATATACATGTACGTATGTATGTATGTATTTATATAAATAAAAAATGTGCATGTGAGTGAATATATGTGTTTATACTAACATTTTGATATATATATTTTTAAATTCTTATATTAATACATGTGTTCATGTGTGTGTGTGTGCTTATATATTTTAAATTCTTAGTATACACTCGGCTTACTACCGACTCATGTGGGGTCTTGATGGGTCAGATCAGGTTAGTGGTATTAGAGTGGGTTAGTCATATGAATGAAAAATGGAGTTAAGAGTCATGTGAGGATGGTTTAGAATTTAGAGAAACGGTATAACATCTTGATCTGAATACTTGGTCATCTCACTCGAATCGATATGTCACATACCTAAGGTGTGTTCTTGATCACTCTAAACCGACACAAGTTCCAAAGGGAATAACTTGTATAATGGGAATGATTTACCCCGTGTCAAATAATAGAGAATAAATATAATAAAAGGAATGTCAACCAGTAGAGGCCAACATATAAACATGCCAATAAAAGTAGTACATACAAAGGATAATACAATATACAAGACCAATACAAATAAATGAAAAGGAAGACATGTCATGACTCACTTCCTCGAGCCATGAACCTGATCATCTAACCCCATGGATCTATAATAATACCTTGGTTGTCTTCCCAGCACACCATAAGCTATTACTCATCAGGGTCACTTATCATACTAATGACTCTCCTCATAGGCCAACACATGTTCTTTCAGTGTGATTTGTCATTACTCACACATTGTTTTGAAAGTGGGTTCCCTGAACCCAACTTGAACAATACTTATCGATTACCATATAATGCATACAATGAATTATGCATGATATATTATTATTATAATAGTGTTGATATTTTTGTGTCAACTATTTACATGGTAATGTCTATAGATTAATTATCTCATCAACATGTTATAGAAGTTATCAGCTATAATGAGAACTTTGAGATACTATAACAATGATCTTAAACATATTTCATATGGTCTAAATACATCATAATGACTCGGCACATATGATTTCTGACTATCAGGTCCTAGAGGATCATAAGTATTGAGACTTCTTCTCATGAAGTTCACACTTGGTGATCTCAAGTAGAGGAGAACATGTGTACTAACCCATCAATATGAACACCACATGTTTTAGGTGTCATTGGTCATTCATATCTACGAGTATGGGTATTAGTCTCTCAAATTGAGATCATTATCAATGTATACCATTTGACTATGTACTTTGATTCAAGACAAAAACCATGAAATTTATGTCGTGGTAAGATAGCATGCGTCAGGTGCGTCATTAGTGGTATGACATTGATTTAATGATCAAGATATTTTTTGTTGTTTATGAAAGGATGAGATGTCTCAGGCCCTATTGATCAGGATGCTAATACCTTTTATTAAATTTATTATCATGGTAGAAGAAGGTAAGTCCATACAGTAAGATCAATTAATAATAAATCAATAAAGGATGATGACACAAAGTGTGCGTCTTGATTTACAAGATATCACATGACAAAAAGATTATATTACACAACATGTGTTGGTAGGAGGTTGTTGTTTCTATGACAATTCCCTATATCCTTAGAGACCTCGATAGGTTTCTAGATTCCACTCCTAATCTGTGAGTATCACTCACTTATATCAAGATAAATACCTAGAGGGTCACACACAATGTGTATTTAGAAACTTGATCAATTCTATTGAATTAGAGTTTTAGGACATTGCGAGCCCCTCATCGAGGGTCGGTAATGTCAAAGTTTAAATGATCAGATAAAAATAAATAAATTCAATATTATTAAAGCTTGGAATAATATCTATTGAATTCATTTACTTATTATATTCATGAGTTATTAAGTGAATATTAAGAAAAATATTTTTTGAGTATATTAAATATTTAATATTAAAGGTTTGTTAAATGTTTATGAGGGAAAAATGAGTTGAGTTAATGACTCGTATTTTGTCACATAACATTATTTTAGTGTTAAAAGTATGTGAGAATTTATTTATGACATTTATGACATGTTCGAGATGTTATAAGTATTATTTTGGGAATTAAATGAAGGGTTAACTTATTAAAGGGTTTAAGTGAAAATTTATCAAGTTTAAACCTAACTATAAATTCCAAAATAAGCCCAAATTTGTGATACTATTCATTCCCATGAATTTGAGAGGTTATCTCACCTATCTCTTAAGTTATAGATAGAGAGATAGAGGTTTGGGTCATTTTGATCCAAGTTCTCCCACCTGGATTGAAGAAACAATGATCCCATGATTATTTCAACATCAAAAGAGTCATCAATTCTCCACACTAGGACTTGGAGGTCGAATATTGTTGATCAAACAAGATTTTGAAGCATGTGTTGACGATCTAGATAGTTTCGAGTTCAGTTCCTTCGAGCAACGATCTCCGACAATGAGTGCAACACATTTATAATCAACATCATAAGTGGTATGATTTCAATTTAATTTTTATGCTTAAATTAAATTATGTGAGATAATCAAGTTGTAATCGGTCTATATTATACTAGTAATTATTTCACGATGTTGATCGCAATATAATTTTTTTAAATTCCCAATTTTTAGGGATTTTTCTACATGCCCGATATCAATAATGGTATCATAAGGATCATATATTTATTTAATCATAGTAAAACAATTTTTTCATTAAATTAGTGAAGAGGGAATCATTACGGCCCCATCACCATAGATGGTGATCCAATATGATATCGAATGACTGAGATATAACCATGTAAATATTGAAATAAGGATTTACTAGGGCTAAAATTGAAGAAAAAATTGATTTTGAACTGATATGGGAAGAAACATTTGATTTCAGGAATTCTTGGTGTTCCAGACAGGTTCAAGTGGCTGGAATAGTTTTTATGGGAAGGCCTTCTATTCCACAATATTGTATAGTGAAAAAAAATTCAAGAGACCTATTTAATAGGCTTTGAAAAATAGAAAAGGAAAAATATCTAAAGGGTTTGGGAGATTTCACGCACCAATAAAATCATAATCATAAAAAAAACTAATTGGTGGGGTGATAGTGCCACCAAAACCCTATACCACTTCTCACCGCATGGATAGACCCCCTACCCCCCTCCACCATTGTCCGCCACTCATCCAGACTCATCGGCCAGACTCTCCGCTCCCCTCCACTGCTACCTAACACTCGAACATACTCATTGACCAATCCACCAGCTAACCTCCCTCCCCTTTTCTTTGTGCAGTTGCATAAGGTAGTGGTGTTAGATGACTCGAACCATTTCAAAACCCTTTTAGGGGGTTTTTGGGCCACCCAGGAGCTCATTTTTTTTAAAAAAAATCAAAAAATCAAGTTAAACATTTTTTGAATAAAATTAATTATTTTTGGGACCGAGTGACATATATTATTTGAATTAATATTAGTCTGAACTATTTTAATTCATTTTTAATTTACCTCAACATAAATTTATTGAAAATTCAATTTTTATTATGTATTTAATTTGCATATCGACTGATCATGAGCGGTGATCAAGAAATGTATGCCTAAATTTTATTTATTTATTTAATTATTACACGTTATTGATATTTTTAGTAATTAATTAATTAAATAGGTGGTTTCCGCATCATATTTCTTCCACATTACATGTATAAGGCTCTCTGTATTCATGAGACTTGTATCTCATGTGTATTACACATTCTTGAGATCTCATCAAATGTGTGTGTGTATTTATGTGTTATGACAAAGACCTAGACCATGATGATGCGAGGCGAAGTTCCAGACTAGATGTAAATACGTTAAATGGGGGTGAGTGCTGCGACGTGAGTCAGACACGACTCAAGTTTTTAATCTTAGGGTAACAGTTGATCCATTTACACTCAATGGATTCACCAGTAGTGAACAATCATGATCAATCGCCTCTTTTATTTATTTATGCATGATTTATTATTATTTTATGAATGTGTATTTGTATGCGATCACATTGAATAATAAACAAGCATGTATAGATAAAAGTAACACACATAGTGAATGACTTTTCTATTTATTACATTGTTAAGATGTGAGAGCGGCCGCATAGGATAATCAAGTGTAAATGAAAATGGATTACATTCACTAAGAAAAACAAAAAACCCTCAAAGTAAATATTAAGTCTCCAATGCCTTCCATTGATTAAATTTGTACAAAACTAAGTATAAAAGGTGTTCATCAGCACTAATTGAGGGTTTCTTTTACTACTGGGGAGTTCTTATGAAAGTTATGATCTTACTTAACTAAAGTTGATAGTAAAGGACTAGTCATAGTTATCTTGTTGCAACTTTAGAGGCAAGAGTTTAATAATGCAAGATTATACTTTATAGGATATGAGACTCCACTCAACAGATCAAGGATCCATGAGTTAATATGGTTGGCCAGATATAAGCCTACCTTGAGACTCTCCAAGTAGTGGTGTAGCCATAACTTAGACCATGAGGAGCTATTTTAAGGATCATTTCCACTAGTATACTCAAGAGATTGAGTATTAAAAATCTAGTAGTTGAGGGATACTAGGGTTTGGTAAAATATTAGGATAAATTTAAGATAATAAATCAATAATGTTTAATAAATAGTTAATAATGATAAAATTACTAATTTTCTTATATTTTTTTTGTATAAAATGGAACGTAATACCAAAAATTCATTATGGACAATATTGGAAAAAGAACATGCCCTGAATGACACAAATTCCCAAGAGTGGTATAGGAACATGTGCATAGTACTACAATATGAAAGGAAATTATATGTGTTGGAGTCCCCACTACTTATCGAGTCACTTTATGAAACATGGGTGAAAAAGGATGCTTACAGGAGACTCATGTATGATGCATTTTATGTTTACATCATAATGTTATCATCAATATCCTATGTGTTGTGAAAACAACATCAGGACATGGATGGGTTCACATGTTGTCTCACCTCTAAGAACCCTATGATGAGAAATTAAAACGAGAAATTAATGAGATGATGATTACACTGAATACATGTAAATTGAAATATAGATCATGATGCACATGAGCCATAGACCAGTTGGTAAGGACTCCGTAAGTGCATCCAAGCAACCAGGGATCAAATCCAGGCAGAGGTAGATTTTCAGGGTACTGTAGCAGCACTGTAGCGGATACTGTGTAGTACTGTAGTGGGAACTGTGCAGTACTGTAGCAGGTACTGTAGTAGGAACTATAGTAGGTACTGTTTGGCACTGTAACAACCAGGAATATGACCCCATTTGGGCCTTCGGGCCACCGATTTGGTCCCTGAATCTTGTAAGGCCTTCGGGCCACCCAGGACTTCGAGTCAGTAAGGCCTTTGGGCCACCTCAAGGCCTTCGGGCCACCTTAAGTGCAGATGCAAACCAGACAACCTACAAGGTACAAGCTCTATAAGGAGGATGAGCAAGGAGCTTTCACCACATCAGAAGCTAAACGGATTGCAAGAATGAAAGGGTATGACACTTGCCATCGGGAAAAACCTGTGCATGCACGGGAATGCCTAGTAGAATAGCCATGCGAAGGTGGAGAGTTTATTTCACGATGAAGATGCTGGGGAGGATCAGTTCTAAGTAGTTAGTCTGGGTTGTATGTAATGTTTGAAGCCTATGGGAAATGAATTCCTCTAAGGCCTACAGGCCATGTAATACTTATGCCTTCGGGCCTTGTAAGGGTTCCACCTCACCCCTTGAAAGGTGGATTATCAAAATCAATAAAAAATGAAGGCCTTCAGGCCATTGGAGGAAATATGGATCACGATGTCTCAATACTTATCATTATTATATCATTACTACCCAATTATTCTAGTTTCTATTAGGATTATAAAATGAACAATAAAGGGATAAAATGATTCATTACCTTTTAGATAATTTTTTATAAGTAGATATGAACTTAAACAAAGATCAATCTTTAGTTCTTATGGTGAACAAGTTTAAAGATAAGTTAAAAAATCCATTTGAAAGTGTGACACCAAAGGAACCTTTACAACACACTCAAAGTAAAGAGGCATATCATCTTATAGGAGGCTATTTAATTTTCATGTTGCAAGATAAGCCCATGGAAAATAAAATGCAATGAATTTAATTATAAGAAAGCTGAAACTTTTAATTAGTGTATATTAATCATTGTTTGTGATGTTTCTATTTTACTTCTTGGGTATTAGATATTGAATGAGGATCACAAATTTGTATCCAAACACAATAACTAAGTATGTATAGAAACGTTACAAGAAGTAAAGTTAATTCTCTAAGTGAATGAGAAAGAGTGATTCCTAAGTCAATGGTGAGAAGTACACAACTTCTAATTGCCAAGTTTAATGATTCAAGATGAAATTTTATTGAGTACTACCAAAAAATTTATCTCACATGTCCATTGGACACAATAAGACATTATTCCATTCTGGAATTATTTTTTTGTGGCACCACATACTTAACTAATGGTTCTGTAATGCTTGAATCATTGGAAATATCTGATGAATATAAAATGTAAGACTTAAATACCTAGTTGTGGAAAGATGTTTCTTTGACTAGTAAAATTGAAATTAGTTGTCAAGGATATACCTAGTATGGTATTTAAACTCTTTGAAGCTAAAAACCTTAGGTATTATTGACACATTTAATTATCTAGTCATGGAAAAAGAATCCTTTATAAATAAAGGTAAACCAAATTATTTTAGAATTAGTTCAGCTAGAGAGCATGAACTATTCTAAGGATAAGCTAGAGGTAAATTCATATACTTAATGATATTACTTTAAGAGTTTTAAGGAATGTAAAATTGAAGTATAAAATATTCATGATTAGAAGATATGAGTTACTTTGGGCTAGTGTGCCATAGAATATCTTGACCAAGTATTCATCTATCATTATAACGTAGTGTAACACCCCACCCCTCCTCATTATCTCGAGAAGAGGCAAAATGGTACTGACCTTAGGTGACATCAAAAGGACACCAAAGGCTGGAAATAAATGACAAGGGAATTAGAGGATATTGGGGGAAAATTTTCTCTGAAGAACACACAAACTATCAATATATAATATCCTAGATAGACCAAATGATACACGAGAATAAATCACATAACTCAATACAATACCAATATAGAAAAACATTAGAGTACAACAAAAAAAGAAAAAAAAGTTAAAAGTCAAGACTCCAAGTAAAAATTCATTGACACCAAAGTGGAATTGTCCCATAATAAGATGTATACACTCCCAATATCCAACTTCAATAACCAAACCATGAAGTCAAGGATCACCACTAGAGAAGTATAAAACATGACCCTTCCTTGTATCTCGGTAGATGACATTTGAAAATGAAAAAAAGTTACCAATAAGGGAATGAATATAACAATTAGTAGGATTTCGCTAAAGACTTCCCAGCACATGCCAATAAGATAAGAATAGGTTAATTTTTTTTAATAAAATAGTAGAAAAAAAGATAATCAATACATGAAAAACTATAAACATTTTTCATATAATAAAATATTAAGATAAGATTTTAAAATCATTTAGTTTCCATTAGAATAATCAACTCAATTTCACACCCCCCCACACATAATTCATTCAACCATGGACTCTCTATATTCATGAGTGGTGGGTCATCCTATCACCAATCAATTACATGGTGACCAACTTGACGGTGGTAATTTGGATCATGATCCATCCCAAATTATCATTTTTCTTTGATAGTGGTACTTCTGACCATTACCCATACCAAATTATTATTATTTTACTGTGTTACTTCTGAACATTACTTGTCCCATATGAACATGAACACACACCACACATTTATTCCAAAATTTCCAAGAAAACATTGATTTAACCAAAAACCCATCTTTCAAAACCCACCCTTTCACATAAACAGGGGGTTTCCAATTAATTTCATCAAATATTTTCCAACACAACATCAATATGATTTAGAAAAAATCAATCCAACAAGTTCTAGAAAGGTTGAGTGGGAAAGAATACACATACTTCGATAATATTAACACAAAGGATCCAAGATGATTCCATAGATTAAACCTTTTGTCTCCCATTCCTTTGATTCCCCAAATAACCACTAAAAGACTTGATTTCACTGGAGTTTAGACATAAAAAAATGTTTGAAATTGCCTATGTAAACCTTGGGAGTCGATAGGGAGAAAAATAGGATGTGTGATAACAAAATACATGATGTACATATCTTAACTTCTTGGATGCGGGAATTTACACGACATGTAACTCATATACATGTCGTATATTTTATTTAGGCCATATACGCCAAAAATTTCATCACCTTGATTTTATATTCTGGAAAAAATAATTACAAGATGTGTAAATTTTACACACAGTGTATTTATTATACTAGGGTTTCTATCATCCATCCCAATTGTTCATGCATCCAATTAAATTAAACCACAACCCCAAGAATAAGAAAATAAATTAAATGATGAAATACCTCAAACTAGGTGTGATACATTTTTCCCACCATTGGAAATTTTTTCCTTAGAAGGATAGAATAAATGAGGCCATTGATCCCATATAAAATTTTACTTTTCATATGTTTCCTCTAGAATATGACCAAGCTGGCACAACACTCATACCAAGGAAATAGATTGCCCTTGAAGGTTTTTTTACTTCTTGTATAGAACCTGTATCACATGTTGAGGATCTGGGTGATACTTATTCAGTTGAGAAACATGGAAGAAATTATGAACAACACTAAATCTTGACAGTAATGCTAAACGATACACAATAGTGCCAATTTGTTCTATAACCTCAAACGATCCCACATATCATGGTGCTAACTTCCATTGTTTCTCCAAGCATCGATGACCAAGTCTTGGAGACACTTTCAAGAAGACATGGTCATTAACATCAAAAGATAAAGGTTGGTGATGATTATATTCATACGACTTCTATCTGCTTTGTGCCATTTCCATTCATTTCTGAATCATCTAGATTTTCTATGTAGTATCATGTAAAGGACTCGGTCCAATCATGGATGATTATTCTATTTCCAACCAACATAAAGGAGAAAAATATGGCCATCAATACAAATCCTCAAATGATGGAATCTAAATTGTTTCCTGATAACTTTTTTGTAAGAAAATTCAACCAAAGACATATGATCCTCCCATGAACCAATGAATTCCATAACACATGATCTAATCATATCTTCAAATGTTTGAATAGTGAATTCTAACTATCCATATGTCTATGGATGATATACTATGATCAAAGTCATCTGACTTCCAAGAGCCTGTTGTAATGATTTCCAAAAATGAGAAGTTAAGCAGGGGTCTTTGTCAGATACAATCAAAACTTGAACTCCATATAACCTGACCACTTCTCAGACATATAAATTTTCTAAGTCCTCTACCATATAGGATTTTTGTATAGGGATAAAGTATTCTAACTTATTAAGTCAATACACTACTACCCATATAACACCATGTTTTCATAACGTTCTCGGTTGGTCTGTGACACAATCCATTGTAATATTATCCCACTTCCATACAAGTATAGGAATATACTACAACATACCAACTGGAATTCGATGCTCTACCTTTAACTATTGTAAATTTAAGTATTTTATGACATACTATGTGAACCCAACTTTCATTCCTGGCCACTAGAAATGTGATTTCATTTCCTTGTACATTTTTTGAACACCTAGACAAATAGCCCATTTCAAATGGTGATACGATAAAAGTAGTAGTTCCTTGAAATACTGAGGAACTATGATTCATTTATTAAAATTTTACAAGTATTTCTAATCCATTATCCAACTATCCAGGGTCTCCCCACTATTTAGATTTTACCTAATGAAGATGTAGTGAAAATCAGATATTTGAGCTTCTTTTACCACATTTACCAAGTCTGGAACAAGAATTGGGAAGAAAATTGTATATTCACCATATGAATCACAATCTAAATTCATATTAGTAATTATTCTCATCAACTACCATTGGTCACAAGCTTCTCAAATCACTTTGTTATACAATTTCTGACTCAACAAATCAACCACAAAATTCCCTTTACCGACTGTGTATATCAATTCAAAATCAAACATGCGGTGGTACTCCATCCATCTTCATTACCTCAAGTTCTTGTATCACTAAGAAAATATGTATTTCAAGATCTTATTATTGGAGAAAGATGTAAATTTTCCCCCAAATAGATGATGATTCCATTTCTTTAAGTCATGGACAACCGCAGCTAATTCTAGGTTATGTATAGGATAATTATTCTCATGTACTTGTAACTGTCTCAAATCATAGGCCACAACATGGTCTCCCTGCATGATAACACAACCAAGACTAGATCCTGATGCATCAAAATACACCACATAGCTATTAACTAGTTCTAGAAATATTAGGATGGGTGATGAGGTTAAATGAGTCTTATGTTCCAAAAAATCATTTATAACATTCATCATTCCATGTGAATGGAACACCTTTCCTTGTTAGATTAGTCATGGGAGAAGAAAGTCTAGAAAAATAATGAACAAAGTGGAGATAATAACTTGTTAACCTCAGAAAACTATGTACCTAAAAAACATTCTTTGGTTCCTTCTAAGAGACTAATACTTCTATATTTCTAGTATCAAGAGATATTCATTATTCATAAATGAAATTCCTAAGGAAACAAACTTCTTTTATCCAAAAATCACACTTAGAAAACTTAGCATACAAACTATGTTTTCGTAATGTACTCAGTACAATTCCAAAGTGCTCTTCATGTCCATTTATGATTCTAGAATAAACTAGAATATCATAAGAAAACACCACAAAAAAATAATCGAGGCACCTATAGAAGACACAATTCATTAAATCCATGAAAATTGCAGGTGCATTCATTAGACCAAAAGGCATGACGACATATTCATAATGGTCATAGTGACTCTGAAATGATGTTTTTAGGATATACCCTATTATGACTATAATTTAGTGACTCTAAACTATTTTGATCCCTTCCATTGGTCAAAAAAGTCATCAATTTGAGGAAGAGGATATCAATTTTTAATCACGGATTGATTCAATTTACAATAATCAACACATAAATAGAGAGTACCATCTTCATTATTTATGAACAAAATAGGTGCAACTCAAGGTGATGTAATAGATATGATAATGCCTTTACTTTCTAACTCTTAAAGTTAATCCTTTAGCTCTTGCAACTATACCAGATTCATTCTGTAAGGAGATAAAGAAATAGATCTTTTTCCTGGGAGTAGGTTGATAGTAAGTTCGATTTCCTGCTTAGATATTAAACCAAATAAATTTTTTAGAAAAACATTTGGGTATCGATCCAGTATGATAGGAAGAATCCCATTCCTTATTTAATCAGTATCTTCCAAGGTCATTTCCACTAACTGAATTGAGATTTATCTTCCTAATATCACTAGATTTCTTTCTATACCTACATTTATATCCCAATCTCCCTTGAATACATGAATAAATCCATCCATGGATGTAAAAATCATGTACTGAGCATAACAGTCTATATAGGCTTTAAACCCTGCCCACCAGTCCACACCAAAGATCAAATCAAATCAATCCATCTCCAGGACCCTAAACTCCTAGAGAAACTACACAGTGTCAATGGTAACAGAACATTCTAGGAATTTAAATTATATATACTCCTTCTTTACAAGGTGTGTCTCGATATTCATGACATGAGGCATCATTTCCATGTGCAATCCCAATTGTTTAACCATAAAAGAAGCAATGAAAGAATGTGATGCACTGGTATCAAACAAGACATGCATAAGAGTGGAGTTTAGAATAATGGTACCTTACATCGTAAGTGTACCTAGTTTCTAACTCATAATAGCATGCTCTGCTCCATAAAGCTGTCGCTTAGATGTCACAAGATAGCGCTTGCTTCCCTACTGAGATGTCGAAAGAACAACCAATGTGTTCTAGGAAACATACTGGTTTATCTGTGTCTGTGGATATGAACTAGTTTGATGAGACTATTCTATCCGATCATACAAAGGCTGAGGGTGTTATAAGACTAATCCACCCATTGATATCAGAATTTTATGACAATACTTCTTGATATGGACTTTCTTACCATAGTGGTAGAAATTACTTGATGGTTCAATACACCACTTCCTCCCGTGTGTCAATGACCCGCATTGAAAAAAGCCTAGTTTGATATCAAATATTTGAGAAAAATAAACTAATTATGTAGTCTTCATCTGGGGTGCACTACCTACATGAGAATAAACATCCCTTCTTATCTTATTTCCAGCACTAGAGTTGAAACTTGTCCCCATGGATACAAACAGACTACCACCCATAGAATTACCAACATGATCCCTTTCAACCACTATTACCCTATTGACCATATATTTATAATCCGTAATATAGATAATGACTATTTTGGATCAAATATATGGTCTTAATCCTTACTCAAAGATACGCTCCTTCAAGGACACACTATCAGATAAATTTGGAGTGAAATGAACTAAGTTCATAAAATTTTCTTCATACTCTATCATAGAGAGGTTTTCTTGCTTTAAGCTGAAGAAATATACGGTTCTTTATATTTTGAATGTTTGGGGATAAAATTTCTTATTAAAAATTTCTTCAAAGTCCTCCCACATAATTCCCTAATTTTATTTATCTTGAATGACTAAATCCAACCATTGATATGAAAGATCTTCTAATATATAGGTTTTCAAATTAATCTTCAGCTCTGGAGGTGTACTAAGAAAATAAAAAATTATATTTATTCAGTTAACAAAAGCTTCTGCTATTTCAGGTTTGGAATCCCCTTAAAACATCAATGGATTCCACTTATGAAATTGTACTGAATGATCCAGTTTCCTCGGTTCATCATTTTTATTTTCTCTTTTGATATTTTTAAAATCTTTCACAACACTCTGTACAAGTTACTGGTTCACCTATGGTTCATTTGAAACCACATTTTCAGCAGCTTCTTACTGCTGGTTTCTACGACATCTTCTTGGTTTCATTTTCTATAAGCAGAACAATACACCATTTAGACTATTTTTCTCTAGGATCTGAATGATTGATTAATTCAAAAACATTATAAACAATTATCACTACCATAAGAAATTACTAGCACAACCATCATTTCAAAGATAAATTATTTTATTAATTTTTCAGAATCATTTTAATAGAAGATGAATTCTAAAATCCTAATGGGAAGTCTTATCAAAATTCATGGTATGTAATAGTCATCATCTAAAACCATGATGATGAGATAAAAACACTCTTATAAGTGTGTTATAACACTTTTTTACCCCAAACCACCCTGGTAACTTGAATTTCACTATAAAAAGGTTAGATAAGTCTTTTTATACTATACATTTAAAGTTCTGATAGTCCTATATTCTTGATACTAACCCAACTGAAGTACTAAAAAAAATAGTACCATATGAAACTCAAGGACCGAACAAACTAACACCATTTTACCCAAAAATATATTTGGACCAACCAATACTAACACCATTTATAACATAATTACACCATGGGAATTATTAATTCTCATAGGGTTATCGAATTTAGAAATTTATAACACGAAATAAACAAACCACTAAACTATAGGGTAGTATAGGAATTGCAAGTCCAAGGTTGAACCCATAGAGACAGGGTTAGAGAAAATATTAATTAAATAAAATAGACCTAAATTAAATATTATTTGAAGAAATTAAATATAAACTATAGAGCATGTGATTGATAGAGAAAGTGGGAGAAGAAAATATAAAATGGGTGACGAGAAATAATGAATCCAGGTTCATGCATTAAAAAGGTATAAAATAATCAATTAACAACCATAAAATAATCATAATTAGGTCTTAGCAAGTCTAATGGTCATGATAAATGATCTTCATCCAAATCTCTCATTTTCTCATGATCAGGTACTTCATATTAAAAAGAACGAGTAACTTGAAAATTTATTAAAACAAAGGGTAATGAAAAACCCAATGGTCATGGTGTAAGTCTAAATCCTAGATCTTGCATTAATCATGTGCATTCAATAAACTTAGGTAATGGTCATTCTTAAAAAAAGAATGAAATTAAACCCACCCACTAACCCTGCTCATAACGGTCATGAAAAAAGGAATTAGGGAAGAGGAATCAATGAATAACCAACATGAAACCCCAATATAAATTGTAATATAAAATAAAATACCTTATAATTCAATCCTCATTTGTCACGCATGTCACGACACAAAGAAATCACCCCTCATGATAACCATGAGAGGGTGAAAAAAAAACTCTACATAATGGTGACAATAGCAGAGCTCTGTGGTGGGGTTCCTTGGGCTGACGTCATCTATGTCACTCCTCCCCCTTCCGATCATCACTCCTAGGCCCAACCGAGGGGTGATTTTATAGGGGTTTTGGTCAAACCACTGACCACCTATGTTAAAAATTGTATCCTTCATATCTCATTTTTTGTCTCCCAAAAGTGTATCGATGTGTAATTTTACACAACATGTAATCCACAACAATAGTGGGGTTTTCATATTTGTCTTACCCCAATCTTTAATGACGTGTATTTGTGTACATGATGTGTAATTTAATTTCATAGCATTTAAAAACTCTACAACTTTCACTGGTGGTATCCTTTTTATCAAAAATATCACGTCATGTAATGAGATACATGATGTGTAAATGCATTCTTCCAGTTCTGTAGCTCTATTGTATCCTCAAAAATCCAATGATGTGCTATGAAATTCACCTATTTTTTTTCAAGATTCATTATATCCTACAATAAAACATAAAAAAAGTTAAGGTGTTCACAAAAATGGTAAGAATAATTAATTAAATATAAAAATTAATGCATTAAAATACCATAAAATATATGCATGAAATACATATATCATAACACCCTGCCCCTCCTCATTGGTTTGAGAAGAGGTGAAGTGGTATTGACATTAGGTGACATCCCCATGACAATAAAGGTTGAAAATAAATTCCAAGGGTATAAGAAGACATTGAGGGATGATTTTCCCTAAAGAACACACAACCTGTCAATAGATAATATCCCAAATAGACTAAATGATTCGTGAGAATAAATCACATAACTCAATAAAATACCAATATAGAAAAACACCAGAGTACAAAAAAAAAAGAAAATAAAGTGAAAAGTAAAGAATCCAAGTAAAAAGACATCAAAACCAAAGTGGAACCATCCCAGACCAAGATACATACACTTCCAAGCACCAACTTTAGCAACCAAACCATGAAGTCAATGATCACCAATAGAGAAATATGAAACATGGCCCTTCCCTATATCTCGGTAGATGACATATTCAAATGCACAAAAATGACCAATAAGGGGGTGAGTATAAAACTCATTAGGATTTCCACAAATACTTCACAACACACACCACTAGTATAATAACAAGTTATCACATTTTTAATAAAATAAGAGAAAAATGAGATAAGAAAGATAGGCCAAACTATAAACATATTTCATATAATAAAACATCATGATAAAGATTTTAAAACCATTTAGTTTCAATTATCATAATCAAATCAATTTAACACAAATGAACACACACAATTCATACAACCATGGACCTCCCTATACTCTTGAGTGGTGGGTCATCCTATCACCAAGTCGTTACTTAGGGACTAACTCGACAGTGGTACTTCCAACCATGATCTGTCTCAAATTATTATTTTTATTTGATATTGGTACTTAAAAACATTGACCATACTAAATTATTATTATTTTATAGTGGTGATTTTTACAATTACTAGACCCACATGAACATGAACATGCACTACATCTTTATGTTACAATTTCTAAGAAGACATTGATTTAACTAATAAAACATCTTTCAAAACCCACCCTTTTGAAATCACATCAACATGGGTTTTCCAATTAATTCCATTAAATATTTTCCTACACAACATCAATATGATTTAGAAAAGATAAAGACAAAAAGTTATAGAATGATAGAGTGGGATATAATCCACATACTTTGATAATATTAGAACAAAGGATCCAAGATAATTATACAAATTAAACCTTTTGTCTCCCATTCATTTAATTCCACAAAAAACCGCACAAAGAATTTATGTCACCAGAGTTCGGACATCAAAAAATGATGTAAATAACTTATATAAACCTTGGGAATTGATAAGGAGAATAATAGGATGTGTACGAACAAAATACACAATGGCCATATCTTAACTTACTGGACACAATAATTTACATGACGTGTAACTCATATATAGCTTCTGTATTTTATCAAGGCCACATATGCTGAAAATTGTAAAACCTCAATTTTATATTCTAGAAAAACCAATTACACGACATGTAAATTTTACATGATGTGTATTTATTATACTAATTTTTCTAGCATCTATCCCAATTGTTTAAACTTCTAATTAAATTAAACCACAAACCTAGGGAAAAAACACACTAAATGAAGGAATAGATCAAACTAGGGGTGATGCATTCCAACACCCATTGAGATTTCCATCCTCAGGAAGCTGGAATAAATGAGGCCATTTCTCCCATGTAAAATTTTCCCTTTCCCATATTTCCTCTTGAACTTGACCATGTTTCCATAACACTCACACCAAGGAAAAAGATCACCCTCAATGGTTCTTTTCCTTCCTATCCAGAACCCATACCGGTTCATGGATAAAAGTTTCATCTAGATCAAGAGTAACATAATCCCATATAATCACATATATAGGATTCAAGCGATATTTCTTCCATTGAGAAACATGGAATACATTATGAACAATATTTAATCTTGGCGATAATGTTAACTGATATGCAATAGTGAAAATTCTTTATATAACCTTGAATGACCCCACATATCATGGTGCTAACTTCCCTTGTTTTCTCAAACATAAATGAACAAGTCTCAAAGACACTTTCAAGAATACATGGTCACTGACATCAAATGATAAAGGCCTGTAATGATTATCTACATATGACTTCTATATGCTTTTCAAAATTTCCATTCATTTCTAAATCATCTGGATTTTCTTTGTAGTATAATGTACTAGAATCAGCCTAATCATAGATGATTCTACTATTTCAACCCAAAATAAAAGAGAACAATAAGGCCGACTATAAAAATCCTCAAACACTGGCGTCTGAATTGTTTCCTGATAACTATTATTATAAGAAAATTCAACCAAAGACATACGATCCTCCCATAAACTGCTGAAGTCTATAAAAAATGATATAATAATATATTCAAATGTATGAATAGTGTATTATAACTATCCATCCTTATGTGGATGATATGTTTTTCTCAAAGTCATTTGACTTATAAGAGCCTTTTGTAATAATTTACAAAAAAAAGAAGTAAAGCGGGGGTCTGTAAAATACAATCGAAACTAAAACTCCATGTAACCTGACCGATTCTCAGATATATAACATTTCCAAGTCCTCTACTATTTTGGGTTGGATAATAGGTATAAAGGTTTTTGACTTAGTAAGTCAATCCATTAATACCCATATAACATCATTTTTTTGTAACATTCTTAGTAAGCCTATGAAAAAATCCATTACAATCTGCTCCCACTTCCATACAATTATAGGCATAGAATGCAGCATACTAACTGGACTTTGATACTCTACCTTTACCTATTGGAAAGTTAAGCATTTCATCACATTCTATATGATCCCATGTTTCATTCCCAGCCACAATAAATGTAACAACCCGAAATTTTGAATAAATCTTGTTTCCTAATTTTATGTGTTATTTTATTTTGTTTTTTTATACTCAACAAAAATGTTTCATTTGATAACATGAGTATAATTAAAATGAGACCATTGGGTTTTGACTGTTATATGAACATTGGTCAATATGACCCCTGGAAACTAAACGTTTTGATTATTGTCTCTAAATACAAGTAATCTTGGTTAATTATTATAGAAAGAAGATTTGATGGCCTCACCCAGTAGTCTTGGACCGATCGAAGCCCATCTAACAGAACTTGGGAAGGAGGTAGCACCACTGGGCTTTGCTCTGAACCAAACCCAAGCCGAACTTCATCATGTGAAGCTAGAACGGAATCGCCTTTGCGATAAGTTCAAATGGATAGAAATTACTACTCGTGCGATGTTAGCCGAGCCTCCCTCAGATTCTCTCACCTTAGCACACCTTACACTTAGGTCCTATGCTGGTGTGATAAGGGGCTATGTAAGGAGACCGTAACTGCCTTGTGTAATCCTTTGTTTTAAATAAAAATTGGGATTTCTTCTTATGATGAAGTTTATGAATTTTCAAATGACCGGATAAATATAGTATGCATATTTTTGATGAATTTTAGAAAAAGTACATTTTAAAAATGTTTATGTAAACCTTAAATAATTAAAAATGTGCAATGATATTCAAAAAATGGTCTTCTATAATTATGCTCAGTACGAAATTTAGAGTCTAATAAGATCAAATTAATTTTTGATGAATAGTAAATTATGAATAGTGATTTTATGATTAGGATTAGTAATGTGTCCAAATGGATTAGTAATCTCACTTAAATAAAGTATTAATATAATCTAGGCACCTTGATTAAGTAATGTGATTAAATAAAATGGTTAAATAATGATTTCATAAATTATTATTCAAGTATTAGTTTTTTCAAGTGAATAGTGTTTTTAATTAAAAATTAAATTAAAAATATTTAAAAAATTATTTTTATAAAATGGATTTCATTTTTGAACTCAGAGCACCGATATTATGTTATGGTAATTTTTGGGGTTTTTTCTGAAAAAAATGAATTTTCGGTGAATAGTGTATTTATTTAAAAAAATAAATTAAAAATATTTATAAAATTATTTTTATAAAATGGAGTTCATTTTTTAAATCAGAGCATTGATATTTGGTTAAGGTGAAATTTTGGGATTATTCTGAGAAAGTTGAATTTTCGATGAATAGTGAAAATACAGTTTTTAAGTTACGGGTGTTTAATGACATCATTAAATGATGTATTAAGTATGTAATCAATATGGTCGACTTATGAATAGTAAGATAAGGTATGAGGTGTCCCAAGTGGCCAATACCATGGGCAAATACCATGGGCAAGCCCATGGTTTTGCCAAAACCACTAATGAGGTGTCCCTTGGCCATTAATGCCTTGTCCCCTCACTTTCCCTATAAATACCAAGCCATCCTCTCATCCATTCGACTCCCCACTCTTCCCCAACGAAGTTATGGTCCCATTTCCTCCCAAGGAGTCCTCCCAAGGTTCCCCCAATCCCTCAAGATCCCAACCTTTGAGTTTTAAGAGTTACGTTTTAAGGTAAGGGATCCGATCTCTCTCTTTCTTTTCAAGAAATCTCTTTTATGTAATTTCTTTTATGCTCCATGTTATTATGTTAAAGGGTGTTCTTTTATACTCCTCTTACTACCCTTTTCATGTTCACATAATGAGAGATCCCCTCTTACTATCATTATTTCGTTTTATGAAGTTTTAAGTGGCGCCGTTAGGCTGCCAAATTTTTTGTAACGGATTCTTTCTACCTTCTCATTTTTCAAGATCTATTTTCATGTAAAGTATTTCAAGTTCCTTTTTATTATGTTGGGGTATGATATCTAAATTTATCATACTGATATTTTATGATAATATGATGAGAGACCCCATTTTATCTCTTCAATTCAGTCTTTTGAAGTTTTAAGTGGCACCGTTAGGCTGCCGAATTTTTAAGTGGTTCTTCACCTTTCTCGTTTTGAAGTTCTACTTTCATGTCAATTATTTCAAGTTCATTTTTGTTATGTTGGGGTATGATATATATATCTATCATACTGATATTTTATGATCATATGATGAGACACCCCATTTTATCTCTTCAATTCAGTATTTTGAAGTTTTAAGTGGCACCGGTAGGCTGCCGAATTTTTAAGTGGTTCTTCACCCTTCTCGTTTTGAAGTTCTACTTTCATGTCAATTCTTTCAAGTTACTTTTTGTTATGTTGGGGTATGATCTCTATATCTATCATACTTATCTTTTATGACCATATTATGAGAGACCCCATTTGATCTCTTCAATTCAGTATTTTGAAGTTTAAGTGGCGTCGTTAGGCTGCTAAATTTTAAGTGGTCCTTGCACCTTTCTCCCTTTTCAAAGTTCTAATTCCATGTCAAGTCTTGCAAGTTCCTTTTTATTATGTTGGGGTATGATCTCTATATCTATCATACTGATCTTTTATGTTCATATGATGAGAGACCCTATTTGATCTCATCAATTCATTTTTGGTTGAAGTTTATGTAACGCTGTTAGGCTGCCGAATTTTCATAAGAGAAATCTTATTTTTGTCTTCCTTTCATGTTCTTCATTTCATATGGTATATTTTCAAATTTCATTACCATGTTCTAAAATACCTTATATTCTGTCCCTATACTGTTTTATGGGTCATTTATGAATGTTTGACCCATGTCCCCTCTCTTTTCAATGTTTTCTAAAAAACCTTGTAACATAGCCGTTATGCTGCAGAATTTTTGTCTCAAAATGTCTCTCTCTTTCTTCTAAAGATATTTTATTTTATTAAGTGAATACTCAAAGCTCTACCTTTTATATGGGTATTTACATATATACCAAGATGTTCTATTTTAAATTCTGGGATTTACATACATGAAACCCGCTTTCCCTTTTCATGGGTTTAAAGTGAGGTAAAGATCATGTCTTTAAAGCAGTTTTTAAAACGTTATGATTATGAAATTAAACCCATTTATTTTATGATATATGGGTAATTTATGAAATGTTTGATGATGATATATGTGGATCACATGATAATAAAATAAAATTTAAGGGTGCGCCCTGATAGCGCTCCAATGCATTGGGTAATGATGTAACCACTAGAGATTACAATTTTCACGATATCTTGGGGAATAACCTTGGTAATTTTCAAATGACACCTTGGGGATGGACCTTGGTGATATGTTCATGATTGTCTATATTAAATGTTGCAGCCACATCTTCAAGTTATGAAAGATGTTATTTTTATTATGATATGCCTCATGATTTCTTTCTCATGCCTTAATGTTCTTTTCATGACCTTATTGAAGTATCTCAAGTTCACATGTAAAATGTTTCTCTTGTTTCCCTTACTGGGCCTTCTGCTCACCCTTTCTTTTGATGTATGTCCCTAGGTTATGAGATGTAGTAATTAACCTAGGATGAACATGAGGAGAATCATTTCAAGTGTTTAAGAAGAATATTTTATGTTTTCATGTTTAAAGTTCCTGGTTTCCAAGACACTAAACCTTAAAGATCCTCGGTTTTGTAAAATGTAATGAAAATTTATGTTATAAAAAGGCAGGATGATATAGTTGGTATAAAAGGATGGTTTAGTTATTTGTGGAAATTAGGATATGAAAACTCTAGGAAGAACCTTATAGAAAAGTTTAAATATAGGAAATCTTCCTGGTATTTTGGTGAGTATTGAGTAAGGGGTTGCCAAGAAAATACATCCCTGTCTGGATACGAGCAAGTAGAGGTGGCTCTGGAACAGATGTACATAGGGTTAAAACCCGAAAACACCGCTTTGAGCTAGACTCGAATGGGAACTGGTACACGACAACGGGCCTTACTGCACTCTTGGTTACGACACTCCTGGGGGATATGCTTTAGTAAATTCATAAGCTTAGTATGAACCATTGTTAAAGGAACAAAGATAAAATAAAATAAATATTCACATAAGAATATATGATCATGGATAACCTATATGGGAACCTAGGGGATCACAAGTTAGGTTATACTTTTCTTCTACAAGTTATCCTTATATGCTTTTAGTTCCTTTTCATGATTATTGGCTAAGTATTTAAGCCCCTAATTATGATTTCTCTTCTTAGTTAATGGTGGGAAATGGAAGAACATGTTCCAACAACCAATGTTATAGGAAATGCGACGATTGTCATATTAATATGACAGGGATGATTAGGGGATTAAAATATGATTATTATTTTGGAAGACATTCACTATTTTGGGGACCCTATATGATCGAGGTAAATAGATTACTACGGTATTTTCATTGAGGAGTAAGGTTGACTTATATTTTAAAGAATAGATGAATTTAAGGTGGACTTATAGTAATTTAGGTTACTTATGGGAATGATTAACCTATCTTGGGTAAAATATGTTTAGGTTAGATACTTTTGTTATAAGATGTTAGGAGTGGTTGATGTTGTTTGGAGATGAACAATGAAGTTTATTTTGGAAGACTATGTTATCAAATCCTTCTTGTATTTGGGTTTCAATCTTAGTTTGGTTTATTTTGAGGAATTTTAAGGACCGTTATTTATGGAATGGACTATGATGAACTTTGGGTAGTACCATAGAACTTTGAAGATTTAAAAGTAGTTTCCATTCCTATGGGATTATTTCTTTTTGAAGAGTTGTTTTACCTTACCCTTTCTGTTTTTAGGATAATGTTTAAAGATAGAAGAAATAGATAGTTAATCTTTTGTGGATTATGTGATTCTCTAGAAGATGATTCTTGTGTTTTGATGAGACCAAGTAGTTTTGAATGCTCATAGTTTGGAGAAAAATTAGTTTTGGGTAGAAACTTATTAAAGGATGAAACTCTACATGAAGGTAGGTATATTTTCTTATGTTTTTGTTCTATGTAGTAAATGAATTCCTTAAAATTATGAAAAGGAACGTAAAACAAAAACGTTGTTGGTTTACGTTTCCTACTAGGTAATCAAAGACCGTTTACACACATCATAAGTTTGGGATTTTCTTATGGTTAACTTTCTCCTAATCATGTTTTCTATCACTCTCCCCCAGAACTTGACCCTTTGTTTTTTCTTCCATATCCATGTTTTCCTCCATGGAATCCTATTATGGGTTAACTCGGGTGACCTTTGTACTTCCCTTTCTTTCTTTTAAAGTAATAGTTTTACTGACTCCTTTTCTGATGTGGGACTTTAAATGAAATTTCAAAACCCAATTTTAAAAATTGCGAGGACCCAATTTCTTAAGGGGGGAAGATTGTAACAACCCGAAATTTTGAATAAATCTTGTTTCCTAATTTTATGTGTTATTTTATTTTGTTTTTTATACTCAACAAAAATGTTTCATTTGATAACATGAGTATAATTAAAATGACACCATTGGGTTTTGACTGTTATATGACCATTTGTCAATATGACCCCTAGAAACTAATTTTTTTGATTATTGTCTCTAAATACAAGTAATCTTGGTTAATTATTATAGAAAGAAGATTCGATGGCCTCACCCAGTAGTCTTAGACCGATCGAAGCCCATATAACAGAACTTGGGAAGGAGGTAGCACCACTGGGCTTTGCTCTGGACCAAACCCAAGCCAAACTTCATTGTGTGAAGCTAGAACGAAATCTCCTTTGCGAGAAGTTCAAACTGATAGAAATTACTACTCGTGCGATGTTAGCCGATCCTCCCTCAGATTCTCTCACCTTAGCACACCTTACACTTAGGTCCTATGCTGGTGTGATAAGGGGCTATGTAAGGAGAACATAACTGCCTTGTGTAATCCTTTTTTATAAATAAAAATTGGGATTTCTTCTTTTGATGAAGTTTATGAATTTTCAAATGACCGGATAAATATAGTATCCATATTTTTGATGAATTTTATAAAAAGGATATTTTAAAAATGTTTATGTAAACATTAAATAATTAAAAATGTGTAATGATATTCAAAAAATGGTCTTCTACAATTATGCTCAGTACGAAATTTAGAGTCTAATAAGATCAACTTAATTTTTTATGAATAGTAAATTATGAATAGTGATTTTATGATTAGGATTAGTAATGTGTCCAAATGGATTAGTAATCTCACTTAAAGAAAGTATTAATATAATCTAGGCACCTTGATTAAGTAATGTGATTCAATAAAATGGTTAAATAATGATTTCATAAATTATTATTCAACTATTAGTTTTTTCGAGTGAATAGTGTTTTTTAATTAAAAATTAAATTAAAAATATTTAAAAAATTATTTTTATAAAATGGACTTCATTTTTGAACTCAGAGCACCGATATTATGTTATAGTAATTTTTGGGGTTTTTTATGAAAAAAATGAATTTTAGGTGAATAGTGTATTTATTTAAAAAAATAAATTAAAAATATTTAGAAAATTATTTTTATAAAATGGATTTCATTTTTTAAATCATAGCATTGATATTTGGTTAAGGTGAAATTTTGGGATTATTCTGAGAAAGTTGAATTTTCGATGAATAGTGAAAATACAGTTTTTAAGTTACGGGTGTTTAATAACATCATTAAATGATGTATTAAGTATGTAATAAATATGTTCGACTTATGAATAGTAAGATAAGGTATGAGGTGTCCCAAGTGGCCAATACCATGGGCAAATACCATGGGCAAGCCCACGGTTTTCCCAAAACCACTAATGAGGTGTCCCTTGGCCATTAATGCCTTGTCCCCTCACTTTCCCAATAAATACCAAGCCATCCTCTCATCCATTCGACTCCCCACTCTTCACCAACGAAGTTCTGGTCTCATTACCTCCCAAGGAGTCCTCCCAAGGTTCCCCCAAGCCCTAAAGATCCCAACCTTTGAGTTTTAAGAGTTACGTTTTAAGGTAAGGGATCTGATCTCTCTCTTTCTTTTCAAGAAATCTCTTTTATGTAATTTCTTTTATGCTCCATGTTATTATGTTAAAGGGTGTTCTTTTATACTCCTATTACTGCCCTTTTCATGTTCAAATAATGAGAGATCCCCTCTTACTCTCATTATTTCATTTTATGAAGTTTTAAGTGGCGCCGTTAGGCTTCCGAAATTTTTGTAACGGATTCTTTCTCCCTTCTCATTTTTCAAGATCTATTTTCATGTAAAGTATTTCAAGTTCCTTTTTATTATGTTGGGGTATGATCTATAAATTTATCATACTGATATTTTATGATCATATGATGAGAGACCCCATTTTATCTCTTCAATTCAGTATTTTGAAGTTTTAAGTGGCGCCGTTAGGCTGCCGAATTTTTAAGTGGTTCTTCACCCTTCTCATTTTGAAGTTATACTTTCATGTCAATTATTTCAAGTTCCTTTTTGTTATGTTGGGGTATGATCTCTATATCTATAATACTAATCATTTATGATCATATGATGAGATACCCCATTTGATCTCTTCAATTCAGTATTTTGAAGTTTTAAGTGGCGCCGTTAGGCTGCCGAATTTTTAAGTGGTTCTTCACCCTTCTCGTTTTGAAGTTCTACTTTCATGTCAATTCTTTCAAGTTCCTTTTTGTTATGTTGGGGTATGATCTATATATCTATAATACTGATCTTTTATGACCATATGATTAGAGACCCCATTTGATCTCTTCAATTCAGTATTTTGAAGTTTAAGTGGCGTCGTTAGGCTGCTAAATTTTAAGTGGTCCTTGCACCTTTCTCCCTTTTCAAAGTTCTAATTCCATGTCAAGTCTTGAAAGTTACTTTTTATTATGTTGGGGTATGATATATATATCTATCATACTGATATTTTATGTTCATATGATGAGAGACCCTATTTGATCTCATCAATTCATTTTTGGTTGAAGTTTATGTAACGCTGTTAGGCTGCCGAATTTTCATAAGAGAAATCTTATTTTTGTCTTCCTTTCATGTTCTTCATTTCATATGGTATATTTTCAAATTTCATTACCATGTTCTTAAATCCCTTATATTATATCCCTATACTGTTTTATGGGTCATTTATGAATGTTTGACCCATGTCCCCTCTCTTTTCAATGTTTTATAAAAAACCTTGTAACATAGCCGTTATGCTGCAGAATTTTCGTCTCAAAATGTATCTCTCTTTCTTCTAAAGATATTTTATTTTATTAAGTGAATACTCAAAGCTCTACCTTCTATATGGGTATTCACATATATAACAAGATGTTCTATTTTAAATTATGGGATTTACATACATGAAACCCGCTTTCCCTTTTCGTGGGTTTAAAGTGACGTAAAGATCATGTCTTTAAAGAAGTTTTTAAAATGTTATGATTATGAAATGAAACCCATTTATTTTATGATATATGGGTAATTTATGAAATTTTTGATGATTATATATGTGGATCATATGATAATAAAGGCAAATTTAAGGGTGCGCCCTGATAGCGCTCCAATGCATTGGGTAATGATGTAACCACTACAGATTACAATTTTCACGATATCTTGGTGAATAACCTTGGTAATTTTCAAATGACACCTTGGGGATGGACCTTGGTGATATGTTCATGATTGTCTATATTAAATGTTGCAGTCACATCTTCAAGTTATGAAAAATGTTATTTTTATTATGATATGACTCATGATTTCTTTCTCATGCCTTAATGTTCTTTTCATGACCTTATTGAAGTATCTCAAGTTCACATGTAAAATGTTTCTCTTGTTTCCCTTACTGGGCCTTCTGCTCACCCTTTCTTTTGATGTATGTCCCCAGGTTATGAGATGCAGTAATGAACCTAGGATGAACATGAGGAGAAGCCTTTCAAGTGTTTAAGAATAATCTTTTATGTTTTCATGTTTAAAGTTCCTGGTTTCCAAGACACTAAACCTTAAAGATCCTCGATTTTGTAAAATGTAATGAAAATTTATGTTATAAAAAGGTAGGATGCTATAAGAAATGTGCTTTCATTGAATTTTACATTTTCTGAACACCTAGATGAATAGACTATTTCGAATGGTGATATGATGAAAGGAGTTGTTCCATGTAAGACCGAGGAACTAAGATCTGTTTATGAAAATGTAATAAGGAGTTCCAATAAATTATCCTACTATCTAGGCTATCCCCACTATTTATGTTTGACCTAATATTTATATAGTAAAAATTAGATATTTGAGATTATTTTACAACATCTACCAAGTCTATAACAAGACTTAATGGTAAAAAAATTGAATATTCACCCTATGCAGCATAATCTAAACACATATTAGCAATTATTATCATAAACTGCCATTGTTCATGAGCTTCTCAGACCACTTAATTATAGTATTTCTAACTCAACACATTATCCACCAAATTCCCTTTACCGAGTGTGTATATCAAATCGAAATTGAGTATCTGTAGGTACTCCATCCATTTTCATTTCCTTAAGTTATAGTCTCAATGAGAAAAGTTGTATTTCAAACTCTTATGATTAGTGAAAACTATTAAATTTTCCCCAAAGAGATAATGTTTCCATGTATTTAAGGCATGGAAAACCACAGATAATTCCAGGTCATGCGTAGGATAATTCTTCTCATATACTCATAACTTCTTTGAACCGTAGGCCACAACAGGGTTTCCATGCATGAGAACACAACCACGACTAGATCCTGACACATAAAAATATACCACATAGCTATTACCTAGTTATGGAAGGATTAAGATGAGTTCTGAGGTTAAAAGAGTCTTAAGTTCCAAAAAGTATTTCTAAAATTAATCATTCCATATGAATAGAACAACTTTACTTATTAGATTAGTCATGGAAGAATCAATTCTAGAAAAATCCCAAACAAAGTGGCGATAGTAACCTACTAAACCAAGAAAACTATGTACCTCAAAAACATTCTTTGGTGCCTTTTAAGAGACCACTACTTCTATCTTTTTAGGATAAAAAAATATTCCATCTTCATAAATGACATGCCTGAGGAAACAAACTTCTTGTATCCATAAATTGCACTCAAAAAACATAGAATACAAATGATTTTCTTATAACATAATCAGTAAAATTACCAATTGATCTTCATGTTCATTTATAATTCCAAAATAACCTATAATGTCATCAAAAAACACCACAATAAAATAATCGAGGTACCTATAGAAGATGTGGTTCCTTAAAGACATGAAAACTAATAGTGCATTTGTTAGACAATAAGTCATGATGACATATTCATAATTTCCATAGTGACTTTGAAATGATTTTTTTTGGATATACTCTCTTCTGACTCTAAATTGATAATATCATGAGCATAGATAAATTTTTTAAAACCATTTGGCTCCCTTCAATTGGCCAAACAGGTCATCAATTTGAGGAAGAGGATATCATTTTTTAATTGTGGATAAATTCAATTTATGACAATTAACACATAACTAAAGAGTATTATCTGACTTCTTTATGAAAAAAATAGGTACAACCCAAGGGTATGTAATAGGTATAATAAATCCTTTACTTTACTACTCTTCAAGATGATCCTTTATCTCTCACAACTATGCTAGATCCATTCTATAAGATGGTAAATAAATGGGTATTATTCCTAGGAGTAGGTTGATAGTAAATTAAACTTCATACTCAGGCGGTAACCTAAATAAATTGTTCAGAAAAACATATGGGTATCAATCTACTATGATAGGAAGAATCCCATTCTCTGTTTCATTAGCAGCTACCAAGGTCATTGCCGCTAACTGGCTTGAGATTTCTCCATCTACTATCACTAGAGGTTATGCTCTACCGATATTTATATCCCAATATTCGTTGAATACATGAAGAGATCCATCTGTGGATGTAAACGTCACATGTAGAGAATAACAGTCTATATAAGATTTAAACCCTTCCAACTAGTATATACCAAAGATAAAACCAAATACATCCCTCTCCAAGATAGTAAACTCCTATAGAAACTGCACTATGTCAATGGAAATAAAACATTCTTAGAATTTAAATCCTATACACTCCCATTGACCAAGGGGTGTATTGATATTCATGACACGAGACACCATTTCCATGTGCAATACCAATTGTCTAACCATAGAATAATCAATGAAATAATGCAATGTTCCAGCACCAAACCAGACATGCATAAGAGTGAAGTTTAGAAGAGTGGTGCCTTGCACTATAGAGGGACCAGATTTATTGCTCAAAATAACTTTCTATGATCTATAAATTCTTCACTCAGATGTCACAAGAAAACTCTTGCTTCCCTACTGAGGTGTTGACTGAACAACCAAAGTATTCCTAGAAACATCCTGGTTTATCTATGTATGTGGATGAGAACTAGTATAATGAGACTGTTCCATCAAAGCATACGAAGGCTAAGGGTGTGTCAAGAATTATCCACCCACTAATCTTAGAATTTTATGATATGGACATTCTGTTCATAGTGGTGGAAATTCATTGGTGGTGCAGTACATTCCTTCCTCCCATGCATCAATGAACCACACAGAAAACACCATGGTTTGATATCAGATCTTGGATTGAAATTAACTGATTTTGTAGTCTGAGTCTGGGGTGTGATACCTCCATGAGAATAAACACCCTTTATTCTCTTATTTCAAGCACTGGTTTTTAAACCTATCCCCATGGGTATAAACAAACTACCTCCTATAGAATTCCCAACAAGATACCTTTCAGCCATTGTTTCCCTATTAACCATATCTTTGTAATCCATAATATAGAGAAAAACTATTTTGGATCAAATCTTTGGTCATAATCTTGACTCAAAGATTCAAACCTATAAGGATTCACTAGCAGCTACTTATGGAGTGAAATGAGCCATCTTCATAAAATTTGCTGCATACTCTATCACATAGAGTTTTACTTTCTTTAAGATGAATAAATCTATGGTTCTTTCTATTTTGAAAGTGTGGGGATAGAATTATTTATTGATCATTTTCTCAAAGTCCTCACACGAAATTCCCTAATTGGATTTATCTTTAATGGATAAATACCACCATTGAAATGAACTATCTTCCAAAATATAGGTTTCCAACTTAATCTTTAGCTCTGGCAGTGTACTAAGAAAATAAAAAATTCTATTTATTCGATTTATCCAAACTTCTTCTTTTTCAGGTTTGGAATCCCATAAAAACACTAGTGTATTTTGCTTCTGAAACTGTACCGAATGATCTAGTTGCCTTAGTTCATCATTTTGATTTACTCTATTAATAGTTTGAAATACTTGCACAATACTCTATACAAGTTTCTGGTTTACTTATGGTTTAGGTGCAACCACATTTTCAGCAGCTTCTTCCTGATAGTTTCTACGATGTCTTCCTCATACAATTTTATATAAGTAAAACAATACACCATTTATACTATTTCTCTCTAGGAACCAAAGGCTTGAATAAATTCTAAAACATTATAAATAATTATCAATACTAGAAGAAATTACTAGTGTAACCATCATTTCAAAGATAAATCATTTTATTTGTTTTTCAAAAATAATTTTAACAACATATGAACAATGAAATCCTAATGGGAAGTCTTATCAAAATTCATGGTATGAAACACTCACTAGATAAAACCATGATGATCAGAAAAACACTACTAGAAGTGTGTTATAACACTTTTTTACCCCAAAACACCATGGTAACTTGAAGTTAAATATAAAAGGGTTAAGTATGTCTTTTTATAATATATGTTTCAAGTTTCGATAGTCCTATCTTCTTGTTACCAACCGAACTGAAGGACTGGATAAAAATAGTACCATATGAAACTCAAGGACCAAACAAAATAATACCATTTTTCCTAAAAAGATATTTGGACCGACCAAGACTGATACCATTTGTAACATCCTACCCCTCCTCATTAGCTTGAGAAGAGGTGAAGTGGTACTGGCCTTAGGTGACATCCTCAATACACCAAAGGCTGACAATAAATTCCAAGAACATTAGAGGAAATTGGGGGATGATTTTCCATAAAGAACACAAAACCTGTTAATGGATAATATCCCAAATAGTTTAAATGATGTATGATAATAAATCATATAACCTAATACAATACCAATACAGAAAAATATCAGAGTAAAAAAAAATAAACTAAAAATTCAATACTCCAAGTAAAAAGACATTGACACCAAAGTGGAACCATCCGAGACCATGATGCAGACACTACCAAGCTCCAACTTCAGTAACCAAACCATGAAGTCCAGGATCACCACTAGAGAAGTGTGAAATATGACCCTTCCTTGCATCTCGATAGATCACATCTGTAAATGAACAAAAGTGACCAAGTAAGGAGTGAGTATAATAATTAATAATATTTTCAAAATACTCCACAACACATGCCACTAAAATAATAAAAAGTTAGCACATTTTTAACAAAATAAGAGAAAATTAGATAAGAAAGAAAAATCAAACTATAAATATATTTCATATAATAAAACATAAAGATAAATATTTTAAAACCATTTTGTTTCCACTGACACAATCAACTCAATTTCACACCCACACACACACGCAAAATTCATGAAACCATGGACCTACCTATACTTGTGAGTGGTGGGTCATCCTATCACCAATCCGCTACTTAGTGACCAACTTAACAATAGTACTTAAATCTGTGATTCATCCCAAATTATCACTTTTCTTTGATAGTGGTACTTCCGACTATTACCCATCCCAAATTATTATTATTTTATAGTGGTACTTAAAACCATTATCCATCCCAGATGAATATATACACACACCACACCTTTCTGAAAACATTTCCAAGAAAACATTGATTTAACCAAAAACCCATATTTCAAGACCCATCCTTTTGAAATCACATCAAAATGGGTTTTCTAATTAATTCCATAAAATATTTTCTGAAACAACATCAATATGATTTATAAAAGTTCAAGACAATAAGTTCTAGAATAGTATAGTGGGAGAGAAGCCACATACTTCGATAATATTAGCATAAAGGATCCAATATGATTCCATGGATTAAAACTTTTGTCTCCCATTCCTTAGATTCCACAAATAACTGCTTAAATACTTGATGTCACTGGAGTTCGGACATTGAAAAATACTAGGAATCACGTATGGAAACCCTGGGAGTTGAGAGGGATAAGAATAGGAAATTTGAGAAAAAAAATACATGATGGTCGTATCTTAACTTGCTGGATGCAGGAATGTACATGACATGTAACTCATATACACGTTGCGTATTTTATTGAGGCCACATACACCAAAAATTGCATCACCTTGATTTTATATTATGGAAAAACCAATTACACAACATGTAAATTTTACACACTGTGTATTTATTCTACTGGGTTTTCCAAGATCCAGCCTAATTGTTCACACTTCCAATTAAATTAAACCATAACCCCAGGATAAATAAAATTCATTAAACAACAACATAACTCGCTACATATAGCTTGGAGTAATTCTTAAATATATATTTACTTATACACATCAAAGTTATTATGTTCGAAATTAGGATCAATGATGAGTCTTACATGAAAAAATTAATCATTAAAATTTCATGTGAAGTAATTCCCAAATTCAAATTTCCTTATACACATCATAGTCATGATGTTAGTTAAGAGGATCATCAATGATGAGACTCACTTGAATTACAAAAACATTTCATTATTTTTTGAGACATACTTCACAAATAACGGTGTTATTCCATAACCATATACCAACTATAATGAAAAATGGATATCATATGAGTTATAATATGAAATAAATCCATCATGTCATAATAACATCTATTTATTTTCAAAGATTTTGTTAAGGATATAAACAAACTTACATCAACCAAAACACAAATTGCATCTCTGTCAGTATCCTAAAGTTCATATAGGATATTATATAAGTTCTTATGATAAAAAAATTATATCTAAGTTATAAGCTATATTTCTATAAAAGGGGGAATATATCTCTTTAAGATAGTGGCAGTTACATTGACTTGTATTTAGTTAATATCAAAGATACACAAGTGGTTGTCATAGGAACAAGTTCAACAAGAGATTGTTGAAAAGGAATGTTCCAGAGTCACATACTTCATAGGAAGGATAAAACCATTATAGTGGTTTTATATACACCATAATAGGTTATATATTATTTTATAAGAATAGTGGATCTAACAAGAGATTAGTAAATGGAAATCAACTATGATTGAAAAGTTTATATGAATTTAATAATGGATTCGATGAACTGAATTTTAAGTGATTTTTTTGAATGTTTCACATATTAATACTACAATGGGTATTCAAGAGAAACAATACATGGATGGTCAAGTTTAGAACACTAAGGCATGATTGATAGATAAAAGGTTTAAACAAAAATTTCTAGATATAGTCCAAGACTAAAAAAATTTCACTGAACATCATGCTTTAATCCATTTGAATTACACTTGTCAAAGAAACTTTCTATGATAATTATATTGGGCATTATATGTCAATACCACCTTTCTTTGAAGGTGTCTATACGATGAAACCAGAAAGGGTTAGTGACACCATAGAGTTTCAATATGTAATGAAAATTGTATAGACCCATTTATATATTTATACAAGCATTGTGATCATATAATATTCATTTGGAATGAAATTATGCTAGGTGTATATAATAGGTCAGTAGGAGCGCTACAGTTTCTATGTATATTATGTTGATAACATATGGAAAAATATTATTAGTCTTACAGTTAGTTGATACTATGATGAAATTAACTCTATAAAGATTGAATTAAAGTAGCAACCTAAGTTCTAGGGAGAAATATATACTGAGGTAGATCTAAGGGTTTCTTAGATCAAGTAAATGTACATATACCAACATTGTATTGGAACAATTTGAGACAAAATTATTTCCAATGTCACATGGCATAAATCTATCCAAGATAACATGTATGAGACATAGGAGGAGATTAAAATAGTGACTATAATCCCATACGCATATACAATGGATCTATGAAATATTCCATGATATGTACTATATATTTCTAGAATATAATTTATAATAGGAAAATATTATTTAAATCTAAGGGAACTACATGAGAAGTAATCAAAACCATCCAATTATACTTGAGAAAGTACAAAGGATATGTACCTAATACTTAGAGGGGAATGGAAAATAGTTATAAGGGGATATAAAATAGTCTTCCTAAGGATAAATATGATAAAATATCACATTTAGGATAAGTTAATGAGTAAGAGAAGCTCATTTTAGCCAGTGGTAGCTAAATATACAACTACCAAGTATGTTGCATCTTTTGATGTAGCTAAAGAAGCCTAAAACACATAACGATATATTCCAGTTCTTGGAATCACACCTATTAAGTGAAGTATTATCATAATATAAATTACGATAAGATTACTATAATGGTAATATCCATGATTTCATGTTTAGGTAGAGTAAAAAATGGATATACTCAAGGATATCATCTCTTGAGGAGTGTTACTCAAGGAGGTGAATTCAAAGATATCAGAGTAGACACATATCAGAAATGTGGAAGGCCCATTGACTATATATATAACTTAGTAGAAGCATGATATTATCATGTTAGAGATAATAAGTATATTTATTACATTGGATCAAGTGAAAGTGGGAGTGTTGTGAAAGTGGGTGCCCCAGATCCAACTTGAATAATACTTTTCAATTACCATATCATCTATACAATGATTTTTTCATGATATATTCTTAATATAATAGTGTTTATATTTCTACATTCACTATTTACATGGAAATTCCCATAGATTATTTTTCATATCAACTGGTTATAGTAGTTTCTAGCTATAATGAGAACCTCAAGATACTATGAAAATGATCTTAAACATATGTCATATTATATATATATATATCATACTAACTAGAAACAGATGATGTATTAATATGAGGTGTTGGAGGATCATAAGCATTGATACTTCTTATCATGAATTTCTCACTTGGTGATATCAATTAGAGGAGATCTTGTGGACTGACCCATCAATAGGAACACCACATGTTTTAGGTGTCATTGGTTATTCCTATCCATAAGCAAGAGTATTGATCTCTCGACTTGAGATCATTATCAATGTATACCATTTTATAATATACTTTTATTGAAGACAAAAACCATGGAATTTATTTCATGGAAAGGTAGATTGTGTTGGGTGTGTCATTAGTGGTATGACATTGATTGAATGATCAAGATAATTTTTATCACTTCTAAAAGGATGAGATGTATTGGGACCAATTGATCAAGATGGTAGTACCTTTTACTAAATACATGACCATGGTATAAGAAGGTAAATCCATCTATTAAGGTAAATTAATAATAAATTAAGGATGATGAAATAAAGTATGCATCCTATTTTATGAGATATCATATGAAAAGGTGATTATATTACATGACGTGTGTTCATAGGAGGATTTCATTAATATAAAAACCCCTTATCTCCTTAGGATCCTTGATAGGTTTCTATAATCCTCTCTTGGTATGCGAGTATCAATCACTACTATCAAGAAAATAACCTAGAGGGACATATACAAAGTGTATTTAGAAGCATGACCAATTCTGTTGAATTAAAGTTCTAGGACATTGTGGGCTCCATGTCGGGGGCCAGGTAATGTCCAAGTTTAAACTATAATATAGAAATATTTTTTTTAATATTATTCAAGATTGGAATAATATCTATTGAATTTATTTAATTATTATATTCATGAGTTATTTAGTGAATATTAATAAAAATATTTTTTTGAGAGACTATTAAATATTAAATATTTGAGGTTCATTAAATGTTTATGTGGGAGAAACGAGTCAAGTTAATAAATCATATTTTATCACATAACATTATTTTAGTGTTACAAGTATGTGATAATATACTTATGATGTATGCGACACATTTTATAGGTCATAAGTATTATTTTGGGAATTAAATGAAGTCTTAACTTAATAAAGGGATTAGGTGCAATTTTAATAAGTGTAAACCTAACTTTAAATTCCAAAATAGTCCCAAATTCGTGGGACTATTAATTACCATTAATTTGAGAGGTTTTGTCACCTCCCTCTTAAAGATCCCACTTTTTGTATTGGTTTTATTTGTTTTTGAATGGTTGTTATTGGTTGAAAATAGTGGTCAATGAAATAGAAAGATTTCATTGATGTCAATATGTTGAAGTAATTAGAAATAAGGAAGTTTATTAAGTATACAAGATATCCAAATTTGATAACAAAGTTAATGTATATTGGATAATTAGATGAAGAAGAAATTAATCAAATATTATTATCTTAATAAAGTTCTTTTTAAGAATTTGATTTTATAGTCTGATGATTATTGAATCGGTCCTAAGTTCAAAATACATGTGTTAAATGTGTTGATGGTGACACATTTTTTGAAACAAGGAAGAAGAAGTGAATACCATGAATATATTTATTTTCATGCAGAAGAATTTAATTAATATCATGAAAAATGTTATTTTACATGAAGAATAAGAATTCCATGCATTATAAATAATAATTTCATGAGGAATGGATGGAGAGAGTTGATGGGTAAGTTGGTTTGGTATTTTATATTGAGAATTATATGGAACTTATGTGGAAGATTTGGCTAAATATTTACCAAAAAATATGACCAACCATATGAAAACCAAGGACCACCTCAACCAAATATGTGGGACCCTATGGGTCAACCATGTGGGATGCAGTCAACCTTGTCCATCCCATGGAGGTTGGTGAGGAAGAAAAGCACCTAAAAAGAGAGCATGGAGGTACTAGAAGCAGGTGGAAACATAGCACCCATAGAGAGAGCACATGGCACACATGATGGTACCTGGATGGACCTCACAAGGGTATGGTGTGACCTATATAGGGAGTGTGTGGTGTGTGTCTAGGTACCAACTCTAGTGCCTTGGATTGAGCTGAATATGAAACATGATCATTTACTAATAAGTTCTCAACCATTCTCTAGTCTGATGTGGGATACAGAAAGTAGTTACTATTCATCCATTTAAAAAAACATACAAATATATCATCGTCATTTGATATTCATTGATCCAATGATGCACTGAACTCTACATATTCATCTTATACCTCTGAATTATGAAGGGGTTACACATGAATTTTTCTTCATATCATTCCATGCTCGATCAAATCTAATACCACCATGATCATCCTAATCCAACATGGATGAATTTTTGAGATGAAAAATATGCACATAAATGATTGAAATCAATGTTTTGAATTCATGAAATATTTTTAATGTGGATCTTTGATCACATGAAAAACATAGTTTCATAAGGTAATCTATATGCATGGATGAGTTTGTGCTTATAAAAATGTGATGGATCATGAGGAAATTACCTCATGCACGTGAGGAGTTCCTACATGAAGATGCCATGTTTTTCAGTGTAGAATATTTGAGAAACCCATGTTGAATATTTTAATGTCATGATCTACAAGTATAATAATATTGTCCTTGACAAGAAATTATTTTTAGCATTCTAATTTAGTGATCTAATGAAGGATATATGGTGACCCTTGTTTGTAAATACGAAATCCCCAACCCTAAGAAACTATGTTTCCTCTCAAGATCACTTTGAGAGGTCTCATTTTTCATAAAAAAGCACCTCTAAGTTTCTCTTACATGAAGAGGCAAGAGATCCATATGAATCTTTGATAAATGAGGGAGGGTAGTTCCATGAATTTATTTTCATGAAGAAGAAGAACCATGCACTACTTGTGTAAAGAAGAGAGTCCCATGTTTTCATGATATGTTTCTACCTTCATAATTGCATGATAGTTATATATTCTGTAAAACAATATTAGTTTATCACTATTTCATTGAGTTTCATGAATAACTTGTCTTGCATATAAAAATATATTTGAATAAGGAAGAAGTACCGCATACTTTTAGTTGTGTGAAGGCACTAACATGATAAACAAATCATCATTATTGTTTTCTGTAAAGGCATATTAAACTAACAAAAGAATTAACCCACATGATATAATTTTTATACATGAATTATTTTTGAGGTATCATGAACTCTACCTGTATTTTTTCAAGTAAGAAAGCATGTGTCCATGATTGGGTGTTCCAACTTGCATACACATATACAAAAATACCCAAATGTCTATAAGGTGTTTTTGAAACTAAAAACCCAAAAAAATCTCAACTGAAGTATTAAATAATTTTAAATATCACATTAAATAATAAGAATAATATCTTATATGTTTTATGGTTTACAAAATTGATATTTCCATAAAACATATGCATGATACAACTTTAAATTATTTGAAAGAAGTTATCGAATTTTGAAAGATAATTCTTGCATAAAATAATATTGTAACTGCAGTATGATTCAATTTCCTAAATATTTTTTTGTATCAAGAATAATAAAGAAGAACTGATACAATAATAATTGTTGATATTCAATATTGATGAAGACTAAGATTTCAGTCCACAATAATATTTATATCATTAAGACTAAGGAAGAAAATAAGTTTTCCCATATTTCAATTGATCATTTTTTTGGGGTAGAATAATTGTGATGATACTGAGATGGACTTTCATTCTCTCGATAATCATAAAGAAAGTTTGTTATTCAAGAATTAGAATAAGATATTACTATGAATATATATTTACACAGGAAGAAAAAGAAGAATATATATTAGTTTTCAATTTTTTGCTATGAAGAAGAAGAAGGGTAGATTGCCTGCTGCTGTACATGTAACAAAGTGAATAAGAAGTAATTGGAAGAAAAAATAAGTGTTGTGACATCCAAAATAAGTCTCATCTAGTGGAATAATTTATTAATGTTACAAATTACTTTATAAATAAGGAAAATATTTTCTTTAGAGGTAGTATAAATAACAAGCCAGGAGATGTAAAACAAGAACTGTCAATTGACTATAGTGCAACATGAGTGAATGGTTACCCTCTAATTGTTATAACCACATTAAATATTTATTTTCTAGTGGTTATGCGAAATTGGATTATTTCAAAACCATTGAAAGAAATATATACTTATATTGAGTAGTGAACCTTGTAAAAATATCATGTGCCATCTTTATATGCTTTCATATACTTTCATGTGATAAAGAAAAGATAACAAGAGAATCAAGATCCTAATAGGTCTAAGTGGTAAAAATGATAAATGTTATAATTGGAGAATTTTTTTCCAATATTGATTCAACCCCCAATCAATGTGGAGTATATCCCGAAGTGGTCCACTCAATTTTTATCAGAGGGGAGGCACACCTCTATTGTATTTTCTATGTAGAATTTATTCTATTTTGAACATTTGAGTTTCTTTCCTGTATTAACAATGAAGTGTAGTTTTGGTGAAGATTCAATTATCTATATAAAGAATTATATTTCTAACATGACCATGATGAACATGAGAAATAAAGAGAAAAGGAATTTTAAGAATAATTCCCTCTTATCAAAAGAAGAGGAAGTATAAGTTTCTCTATTCCATGTTTACAAAGAAGAGATATCTGTAACACCCCAAGATTCCATGATATGCTTCTCTTTGAATAACACAATAGCGTGTGTTGTATGCAACTTCGAGTTATAACACACCACAACCAATCAAACTAACCGTTATGAATAGTAATACCCACCTTTTAAAATTTTATAAATTTTATCTTTCAAAATGGACTTCATTTTTGGATTTGTAATATTGAAATTAGCTTAGAGTGAATTTTTGGTATTTTTTTGAAAACTTTCAATTTTTGATGAATAGTGAAAAACACTAAGTTATAGTTTAAAACTGAATTTTTATTTAAATAATTATTTATTTAAATTTATTTTTGGTCAAAATAGATACATAATACCTATATAAGTTCAATGTAATTTATTGGAGTCAGTTTATAATAATTTTAGATATATAAAAATTTTATTGAACTTTTTACCGTCTTTTACCCACCTCGTAGGAGTATTTGCAAATTTACATAAAAATTAATTTTACTGCTTCTGTGAGTTGAATTTCAAAAATCTGAGAAACACGGTTGATATCAATAAGTAAAATGTGGTTCAATAAGATGAAAATAATTTTGGGTGAATAGTAACTTTTTGCTTTTATTTACAATGGTTAAAAGTAAATAGGGTAATTAAGAGTAAAAATGATATTATTATTACCCAAACACATGTAATAATTCTATTAAATAAGTATAATTCGACCAAAAACAACATTAGGAATAAAATATGAACCTCTTTGGTCCAATTGGATTAGATTAGGTCATTTATTATTATTTAATTCAAAGAAGAGTTAAAAGTGTTAAATTCAAAGTTTAATAAATAAACCATTTTTAATATAGGGTTACACATAATATAAATTCGACTATAAATATTCATTAGATGGATAAAAATATTTCCTACATAATGGTATTTTATTTATAATTTTTATATATTAAATAATTTAATTTATTTATGACACAATGATGATGCAATAATTACTTAATTAATAAAATATTAAAACAATTGATATTATAAATATCCAAATAAATGTAATATGAGACTTTTTATGAATTCCAATAATTTTATAGGTTAATATTACATGTTAGGGTTGGTTAGATGAATTTTTTTTGAAGTAATAATGCTGTTATAAATTTAGAAAAAACAAAATACCAAATAGTGTCAAAATTGACATAAAAGAGTTTTTAAAACAAATATTATATTATTAATTGATATTATATTCCTAAAAATATAAGGTTCGGCAAAAGGTCTTAAATAATATTATATATGTCATTAATTAACCACTTGAGATTCACTTGGAATTTTATAGTAAGTTTATTAACTATATAATATAAAAATACAAAGAGACATGGTAAATGTCAAACTATTTAACTAAGAGTTAAATCTAAAATATAAAGTTAATATAGTGATCCAAACCTGTATAAAACATATTTGTTGAGTGGTTTTTGACCCATCCACACCTTATTCTTTAAATAATTCATTTTTTATTCATTATAAACCGAAATTAATTTTATTATAAAATAATATTTCTAGCTTTCTTAAGGTGCCCCTCACCTCTCTTATAAAAGGGCACTCCCCCTTATCTCTAATTCACACCTTCAAAGACATTTTTCTTGGAAAAACCCTACCCAAATATCCTCCCAACTATCCTAACTTCATCCTAGAGGCCTTCCTTTAGTCAGAAAGCCATCCTAAAAATCCCTTTTGATCAAATCAAAAGGAAGAACCTAAAGGTGAGATAAATAACTCACCACCTCTTTCAAGTTATTTTCTTCTTCCACTTCCTCTTTCTTTGTTGTTTCAATTATAAAATAATAAATCCAGTATCTTCTATTTAATATTTTTTTATTATAAAAATGGTACAACCATATTCATTATGTTATCCAACCTATGAATAACATGCCACCATACGTGCGTACGTACGGCTTACCGTCTCCACGTCGTGGTGTAATTGTTATTCAATACATTAAAATTTAGATGGATATAATAATTATGTATAATTGATATAAATAATGAATATAACATGATAATGATTATGTATATATGATATACCATCCAATTATATATTATTTTAATATCAAAAGAATGATATTGTCGCTCGTGCATACGTACGGAGTACCGTCTCCACGAATGCGATGATATTCATTCCCCATCGTATCCATTCAAGACTAATTTTTATTTGATGATTAAAAATAATTTTTAAAGAATTTATATAATTCTTGATATGAATAAGATACATCCCATCCATAAAAAATATGACTCACATAACAAAAAATATAAAGGTAAACGAATCCGTTAACACCCGAAACAACGATAATACTAAGATATTATTATCAAAGTAATATTAAAAGATTATATATGATATCATATTAATGTATATGATTCTTTTATAATTTAATAAAAACTATTTCACCATTATACAGGAGGTTAACCTACCCTCAACCAAGGAAAAGTATAAGGTAAGGGTTAATTTCACAATCTATTTATTATCCGAGGTTGTTTATACATAATTATCTATTGGGACCTCTTTATCATCCACATCCATGTTTCTTAAAAATTTATTTCAAAACATTTTTACTATTTACTATACAATGGGGTAAATTCATTTATATCCTTATTTTACCATATATGTTTTTAAAGGAATATTTTCATCATTTTCCAAACAAGGTACTTTATGACCTTTTCGACAAAATTAAGGTAAGAATGTTTTTTTAGCTTATACGGCAGGTGTGGCTATTTTCCACTGTTATAACATAATCAAGCTTCCCTTAAAAGCTTATAAGAATATTTCCAAAGTAAATGTTTTATTTTATAATTATATGAATTTTAAATTATTTCAAAATAGAAAGAGATATTTCTCTAAAAAATATTTTGATTTCATCTATGTCAACATCCTTTGATAGATTTTAAGCTTATTTGAAGTTGATTTATTATGATACAAAACTTCCATATTGTATTAAAGGTTTTGTGATATGTTTGACTATGGATGTGTTATTTCTAAACTATTCATGGTTTATGGATAAAGTATTGACATTTCATATGCTAGTTTTAATACGAATATTTATGTTATGTTTAAACATTTTAATATGAGGAATGCATTGGACTTAGTATGAGACGGGTGGAGCCCGCTATAGCTCCTTGATGCATTGGTAGGTCTCATGAGACAAACTAGTGTCTTGGCACAAGGCCTTGAAAAAATCTTATTTGTTGTCTTGGAATAAGGCCTTTACTATGTGGTTATGAAGTCTAGCATTATGCATTCCATCAATATAAAAGTGGCGATTGATATTGCATGTGATTATTCGACTAGTAGAATATCCATGTGAATAAGTAAATGGAATTATATGATTTTATATTTTTCATATTATGCTGAAGTTCAAGTTTAAAAGGCTTTTATTTTAGTCTTATACATTTCCTTAAATGTTAATGATTATTTATAAAAGTTTCTCTTTTATTGCTATCCTTACTGAGCATCTGAGCCCACCCCTTTCTATGTTTTATTTTTCCGAGGATGCGAAGAAGTATATTATGACTGACCTCTAGGGATAGTCTGTGGGATCTCAGTGTTGTTTATGGAAACAATGTTGTTGTAGTTTTCCATTTTATGATGTAATGTAAACCTTATGAATGTATCTAGTACTTCCAAGGATACTAAACTAATTGGTCTTTCGAGACTTGATCTGTTGTGATCATGCCAATGTTATGTAATAATGCACTGACTCTGGGCTTCTAGGGTCGGGGCATTATAGTTGGTTTCAAAGGAAGTTTAGTACAAATATTGGAATCTAGATTTAGAAAAACTCTAATTAGAGCACATTACTCTAAGATAGACTTTTAGGATTAATGTAGAAGAACTTATAATTTTGGTATTGTAGAGATTTTGTGAGTTTTCAAAGCAATACATCCTTGTCTGGATACGAGCAGGTAAATGTAGCTCTAGCACAGATATACCTAGGGGTAAAACCCGAAAACACCGCTTTGAGATAGACTCCAATGGGAACTGGTGCACGACAATGGGCCTTGCTGCACTCTTGGTTACGACACTCCCGGGGGGATATGATTAGGATAATTCTCATTTTCTTTACAAACCATTATGAAGGGTTTATGAGTATATACTTCATCAAATAAAACATTTTTATGATTATGGATCATATCCATAAACTGTTCAATTTATGTTAAGTGTTTTACAAGTTAGGATTTATGTATTGAGATTCATAAACTAATCTAGTTTATGCCATTGTTTAGAAATGGCGCATAGTGGAAGGAATGGAAATTCTATCAATGCACGTACTCCATCTAGGGATTTCCCTCATACTCAAGATAATTATAGTGGATCTGGTGATGCAACTGGTACTGATCAGCTAATCACCATACTGGGACAACTCACTCAGGTTATGAATAATAACCTTACCCGTATAGAGCATCCTGATCCACAACTTGGAGGATAAATGTTAGATCGCTTTATGATGCAACAACCACCAACATTTAATGGTGGTAAAAATCCACTAGAAGCCGAGAAATGGATAAATTACTTAGAGAAAATATTCCACTTCTTGGGGTGTAACGAAAGGGGAAAAGGTGTCATGGCTGTTTACCGACTCACTAGAGATGCTAATCAATGGTGGTCATTGATTCAAAACACAAAGGAAGATGATGAAGTACCAAATATGGAATGTAAGGAGTTTAAAGAAATTTTCTTAGAAAAATACTTTCCTCATGACCATCGATCAGATATAGAAAGGCAATTTCTGTGTCTGAGGAAAAAGGAGGATGAGAATGTCGCAAAGTATGAAGCTAACTTTACAAGGTTAGCAAGGCATGCTACAGATTATATATGTAACCCAAGAAGTAAGATTGATCATTTCTTTGATGGGTTAAAACCATTTCTCTGTCGAGTTTTAGTCTCACAATCCTTCTCGTTATACGAAGAGGTTGTCTCATGTGCTATCAAGACAGAAAAGGAATACTCTAAGTCCTATGACTTTAAAGCAAATCAAGAGAATAATAGATCTACTGAACACTCTAGAAATGGAAATAAGGGGAATAAGGGAAAAGTTGAATATCCACCCTATAGTAAATGTGGGAATAAACACCCTGGTACTTTCCTGAAGGGAATGAGAGTCTGTTACAAGTGTGGTGAAAAAGGCCACCAAGATCATGATTGTAAGGGGAAGAAAGAGGATATCGATGTTGAATGCTGCAATTGTAGAGAAAGAGGGAATTATGAAAATGAATGTCTTAAGCGTCAGGGGAACTTACCTTAGAAAAGGCCAAGGGATCAAGGCCAAGCTTATGCTATCACTACTACTAATGTTGAAGCTCCAAAAGACGTAATGGCATGTAATTTAATGGTTTCCTCAAGTTTATCGAATGCTTTATTTGATTCTGGATCATCATATTGTTTCATATCTTCCCATTTTGGTAAGAAAATTAGATATTTACAATTTGATTTAACAAGGGAGTTGTCAGTAAAAACTCCTAAGTGAGGTCTCATTGCAACAAAGTTTTTTGAATCAGTCCCCATTAGGGCATATAAATGTTCTTTATCTACTGATCTCATCGTTATACCCATGATTGAATTTGATATAATCCTCAGTATGGATTGGATTTCAGACCATGATGTGAAAATTTATTGTAATAAGAAGGAGGTTGCAATTTTTGATGATGATAAGAAGTACCTTATCTTTAGAGTAGAAATGTCACCACATAATTCTTATCTAGATCCACCCCTAGTAGCTCAAATAAATTAAATTATTGGGGAAGAAGAGAATGAAATAACTGTGGGTGAGGAAAGGAATGTTCAAATAGTGGATGTACCTATTGTTCAAGAATATGTAGATGTGTTTCCAGAAGATTTACTTGGACATACTCCAGAACGATAAATTGAATTATCCATTGATTTAATTCCTCGTTCAAGGCCCACATCAAATACCCCTTATAGAATGACCATTGTGGAATTATTGGAACTAAAGAAACAACTACACAAATTTAGAAATAAGGGATTTATTCCCCCTAGTGTTTCTCCACGGGGATCCCCTTTCCTTTTTGTTAAGAAGAAAGATGGATCTATGAGGTTGTGCATTGACTATAGGGAGATAAATGCTATAAAAATAAAGAACAAGTATCCCCTACCTCGCATTGATGATTTATTTGAACAATTTCATGGAGATCATTACTTTTCAAAGATTTATCTTCGATCTGGATATCATCAGTTGTGTGTGAAGAAGGAAGACATTCCGAAACCAGTATTTCAAACTAGGTACGAGCATTATGAGATTACAGTAATACCTTTTGGATTGACTAATGCACCCTCTGTCTTCATGGATCTAATGAATAGAGTTTTCAAGGAATATCTTGATTATTTTTTAGTGCTATTTATTAATGATATCTTGGTATACTCCAAAATCTACGAAGATCATGAAAATCACTTGCACATTATCCTGAAGACTCTTAGAAGACATGAATTATATGGGAAGTTTAGCAAGTGTAAATTTTGGCTTTAGGAGATTTCTTTTCTTGTCCATATTATCTCTAAGGATGGAATCTCTATTGATCCTTCTAAGAACAAAGAAATCCAAGAATGGCCAGCACTGATGAGTATAACCGAGGTACACAATTTTATTGGTTTAGTAGGTTATTATCAATGTTTCATCCATAATTTTTATCGGTTGGATAAACCATTAACAAAGATCACATGAAAAGGGGTTAAATTTGTTTGGAAAAAAGAGTGTGAAGAATGTTTTGAAGAACTGAAGAGAAGATTAGTTAATGCTCCTATATTGACTCTACCATTGGGGAATGATGGGTTTGTTATTTATAGTGATGTATCAAAGAAAGGATTTGGTTGTTTCATTATGCAGAATGATAGAGTTATTACCTATGCATCACGACAGCTGAAAATTCATGATAAAAACCATCCTACTCATGATCTTGAGTTAACAGCTGTAATATTTGATTTGAATATTTGGAGACACTATCTCTATGGTGAAAAATGTGAGATATATACCGATCAAAAGATTTTGAAGTATATTTTCTCACAGAAAGAACTCAACATGAGGAAAAGAAGATGACTTAAACTACTCAAGGATCATGATTTCACCACACACTACCACCTGAGGAAGGAAAATTAGGTGGAAGATTCTTTGATTAGAAAGGATCATGGAGTTTTGAACAAGATGAGAGTTGAAAGGGATCCTATTTTCATGGATCTTGTAAATATGGATATGGGAATAACCATGGAAGGTGAAACATCAATTATTTTTCAAATGGTTGCCAAACCATCTTTACTAGAAAGGTTAAAGAGTTATCAGGCTGATGATGAGGAGTTTTAAAAGAAGATTAAAGCTGTGAATATCGGGAGATTGAGTGACTTCGTATATGAAGATGGAATTTTGAAATTTGGGAAGAGACTTTGTGTTCCCGATATACCTGATTTAAAAAGAGAATTGTTGGATGATGCTTATAGCTCTAATTTCTCTATACACCATGGGAGCACCAAAATGTATAGATATTTGAAGGGAAATTTTTGGTGGTACAACATGAATAGGGAGATTGCTAATTTTATGTCAAGATGTATCATTTGTCAACAAGTGAAAGCTGGAAGGCAACATGCTGGAAGAGTCTAGAAACCTATTCCCATACCTGAGTGGAAATGGGATAATATTACGATGGACTTTGTCATGGGACTACCAAAGACTCTTAGAAGGAATGATGCAATATGGGTCATTATTGATCATCTAACCAAGTCAGCACATTTTCATGTGATAAGAGGAGATTTACCACTTGAATGTTTACCAAGACTATATATTAGTGAAGTTGTAAGACTTCATGGAGTACCCTTATCGATTGTTTCTAATCGTGATCCCTATTTCACATCAAGATTCTAGAAAAGTCTTCAGAAATCCCTAGATACTGAACTTTATTTGAGCAATGCCTACCACCCTCAAACTGATGGATAATCAGAATGGACTATTCTAAAATTACAAGACATGTTGAGATCTTTCTCACTTGACTTTCAAGGTATGTGGGATCAATATTTACCTATGGTAGAATTTTTCTATAACAATAGCTTCCATTCAAGTATTCAAATGGCACCATATAAAGCGTTATATGGAAAGAGATGTCGCACACCAAATTATTGGGATGATGTTGGTGAAAGAAAACTTGTAGGCCCAGAACTTGTAGAGGAAACGATAGAAAAGGTGAAGTTAATCCAAACCCACATCAAAGCAGCTCAAAGTAGGCAGAAGAGCTATGCTGATAACATAAGGAAGGATTTGGAATTTCAGGTAGGAGATCATGTTTTCTTGAAGGTATCCCCATGGAAGGGTGTTATAAGTTTCGGTAAGAAGGGAAAATTGAGTCCTAGGAACAATGGACCTTTCAAAATTCTAGAATGAATTGGGGCTGTAGCTTACCGTTTGGAAATTCCATCAAGTCTCTCCAAAGTTCATGATGTATTCCACATATCACTATTGAGAAAATACATGCCTGACCCAACACATGTACTCACCTATGAGGAATTAGAACTGGAACCTGATCTGTCTTATTACGAAGATCTTATCAAGGTTCTTGATATAAGACAACAAGTGCTGAGAAATCGGACGACTCGTCTGGTAAAAGTTCTATGGAGAATCCATAAGATGGAAGAGGAAATGTGGGAACCTGAGGAATTTATGATGAAGAACCACCCGAGTCTTTTTATGGAGTAATATTCTAGAAAATATGAGGACAAAATTTTTTAAAGGAGGGTAGAATGTAACACCCCAATCTTCCACAGTACGCTTCTCTTTGAATAATACAATAGCGTGTGTTGTATGAAACTTAGAGTTCTAACACACCACAACCAATCAAACTAGCCGTTTTGAATAGTAATACCCACTTTTTAAAATTTTATAAATTTTATCTTTCTAAATGGACTTCATTTTTGGATTTGTGATATTGAAATTAGATTAGGGTGAATTTTTGGTATTTTTATGAAAACTTTCAATTTTTGATGAATAGTGAAAAACACTGAGTTATAGTTTAAAACTGAATTTTTATTTAAATAATCATTTATTTAAATTTATTTTTGGTCAAAATTGATACATAATACCTATATAAGTTCAATTTAATTCATTGGAGTTAGTTTATTATAATTTTATATATATAAAAATTTTATTGAACTTTTTACCGTCTTTTACCCACCTCCTAGGAGTATTTGCAAATTTACATAAAACTTAATTTTATCATTTATGTGGGTTGAATTTTAAAAATCCAAGAGACACGGTTGATATCAGTAAGTAAAATGTTGTTTAATAAGATGAAAATAATTTTTTGTGAATAAAAACTTTTTACTTTTATTTACCACAGTTAAAAGTAAATAGGGTAATTAAGGGTAAAAATGATATTATTATTACCCTAACACATGTCCTAATTCTATTGGATAAGTATAATTCGACCAAAAACAACCTTAAGAATAAAATATGAACCTCTTTGGTCCACTTGGATTAGATTAGGACATTTATTATTATTTAATTCAAAGAAGAGTTAAAAGTGTTAAATTCAAGGTTTAATAACTAAACCATTTTAATATAGGATTACACAGAAGATAAATTAGACTATAAATATTCATTAGAAATATAAAATGATTTCCTACATAATGGTATTTTATTTATAATTTTTATACATTAAATAATATAATTTATTTATTACACAATGATGATGCAGTAATTACCTAATTAATGAAATATTAAAATAAATGATATTATAAATTTTAAAATAAATGTAATTTGAGACTTTTGATAAATTAAAATAATTTTATAGGTTAATATGACATGTTACGGTTGGTTATATGATTTTTTTTTGAAGTAATAATGCTGTTATGAATTTAGAAAAAATAAAATACCAAATAGTGTCAAAATTGACATAAAAGAGTTTTTAAAACAAATATTATATTATTAATTGATATTATATTCCTAAAAATCTAAGGTTTGACAAAAGGTCTTAAATAATATTATATATGTCATTAATGAACCACTTGAGGTTTTCTTGAAGGTTTATAGTAAGTTTATTAACCATATAATATTAAAATACAAATAGACAAGGTAAATGTCAAACTATTTAACTAAGAGTTAAATCTAAAAGATAAAGTTAATATAGTGATTAAAACCTATATAAAACCTATTTTTTGAGTGGTTATCGACCCATCCATACCTTATCCTTTAATTAATTCATTTTTTATCCATTAAAAATGGAAAATGATTTTATTATAAAATAATATTTCTAGCTTTCCTAAGGTGCCCCTCACCCCTCTTATAAAAGGGCACTCCCCCTTATATCTAATTAACACCTTCAAAGCCATTTTTATTGGACAAAACATGCCCAAATATCCTACCAAATATCCTAAATTCATCCTAAAGGACTTAATTTAGTCATAAATTCATCCTAAGGAGCCCTTTTGATCAAATCAATAGGAAGAACCCGAATAAGAGGTAAATTTCTCACCACCACTTTCAAGTTATTTTCTTCTTCCACTTACTCTTTCTTTGTTGTTTCCATTATAAAATAATAAATCCAGTATCTTATATATAATATGATGTTATTATAAAAATGTTACAACCATATTCATTATGTTATTCATCCTATGAATAACATGTCACCATACGTGCGTACATACGACTTACGGTCTCCACGTTGTGGTGTAATTGTTACTCAATACATTATAATTTGGATGGGTATAATAATAATGTAAAATTGATGTAAATAATGAATATAACATGATAATTATTCTGTATATATGATATACCATCCAATTATATATTATTTTAATATTAAAAGAATGATATTGTCGCTCGTGCGTACGTACGGGTTACTGTCTCCACGAATGCGATGAGATTCATTCCCCATCTTATCTATTCAAGACTAATTTTCATTTGATGATTAAAAATAATGTTTAAAGACTGTATATCATTTTAGATACGAATAATATACATCCCATAAATAACAAATATTACTCAAATAACAAAAAATATAAAGGAAAACGAATCCGTTAACACCCAAAACAATGATAATACTAAGATATTATTAACAAAGAAATGTTAAAAGATCATATATGATATCATATTAATGTAAATGATTCTTTTATAATTTAATAACAATTATTTCACCATTATAAATGAGGTTAACCTAACCTAACCAAGTAAAATTATATGGTAATGGTTAATTTCACAATTTCTTTATTATCCGAGGTTGTTTATACGTAATTATTTACTGGGACCTCTTTATCATCCACATCCACATTTCTTAAAAATGTATTTCAAAACATTTTTACTATTTACTATACAATGGGGTAAATTCATTTATACCCTTATTTGACCTTATATATTTTGAAATGAATCTTTCCGTCATTTTCCAAACAAGGTACTTTATGACCTTTTCGACAAAATTAAGGTAAGAATGTTTTTTTAACTTATACGGCAGATGTAGCTATTTTCCGCTATTATACCATCATCAAGATTCCCTTACAATATTATAAGAATATTTCCAAAATAAAAGTTTTCTTTTATAATTATATGAATTTTAAATTATTTCAAAATATAAAGAGATATTTCTTTAAAAAAGGTTTTGATTTCATCTATGTAAACATCCTTTGATGGATTTTAAGCTTATTTGAAGTTGATTTATTATGATACAAAACTTCCATATTGTTTTTAAGGTTTTGTGATATATTTGACTATGGATGTGTTATTTTTACACCATTCATGGTTTATGGATAAAGTATTGACATTTCTTATGCTAGTTTTAATACAAATTTTTATGTTATGTTTAAACCTTTTCATATGCAGAATGCATTGGACTTAGTATGTGATGGGTGGAGCCTGCTATAGCTCCTTGATGAATCAGTAAGTCTCATGAGACAAACTAGTGTCTTGGCACAAGTCCTTGATAACATTTTATTTTTAGTCTTGGCATAAGGCCTTGACTATGTGGTTATGAAGTCTGTCATTATGCATTCCATCAATATGAAAGTGGCTGTTGATATTGCATGTGATTATTAGACTAGTAGAATATCCATGTGAATAATTAAATGGAATTATTTGATTTTATCTTTGACTTATTATGTTAAAATTCAAGTTTAAAAGGATTTTGTTTTATTCTTATACATTTCCTTACATTTTAATGATTATTTATGAAAGTTTCCTCTTTATTTTTATCCTTACTAAGCATTTTAGCTCACCCCTTTCTATGTTTTATTTTCCCAGGATGTGAAGAAGTATATTATGACTGACCTACATGGATAGTGCATGGGATCTCAGTGTTGTATATGGAAACAATGTTGTTGTAGTTTTCCATTTTATGATGTAATGTAAACCTTATGAATGTATCTAGTACTTCAAAGGCTACTAAACTAATTGGTCTTTCGAGACTTGATCTTTTGTGATCATGCCGATGTTATGTAATAATGCACCAACTCTAGAATTCTAGGGTCAGGGCATTACAGTTGGTATCAGAGGAAGTTTAGTACAACCTTGGAATCTAGATTTAGAAAAACTTTGATTAGAGCACATTACCCTAAGATAGAATTTGAGGATTAATATAGAATAACTTCCTAGAATTTTGGTATTGTAGATATTTTGTGAGTTTTCTAAACAATACATCCCTGTCTAAATATGAGTAGGTAGAGGTAGCCCTGGCATAAATGTACCTAGGGGTAAAACCCAAAAACACCGCTTTGAGCTAGACTCAAACTGGAACTAGTGCATGACAACGGGCCTTGCTGCACTCTTGGTTATGACACTCCCAGGGGATATTCTTGGGATAATTCTCATTTTCTTTAAAAACCATTATGAAGGGTTTATGAGTATATACTTTCTCAAAGAAAACATTTTTATGATTATGGATTATATCCATAAACTTTTCAATTTATGTTAAGTGTTTTAAAAGTTTGGATTTATGTATTGCGATTCATAAACTAATCTAATTTATTACATTGTTTAGAAATGGTTCCTAGTGGAAGGAATGGAAACTATATCAATACATGTAATCCATGTAGGGATTTCCGTCCTAATCAAGATAATTATAGTGGAGCTGGTGATGCAACTACTGCTGATCAACTAATCACCATACTGGGACAACTCACTCAGGTTATGAATAATAATCTTACCCGTTTGGAGCACCCTGATTCATAGCATAGAGTATCAATGTTAGATCGCTTCATAAGGCAACAACCAACAACATTCAATGGGGGTAAAAATCTACTAGTAGCTGAGCAATGGATAAATTCCTTAGAGAAAATATTCCATGCCTTGGGGAGTAGTGAAAGGGAAAAAGTTGTCATGGCAGTTTACCACCTCACTGGAGATGATGATCAATGGTGGTCATTGATTCAAAACAAAAAGGAAGATGATGAAGTATAAAATATGTAATAGAGGGATTTTAAAGAAATTTTCTTAGAAAAATACTTTCCTAATGACCATCGAGCAAATATAGAAAGACAATTTCTTAGTCTGAGGCAAAAGGAGGATGATAATGTCGCAAAGTATGAAGCTAACTTTACAAGGTTAGTGAGGCATGATGCGGATTATATATATAAACCATGAAGTAATATTGATAGTTTCTTTGATGGGTTAAAACCATTTCTCCATCGAGCGTTAGTCTCACAATCCTTCTCGGCATACGAAGACATTGTATCATGTGCTATCAAGACAGAAAAGGAATTCTCTAAGTCTTATGACTTTAAAGCAAAGCAAGAGAAGAAGAGATCTACTGAACACTTTGGAAATGGAAATAAGGGGAAGAAGGGAAAAATTGAATATCTATCCTGTAGTAAATGTGGGAAGAAACACCCTGGTACTGGCCTGAAGGGAATGAGAGTCTGTCACAAGTGTGGTGAAAAAGGCCACCAAGATCGTGATTGCAAGGGGAAGAAAGAGGCTATCGACGTTGAATGCTAAAATTCTTGAGAAAGGGGGAATTATGAAAATTAATTTCCTAAGCGTCGGGGGAAATTACCTCAGAAAATACCAAGGGATCAAGTCCAAGATTATTCTATCACTACTACTGAGGTTGAAGCTCCGAAAGACGTAGTGGCAGGTAATTTAATGGTTTCCTCAAGTTTATCCAATGCTTTATTTGATTCTGGATCGTTACATTGTTTCATATCTTTCCAGTTTGCTATGAAAACTAGATATTTCCAATTTGATTTAATAAGGGAGTTTTCAGTCAAAACTCTTAAGGAAAGTATCATTGCAACAATATTTGTGAATCAGTTCCCATTAGGGTATATAAATGTTCTTTATCTGTTGATCTCATCATAATACCCATGATTTAATTTTATATAATCCTCGGTATGGATTGGCTTTCAGACCATGATGTGAAAATTTATTGTAAGAAGAAGGAGGTTAATTTTTTTGATGATGATAAGGAGTACCTTATCTTTAGAGAAGAAACATCACCACCTAATTTTTATCTAGATCCACCCCCAGTAGCTCAACTAAATTCAATTATTGGGGAGGAAGAGAATGAAATAACTGTGGGTGAGGAAAGGAATGTTCAAATAGAGGATGTACTTATTGTGAAAGAATATGTTGATGTGTTTTCAGAAGATTTACCTGTACATCCTATAGAATGATAAATTTAGTTTTCCAATGATTTAATTCCTGGTTCAAGGCCCATATCAAAGACCCCTTATAGAATGGACACTATGGAATTAGTGGAACTAAACAAAAAACTAGAGGAATTGAGTAATAAGGGATTTATTCGCCCTAGTGTTTCTCCATGGGGATCCCCTATCCTTTTTGTTAAGAAGAAAGATAGATCTATGAGGTTGTGCATTGACTACAGGGAGATCAATGCTATAACAATAAAAAACAAGTATCCTCTACCTTGCATTGATGATTTATTTGACCAAATTCATGGAGATCAATACTTTTCAAAGATTGACCTTCAATCTGGATTTCATTAGTTGTGTGTGAAGAAGGAAGACATTCCGAAAATAGCATTTCGAACCAGGTACATGCATTACGAGTTTACAGTAATGCCTTTTGGATTGACTAATGCACCCTCTGTCTTCATGGATCTAATGAATAGAGTTTTCAAGTAATATCTTGATGACTTTGTAGTGGTATTTATTGATGATATCTTGGTATACTCCAAAATCTATGAATATCATGAAAATCACTTGCGCATTATCCTCAAGACTCTTAGAAGACACAAATTATATGGGAAGTTTAGCAAGTGTGAATTCTGGCTTCAGGATATTTATTTTCTTGGCCATATTGTCTCTAAGGATGGAATCTCTGTTGATCCTTCTAAGAACAAGGCAATCCAAGAATGGTCAGCACCGATGAGTATAACTGAGGTACGTAGTTTTGTTGGTTTATCAAGTTATTATAGATGTTTCTTCCAAAATTTTTCCTGGTTGGCTAACCCATTAATAAAGCTCACAAGAAAATGGGTTAAATTTGTTTGGACAAAAGTGTGTGAATAATGTTTTGAAGAACTGAAGAGAAGATTAGTTAATGATTCTATATTGAATCTACCATCAGGGAATGATGGGTTTGTTATTTATAGTGATGCATCGAAGAAAGGACGTGGTTGTGTCCTTATGAAGAATGACAGAGTTATTGCCTATGCATCAAAACAACTAAAAATTCATGATAAAAACTATCCTACTCATGATCTTGAGTTTGTAGTTGTAATATTTTCTTTGAAGATTTGGAGACACTATATCTATGGTAAAAATGTGAGATATATACCGATCACAAGAGTTTGAAGTATATTTTCTCATATAAAGAACTCAAATGAGGCAATGAAGATGGCTTTAATGACTCAAGGATTATGATTGCACCATACAATACCACATGAGGAAGGCAAATAAGGTGAAAAATTCTTTGAGCAGAAAGGATCATGGAGTTTTGAACAATATGAGATTTGAAAGGGATCCTCTTTTCATGGATCTAGTAAATATGGATATGGGAATAAACATGGAAGGTGAAACATAAATGATTTTTCAAATGGTTTCCAAACCATATTTACTAGAAAGGATAAAGAGTTCTTAGGCTGATGATGAGGAGTTTCAAAAGAAGATTAAATCTATGAATAACAGGAGATTGAGTGACTTCGTATATAAAGATGGAATTTTAAAATTTGGGAAGATACATTATGTTCCCTATATACCTGATCTAAAAATAGAATTGTTGGATGATTCTCATAGGTCCAATTTCTCTATACACCATGGGAGCACCAAAATGTATAGATATTTGAAGGAAAATTTTTTGTGGGACAACATGAAGAGAGTGATTGCTGATTTTGTGTCAAGATATATCATTTGTCAACAAGTGAAAGTTGGAAGGAAACAGCCTGGAGGCATCATGCAACCTATTCCCATACCTGAGTGGAAATGGGATAATATTATGATGGACTTTGTCATGGGACTACCAAAGACTCCTAGAAGGAACGATGAAATATGGGTCATTGTTGATCGTTTTACCTAGTCAGCACATTTTCTTGCTATAAGAGAATATTTACTATTTGAACGTTTAGAAAGACTATATATTAATGAAGTTGTAAGACTTCATAGAGTACCCTTATCGATTGTTTCTGATCGTGATCCCTATTTTACATCAAGATTTTGGAAAAGTCTTTAGAAATCCCTGGATACTGAACTTCGTTTGAGCACTACCTACCACCCTCAAACTGATGGACAATCAGAACGGACTATTCAAACCTTATAAGACATGTTGAGATCTTTCTCACTTGACTTTCAAGGTATGTGGGATCAATATTTTCCTCTGGTAGAATTTTTTTTATAACAATAGCTTCCATTCAAGTATTTAGATGTCACCATATAAAGCATTATATGGAAAGAGATATCACACACCAACTTGTTGGGATGATGTTGGTGAAAGAAAACTCATAGGCCCATAACTTGTGGAGGAAATGACGAAAAAGGTGAAGTTAATCCAAACCCACATCAAAGTAGCTCAAAGTAGGCAGAAGAGCTATGATGATAACCGAAGGAAGGATTTGGAATTTTAGGTAGGAGATAATTTTTCTTGAAGGTATCTCCATGGAAGGGTGTTATACGTTTCGGTAAGAAGAGAAAATTGAGTCCCAGGTACATCAGACCTTTCAAAATTCTAGAATGAATTAGGGCTGTAGCTTACCATTTGGCAATGATGCCAAGTCTCTCCAAAGTTCACGATGTATTCCACATATAACTGTTGAGAAAATACATGCCTGACCCAACGCATATACTCACCTATAAGGAATTAGAACTGGAACCCGATCTATCTTATTATGAAGAGCCTGTCAAGGTTCTTGATACACGATAACAAGTGCTGAGAAACCGGACTACTCGTCTGGTAAAAGTTCTATGGAGAAATGATAAGATGAAAGAGGTAACGTGGGAACCTGAGGAACTTATGATGAAGAACCACCCAAGTCTTTTTATGCAGTAATATTCTATAAATTTTGAGGATGAAATTATTTGAAGGATGAGAGAATGTAACACTCCAAGCTTCCACGGTACGCTTCTCTTTGAATAATACAATAGTGTGTGTTGTACGCAACTTCGAGTTCTAACACACCACAACCAATCAAACTAGCCATAATGAATAGTAATACCCACTTTTTGAAATTTTATAAATTTTAACTTTCAAAATGGAATTCATTTTTGGATTTGGAATATCGAAATTTTCTTAGGGTTAATTTTTGGTATTTTTCTAAAAACTATCAATTTTTGATGAATAGTGAAAAACACTGAGTTATAGTTTAAAACCGGATTTTTATTTAAATAATTATTTATTTAAATTTATTTTGGGTCAAAATAGAAACATAATACCTATATAAGCTCAATTTAATTCATTGGATTTAGTTTATAATAATTTTAGATATATAAAAATTTTATTGAACTTTTTACCGTCTTTTACCCACCTCCTAAGAGTATTTAAAAATTTACATAAAACTTAATTTTACCACTTCTGTGAGTTGAATTTCGAAAATCTAAGAGACACAGTTGATATTAGTAAGTAAAATTTGGTTCAATAAGATGAAAATAATTTTTGGTGAATAATAACTTTTTACTTTTATTTACCACGGTTAAAAGTAAATAGGGTAATTAAGGGTAAAAATGATATTATTATTACCCTAACACATGTAATAATTCTTTTGGATAAGTATAATTAAACCAAAAAAAACCCTTAGGAATAAAATATGAACCTCTTTGGTCCACTTGGATTAGATTATGACATTTATTATTATTTAATTCAAGAAAGAGTTAAAAGTGTTAAATTCAAAGTTTAATAACTAAACCATTTTTAATATAGGGTTACACAGAAGATAAATTCGACTATAAATATTCATTAGAAATATAAAATTGTTTCCTACATAATGGTATTTTATTTATAATTTTTATACATTAAATAATTTAATTTATTTATGACACAATGATGATGCAGTAATTACCTAATTAATGAAATATTAAAACAATTGATATTATAAATATCCAAATAAATGTAATTTGAGACTTTTTATGAATTCCAATAATTTTATAGATTAATTAGACATGTTAGGGTTAGTTAGATGAATTTTTTTCGAAGTAATAATGTTGTTATGAATTTAGAAAAAACAAAATACCAAATAGTGTCAAAATCAACATAAAAGAGTTTTTAAAACAAATATTATATTTTTAATTGATATTCTATTCCTAAAAGTCTAAGGTTTGACCAAAGGTCTTAAATAGTATTATATATGTCATTAATTAACCACTTGAGGTTCTCTTGGAAGTTTATAGTAAGTTTATTAACCATATAATATAAAAATACAAAGAGACATGGTAAATGTCAAACTATTTAACTAGGAGTTAAATCTAAAATATAAAGTTAATATAGGGATTCAAACCTGTCTAAAACCTATTGGTTGAGTGTTTTTAGAGCCATCCCCACCTTATCCTTTAAATAATTTATTTTTGATCCATTATAAACCGAAAATGATTTTATTATAAAATAATATTTCTAGCTTTCCTAAGGTGACCCTCACCCCTCTTATAAAAGGGCACTCCCCCTTCTCTCTAATTCACACCTTCAAAGCCATTTGGATTGGACAAACCCTACCCAAATATCCTCCCAAATATCCTCCCTTCATCCTATAGGCCTTAATTTAGTCATAAATCCATTCTAATGAGACCTTTTGATCAAATCAAAAGGAAGAACCCGAAGAAGAGGTAAATATCTCACCACCTCTTTCAAGTTATTTTCTTCTTCCACTTCCTCTTTCTTTGTTTTTTACACTATAAAATAAT